>CM038794.1:91376468-92093762 GCA_021764765.1 Vicia sativa | reverse complement strand
AATATTTCCCAAGTTCCCTCACTAAAAATGCTTTCACATGGTTTACCACTTTGCCTCCTGGATCAATAGATACCGGACCTCTGGAGAGATTATTCCATGAACAATTCTATATGGGACAATCCAAGATAAGTCTAAAGGAACTAGCAAGTGTTAAGAGGAAGTTTACTGAACCTATATATGAATACTTAAATAGGTTTAGACTCTTGAAATCTAGATGTTTCACAGTAGTTACTGAACATGAGTTAGTCGAAATGGTCACCGGTTCGGACTATTCTATTCGAAAGAAATTAGACACACAATACTTGAGGGATATGGCTCAGTTAGCAGATAGGGTTCGACAAGTCGAAAGACTAAAGGCCGAGAAGGCCAGGGCTTTCAAAAGTAATAAGAAAGAAAGGATTTCCTATGTTGAAACTGAGGAGGTCGAAAACTATCCTGATTTCGAAGAGGTCAAGTGGATCTCGTTGAATTAAAACAGCTCCACCTTACCTCAGAACTATTAGTTCCCACAAAAGGAAAGAAATTGTTGAAAATGAGAAAAGTGACAAATTCCCAAAGAAGGTATATACATTCGATGTGACAAAGTGTGATGAGATTTTCGATCTGCTTGTCAAAGATGGCCCGTTAATTGTGCCGCCAAATGTCAAAATACCTCCTTTAGATCAAAGAAAGAAAAGAGGGTTTTGTAAGTATCATAGGTTTCTAGGCCACAAAACCTCACGCTTTTTCTTTTAGGATTTGATTCAAAACGCAATTAAGGAAGGCAGATTAAAGTTTGCTGACAAACCCAAAATGAAAGTGGATGAGGACCCTCTGGATATTGCAGACACCAACTACTCCGAGCCTTCGAGCATTGGAGAAATCAATATGGTGGAAGCGGACCAAGGGGCCACTGCATTGAAAGAAGAAAGTACTGAGAGTGAAAGTTGGGTGCTAGTCGAAGTCAACAATGGAGCCATCAAGGCATCCACAAACACCAGAGACTTCGATCGAAATAGTGCCATCCGTTGTTTCGAAGAAATCCAAAGCACCGAGGGCCGTGAAAGCAAGAGGCGAGTTGGTACAGCATCAAGGCCCGAGGCTCAAGCTAGAAAGGGTTCAGATCACAAAGGAACCCTCCCTAAGAGAGAGATCCGGGATACCAGAACCTGGGAAGTTCGACTATCCGTGAAATATTCTCGCCCAGAGTTCGAAAATCCCAATCAAGACATCAAACCATTAGGATGGGGAGATGATGATACAAAAGGGAGGATAGAGATAGTAGCATTCCTCCAAGAAAATCGATACCTTAGGGAACCCAAAGGAAAATTTGATTATCCGTAAAATACTCCCAGAGTTCAAAGATTCGGATCGAAGACATCAAACCATCGTGGATGGGGACATGATGTTGAGAAAGGGAAGATGGATGTCAATATGGTGGACATGGAGAGACCCTGCTCGAGATGCAGAAATGGAAAGATACCTTGAAAAATAAAAGTACAAAATGGAGGATGGTTATGTCAGATACCGGCCTCAAACAATACCTCATGTCAGGCACAAGGGAAATGTCGAATGATTTGTCCAAGATGCAAGATCATATGCAACGAGAGGATTGCCGCAAAGTTCGAAAGAAAACAAAGGGCTCGAATCGAGTAAATTGCCGCCAAGACAACCAATTATTTAGATGTTATCCTAGAGGGAGAGTTTGTTGAGTTCGTGGTTCATTGTCACAAAGGGCAACCAGTGCCCGACGGCCCAAGGTGCTCAAAGAAGATATGATCGTAACATGGTGGAGCATTCAAACCATTCCCTTTGCCCCATGCCGGAATCACAAGGAGATTGGTCGATAAGTCAACACTCGAGGGTAATCATACTCAACGAAGCCGATAGCCCCTATCTAAGAGGTGCTCAAGGGTGACGCTCAAAATACCAAGTACCAACAGATAAATGGTCGCAAGTCAAACCAACAAGGGAGGGATAAATGGAGAGGCAAGCGAGATGCACGCCACGCCATGGTGTATAGGAGATAGTTCAACAAAAAAAGGAGGAACCGAGATTAGAGAACTACAAAGGTAAGAATCCTATGTCAAGATCCCAATGGCGAAGACAAATAATTCGAAGGTCGACAGAGAAGCCTTAGCAAAGGAGCAGCTTCAACCAACAACAAAGAAGTGTCAAGCACCAACAAACAATCAACAACAACAAACAATCAACTCAAGATAAACCTCCGCTAGTCGGAGACTTTTCTCCAAACACAACTAGATGAATCAAGAAATATACCCAAGTCCGTAAGAAGACGAGGATATGCGTATAACTTCGAGTCGAGGGGAGTCCTCACTCAATTTAAACCGCAACGTGGTATCTCATACCATCCGAGTTTGGCCAAGAGACCAAGTCAAAGATGAAGAAGAAGATACTATTGATTTGATGAAACATGCACCAGCTTTGCTACTATGTGATGGATAACGGCGGTCAAAGAGCAACGCGTCTTCGAACACCCGAGCCGCCGATGAAGAATCATTTGAAGCCACTGCTCATTCGAGCAAAGGCCGGAGTTCATGGGTGAACAAGGTCTTAGTGGATGGAGGCGCCAGCTAATCTAATGCCTCAATTCATGCCGAAAAGTTAGGGATTCAAGAGGGTGATGTCAAACCACACAACATGGTCCTGTCCAATTATGAAGGGAAAGTGGGTCAAACGTTGGGGTGGTGCAAGTGGACTTAACCGCCGATCAAGCAGACCCACCATGTTCATGGTGATCGGCGAAGGCCAATTATAACTTGCTGGAAGAGAGTGGATTCATGGCGGGGAAGTTCCTTCACAATGCACCAAAGGCTAGTCCTATGGAGAGAAGATGGTATAGTAGAGAACATCAAGCGACCAGAGTTACTTTATGACAACAGCTAATCCGTCAACAAAAGGAATTATGACAAGCACCGGCAAGAATAGCTCCTTGTACCCCAAGCGATTTAAATGAACGAAACAAGGAATGCATACTACTATATGACCCTTCGCCATGATGGCATGTATTGGGATAGAAAAATAATTAAGGGAGATGAAGGAGTCAAGGCACTTCACAAAGACGACCACCGTGTTGGGAGTTCGATGATCCCGCCATGATCGAGTCCTCCCTTCGAAAGGATTTCGCCTATATGGTCGAGAATGAATGGAAAGCAGCTTCAGAGGTCAAATAGATAGTATAGTGAAGTAAATGAAATGAAAGGGAATGGTTCAAAGATTCACCCTATGAAGAAAACGAATAGATCAAAGGCTTGATGCCATATATGACAAGGAACCTTTGGGCTTCGAGAAGGATCCTACAAACTCAAAAGCTAAGATGTTAGCACAAGATCCACTCAAGAGGTGAATTTGGGGATGACAACACAAAAGAATAACTTATATAAGCGCAAAACTCCCAAGTCTCAAGCAAGAGGTGATCGAAGTCCTCAAGCAAAACAAAGATTGCTTTATGGGACTATGACGAAATGCCCGGTTTGAAAGAGAGTTAGTGGAGCATGATTCCATTAAGGAGGGCAAGAAGCCCATCAAGCAAACTCCCGAAGATTCGCGAAGAAGGCTCACAAAGATCAAAGTCGAGGTCGAAGGTTATCGCTGCAAATTCATCGTAACCACAAGGTATGTCGAAGACTAGAAAACATAGTACCCGTTATTAAGAAAATGGTTCTCTCGAGAATATGCATAGATTTTAGGGATTTAAATACGCAACCCCAAAGATCAATACTCTATGCCTATGGCGTAAATGTTAATAGACTCACGCAGGATTCAATACTTAAGTATGTTAGATGGATATTCGTTATAACCGCATCTTTATTATTGAAGAAGATGTTGCTAAGACAAGATTTTGCCTGTGTGCCTTAGGCACCTATGAATGGGTAGTGATGCCTTTTGGTTAAAAAAATGCTGGGGCAACTTACCAAAGAGCAATGAATTCCATTTTTCATGATTTTATTGAGATATTTATGCAGGTGTATATTGATGATATAGTCATCAAATCTATCTCTGCAGAGACCCACCTGCATCATTTGAGCCAATCATTCGAAAGAATGAGAAAACATGGCTTAAAAATGAACCCCCTTAAATGTGCATTTTTTGTGCAGGCTGGAGATTTCCTGGGATTTGTGATTCATAAAAAAGGAATCGAAATAAACCAGAATAAGACCAAGGCCATCATGGAGACTAAAGCACCCACATCGAAAAGGGAGTTGCAATCTCTGTTGGGGAAGATTAATTTTCTCTAAGGTTCATTTCGAATCTAAGTGGGAAAACTCAAGCTTTCTCCACTACTGCTTAAAGCAAGGCCAAGCCTTCGAGTGGAACGGCACATCAAGAGGCTTTCGACAAGATTAAAAGATATCTCTCTCACCTCCTATCTTGTTCCACCTTCATGGGGAAAACCCATGAGATTGTACATATCGCTTCAATTTACTATAGGTAGTATGTTAGTACAAGAAGATAGTAATGGCATTGAAAGAGCCATATATTATTTAAGTAGAGTATTGAATGACGAAACTAGATATAGCAATATAGAAAAGCTATGTCTTTGTTTATACTTTTCTTGTATGAAACTTAAGTATTATATAAAGCCCGTTGATGTTTATGTTTCGCCTCATTTCGATGTTATCAAACACATGCTTTCAAACCAATAATGCATAGCAGAGTTGGTAAATGGGCTTTAGCCTTGACAAAGATACTCTTTGACTTTCATGCCTTTAAGAGTCGGAAAGGTCAAGTCATTTCGATTTCATTGTGGACCATTCATTGGTCGAAAAGCCTGTCGTGGGTTACGTCGAAATGCAACCTTGGAAACTATACTTTGATGGTTCGACCCACAGAGAGGGCAGTGGTGTTGGAGTTCTCATAATTTCTCCTGAAGGAATTCCAACAAAATTCAAGTATAAGTTAGATGGTCCTCGTTGTTCTAACAATGAAGTCAATACGCGCCATTGTTGGACTCAAGCTTTGTTGGAATTGGGGGCAACTAGAGTCGAAATCAAAGGTGATTCAGAGTTAGTGGTCAAGCAGATAACAAAGGAATATGAAGCAACTCGATTTTCAAAAAAATCATTTAAAATGAATTTTCAAAAAAAAACAATGAAATCGCCACCTAATTTTATTTGTTCTAGAAAGAACGGGGAAATATAGATAAAACCCACAAAATCGGATAAGGCGGTCTACAAGACCAAAAGGATGGATACGGAGCTTACGCAAGGGGAAGGTATTAGCACCCCTTACGTCCATCGTACTCGATGGGACCCATCTAGTTCAAAATGTGTGTGTGTGTGTAATCGCTAATTTCTAAGTTATGAATAAGAAATAAGAAAATGGATTTGTTTGTTATTATTTTGAGTTTGACACGGTTTCGAAACCGCGGCTCGTATTCCTCGCAATGGGAAAGTCAAAACTCCGTAGTTCTTGTTGAAAATGTCTTGGATTGTTTGTATTGATTTTAATTGAAAATGTTTTTTGATTTTTGAAAATCGCATATGAACGAAGAAAGGTTTGAATGGGTTGAATTGATTTTAGTTGTGGATGACAAATACCAAAACGTCGGGAGGTCCTCTAACGATTCAATACTCGAGATTGGTGATTGAGGTCAACCGATCTTCTCTCATCCAAAATCTTTATTATGAAAGGAGTGAGGTGAAACAAAGTTCACTTTTTATTAAGTGTTATGGAATAAAGTATTTAAGTCATTGGGTTACCCTCTAATGGCCCAAATACTTTACGTATTAATTAAATCGTTGGGCGAACCTCTAACAATTTAATTAAATACCATAACGCTATGTTTTTTTGTTTTATAGAAAAATTGATTTTTTAAAACAAGTTCAATTAATTAATTTAATTTGAAAGTGTTTTAGATGTTCAAGTGTACGGAGTAAAGTATTCGAGTCATCGGGTTTCCCTCTAATGGCCCAAATGCTTTACGTATCAATTAAATCGTTGGGCGAACCTCTAACCATTTAATTAAGTACCATAACACTATGTCGAAAATTGCGGCGTTGGACGTAGAGAAATGGTATTTCGGGTTATGGTTAACCAAGTATATGGACTTGATTAACCATGAGACCCTGGCGCATGGTGATTGGTATGTGGACCAATTATTTTTCGGGTTATGATTAATCAAGGCAACGAGGGCCTTAATTAACCTCGTGAGGATGGCCATGCCCATCCCCAACCATGAGACCCTTAGAGAATTTGGTGTGGGTAACCAAAGTAGGAGAGCGGAGGCGTTGTTGATTTTATATTAATTTGAGAGTGAGTGTACGATCGTGAAATAAACAAAAAAGCGGATAATGTAATGACGGAAAATAAAAGAAAATAGATTAACACGCAATACAAATCGAATTTAAATAATTATTAGTATAGATATTCTTTACTTGATGAAAATCAATTAACAATTTAATTGGTAATTCAACAAATAAAAAACTACCATATGCCAAAATATTATTTAATACATCATTGTATAATAATAAAAAAAACTTGCATAATATAAATTTAAAAGGGAAAAGTTGAGAAATGGGCCTGATTGGAGCTTTAAACTGGAAGGTGTAGATAGCAAACTGAGCCCAAGCCCAAAACAATGCTGCTGGATCTTGTGTAGAAGCTCCATGGAGACATGCTGTGGTCCAACATTCTGGATCGCCGGATCTGGACTTTGGCGGATCTGATGGCTTATGGAAGGAGGGTGCAGATTTGATACCATACACATACATGTACCAGATTTCGAAATAAACCACACAGGTGGTGACAAGTGTCACCAATATACTCAAACATTCTTAATATATATTTTCTTTTTAACTCCTTTTATATTTATGAACTATATGAAACAACATAATACTAATTTTAGTTAAGTAAGTAATAATATAAAATTAAAAAAGAAATTGATTTATTGTTATTATATTATCCTATATTATATTTTATAAATTAAAACTATATAAAACAAAACAGTACCAAATCTAATTAAATAAGCAATAATACTAATAAAATAGTAACAGAAATTAATTTATCATTGTTATATTATCCTAGTATTATACTTTTTTTCCTTTTTGTTAGTTAAATAACATGTATGTATATATATAAAAAAGGACTAATTACTAATTAAACTATACTTATTATACATTCTAACTAAACCCTGAATTATATTTTAACTAAACTTAAATTATGTAAACACAAACAAAATAGAAAAAAATTAGCAGATTGAAAACAGAACGCCTCACTCTCGCTTTCCTCGATCCAAAACCCAGTAGCCTTTCTCTCATCTCTCTCGCTATTTGCATGTCTTACCGCTTGCTCTCCGGTCACTCTCTCGCCGCTCTGGTCCTCACCGCTGTCTCACTCATCTCTCTCTCGCGATCTAGTCGCCGCTCCGATTCCTCTCTCTCATCGCCGTTCTCGATCGCGACACTCCGTTTCATCGATCTCTCACCTTTCGCTCTATTCACTGCATGTTATGATTTTGAAACGCTTGTTTGATGATTACAGGTTATCGGAGAACTGAGAGGGGAAAAATGGAATCCCAGTCTCTATTCAGTGATGGTGACATGATGCTTATGCGAAAAATAACAAAAGCAGAGGAGAAAAAGGAGGATGGTGGTGACCGCAACCCTGTGAGATCTTCTCTGCTTTACCTGAACTTTGTCTCTTCCTCGCTTTGCTTTCTCAAGGGTATTCGACCGAAAATGATGAGTTTTTCCGGTAGGTAGTATCGTTAGGTTTCTTTTGGCTTGACAGGTTAGTATTCGGTTTTGGCTTGACAGGTTAGTATTCGGTTTTTGGCTCGACAGGTTAGTATTCGGGTTTGTGTTTTGTTGCTTTGGATGCCGTGATTTCGCTAGGGTTTATGTCGGGAATTTCGCTAGGTTTTGAACAGCTTGTCTCTATGTTATAACTTCAATGCCTTTATATCGCTGTTTAGGTTTTTCTTACTCAAAAATGTTTTGAAAACAAAGGTCGTCGGGAAAACGAAATGGGCTTTTGGTATTTGTTTTGGGCTCGATTTCGACTTTTCCGCTGTTTTGATGTGCTTAATTGCTATCAATTCGATATTTGGCTGTTTGATGCTATACTTTCGATATGTTGGTCGTTAGTAATATTGTTTATGGTAAATCTTGCCCAAACGGTGTGTACACTTGCTGCCTGTGATAAATCCACAAAGACCGCATGCCAAAATTGCTTTTCAAAACGCTTCCTCATCTTCTTTCCACACCTCCTATTGTGAACCAAGGTACACCTTGTGGATTTGCAATAGTGAGTTTATGGTCGATGATTTGTATATGAGGCCCCGTTTTGAATGATCGAAACCTTTGCACAACCCGATTCCTAAAGGAAACCCTAATGATGAGATACAAATATGTTGCTTTGAGTCCTTGTTTTATCAATGCTGTCCATTATACTAACCAAGCTCTTTCTTTGTTTTTGTTTCATGAACACGAGCCACGACACCAATCTTGGAAAAGTGATGAAGGGAAGTTGGTCAAGAAAGTATGGTCTTGAAGATAGAGCAAAGCATGGGGAGGCAAGCGACAAAGATGTCCACTAGAAAATAGGATTAAGAATAGCATGTAATCTTTACTTGTATGTTTGAACTTATGGCCATAGATTGTACTTGTGTAATGTAACCTTGAAAATGTCGATTAAAGGTTTGAACTTTGTAATATCATCCATTCAAATTAACATTGAATTTTGAGAACTTTTGTATCATTTGAACAAACCAAAGTTAAGTAAATATTGAACTTGGAAGTTGATTCTACTTTTGTAAATGGGCATTTTTGAATATCATTTTGAATTCGAGTAAGACTTTGAACCTTGAATGACAAGAATGGAAAGAATGATCTCTGAATATTGAATGATTTTGCTTGAATTTGGCTTTTGAATTGAAACTTGTATGTTAAGATTTGACAAATTGTAACATGTAACTCGACTCGTGTCCATGTACAAAAACTTTAGAGCAATTTTGGAACTCTTGGAATTTCATGAACACAAGATTTGAGAAAATGCATCGATTTGAATTTTGATTGTATAAAAGTTGGACACTAATATGCATCAAATATCCCATAAATTTGTCATGAACCAAGAGTCAAATTAGTTAGAACAAAACATGTTGGAATATTGACTAACAATTGTATTCAAATCCACTTCAATCTGTAATTCCAATGTAGTCTTGAATCAAGCGGTGGTAACATGGTTGTTGTAATTTTAGAAATTGAATTCTAGTATATGAAACTTGAGAATTAAATTCTAAACACAAAGATGATTTGATGGCTTAAACTTCGAAACACTCGAACCCTTTTGAATTTCCTCGCCACAAAGCTTCCATTTTATCCATTCTCGTAGAAAATCGAGCCTTTTACTTGAGACAAGAATTGAAATTCTAAGTTCAAATGAAATTTTGACCACAATCCTCATCAACTTGTCGCTTATGATTCTTTTAAGAGTTGGGCAATAGATTCCTCTTGAAATTAATGGAATTATTACCGCTTCCAAATCGAACCATTTTCAGAGGGAGTAAAATTCGAACCAAACGAATTCCAAAAGGAAACTTCTAGTCTTTTCATAGAATCCTCAATCTTGTGAGCGATGAACGGACGGAAAAGATCTCAACATGCGCTTGACATCCTTAAATCTTGCAAATGCCCTCCGGACGAATATTTTCACACCAACTATCGCCAAGAACGAATGAAGTTGACGAGCAAACCAAATGCACTAGAACTTGAATTGTTGATCAATAATCGGATAATCACAATCCAACCTTCTACATCTTGAACAATGAACTCGAAACAACAACAAAACCCAAACTCGTGGTGAATTGATCTCCTGAATCGGGAGGCAATGACATTCAAAACAACCAGACCTCTGTAGCTCCAATCAAGAACAGACCACTCAATCCAAAAATCGAACACCAAGCCCCGAAAACCGATAGACATGAACGGATAAGATTTAATATTAAACCTCATCATTTTCGAATATCCCAGATTGGTCGAAAACACCACGCCTTTTCTGCTCAACAGAGAAATCTTTGGGAATCAACTCCAACTGTAGCCACGTAACCAAAGGATATGAATGCATGTGAGTGTCATGATAAATGCAAAGCCTAAACCAGATAAGATCGATATAGAGGGCTAATTTTGGGTGCAATGTTCTTATTTAATCGCCTTAAACCCGAAAGTGAAATTGGCGCTAGCCTTTTGAACTTTCAAGGTAGAAGAAGATTAAATACTCAAAGAACCCAAAAATTTGCGCTCCGAAGAACAAGTATAAATGTTTGTTTTTTCGGATTTTCAATTTTTTTTTGATAATTTTTATTTTTCTACTTTTTGTGATTTTTTTGTCAGACATCGAGAAACGAATGCGCTTTGAATAAGCGACTTCGCAGATTAGAAATGAAAACCGATAGATCTTTGAAACGCATACTCAATAAGTTGCATCGCAGATCAAAACGAAACCGCATGCACCTTTGAACGAGCATACAATAAGTTGCTTCACAGATCGTAAAGGTAAGAACTCATAGATCTTTGAACGCGATACTCAATAAGTTGCATCGCAGATCAAAAATGAGAACAGGAGATCTTTGAACGCGATACTCAATAAGTTGCATCGCAGATCAAAACGAAACCGCATGCACTTTGAACGAGCATACTAATAAGTTGCTTCGCAGATCGAAGGTAAGAACTCATAGATCTTTGGAACGCGATACTCAATAAGTTGCATCGCAGATCAAAATGAGAACAAACGGAGATCTTTGAACGCGATACTTCAATAAGTTGCATCGCAGATCAAAATGAGAACAAACGGAGATCTTTGGAACGCGCGATACTTCAATAAGTTGCATCGCAGATCAAAACGAAACCGCATGCACTTTTGAACGAGCATACTTCAATAAGTTGCTTCGCAGATCAGAAAGGTAAGAACTCATAGATCTTTGGAACGCGCATACTTCAATAAGTTGCATCGCAGATCAAAAATGAGAACGAACGGGAGTATATGCCAGGTAAAGATATTAGACACACACAAGAAGGAGACCGACTGGAGCAGACTCACTGGGGAGAAGATATATGGAGTGGTAAAATCGTCGATCGAAGACGAATTCACGGGGAAATAGGCCAACCAAAAAGAGACTATAGCAAGGATTGCTGAGCTACGTTGGACTTTGAAAGTTTGCGAATATGCAAGAAATACAATATCCCTCAGGCCGAAGGCGGGGTGTAATTCTTCAAGAGCGGCAATTATATGAATTACCACACACCAAGTATGGATACTCAAATAACCGAGAAGCAAGAAAGGTTAGACACCGACTCTTACTCACACTCTAATGACAGAGGCAAACACGGGTAAGAATACCAAAATAAGAATTTGCAAAAAGCAAGACGCTTGGTAAATGAATTGAATTGAATGATGTAGGAGACCGACACGGGTCAAAATGCAGATAACAACAACAAGAAGAATTCTTGAGGAACTCGATCGGGAATACCACATGGGATTTTTAATTGAATGATTTCTTCGAGACGCAAAGGTTCTTAGAAAGACTTTAACCGCTTATGCTTAGATGCATGTTTGAGATTATTATTTTTACGAATGCTCCATATCAATGGAAATGCTACGCTTTTTGAGGATGCTATGCAATGCAATGATGCATGTTTTAATGATTCACCCAGACTAAAGGCAATCGTGAACCGCCGAGAAACATCAACCTTCATGAATTGAATACAATCATCCGGTCTTCATCAAAGAGATGATAGTCCGACCTCGATAGGGGGATTGTGGAATAGAAGTATCATCTTTCAATGATTAGCATCACCGGGAGGTAACTCTTGGAGATCGACATTCATCCGGGACGATGATCTTGTCGCAGAGTTCATGATTTCGATAGCCCGGATTACGAGCTCTTGCATAAGAAGAACCAACGGCACCATCCGCACAAGTGAGCTTTTGAAAGTGATCTTTGTGTAGACCGTTTTGCAATCTTCCGCCGGGAAGGATCGATAACATCCAAAGGCGCACATATGCCAAGGATATCCCTGGGAGAAAAAGAAGTTTTGTTGAGATTTAAGCTCAAGCGTAACGCTTTATTTAAAATCTTTGCATAACAAATGTGCAAACGTGAAACACCGCAATGATGATTACTATGTGCAACGGTCAAGCAAAGACATTTGTTGGAATTCAATGGATAGAATCCCGCCTTCCGATTGAAGGAAACCAATAACTAGGAATTAAATCCCGATCTCTGATGAGCTGAGGATAACGATCCTGACTTGAATTGGAGATAATGATCCTAAACTTCGATGGAGAAAATCCAACATGCACTTAGATCTCGATGAGCCGAGGATAAAGATCCCCTTCTCGATATGCCATTCAAACTCAATAGTTGTTTAGCTTGCGCCTGGACTTGACCTGATTAATCATGAGGTGGAGGAATGCCCCTGCATAATGCTCTGCTCCGGTCTCTAGAGACTTTGAAGAAAATAGCTCGAGAAAGCTTCTTGAGATCAGATTATCAAGATAATCGCCAATGTTATAAACTCTAAACATTGCCCCGACTAACTAAATGTAACGAGGGTTTCAACCTTGCTCGGATGAACGCCTCGATTGCTCATCTCTTTGAGAGATTTTCAATCTCACATAAATGCCCTGTGATTGACAACTTTGAAGATATCACCTACTCATGGTGGTTAACTTTCATCTTGAAAGTAGGCTACTTCACAACCTTACTTCTCAACTCGCTTTGTGCTCAATCAAATACTTGAAGCAATATGTCCTTCAGGACAATCAAAATCATCCGTCTGATGCTCATTATGCAAGCTTACTTGATGTTTAAGCACTTATCTATATGCAAAGAATATTTTATTCTATGAATGATAATTCTAATGCAAAGTTCATGTTTGTCTTGAAGTTAAAGAACTTTTATTGAAAAGATATCGAAACATTGAATTTTTTTTTGTAAAAGGTTGAGTGATACCAACTCAAATGTTTAGCAAACCTCCTAGGAGTCAGGTTACCGTATTCTTGTAACAGATTTGCTTTCGAATTAACCCATGCTTCAATTAGGACTTTTAAGGGTTGTAACGTGGTCTAGTTCACGGGTTTTTAGAAAAAAAGATTTTTAGGCTCAAAATATTCGGTGCCCTCCCATTCTCCGTGATGTTCTCCATTCCTAAGTTCAGAAAACTTGATGCGAGCTTCCTCTATGATGGTTGAGGAACCACTGAGGTTTCTTGGACACGGCAATCACTCACCTTTTGCTTTTGGTGTTTGATCACACGACCTTGTTTTTGTGAGGATTTTATTTGTCTGGTAATCCTTTTCTTTTCTTTTCTTTCTTTTGCCTGACTTTTGCCTAAGCGACCTATTAAGAAGTTTCGACTTAGCGGGCTTTTTGTCATCATTTTTATTCTTTTTTTTTGAACAAGTCGTGTGATCCTGCAACCTTGTTTGATTGGAGGTGATTGTGACTGCTTGAATCCTTGGCGGATGAGAGATGACAATTGTGGTATCGTCATCTGTTGATTTCTTGTGCGGAAGATAACCATTACGGTTTCAACCTCTTTTGAAGCACATTGTTGATTGGCAAAGATTGACCATTGCGGCTTTGACCTTCCTCAACCTTTTGAAAGGTAACCAATGTTGTATCCTTGGATGCGCACTCTTGACGAGTTTTGAACGCTCGATTAGGTTAACTGAACACTACCCTGCCCCAGGTTAAAAAAAAAATGAGGGTTTTTTCTGAACAGAAAAGAAACTCCTACTTCGAGGCTCAAAATGGGTTAACGAGGGTTTCACTCCCTTATATCTCCGGTGTTTGGGAATTTGAAACAAGGCCTGTACATCGTTAGCAGGGTTTTTACTCGAAAGCATACCGTTTAAGATTATTGGTAAATTATTCGTCATCCTCCCTACAGAGGTGTTGCTTTATTAATAAGAGTTGAATATCAATAACATATAAAAACATTTAAGAGTGAATACGAATGGATCAATTCAAGACAAACATATTCAATGCATTATGATTAGTATTCAGAAATGAGCAAGTTTTGCATACAAGAAAGTACTGAACAAAACAAGAAAAATTACAAATGAGCATGCAAGATAAAACTAGAAATCTCCATGTTGAGGAGACTGGTCTCCGTATGGATTTCTTGCTTCAGAAGATGCACTTTGTAGTCCTGGCGTTCACTGAGTCGAAAGAAAGTTCAATTAATGCGTAGGCCTTCTGCAGTGAACGTGATTGCTTTGGAATCAATGAGTTTCTGAATTGTGCCTTTGAAAAGATTACATTCTTCAATTGTATGGCCAGTGCCCCGTAATGGAACTCACAAGAGGTATCGTGATCATATCCAAAGGATATGGAAAAGGAGGTGTCCCGAGCCTTTAACTCCACCAAAGAATGTTGGAGTAAGCGAGAAAGCAACTCACGTTGAGGCATAGGGATCAGATCATGCACTTTTCTTGGCCTTATCAGATTCTTCCCACCTCGCTGTTGATGACTTTGTCGATAAGTTTGTTGTCGAGAGCGCTCGTGGGAGCATATTGAACGGTTTGATGTAGCTGCAACACGATTTGTGGAGCACATCGATTAGACGTAGCTTGTCACTTGATTAGGAATTTGAAATTAAGGGTAAGCAGGAGCTTCTTCCTCTTCCTCAAAAATTGTACTTGCCTCTTCATCAATTTGCTCTAGAAATTCAGAAGTAATAGCAACATCCTGAATGTTACCCATCTTGAGACCACGCTAATTGCCCCTACAACAACTAAGTGTGAAAACGAGAAGTACATCCAAAGAATCGACAGGGACCTCAGAAGGTATTGGAGAACATCTCAATGAGTTCTCGCTCCAAAAGAGTAGGTTGAACTCTAGCACTAATTTCCATCTCGCATACTCTTTGAAAGATTCTTCCTTTTGAGTTAAACCTTGAGTTGAAGAGCCATGTCCCTATTATAGTCGATTTGACCATTCCTTCCAAGTTTGATGTGAGTTCGCCTGTGTACCACCGAGAGATGCTCCACCGAGGCTATCTTGAAAACGCATGAGGAGCTTGTCATGTTCCGCATAGCAATAGGCTTTGACGTGAGTAATCGGACAAGAGGTACCTTTATACTTCTCAAAAGTGGGACTTTGAACTTTGTAGGAATTTTGATACCGTGCACCAAGCACAAACTAGAGCGTCTAAACCAAGGGAATCACAACCTTCAATAGCTTTCATCCTTTTCTCGATGAGGTGAAGCTTTTCTCGATTCGCCTCTTCAATCGAAACTCAAGGTGTCAAACAAAGACTCAAGATGTCCTCTGAGGAGTTCCATTGACATGCATTTGAACGGTGTTTCGACATTTTGATCTCAGGACCTCCGTGTGGTTAAGATTAACACCGTGGATTAACATGATCGCTGGTAACAACTTTCTCAACAACTTGCTTTAGCTCTTCTTGTCCAATGGCGAGGTTCTGGATAACCTCCATGAATTGATCCATCTGGGTATCTATATGAGTATTCATCGCAGCCACACTTGCTTGAAGTTGATCCATGATGACGACGATGTCAGGAAGTCAGTCTTGCAGTCTTGAGATTAGAATAAGAAGCCAGGTTGAAATGAGTCCTTCGGTTGAAATGAATGAAATGCATGATGATGCATGGATGATAAGAGAAATAGACTCTTTTTTATGATTGATGCAAATGTAATGCAACATGATGATAATAACAGGTTCACAGAGACGTGAATTAGGGATGGTATTGGTAATCAGAACAACCTATTTAGGTGGGCTCCTACGATTGGACAGCTCTAGGCTTTTCTACCCAATAAACCTGAACAAGGTGGTTCTAATGTTTTTTGCTAAATGTTTCTTGGAGTCTCAGATCCCCTTTTACAAACACTATCATCGCGCGAGAGGCCTACGTGGCGATAGTATTTGTAAAAGTATACCCCAAGAAACGGCTCTTAACGGATGCTCGAAATCCAAAATTTGAGCGCTTGGTCTCGGTTAGACAACATGAACAAACTTAGAGTTATAGGTCATTTGTCCAAAGATCGACGCCCCGCGCTATCGCGGCCAACAACCTCCTTAAAACAACCAACTCTAAGCCGAGTCTTCGGGCCAACAAGACAATGGAGTCGTGGACCTAGGCTACGCAACCCCTCTATTCCTAAAAAGGTGACCTAGAAGCCTGGGTAGTGGGCTTATCTATGTATCAACACCCATAAATTCCCAACACAATAATATATCAATAGAATAATATATAAAGCGGAAAGAGAATAATAAGCAATAAACAATAGATAAGTATAAAGAAGAAAGCGATAAACAAACACACAAACATGCGAAGAACTAAACTAGGGTTGACTCGCTTAGTCAAAAATAGATTTAAAAAAAATTCCCCAGTGAAGTCGCCAACTGAAGCAACTCGATTTTCAAAAAAAATCATTTAAAATGAATTTTCAAAAAAAAACAATGAAATCGCCACCTAATTTTATTTGTTCTAGAAAGAACGGGGAAATATAGATAAAACCCACAAAATCGGATAAGGCGGTCTACAAGACCAAAAAGGATGGATACGGGAGTCGGTTACGCAAGGGGAAGGTATTAGCACCCCTTACGTCCATCGTACTCGATGGGACCCATCTAGTTCAAAATGTGTGTGTGTGTGTAATCGCTAATTTCTAAGTTATGAATAAGAAATAAGAAAATGGATTTGTTTGTTATTATTTTGAGTTTGACACGGTTTCAAACCGCGCTCACGATTCCCTCGCAATGGGAAAGTCAAAACTCCGTAGTTCTTGTTGAAAATGTCTTGGATTGTTTGTATTGATTTTAATTGAAAATGTTTTTTGATTTTTGAAAATCGCATATGAACGAAGAAAGGTTTGAATGGGTTGAATTGATTTTAGTTGTGGATGACAAATACCAAAACGTGGAGGTCCTCTAACGATTCAATACTCGAGATTGGTGATTGAGGTCAACCGATCTCTCTCATCCAAAATCTTTATTATGAAAGGAGTGAGGTGAAACAAAGTTCACTTTTATTATGTTATGGAATAAAGTATTTAAGTCATTGTTACCTCTAATGGCCCAATATTTACGATTAATTAAATCACAATAACCTCTAACAATTTAATTAAATACCATAACGCTATGTTTTTTGTTTTATAGAAAATTGATTTTTAAAACAAGTTCAATTAATTAATTTAATTTGAAAGTGTTTTAGATGTTCAATGTACGGAGTAAAGTATTCGAGTCATCGGGTTTCCTCTAATGGCCCAAATGTTTTACGATCAATTAAATCGCTTAACCTCTAACCATTTAATTAAGTACCATAACACTATGTCGAAAATTGCGCGCTGGACGAGAGAATGGTATTCGGGTTATGGTTAACCAAGTATATGGACTTGATTAACCATGAGACCCTGGCGCATGGTGATTGGTATGTGGACCAATTATTTTTCGGGTTATGATTAATCAAGGCAACGAGGGCCTTAATTAACCTCGTGAGGATGGCCATGCCCATCCCCAACCATGAGACCCTTAGAGAATTTGGTGTGGGTAACCAAAGTAGGAGAGCGGAGGCGTTGTTGATTTTATATTAATTTGAGAGTGAGTGTACGATCGTGAAATAAACAAAAAAAAGCGGATAATGTAATGACGGAAAATAAAAGAAAATAGATTAACACGCAATACAAATCGGAATTTAAATAATTATTAGTATAGATATTCTTTTACTTGATGAAAAATCAATTAACAATTTAATTGGTAATTCAACAAATAAAAAACTACCATATGCCAAAATATTATTTAATACATCATTGTATAATAATAAAAAAAACTTGCATAATATAAATTTAAAAGGGAAAAGTTGAGAAATGGGCCTGATTGGAGCTTTAAACTGGAAGGTGTAGATAGCAAACTGAGCCCAAGCCCAAAACAATGCTGCTGGATCTTGTGTAGAAGCTCCATGGAGACATGCTGTGGTCCAACATTCTGGATCGCCGGATCTGGACTTTGGCGGATCTGATGGCTTATGGAAGGAGGGTGCAGATTTGATACCATACACATACATGTACCAGATTTCGAAATAAACCACACAGGTGGTGACAAGTGTCACCAATATACTCAAACATTCTTAATATATATTTTCTTTTTAACTCCTTTTATATTTATGAACTATATGAAACAACATAATACTAATTTTAGTTAAGTAAGTAATAATATAAAATTAAAAAAGAAATTGATTTATTGTTATTATATTATCCTATATTATATTTTATAAATTAAAACTATATAAAACAAAACAGTACCAAATCTAATTAAATAAGCAATAATACTAATAAAATAGTAACAGAAATTAATTTATCATTGTTATATTATCCTAGTATTATACTTTTTTTCCTTTTTGTTAGTTAAATAACATGTATGTATATATATAAAAAAGGACTAATTACTAATTAAACTATACTTATTATACATTCTAACTAAACCCTGAATTATATTTTAACTAAACTTAAATTATGTAAACACAAACAAAATAAAAAAAATTAGCAGATTGAAAACAGAACGCCTCACTCTCGCTTTCCTCGATCCAAAACCCAGTAGCCTTTCTCTCATCTCTCTCGCTATTTGCATGTCTTACCGCTTGCTCTCCGGTCACTCTCTCGCCGCTCTGGTCCTCACCGCTGTCTCACTCATCTCTCTCTCGCGATCTAGTCGCCGCTCCGATTCCTCTCTCGCTGTTCTCATCGCCGTTCTCGATCGCGACACTCCGTTTCATCGATCTCTCACCTTTCTCGTTCTATTCACTCTGTGCATGTTATGATTTTTGAAACGTTTGTTTGATGATTACAGGTTATCGGAGAACTGAGAGGGGAAAAATGGAATCCCAGTCTCTATTCAGTGATGGTGACATGATGCTTATGCGAAAAATAACAAAAGCAGAGGAGAAAAAGGAGGATGGTGGTCAGTGACCGCAACCCCGGTGAGATCTTCTCTGTTTTACCTTGAACTTTGTCTCTTCCTCGTTTTGCTTTCTTTCTGAAGGGTATTCTGACCGGAAAATGATGAGTTTTTCTGGGTAGGTAGTATGCTGTTAGGTTTTCTTTTGGCTTGACAGTGTTAGTATTCTGGGTTTTTGGCTTGACAGGGTTAGTATTCTGGGTTTTTGGCTTGACAGGGTTAGTATTCTGGGTTTGTGTTTTGTTGCTTTGGATGCTGTGATTTCGGCTAGGGTTTATGTCTGTGGAATTTCGGCTAGGGTTTTGAACAGTTGTCTCTATGTTATAACTTCAATGCCTTTATACTGCCAGTGTTTAGGGTTTTTCTTACTCTGAAAAATGTTTTGAAAAACAAAGGCTGTCTGGGAAAAACGAAATGGGCTTTTGGTATTTGTTTTGGGCCTCGATTTCGACTTTTCCGGGCGTTTTGATGTCATTAATTGCTATCAATTCGATATTTGGCTGTTTGATGCTATACTTTCCGATATGTTGGTCGTTAGTAATATTGTTTATGGTAAATCTTGCCCAAACGGTGTGTACACTTGCTGCCCGCGATAAATCCACAAAGACGCCATGCCAAAATTGCTTTTCAAAATCGCTTCCTCATCTTCTTTCCACACCTCCTATTGTGAACCAAGGGTACACCCTTGTGGATTTGCAATAGTGAGTTTATGGCCGATGATTTGTATATGAGGCCCCGGTTTTGAATGATCGAAACCTTTGCACAACCCGATTCCTAAAGGAAACCCTAATGATGAGATACAAATATGTTGCTTTGAGTCCTTGTTTTATCAATGCTGTCCATTATACTAACCAAGCTCTTTCTTTGTTTTTGTTTCATGAACACGAGCCTACACCAATCTTGGAAAAGTGATGAAGGAAGTTGGTCAAGAAAGTATGGTCTTGAAGATAGAGCAAAGCATGGGGAGGCAAGCGACAAAGATGTCCACTAGAAAATAGGATTAAGAATAGCATGTAATCTTTACTTGTATGTTTGAACTTATGGCCATAGATTGTACTTGTGTAATGTAACCTTGAAAATGTCGATTAAAGGTTTGAACTTTGTAATATCATCCATTCAAATTAACATTGAATTTTGAGAACTTTTGTATCATTTGAACAAACCAAAGTTAAGTAAATATTGAACTTGGAAGTTGATTCTACTTTTGTAAATGGGCATTTTGAATATCATTTTGAATTCGAGTAAGACTTTGAACCTTGAATGACAAGAATGGAAAGAATGATCTCTAATATTGAATGATTTTGCTTGAATTTGGCTTTTGAATTGAAACTTGTATGTTAAGATTTGACAAATTGTAACATGTAACTCGACTCGTGTCCATGTACAAAAACTTTAGAGCAATTTTGGAACTCTTGAATTTCATGAACACAAGATTTGAGAAAATGCATCGATTTGAATTTTGATTGTATAAAAGTTGGACACTAATATGCATCAAATATCCCATAAATTTGTCATGAACCAAGAGTCAAATTAGTTAGAACAAAACATGTTGGAATATTGACTAACAATTGTATTCAAATCCACTTCAATCAGAATTCCAATCTTGAATCGGTGGTAACATGGTTGCAATTTTAGAAATTGAATCCTAGTATATGAAACTTGAGAATTAAATTCTAAACACAAAGATGATTTGATGGCTTAAACTTCGAAACACTCAACCCTTTTGAATTTCCTCGCCACAAAGCTTCCATTTTTATCCATTCTCGTAGAAAATCGAGCCTTTACTTCTTGAGACAAGAATTGAAATTCTAAGTTCAAATGAAATTTTTGACCACACAATCTAACTTGTCGCTTTCATGATTCTTTTAAGAGTTGGGCAATAGATTCCTCTTGAAATTAATGGAATTATTACCGCTTCCAAATCGAACCATTTTCAGTGGAGTAAAATTGAACCAAACGAATTCCAAAAGGAAACTTCTAGTCTTTTCATAGAATCCTCGAATCTTGTGAGCGATGAACGGACGGAAAAGATCTCAACATGCGCTTGACATCCTTAAATCTTTGCAGAATGAATGATTTTCACACCAACTATCGCCAAGAACGAAAAGAAGTCGAGCAAACCAAATGCACTAGAACTTGAATTGTTGATCAATAATCGGATAATCACAATCCAACCTTCTACATCTTGAACAATGAACTCAAAACAACAACAAAACTCGTGGTAAATTGCTCTCCGAAAAGAACAATGACATTCAAAAGATCCAATCAATCAGACTCATCCACCAATCAAAACCGATAGACATGAACGGATAAGATTTAATATTAAACCTCATCATTTTCGAATATCCTAATTGGTAAAACCTTCTTTTTGGGAAATCTTTGGGAATCAAGTCTACGTAACCATGTGATATGAAGTGTGTGATGATAAAAGCCTAAACCATAAGATCGATATATAGGGGGGTGCAACAGAATACAAATGCATAAAGGAAAATCTGATGACATACTTTGTCATAGTCAATAGGCTACTCAAGAAATTCGAATACATGGATATTCAACATATACCCAGAATGGAAAATCAAGAAGCAAATGACTTAGCACAATTGGCTTCAGGGTATAAAGTCTCTGCCAAAAACCTTGGGTATTTGGTCGAAATAAGAGGTAGGGTTATGGCTACCAGACTCATACCATCATATTTAGAAAATATTAAATTGGGTTGTGGTGATAAAGATGGATTCGAAGTATTAGCCATAAATACCTTGTTAGATACAGATTGGCGAAGTCTATTAATAGCATACTTAAAAAATCCAACATTAAATGTTGACAGGAAAACAAAATATAGAGCATTATCATATGTCCTTATGGGAAATGAATTGTTCAAAAGACCCAAGAAGGACATTTAAATGCTTAGGAGAAAGCGAGGCATATTTAGCATTATCAAGTCCACAATGGGGCATGTGGGCACACCAAGTGCCATAAAATGAAATGGTTGCTATTTCGATATGGGATGTACGCTCAAGATGCTCAAATATTGTATAGATTTTGCTAAAGGTGTGAGGAATGCCGAAACATGGATTCAACATGCTCGTGCAAGTGAGTTGCATTCGATCATTAAACCATGGCCCTTTAGAGGATGGACATTGGATTTAATAGGAGAAATCAAACTCGCTCCTAAAGGTCGAAATATATCTTGGTAGGGATAGATTACTTTACTAAGTGGATCAAGCAATATCATTAGTAGTCAGAGATCAAGAGGCTATTATTGAATTCATACAAACAAATTATCTATAGGTTCGATTTCAGAGAGCATAACCACGTACAAGGTTCTGTGTTTATCGGTAAAAGATGCAAGAATTTGCCCAAGAAATGGGGTTTAAATTGCTAACATCAACACCATACTATGCCCAAGCAAATGTTCGTGTCAAGCACAACATGTTGATAATAGGTTTGATAAAGAAACATGTTGGTAAAAACCAAGGAATTGGCATAGGACTTTAGACCAAATACTTGGGCCGTAGAACATCTCCTAAAGAAGCTACTAACACTACACCTTTCCAACTAACATTTGGTCACGATGCCTTACCAAGAGAAATTCATCTACAATCGCCAATTCAAAGGCAAAATGAAATCCCATCTTCTTTATATTGGGAAATGATGATGAATGAGTTAGTCGAATTAGATGAAGTTAGATTGCATGCATTGGAAATCCTGATGAGGCAAAAGGAGAGAGTGGCCAGGGCATATAACAAGAGGGTGAAAGGTAAAACATTCAGTACTAACGACTTAGTTTGGAAAGTTATATTGCCCATGGACAAGAAAAATAAAGCATTAGGTAAATGGTCACCCCATTGGGAAGGACCGTTCGAATAGGAAAACATTTTCAAATAACGATATGAGGTCAAGAGTTGGCGAGTGATAAACGAATCCTAAAGGTTAATGGGAAATATCTAAAGAAATATAAGCCACGCCTGCAGGAGATTCGAATAATAACATAATCAAAACAATATAAATAAATGCCAAAATGGTGATATTAAGATTGCCAAAATGGCATTGTTTGGGTGTTACAAACAAAAAGCTTAAACAAAATATAAGATTCATTAAATGTATAATCTTTAGAAATGAGTGTTGTTCCTTAATCGATCGAAAATACTCCTAAAAGACTCAAGCTTTTGTTGATCAAGCGCTTTCTTTCTAGGATGGCAACTTCGCCTTGAATTGTTTCGCTGCCTCCTTCGCAAGTCCTTTATTAAGGAGCTCTTCAATCGATGGCCAAAAGTGTTGGTGTCATATGCCATCTTGCTGGGCCTCCTTGATCTTGTGTTGATGTTCCTGAATTTGTTTCTCCCAGAAGAATGGATTGAGCTCAAGCTCATAATCGCTTTAGCTTGCTTGATATGCATGGCATGCTCTTCACCTTCTTTAGAAAGCTTTGAAGCATGCTCATAAGCAAGATCCATTGCGTCGCTTCTCTTGAACCTTGCCGGTAGCGTATTCATCTTGGAGGAGACACCCAATCACTTTGTCAATCAAAGATTGAAGTTCGAACAGATGGTGCTAACTTCCAAAGAACAGTTGGTAAGGTCGACTTGGTTGAGAAGTCCCTTCATGATAAAGCAGGTTGTACTGTCTTTCTTGAGTACTTCAAATAAATCCACATCTAGGATTGTTTTCCTAATCTTGTGAAGAAGTACAATCCTATCATCGCGCTGAATTAGTGGTCGAACCAAAGACCACCTTTAGGAAGAGGAGTGTCTCCCTGAGCCAGCTTAGCCTTCATATACCCAATAGGGTCAGTTCGTTTTAAGAGGGCTAACTCCTCTTCAGCTGTTCGACGTTGAGGGGATTTAGGAAGTTCCATGCGCAACGACGTAACATCCATCTCGAACTCCATTAGCTCATTGGTGGGGACACCATCACCTCCATTATTTTCCTCCTCCTCATCATCTTCGCATCACCAACCAGTCCACTACTTCAATGTCATCTTCATTACCATGAGCATCGACTCGTCCCTTCGCCGAACCTTCTTGAGCATCTTCTCCTTCTTCATCCTCGATCCTTCCTCACTTGAATCTTCGCCTCTTGGGAGGCATTGGTTTTTCTTCTTCGTGAATTGCCTTTTCGCTCTCTTGAGGGATTTCGAGAGGAGATTCTTGTTGAGAAGTTTCTGGAGGCACTTCGTTAGTATCTTCAAGTGTTGTTTCATTTGTATCTTTGAGGGGAGGCGAAGTGCCTTGGTCATCTGGCTGTTTAGAAGCTCTAGTTGGAATTGCCATATTGGAGGAGCCTTTGTTCTGCACTAGATTACTTGAATCTCCATGAGGAGAAGAATGGATCGGAGCGCTTGTTTGTGGGGGAGGAGTCGAAGTAGTCGGGATTGGAGTGGAATCATCCTACACAAATAAAGAAAGATTAGAAACTTACACTAAGGTACGAATAACCATCTTTGTTGAAAATTCGAATCGAATTCACCTGTGGATTGTCTGAAGATATATTGCTGTCTATATGTTCCAACATTACGTTGGAGGTCGAAGGTGGATTTTTGGATTTTTGGAAGGGAGCAACATCCCTGGAATCAAGTCCAGAAACGTTAGTATCCTTTGAAATGTCTTTCTTTTGCTTCTTCTTCGAAGCCGTTGGTGAACTTTCCCCAACCTTGAGAGTCTTCCCACTGGTACTAGGTTTTCTCTTCTTTGGAGTGGTTGGTGGGAGTTTACTAGTCTGAGATGATATAAGCTTAAGTTAAACTTCAAATCAAAAATTCAAGCTTATTCGAAATACCAGAATGAACTGACTACCTTTGGAGTTGGAGCAAGTGTTGGAGTTGGAGCAATGGTGTCTGTTGTGGTTGCAGGAGTAATAGTTGGGGTTGCTTTGGGCACATCATCATCGGTTTCGATGGTTTGTTGAGAGCTGCTTCCTTCTTTGGCCTTCGATGCAACTTGATCCCGATGGCTGAAAATCGAAACAATTAAGACGAAATGTTAAAATAAAGAAAGTAAGAACTATTTGGGGATTTCCCAAGCTTTCGCACCTGCGCCTTCATTCGAAAGAATCGACATGGCAGAAAGGTCATAGCGAAGATGCCCTGGGAAATTGTGGAGCCAATGTCGAGCCCATGTCACAGTCTCAGATGGCTTTGGTTTCTTTTGAGATTTGTATTTGGACATCTCTTTGCAAGTCAACCACTGTGGTATGGAGGAAACCAAGCCAGAGCCGGCTCTGAGGTAGGTAGTCTGGGAAATTTAGGTGGATGCATCTCGAATGCCAACCTATACCTATCCTCAAGTGACAACCCTGAAGGGAGTCTGAACTTAGAAATTTTTTCTTTGAATTTCTCCTCCAAGGTTTGGGACGCTCGATATACAGTAGTTTGCAAGTGCGTGGGATCATAAGTAGTTTCGAAGTAGTTCTGAAAAGCCCTAATCTCTTGAGCGTGAGTGAACATACCTTTCTTTTTGTGTACCTGCACATCGAACGCAACAGTTAGTTTCTTCTGGATGGTAAGAGTGTCAAACATATAAGACTGATAAAATTGAGTCCACCAATCCAGAAAACCCTTTGATGAAAAATGGGTTGGTTCAAAAGGAATTAATTCAAATTGAGAAAATTCTTGATATTGTTCCTGCTGCAGTTTAGCTTCTCTGGCCTTGAAAGTTCGACCGGAGGTAATAGAGCTCTGAGGCTGAAAGAGGGGTTCGGGAATCAATTGGCATAAACCGAATTGTCTTGAAACGAAATTGAGTTGGTAGGCAAACAGAAGGATTTGATTCTTGGTCGGAGTGATTCTGGAAGAGATTAGTCTTGGGAGCAAGAAGGCTTTCCAGATGTCTTGGATCTCTTTACTCGTAGCAGCCTCCGAAAGGGACATAGTGAACCATGATGGTCCATGAGTCCTCGAAGCGAAAGGCGCCATAGTCTCTTCAAACTTATGCTTCTTGGAAAAGAGCATAATGTATTGTGAGAATAAAATCTGGAAATCAGCCTTATCATCACTCAGAGTCAGTCTCCTTAGCCTTGTGCCTTCAACATTTCGATCTGCTACTTCTGGATCTTGCTCAACAATAGTATCAGCAGTAGAGAGTGAAGATTCGAACATGGAATTAAGCCACAACTGGAGTAACCAGAAAGGACCAACTAGCAAGATATTCTTGGGAGTGTGAGATTTTAAGCTCGAAACAGCTGACCTCAAACTTTCATAAAGGTCAACTAGTAAGAGCTCACTTAAATTAATCTTCCTATTTTCGTGTAAATCCCTTGCTAGAGGAATAAACCTGCTGGCTACTTGTAGTGACCTACTGCAGAAGACATATCTTGATAACCAAAGGGTGAGGAAGGCAATATGCTCTACGTATGATACACTATCACCTTCAGCGTGATAATGACTGATGAACTTAGAGAAGCTAGCCACTTGATGTCAAGTCAATAATGCTTGAATGTTCTTCGTAATCGTGAATATATGTCTCCCCATCGGTGATAAGCCCGTGATAGCGCTATGTCAAGAATGTAGGTGTGATCATTCCTCCAGGAAGGTGAAAGGTGTTATAAGTACTATCCCAAAAGTACAAGGATGCAAATAGTAAAGGGTGGCTGTAGGTGAAGCCTGGTTTCGACAACTTGATTAGATTGTAGATCCCTAGCTCCTCCCACTGATGGGATTTCTTAACCTCCATTTTAGCAAACCAGTTTTGGTATGCTACATCAGCAGTAGGGCAAGATCGAAATGGTTTAAAGTTACTTTTAACATAGTCCAAAATAAAAGGATCCTTTGGGGGAACCATAGGGGTTTCTACGTTTTTTGAAGCAGGGTTCATCCACATTATCGCCTAACTTAGGGTTTCCATACTATTAAACAATGGTTTAAAATCATAGCAAACAGGGAATATTGTCCTAGTATCTTTCAGAATCTCAAAGACGGTGAGAGGACCCATTAGGGCAAACCTCTTTCCAGCAGCATTAGTTGGGATTAATACCTGGGAAGAATATAGGAGTTCTTGCTCTTTGAGATTCCTTGGGGAATAAGCACGGATTGGCCTTGGTGAATACCAACTTTGCTTTCCAGGATCGTTCCAGCATTCTTGGTTTTCTTCTTTGAGATCTTCTTCATCTGAGATGTTGTTGAAGACATTGTTGGAAGTCGTTAATAGCTTAGGGTTTTTGACGAGAAGAGAAGAAGAAAAGATTTCAGAGTGTGTAAAAAGAGTAAAAAGACTAAATCTGTTTGGTATTATAGTAAGGAAGTTGAAGCGCTCATCAACTAAGGCCAAGATACATGGAGGACGTGGATTGGATATGGAGTGAGGTGGAGTAAAGTAAGCATTGGTAATAAGCATGATTAAAGGTAATCATTGTCTTTAATAACCGCACCATACCGTGGCAACTGTTTTGAAGCGGTTCGGGAACCCAAGGGCCGTCGTGACTGACGTAATGGAAATCTTACACAATGTCATGATTGCTCAAAGTCACATCAAAATCTTGTGGATATGTTTAAAATAAGTATTTCTCAGAAAGAGATTCGAAATACATATTTTAAAGGGGCATTTTGTTGGCTGAAGATTTTGATATCTATGATTCGAAATGGAATCATTGAGCTCGAAACAAAATGATATCAGTGTTCGTTGGAATGAAGAAATGTCATAGTTCGGAATGAAAGAATTGGCTCTTCGAATGGACATGAAACTTGAGCTCGAATGGCAATTATGATGATACATATAAAGGAAGCTTCGAAGTGGTAATAGGATTGTATCTGAGAAGTGAGTTCGAAGTCGAAGTGTTTAAGACATTTGAAATTCAAAACGCGAGCGGGATAATTGGAAGTTAGAACATATGCGCTGGAGGCAGTTCGAAGACGCGTGGAAGCTAGTGAAGCACGTCTCGCATGTTCGAACGTGGCAAGATCTTACAAGTCGACTGCTATGGTCAAGTAGTATAAATAGAAGTCTTAATGTTAGGATTTCGTGTGTCATATCTATTGTACAAAAATTCAAGAACATTCAAAATACCACATGGCTAGGGAAACGAATGCTCGAATGATGTACGTATGATTGCACCAAAACTTTTATTATTCAATAAAGCATCTTTATCTTTCCAGTTTATCTTTATCTTGCATCAATGTCTTTTAAATTCTTTACATTCAAAGTCATTTAACTTTCCTTGCATTTAACGTTTTCTTCCATTTCAAATCCTTTACTTTTCTCAAACTTTTACATTAACGCCTTATTTTCCGTAAAGCTTTTACATCCTTGTTTTTACATTCTTGTTTTTACATTTCATGTCTTTTACTTTGGAAGTCTTTTAAATTTAAAAGTCATTTAAGCGTTCCTGCATTTATACATTTTTCTGCAAGTCGAATCTTTATGCTTTTACTTATTCAAATTAGTTTTATACTACTTTACTTGATCATGTTATTAGTTTCTTGAACGTCATGATCGAAACACACTTGGACATATATAAAATATTCAAAAACAAGTCTTGAACATGGATCCTTATTTTAAGTTTATACAAATGACCAATACCCCATAGGATCAATCTAGTCGATCCTGCAAGTTACCAGAGGAATTGAATAACAATCATAACGCTTATTTGATAGTTTGGAAGACTAGCGGTTGTTTCACCAGAAATCACTGTGAACAGGAGTATATAGCTGCTATTAGTCGAGTCGGTGTCGCTTTGATACGTAGCACTCGGTGGGAATTATTATGTTGTCTTGTTGTTGTTCTTTTGTTGTTTTCCTTTGTAAATAAGAATCATAATTTATAAAAACATGATTTTGATGAGGAAGTTCAATAAAGGAAATGTTTTATTTTTATGAATCAAATTATGATTTGCGGCGAGGCTATGTATATGAGATTTATACTTTAAAGCAAACTGTTTAAAGTGAATTGGTTTTGAAGGTGTGATACCTCAGTATTTAATTTATGAAATTTTAAATTACTCTGATTTTTGTATATAAAACTTTGTGTAATATTGGGGTGTTACATTCCATATGTGTTTTGATGATCTGGAGAGCTTCAATGGACCTTATGGAAGGTGTTTGGATGCTTAGAATGGATTGAAGTTGTCTGGAATGGTCTGCCTGAGTCCAACTGCCATAGCTTGGCGTGTGATTCGATTTTGATCTTTCTGATGTTACAGATCATGGATGATGAATGGGATAGTTCATATGTGATATGTAGATGATGTTTGAAGTGGAAATTTGGAAAGTGCACGAGTGGATTGGAAGATAGCTTGTTAAGGCTCACTTTGTGCTTTAATGGAGTTTGAAGAGTGATTCTGGTTTTGGCTTGTTTTTGTGATGGATTGAAGATTCTAACAAATACCTAATGATGTTTACAGAGTGTTTGAAGCTATGTATTGGTTAGAACTTGCAAGGATTGAAATTTGCAATTCTCACATTTTTGAAACTTTGAAACTTGTAACTTAAGAAAGAATTAGAAAACAAGTTTCTAGATGTTTTGGTGTGATTTCCAAATGAAGCATTGACCTCTATTTACAGGCCAAGAAGTTTGGAAAGCAAGTCAAGATAGTTTGGAGATTTTTGCAACTTGGAGCTTAAGTGATAAGAAAGGAATCTTTGCCATAAATCCACATGGTTAAATTTTTAAACCATGGTTAAAAATCTCAAGTGTTTATATCCTTCTTTAAATCATTAGTTTGAGATATTTTTGGATGAAACTTATCCCTTGGTGATGACAAGGCTTCTAGAAGAGAAAGAGATAGGATCCTTTGCAAAATTGCTTGAAACTTTTATGAAAATGATTTATAATGCAAGTTTTGGAACCTATAATGTCTAATTTCAAAACCCTAGCTCCACAAAATATTTTTCATGTTCTTTGACATTTTGGAAAGCCTGGAACATGATCTACAACTTTCATGTCGAAATTTTTTCTTGTATCAAAATGGATCTTGGTGAAAAATGGCCATGAAAATGGTGAAAAAGTGATGAAAACACTTGAAAAAATTTCAAAGTGTTTAGAAAAATCAAGTTTTGACTTTTTGTAGAATTTTTTTCACATTTTTTATTTTTATGATCATGATGGATAATTTGAAATAATTTGATGATTGAAAAATTTGAATTTCAAAAGTTGACCAAAAAAGTCGAAGTTTGATTGATCTGGACAGTTGACACTTTTTGTGAGATGATTCAAAATTTCACTGTTTAATCAAACATGGCATTAGAGATGTGTTGGATCAAGAAATTAGGTCAAGATATTGCATTGGTGATTTTGAGATCATTCTCCAAGAAATTAGGTCATGTATTGAACAAAAAGTTAATGATGCACCATCCTCGATCAAAACCCTAATTTGGTTGATTCAAAGTTGATCTTGAGGAATTGTTTTGATTTTGAAATCAAATGTTGATGATTGATGAAGATAAATTACTATAGGTGAGTTGAGACTCAAACCCTAATTGATAACATCTTGCAATGATGAGAGATTTGATTCAAATCCCTAATTTGGCTGAAGGAGCACACACTCAAGCTATCTGATTTTGAAATTTGTCAATGATCCAATGATGCATGTTTGAATGATATGAGATGGTGTCATATTGGGGTATGGCAACACCTTTATGCAAATTCATGTGTACATGTCTTGTGGTCAAAGGAAAAAAGAAAGAGGCAACCACCCTAATGCAAGTCGCCCCCGCCCTTCCAAGTGGCGCGCGCCCTTCAGTTATGAGGCCCCCGCCCCATAATTGATCTCTCTCCCTCGTGACTTTCTCTTTCCCCTCTCACACGTTTTCTCTTTTCCTTCTCAATATATTTTCTTTTAATCCTTCCACATTTACTTCACTCAGAAATTATAACCACCCCATTTTCTTTTTCATTTAACTCATTCTCACACTCAGTAACCACGCCATTCCAACTCCCTCATAAAAATCCACTATCACCCCATTTCATCCCTTCAATTTCTACACCACTATTATAAATTCGTTCCACCACTCTCACTCTAACTTAAACCATACACATTCATATTTTATCCTTTCTCAAACCTTTTTAGTCATAACCCATTTCTTTTGCAGCAACCATTTCTAATTTTCATTATGCCTCCACAAGCTCAAAACCAGAACAGACAAGTTAGACCAACAAGTCTACTGCCAGACCTATCAAGAATTGCTTTTCTCCCTGAAGATTGCGGAAGACAAAGGAGTAAATTCTTGAGTTTCTATAAACGCTCTGTCATACCCATGAGATACATGGACGAAGATTATTTACAACAATTGGGATTTCTCGACAGCATCAGACTCATACTGCACAATACAAATCTATACCACCTTTGTATCCGGAACTTTCCTACCCTTAAACCACTAGTACTGGAATTTTTAAGTTCTTTTACATATGATACCCATGTATATGAACCTTACCTCACGGGAACCGCCCGCATTAGAATATTTAATCAAGAATATTCACTGGATCAAGATGAACAGGCTAAAATGCTACATTTCCCACGAGGGTAAATGTTAGTTATAGAGCTCATATAGACGAACTACCATAGGAGATAGTAGAATTTTAGCTCTAGCAAAATCTAACAAGAGAAACAACCGAAGATGAGAAAGCTCTGTATGCTTCGCACATCCATAACCCGAAAATACGCTAATTTCATCGCGTGTTAGCAAACACTATTTTTGGCCGGACTAACAACCAGAAGGTAAACCAAAAGGAGATGTTCTTCTTGTTATGCTCAATCGCCGAGAAATAGATTAATGCAGCTCCATTCTTGTTTGCACACATACAATCGTTTGTTTCTGTAAAAGGAGATAATCCTTTTTATTTCGGAGGTAGAATCACTTCAATAGCCCTCTCTATGAACCTGGCCACCGAGTATGCAACTATTGGGAGTCTCGCAATGCTGGAACAACCTCTTGATATTACCTACTGCTGAGATTCACACTTAATTTCTCTGAGGGAGGATGGCAGATTTAACTTGGTGGTTAATGTCAGCAAGGTCGAAAGAATCATCGGATTAATGTGAGAAATATTAACCTTTGGATTTATGATTTGGATGCACCGGCTCCTGGTCCAAATGTGTAAGAAAACCAAGGTGGGGCTAATAACGTTGAGCTCGACAAAATAGAACAAGTTCTAGAACAACAAGCTGCTCAGCTAGAAGCTCCTCAGCCTGATATCCACCCACCTACTGCACAAGTGCCTCCGGAAAATGCTCCGCAACAGACCACTATTGACGCCATTTATGCTGCCATATTATAGAAAAATCAGTGCCAAGAAGAGATGATGCAATTGACCCAACAAAACCAGAGAGATCAACTAGATTACGCCTAATGGAATAACTGTAATTATGAGGAGATGACCGCCCGAATGTCAGAGTTTAGAAATGAAATTCACTCTTTGAATCTTCGTGTGGATGACATACACGACTATTTCCATCCTGAAGCGAATAGGCGTCAGCGAGCAAGAACAAGTGGTCGGCAAAGAACAAGTGGTCGAGGTGATGGGTAGTGATCAATTTCTAGTTTCTTGCTCTCCTTATTTAGTTGCATTAGGGACAATGCAAGTTTTAAGTGAAAGGGAAAAGCTTTACCGTTTTTATTCTATTTACCATTCTCTTAAGATAGATTTACATTCAATAAAAATATATTCATGTACCATTAACTCTTATATGCAAAAAGAAGAAAGAGAGGTAAAATAGCACAAGGGGGTGAAGAAATAAAGATAAATAAAAGATTAAAGCCCATGAAGAAGCAGCCTGCGCCACCATGTGTCCCTTTTCTCACTTTTATAAGGGGCACCCACATTAGGCATTGTGCCCCCCTCCACGCAAACGTTTTCCATATTTTGATAGTCTTCAACAACAACGACATCCCTATATTTTCTCACCATGTTCACATGACTGAAGCCACGAATTCCTATTTCCTCTCAACAAATGATTCAAAACGGAGAACTAAAATGTAGCCACGCCTCCTAACTTCTCTCTAGGAAATAACTCTATAAAAGAAAGTTTGTTGTGACAAAGTCGCTCCTCTCTCTTTTTCGTCGAAGTTTATACCCAGATTTAAATTTTGTTCAGAGCTCTAATTTTTAGGATTTCTAAGCATAAATTTCACAGCAGTATTAGCAGTAATTTTCTACACTGGAAAACTATTGCCCTTTTTGATTTGTTTCAAAACTTCCAAAAAAAATTTAAGTGTTATTTTCTATTTTCGATTCAGGTTTTCGTGAAGCTAATCCTACCAACTTGTGGAGGAGAGCTTTGGTGCTAAAATTTTTTCTTTTTTTGTTTCTATTACTCAGGTTTTTAATTGAATTATATTTACTGTTCTTATTTTAATTTGTTAACCATGTTTATATCTTTGTTTATGTACTATTTCTCTGTGTTCAAAAGTTATACTATGACAAGCTAAACTATTCATACCGGGATGTAAAGTCCCATAACTAAAGGGGTTGGTAGCATAGTGACATAAACATATAAAATTACTTTTTCTGTTTCAATTTCCAGTATTAATAATAAAACTATTTTATTACGAGAGTAAAAGGGAGATAAAAGTTAAAATCAATAAGAACGAGAGTTTTAGGTTTTAACTAGACAGTGGTAATTGGACATTAACTTTAAATACAACGAGAGCGCTTTAAAGTTAATTGGATTTTATTCGTTTTCAAAATTATTTTTGGACTTTAAATGAAACAGCAAGAGTACTCACTTAGGTTTGATAATATAATCTGAATCAATAAACACGAGACTGTGAGAAGAGGGTTTAGCAATACGAGTTGTGTCATTATCTTACCAAATCCGCGAAGTTTGACTATTGCATACTGATATATTCCCCTCTAATAAATTTAGTTAGACTATAATTCCCTTAGTTTCCCTCTAATCCATACCAAATATATCATTAACCTTAGATTTACACTGTAGCAAAAGATAACGGTAGATCGATTTTCAGTCCCTTGAGATTCAATAATCTTTAAAGCTAAGTGATACGACTGTATAGTTGCAGTCATATTTTATAGACATACTAAGTTGCGATCAGAATGCGACATCTAGCATTGTTCCAATAAAAAAATACAAAATAAACCAAAAAAAGTGAGTCGAACTACAGTGCTTTGACTTTCGCATTACACGAGGGAATAGATAGGTGTTGACGCTATAATCGAAAAATATTCGATTACGAACAAAATAATGAAGTCGCCACCTAACTTTATTTATTCCTAATGAGGAAAGGGAAAATATAGATAAAACCCGTGAAATGAAAATGAAATGGTCATTGCAACTAAGAGATGCAGGTTCGGGAGTCGGTTATGCAAGGGGAAGGTATTAACACCCTTCATATCCATCGTAATCGATAGGACCCATTGAGTTCTAAGTGTTTTTGTGTGTTTAAAAAGTGAATTTGCAATCTTCTTATTATTATGTGCGAAAAGAGAAAAGAAAGGAACCATATTTTAATTTTTTGAAAGTGTCCTCGCCAAGATGTTAGAATCTCGTGCCTACGTATTCCCCAAGTGTGATGGAAAAGTCAGAGCTTATGTAGTTCTCGGTTACGAGAACATGTGTTGGTTGGTTGATTTTATTTATGAATATAGGAGCTTAATCTTATGTCGACGATAAGACAACACTAGTGTAATTCGCGTGTGAGCGAAAGAAGATCATGTGTGTGCGATGGGAGTTTGAAAAAAGGACTTGCACGTGGGCAAGGTTTGATGAGTTTGAATTGATTTTATTGTGGGTAAAAAGTACCGAACAATAGGACTAGCATCCTACGATTTAAATACTAGAAACCAGAGGAGCTCCATTCTCAACGAGTCGTCTATCGACCCAAAAGGTTTTCTTATGAAAGGAAGTGAGGTGAACCAAAGTTCACGTTATTAAGAGTATTTAAACAATTAGTCTAGCATCAAACGACTTAAAGACTCGAAGTTCATTTGGCACAAATTTTTAAACAATTGGTCTAACAACAAACGATTTAAATACTTGGGTTTTATTGTGAAAGAGTTTTGAAAATGCACTCGACGTTGGATCGAGGTTGGAAAATTTATTATGAAAGTGGTGAATAACAATGAGAGGAGATTTGGGATATGATTAACCAAGAAAGCTTGATTAATCTCGAGAGAATAGAAAAGTGTCTACTCCCTACCATGAGGCCCTTATTGAATGAAAACTTGGTATGTGGACCAAAGTGCAATAATGGAAATGAGCAATTGCGAATAATTATATACAACCATGAAATAAAGAGATTAAATGAATTAAAAGTCCATACAAGCTGGCTCACATAAATGATAAAACAGCTAACAATGGTGTAAGTGCATGCGTGAAATAAATTTAATCGACTAATTAAACGGAATTTAATCAAGTAATTAGTTTAGTAAAATTAACTACATGGACTAATCAATTTTAAATAAACTAATTAGATAATTAAATTATATTTAACTAATCAATGTTAGTCTCATTGTAAGCCCAAGAGAAAGTGTGGTGTGTGCACAAATGTGTGGTCGTTGCGACGCTTCTAAGCTTTGTCGACTCAAGGTTAAACATGGCTCGCACGAGTATTAATTCTTTTGAAAATAGTTTTGTGCATTGTGATGAATAATTAAAATAAACAATAGAATATTTACTAACTATTATATCTCATGGGGAGTGGGGATACATAAATTATAAATGGGGATTTAAACGATAACATAAAATAGAAAGCGGTAAATTATTTACAACGCAGCAAGGGGATTGGGATACATTTTTCCGAATGGGATAAAAACAAATAAAAGAGGAAATGATAAATTAATTAAAATAGGTTGTAGAACTTAATTCTAAGAAGGCAACCGATGTATTATAGTATAATGTTTTTATAATCGAAAATAGCAAAGTAGAATCAAAAGTATTATGTATAATTATATTTACAAATGAATATAGTAAAGTATATAAATAAAAGTAGTATGTATATAATTATATATTTACATACTAAATATAAGAAATAAAATACTAAGTATAATTATATTTACAATAATAAATATAAAAATAAAAATACTAAGTATTTTATATATACACTACTAAATATTACTATACATTAAATAGAAATTAAACAAAAATGCTACAACCAAGTGTAACTATGCTAATTGAAATTGAATGCTTTAACAATATTTGGATATCGTCACAAATAAAAAATTTGTTAGTAGCATAAGTGATATAAAATCGAAATGAAATGAAATTTCAACAAGCAGAACATGGTTAGTAAGCAACGAAATAGAATCGAATAAAATTAACATGGATGTAACATGAACAATTCAACAATCAAATAAATATTTATTCAAATATTTCAATTCACAAATGAAAGGGAAAGGCAAAGATTCATGTTATTACTCGATTCAAGTTTAACACATGAAAAATCAAGCCCAACGTAAACTTAAATCAACAAAAACAAACTCCGGGCAGCAACGAATCAATCGATTATAACCAAAATAAAACAACTTTTTCACTCAAATCCATATGCTAAAGGAACCATATGCTTCCCTTAATAGTTTTCTCGGTTATGTCTTACACGAGTGAATGCGATGGAGACATCAAACCATCATCGAAACCACATGAGTATTGTTTCACTCGCAATTCCAACTGAAATGAAAATAACATAATAACACGGCGTCCCAAAGGTTTCTCAACTAGATTTACACGCGAATTAACACGGCATCATCATTTAGCCTTCATTGAAACTAAACAAATTAACGCAAACTAGCATGTTGACACATTCGCGAAGTCATACTTATTCAAAATTCATCGCAAATATATATATATATATATATATATATATATATATATAAACATTAATACCAACTCAAAAATTCAAACAGAAATAGCCCTAATTCAAAGATCGAATTCTCAAACCAAGTATCTTTAAGTTTCTCACTCATAAACAAGATTCTAATGAAAATCGAACAACAACCAACTGCTTTATTTTCAAAACATATCAACGTGCTTTTGCAGCCTAACAAACTAATGCAATCAGAAGTAAAACAGAATCAGGCTAATAGAAGTTCACAGGATTCAGCTTACAGATTCAACGTAATTTAACAAAACATATTCATCAAAACTCAATACCGATTTCCTCAAATATGGCTTGAATAATATTGAAAGAGTATAACAAACCAGATATTTACTCAAACAAATTCAATTATCACCGGAATAAACACATCAGAACTAAAACACATTAAAGAGTGTCTACAAGCTTACCAACGACAAAGTTGTCGAGCTCAGAAGAAACTTAATGTTGTGAGGTTAAAGTATAATGGTGAGGGAGTGTTACAAATTTAAATAGGGCGGAGAAACTGGTTGAAGATGATGCTGCTTGGTGAGAGCGATGAAGGTTGTAAATCAGTTGGAGTGAATGAAGATGGTAGGTTTTACGTAGAGGAGGGAGTGAGGGTACTGGAGTTTGATCGGAGGTGATGATGAGGGTATGGGTCCGAACTGTGAGAGAAACGCGAGGAATATGAAGTTGCAAAGGGAGTATGTTGTTTTTTATAGTAGGGACGCGGCAAGTGAGAAGAGAGATATGGGGGAGAGGCGAAGGTAGGATGAGGATGGAGGTCGTTGATGTATGGATCGGCTGGAAACGAGAGTGGGGTGTGTTCTTGTGGTTGGTCGTGGAGACACAGACAGAGAGGTCACGGTGAGGTGAGGTGAGGCGCGGCGGAGCTCTATGAGCTACGGTGAAGGCGATGACGGCAGGGGGTGGTGTACAACGGCTATGAGGCGCGGTTGTGAGATGGGAGGATGGCAGCGTGATAGAGGGAGTTGCAGTTTGCGGAACAAAGAGAGAGGCGGCGATGAAGGTTAGCAAGGGATTTACATAAGAGAATAACGACGAGGATTGTTGGGAGAAAGGGGATCACCGTGAGAGACAGAGGAGTTTCTTTTTTTTAAATTTTTTTGATCGTTGTTTTTGTTTTCCCCCTCTAACAGTAACATAGTGGTAATATATATACACAATAATTAGGTTTAGCAAATTTTTACAAATACCAAAAATGCTCTCTTTAAAAAATGGGCCACAAAGCCCAAAAGAATAAAAAATAATCTATCCAAAAATATTTTTGTTTTGATTTTTGGAAATAAAAAAAGGACACCTAACATTGTAAAAAATGATATAAATTCGGACAATAAGTTATCCGAAAAAATAAAATGAGCAAATTAAAATAAACTACGGGTCTCAAAAATTAAAGAAAAATTATCAAAAAGTTTAAAATCGAAATAAAATAATAATAAAGAATACCCGGTTTTAAAACACTTACGGTAAAAATGAGACTAAAAAATGTATCGAAAAATTAGAGAGGGCACATTTTTATGATCTACGCGACACATTGATTCATAAAGTAGTGAGTAAAAGGCGAAAAGTTGATTTATTTTCCCCGCTAATTTTCCGCACAGTGTCGAATCACTTTTAACGGTCTGTTTATAAAACCGAAATATCAATATCATTGATATATAATAAACTTAACATGATGCAATAAAGAGGTATGGAGATAAAAATAAATGAAGTAAAATAACGGGTATTTTACAACTACAAACGGATGCAAATATAGATTTAAATTGACTTTTGGTCAACTTAAATACAACTAATGATCCATATGCGATGAATGAATGATTGTTTAATTACAATGGTCTAATGGAATCGTATGTAGATGAAAAAGTATGATGTGGTAATGCGGCAAAAAACTCAGGCTGAAATTTAGGGTGTGACAGCTGCCCCTATTTAATTATCTTTTAGCTTGACAACGTGGATCAATGGTTGAAAGTATTTAAATACAACCAAAACCTAAATTTCGTCCTTGATGCAACGCGATGAAATGATGTGCCATGAATGTATGGATTTTACTGGGAAAAAGGAAAACTGAAAATAAACTCTGCGAGGACTAAATAAGATAAATTGCTAAAGAACTATCATCAACACATGGGCTAATGAAAGTTGACAACAAGAACAATCATCAACACGTGGGTTAATGAAAGTACGCAAAGACTTCCAATCAGTGAATTGACAAAAATAAAGACTAACACCAATGCAGGGATCAATGAAAGTCAACCAACAAGTACTAACATTAACACGTGGGTTAATGAAAGCAAAACAACAAGAACTAACATCAACATGTGGGTCAATTAGCAAGTGTACTATTTTCGCCGATGTAGTTAAAATGAGTTTCCCCAAGTATCGATCTCAAGGACTGCGTAGTAAATACCTATTCATGCTCTTAATTCAATTGAACAAAAACAATGGTTGGGTTGATTTTAACACTTTCAATTATGCTTGTAAGAAGTAATGACTGATGAAATATAATGAGAATGAAGCTAGGGTGAGTGGTTGATTTAACAAAACTATGATCCGAATCCAGATTTACTAATTGCATATGAAAACTATCAATTACCTATCTCTAGATTGTTCTTCCTTAAGTCCTTAATGAAGACAACTATTAAAACCCTAATCTTTATTCAAATGTCCATTCAAAAAAATCTTGGTTTTAACCATAAAAATATCAAGAATTCAAGTGATTAAATAAGAGTTCCTAGTCCTAGGTTAGACTCCTAATAACCTAATTGTGTAGAAACTCTAACAATCACAGTCCTGCCAATCGTTAGTCATAGGTCTACATGTATTTGTCCGATACATGATCATAAGAATGCGACACAATTAAATTGAAATATAAAAACACTGCATTAAGGAAATCAAGTATCAAATTCATACAATGATCAAATCAGAACCACCCCCTAGCATTGGGGGGTTTAGCCTCTCATAGTATTAAAAGAAAACATCAAATAAGAGTTAAACATTACAAAGAATAATGATGACTTTGATCTTCAATGGTGGCTGCCCTTGAATCTCGCCATCTCTGAATTACTCTCCGCAGCTTTCTTTCTCGTGATAGTTCTTTCGTGCCTTCCAAAAGTCCGTTTCTCTATTCTCAAAATCCTTCTAATAGTCTCCTCTCTATCCCCGATTTCTGCACTACTTTTGCCCCGATTTATCCTATTTTATTCTTATGACCCTGAAAACACTCAAACACATAACCAAAGCGTAAAATGCGATGAAATGACATATAACACTAGATAAATAAAAGAAACGATAACGAAATTCAATGCTAAATAACTGTGTAAAAACCACCGATCAAATTCCCCAAAACTTAAACTGTTGCTTGACCTCAAGCGACAATTACCAGAACTCTTGAAGATCAAAGCAGATCGGTACTCATATGTAAGAGTTCAGTTCTCATTGTTCAGAAAGTAGTATGCTCGACATTCACATGACACGAAAATACCTCTCCAACTATGCTTCGCACTTAAGTGTTCTCTTTCCGCTTTTCCTCCTCTTTCATTCTCACAAGCAGATTAAGGCACTGAGAATTATGATAATCATCACATGCACATGACTAGCCAAGAACTTCACTTATTTAGGCACCAAACGAGCAACATTTACCACTTTTTAATACCGATGAAATTTTCAAACCTTTTGGTTATTTATTGTCCTTTATTCGGACGACGTTTGGGGATCAACCCTTTCAATGAATAACTGGTGACCCAACTAAGGGCCTTGCCTTTTACCGTCTTTTCATCATTTAATGCCATTTTTATTTGCTTCTCAACCAATCATACCTGCATGTGAGTCTAAATTATGCCAGACTGTATAGATAAACTATTCAAGGAGTACTTCGCAGACTTTAAGCACTATAGTACGAATCGACACGTTGGACTCGTATCAATGTCACATTATTCCAAATGTCCTACCTTAAAACAATCATCCCTGCATCTCACACAATATCAATCCCGACCTTATGGAAATACAAGCTCTTGTGTAAAACAAAACAAAATTTTCGGTCAAAATTCAGAAAAAGAAAATTTGGCAGAATTTCTACTTGTGTTATTACACAGCATTTAACATCAACTTAACAAAAATCAAACAAAGCAATAAAACAAACCAAAGCAATAAAACCTCCCCCAAACTTGAACTAAACATTGACCTCAACGTTTCAGATCAAACTCGAGAGAAGTGACTCACAATGGGTGATGCAGCACCAGTTGCTACCTCCTAGCTTTCGCAAGATAGGATCCCTCTTTATTACCTGCGAACAAAACAAAAAGAAAAGCTAAGTTATGAAAAACGTGGGTTGCCTCCCACGTAGCGCTTCATTTAACGTTGCATGGCTCGACGGGTCATCCCCTTACGGGGGTACTTTCTCTTCCACACCTTGTTGGTTATACTTCCGCAACCTGAAACTCAACCACCTCAAGAGCACTAGCCACTGCGTGATTCACGTTACTTCCAACTTTCATCTTCTCACCTTTGTCTACCTTCTTCTTTCCCTGCTTGGCTTCTTGACTGAACTTGGGAATTTTAATTGATGCCACCTGAGAGATTATGCTTGAGACTCCTTCAGGGAGTGATTTCGACATTTTGCTCTCTCCCGCAACTTTGACCATACCAACTGAAAATTTATTATTTTCACCTGCACCTTGTTTATTGACCTCAAACACCTTCAATGTTATCTCCTCATCAAAATATTTTAAAGTTAGATGACCTGTCTCTATATCAAAATTGCACCTTCTAGTCAATAGAAAAGGTCGACCAAGAATGATGGGGGTCTCTTCATCTTCAGGTATGTCCATGATCTGGAAATCCACTGGAAACGAAAAACTTTCAATCTCGACCAACACGTCTTCAGCTATTCCATATGACTTCTTGATGGTGTGATCAGCAAATTTTAATTTTGTTCCACTCCCGCTTATCTCTTCAATACCAAGCCTCTTGAAGATTGATAATGGCATTAAACTCACACTAGAGCCAGAATCAATTAGAACCCTTTTGAAAGTTCTATCTATTATGGTGCATGGTATTGCTCGATCCGGGATCCTTCGCTTGATGTATTTTTCTCTCGCGATTGCACAACTTCTCATCAACGGGTACCTGTTTATCATCTATTTGCCTCTTTTTTGATAGGATCTCCTTCATGAATTTTTGGTACAGAGGCATTTTCTCGAGTGCTTCAAATAAAGGTATGTTGATCTCTAACTTCTTGAACAATTTGACAAATTTATCGAACTCTTTCTCTTTTGTGTCCTTCTTTGCCACTCGCGAGGGATATGGAAGTCTAATCACAAGTTTACTCTTTTTTTCAGCTGGCTTCACAGGTAGCGCCACTTCTTCCTTTTTCCTCTTGTTCTCTCTCACTTCTAAATCCACTTCTATAAGTTCATCATCAACTTTTACCTCATTTTCTATTTCTTTGGGAACATTTTCACTCCTTGTTGTGACAACATTCATATTCTCATGGTTCTTCTGATTGCCTTGTGCTTGCATTGCTACTTGTTGCACAATTTGCCCCATTTGAACCTCCAAATTTTTAATTGCAGTCGTGGTGTTCCTGTGATTGCTTCGTGTTTCTTCTTGGAATTGGGAAGTGTGGGCAGCCATCTTTTCAATGGCCACTTCCCATTCTGCCTTTTGAGGAGCATATTGTTGGTGATCTTTCCAAGCAAAGTTCGGATGATTCTTCCACCCAGGGTTATAGGTGTTAGAATATGGATTATTCTGCCTCAAGAATTTTATCTCCTTAATTTGTTTTGGAGTTGCAAGACATTGTGCAGTCATGTGTGGTCCACTACAAATTTCACAAACCACCTTTTTAACCTGTGCCACCTGTTGAGTTCCCATGTTCATAGCTTTAAGCTTTTTCTCCACTTCTGCAGCTATCGCCTCTTCGACTTTGAGTTGTTTATTCACTTCCAACTTTAAATCAATCACTCCATCTGGCTTGCTTGCAACCCTGTCGTATAACTCCAGATGCTCATTTGCAACTATCGCTTCAATAATCTTCTTTATGCCCGTGGCTGTTGAGAAGTTGGATGAGCCACCAGTTGCTGTGTCAATGAGTTGCTTCGTTCTGATTCTCAAACCATTCACAAACATCCATCCGCCACCGATCTGTTATGAGTAGGGCATGCCACCAGGAGTCTCTTAAATCTCTTGAAAGAGTCTCCCAATGACTCACCCTCCTTCTGCTTGAAATTGAGGATTTCATATCTCTTTCTCATAAACACCGATGCTGGAAAATATTCATTGAGGAAAGTTGTTTCCATCTCTTCCCAAGATGTAATGTTGCCTGCGGGAAGGGAATAGAACCACTCTTCTGCTTCACTAGCCAAGGTGAATAGAAACATACGCAACTTTTTCTGCTCTTCAGTATGCCCATCTATTTTGAGAGTGGTGCTCATAGTCAGGAATTGTTGCAAATGCTTGTTAGCATCCTCATTAACCCTTCCAGAAAAGATCTCTTCTCCAACTGAGTGATGGTGCTCTGATGGAGCTTAAAATTAGGAACATTAACGGGTTGGTTGACAATGGTCAATCTTCCCCCTAGCGCATTTGTCCCTCTATAATCCCCTAGCAATCTCTCTTGAGGTGGATTCATTGCCTCGTCTTTTGACTCTGAGCCGGAGTGTGTTGAATTCCTATCTTCTTCCTCGGCTAGTCTTGCTTGGTTTGCTCCTCTTCGTCGAGCGCGAAGGGTTCTTTCTATTTCTGCGTCAAAAAGATATTCTGCTGAGGCCTGACCTCGCATAAAATGTTAGACACAAAATTAGTTCTAATACAATGTAATAGAAAATAAATAAACAAATGAATAGAAAAATTTTAATTGCAGAGCAATAAAATTTTAATCAAACTAAGAGTAAATCAGTATTTTGGCAGTACCCGACAATGGCTCCAAAAACTTAATCGGAAAAATAGCAAGTGTACTATTTTCGCCGATGTAGTTAAAATGAGTTTCCCCAAGTATCGATCTCGAGGACTGCGTAGTACATACCTATTCGTGCTCTTAATTCAATTGAACAAAAACAATGGTTGGGTTGATTTTAACACTTTCAATTATGCTTGTAAGAAGTAATGACTGATGAAATATAATGAGAATGAAGCTAGGGTGAGTGGTTGATTTAACAAAACTATGATCCGAATCCAGATTTCCTAATTGCATATGAAAACTATCAATTACCTATCTCTAGATTGTTCTTCCTTAAGTCCTTAATGAAGACAACTATTAAAACCCTAATCTTTATTCAAATGTCCATTCAAACAAATCTTTGTTTTAACCATAAAAATATCGAGAATTCAAGTGATTAAATGAGAGTTCCTAGTCCTAGGTTAAACTCCTAATAACCTAATTGTGTAGAAACCCTAACAATCACAGTCCTGCCAATTGTTAGTCATAGGTCCACATGTATTTGTCCGATACATGATCATAAGAACGCTCCACAATTAAATTGAAATATAAAAACACTGCATTAAGGAAATCAAGTATTCGAATTCATACAATGATCAAATCAGAACCACCCCCCTAGCATTGGGGGGTTTAGCCTCTTATAGTATTAAAAGAAAACATCAAATAAGAGTTAAACATTACAAAGAATAATGATGACTTTGCTCTTCAATGGTGGCTGCCCTTGAATCTGGTCGTCTCTGAATTACTCTCCGCAGCTTTCTTTCTCGTGATAGTTCTTTCGTGCCTTCCAAAAGTCCGTTTCTCTATTCTCAAAATCCTTCTAGTAGTCTCCTCTTTATCCCCGTTTCAACAAAAGTAAGAAGTACCCTTAATGACAACAACGAGCCCCAAAAATAAGAAAAAACAAGTTTCCACACGCTCTCATTAACACAGGTCGTGTTGATGAACACGGGTGCCCGTGTTGATCATTAAATCAGAAACCATGCTCCAGGCCGTTCAACATAGGCCGTGTTGATGAACATGGGTGCCCGTGTTGATCCACTGACTTGTGTAAATTTGCGCTTTCCACTTGCTTTTCAACACGGGCCGTGTTGATGAACACGGGTGCCCGTGTTGATTCACTGACTTGGGTTTTTTTGCGTTTTCTGGTGGCTTTTTGACATGGGCCGTGTTGATTAACACGGGGGCCCGTGTTGATGCATTTGTAGCCTTCCATATTCTGATTTCTGCACTACTTTTGCCCCGATTTATCCTGTTTTATTCTTATGACCCTGAAAACACTCAAACACATAACCAAAGAGTAAAATGCGATGAAATTACATATAACACTAGATAAATAAAAGAAACGATAACGAAATTCAATGCTAAATAACCGTGTAAAAACCACCGATCAACTATCATCCAACAATCTAAAGACTTTAAATTCGATTAAATTGTGGGGCTATCATCCAACAATTTAAACGAATTTCACTCCACTATTTTAATGCGGAAAAAAGTATTTAGTCTATTGGGATATCATCCAACAACCTAAAGACTTCCAATTCAATTAAACCGTCGGGCTATCATCCAACAATTTAATTGAATACCGCTGTAGTATTTTGACACGCATAGAAGTTTTATCTTATTGGGCTATCATCCAACAATCTAAAGACTTCAAATTTGTTTAAACATTAGGCTACCATCTAATGATTTAAACAAAAATCATCCAAGTTTTTTTTTGAAAACATTTTGAAGAAAACATCTCGACGTTGGATCGAGGTTTGAGAAGAAGACTCGACGTTGGATCGAGTTTTATTGAAAGTGTTTTAAATGCTTGGTGAATGGAGAAAGAAAGAATCAGGTTATGATCAACCAAGCCACAAGACTTGATCAATCTCGAGAGAATAGCCAAGCCTATTCCCTACTATGGAACCCTTATGAAAATGAGAAGCTTGGTATGTGGACCAAGGCGTAAGAGATAGAGGATAAATAAATAATTGTGAATAGCAATGATATAGCAGATAAAATCGATAAGCCCATACAAGGTGGCCAACACAAGCATAAAGTAATTAAATTACATGTCTACTAGCAAAGTGGGCTAGTCTACTAAGACGACCAATTAGAACAACTGATCAAAATAGGCTCACTGTAAGAAGGCCCAGGATCAAGCGTACATGTGTGCATGTGTGGTCATCGTGACGCTTCTAAGCTTTGTCGACTTACGGGTTTAAAATGATTCACAGTTATTAGTTAAAAAATGATTTTTTGGTTTTGTGTAAGTGACAATTAAATAAATAATAAAGTAAAGACAAACTAAATAATTATTACAAGTTTTTGGGGAGAGGGATACATTTTTCTGAATGGGGATTTAAACGGTAAAGTAGAAAGTGTTAAATTAATTACAACGCAACAAGGGGATTGGGATACATTTTTTCAAATGGGGATAAAAATAAATAAAGAGAAAATAATAAATTACATTACAATGCTGAGAAGAAAGCATCGATTATTGTATTTTTATTATATTAATTAGAATAAACTATAGAAATTAATTCTAAGAAAATGCTATATGAAGAAGATTACTATAACACAATTCGAGCTTATTTACGAATGAATATGATAAAGTATAATAATAAAAGTAGTATGGATATATTATATTTACAATACTTAACATAAGTAATAAAAATAATATATATGATTATATTTACAATACTAAGTATAATGAAATAAAATACTAAGTATACTTACATGAATATTAAAATGCTAACATGAATATTAAAATGCTAATGATAAAAGTATAGATGTGCTAAAAGAAATTGAATATTTCGATCAATCCTCGGATATCTTCACAAATAGCAAACATATTAGTAGCATAAGCGGAATAAAAGAAATAAAATTGCGATAAATTAGAATATGATTAGTAAGCAAGTTTTAAAAGTCGAAATGAAATTAGTATAGACTATGTACATAAATAAAGGAAGAAAGGAACAGATGATCATTCAAGGATTTCAATTCATAAATGAAACTAGAATTAAAGAACTTACATTATAAATCAAGTTAAACTTCAAACATGAAAGATCGAGTACACAACAAGATATAATCAAACGAAACGAAATCCGGGCAGCACTACATGAATTTGATAATGCTCAAAAATTCATCTCAAAAAGTGATCAAAATGAATTAAAAATGCAACGATAGAAAACAAACGGCTGTCCCGTAGTTTCTCGGTTAGATGTACACGTGAAATAACGCGGTATTATCGTTAAACCATCATCGAAACTAAACAAATAAATACCAATTACCACTTCAATTGAAATAAAAATGATAATAACACAAAACGCGGTGTCCCGACATGTTTCTCGGTTAGATTTACACGCGAGTAATGCGATATTATCATTAAAATTAAAATGAAAGCAAGATGATATCCTAATGGTTTCTCGGTTAAATCGTACGCAAATAAATGCGACATCAATATTAAACCTTCATCGAAACTAGAAATTATCACCATTGCTCATCCTTAAGATCGACAAAGTGATGTTATCATTCGAGTTCAAATAAAAGTGAAATGGTTCAAACTTTAGTAGCAACAAAATTTGTGTCAAAACTCACATTCTTATCGAATTCGCCTAAAGAAAAAGTGACCACAAGGTTGCCCTATAGATTCTCGGTTAGATTCACACGCAATTAAACGCAGCTAATCAAAAAACCTTCATCAAAATTAAACATAGATATCACTTCTAATTAAAACAGAAAAAAACAAGAACAGCCACGTAAATATTTCGACCAAACATATTAAACCGACTCGGAATCATTCGCGAAAACACAAGCAACTCAAATTGATTTATCATGAAACATAACATTAACGTAGAGGTTTCAATACATTACAAAGTCGAAATCTTAAATTTAGCATAGATTTAAATCAAAGTTCAAACAAAAATCGGACAGCACTATGCGATATACAGATCAACACCCAAACAATCCTTATACTTGCTCAGTTAATTACAATTTCTAAGGCATAATAGTGTAACAAATGACATCAGCCTAAACGAGTATCATACCACAGCGAAATTCAAATAAACTAAAGAAATATAAGGTTACTGCAAGATGTCGAAACTGGTGTTGAAGAAAAATGAACTGATGTTGCTGTTGTTTGCAGATGCAGCTAGTATTGGTGTTGAAGGAAGAAGGAAAAACAGAAACAGGATGGATAGAGGGTTGTTTGGTTGATGAGTTGAAGACGATGGAGGGAGTATGATGTTACGGTGCGGACATGCGAGGAAGGGGACCCGGAAGGGACGTGTGAAGGAGATGGCAGAGTACGGAGGCAGGTATGGCAGTAGCGATGAGCAACGACAGGGAGAGTTTGGCGGTTGAGAGGTAACAACAGCGAGAATTGAGGTTGGTGTGGAACGTACAGAGAGGCAGAAGGCTGTAAGGTGGCGAACAGAGTGAGACACGATGGAGATGGCGGGTACAGAGGATGTAAGGGATGGCGGATGGGGTTGTTGGATTTCGTATGAAGAGAGTGAGTCACGGTGACATTGAAGGATGTAACGGTAAGGAAAAAATGGATGAATGGAGGTTTGATGGTGTAGTTGCTGTGATGTTTGATTGGAGGTGGTTGTGTGTGAGTTTGAAATAGAGCTAAAGATGGTGAGAGTCGAGAGGCAGCGACGAGTTTCGGCGAGAGTGAGGCTGAGGGAGTGGTTTTCTGGGAATGGTTAGCTCGATTTTCTGTGAGTGAGATGCAAAATATGGGTGTAAGGAGGGTCTACAATGAATGGGTGTTACGGAAGAGTAAAATAGCGAAGGTGTGAAAGAAGTTAACGGCGGAACAGGGATTGAATTATTACAAGGAGAAAGGAAGATGGTGTTAGCAACGTTTTCTTTTATTTTTTGATAGCCTCTCTGTTGTCTCTGTAATACGGTGAACTGACTTTGAGATTTTTTGTATCGTAAATGTGCGGATAGCAAGAGTCGCCACCGACTTTTCTTTTATCCAATTAAGGGAAGGTGAAAAGAACAGGAAAAGACCTTCGTTAGATTCTAAGTAAGGGAGAAGGTTATGAAAAGGGAAGGTATTAGCACCCCTTTCCATCTGTAGTTATCTACGGGCTCTTAGTTGCTCTTAGATCATCTTTAAAAATTGTGCTTTCTGTGTGTTTGACAAAAATGTTTTGAAAAAGGCATTTCGCTTTGACTTTGTAATGATTCATGTGGGAGTGTATACAAAGTGTTTGGAAATGTTTCGTTTCGAAAAGTGTTTTAACTTTGACAAAAAGTGTGTGGTGTGAAAAGTATTTTGATAGAGCAAGTAACTAAAAGTCTTATTACCTACTCAGAATGGTCATTTTCGTGTTGTTTTACGTTTCTTTAGAATAGTGCTATCCATACCATTAGTTGGTAGGTAACCCCATTCGTTGGATATAGAAGGGACATTCGAAGGGACATCGGGTGGTCATAGAAGGCAACTTGTAGGAAGTATCCTAGCACATTCGAAGGGACGATCATCATTTTTCGTAGGCAAGAATCGAGGGTTAAGATCATGTATTTGTAGGCGACATCGTGGGTCTATGATCTTTGTATCGAAGGGACTATGATGATTTGTTTTGAAGGAAACGGTGCTAGAATACCTCTACGTTCGAGGGACTTGACCATTTGTATTCGTTAAGGCAACGAGAGAGAATTACCCTAAGGGGTGCATGTGTGAAGAGAGATTGTTGAATTCAGATAATTTATCTTGGAATTAGAAGTGATCTACGTTCGTTTTTATCTTGCCATACACGCCTAATTACTAGCAGTTTATAGGGTGCAGAAAGTAAATTGCGGAAAGTAAAGTGCAGAAAGATAAATGTTCTACGCTATTACATGGCTTTAGGGCAGTTACATAATAAGAGTGCGGAAAATAAAAGCCCTAATTAAACTATTACATCCCATAGGCAGTTACATAATTGAAAAAGAAAAGCGAGAAAAATCGTCCGAAACGTTACAACCTGTGAACAGATACATAATCGGAAATACGAGAAAATTGCAATAAGAAGAAAATGTTAGTAAAAATAAATATTTTTGAACGAGGAAAGAAGTTTTTGATTAGTAATGACATTAATATGATAAGATAAATTTTTGGAATTGATTTGATAATTTAAAAAACAATTAAAAGTCATTTAAATGATTAATTAGTAATTAAATTAAATATGCATGCAAAAATAATAATTTTTATATTAAAAATTAAATAAGTATTTTTCTGATGATTATGCAAAAAATAAATATTTTTGGAGTTTTTTAGATGCATGATAAAAAATATTGAAGATAAATTAAAATGCATGAAAAAATATTAAAGAAAATATAAAAATATAAGTTAGCTTTCAAAGAGTAAAAAATACATTGGTCTTGCCAGGATTCGAACTGGAGACCTTTGCTTCACACACACGCGCCATGACCAACTGAGCTGGAGCGTCTAGGTGTTCAAACAATGAAACCAAAACATTATAAGCGAAACTGATTCCTGATGCCCAGATTACGCGCGAAGAACATCATCTTCTTCGTTTGAATTTTTGAAAACTTAGCGTTGGCTGAGTTCGACGCTAAGGCCCCTGCATATTTCGAAAATCAAGCACAAGCAATATAAATGAGATTCGATGGCATGGTTCAATTGGAAACATTGTTCTGAACACGATGGTGGTGTTCGTTTTGTCCAATTTACCCTATTTAGAGAAACCCTAAAACGTAACAGGAAACCCTAACTATGGTGAATCACGTCTCAGGCCACGAAAATGCAATTGGATTGTCCAGAAAGCTTGCAAACTTCAAACTAAACACAAAGCAAACATCAAAACACGTTAACAATGCATGAATGATAGAAATCGAAATTTGAAAAAGTGTAACAAACCGAAATCGTGTTCTCTCAATTCTTGATGTTTTTGAGAGTTGTAAAGGTCTGGAATGATTCTAAAGACACCAAGGAACGTGTTTGGATGCTTGGAATTGGCTGAATCGAAGCAAAAACAAGGCTGCAAGTTGCTTGAACTCCACGGTTTTTTGGCTTTAGGTTAGGGTTCCTCCAAGCAATTTTTCTGTTCTTGTTCATGTTGTATGCATTGTACATTTATAGTGGATGCATTTTGGGCTGAATTGAAGAACAAATATTGATCAATCAATGCAAACATTATTTGATTTTGTACAAAATCAAATCTTCCTTATTTGATCCAATTTAATCAATTTCTTGCCAAACCAATGCAAATTTCGAAATTTGCCAGCTTGTATGAGTTGCTTGGATCTCAAGAATGAGAGAAAAATCAACTTTGCATTTAATTTTGATTTTATACCTTATTTTTTAGTTTAATTTGTTTTTAAATGAATAAAATCCAAATTAAATAGAAAAATAAAGACAAAATTCGTGGCATTGGGCTTGAAGGTTCCAAATAAGATAAGGAACAAGTTTAAACCAATAAAAACTAGGCCCATTTGCAAAATTTTGGATTTTGACAAGTATTTCTCTTTGTGCACCTCTTCAAAAATGCCCAACTTGTGAAAGGTGTATTTTACTCAATTTTCCACATTTTTGAGTGTTCTTGGACTTTTTAGAAAGCTCTAGGTGTCCTATAAACAACCTCTTTGGTTTCATCTCAATTGGAGTTTCCATGCTCAATAAAACTTCTTTACCAAAAGATGACTTTTTATTGACTTTGAAAAGGACCTGTAATGTTTTGATCCATACCTTCCAAATGAAGCATTTTTGAACATTCTTGTGAGACATGAAGTTGTAGAGAATTGAATTCTCTTCAAAATGAGAGGTGGTGGAAAATTTTTTGACAAAGTATGAGGAAGTTATGCTCAGTCAAAGTTTAGTTGACTTTTCACTGAGAAACTCTAATTTGGAATGTTTGACTTTTGAGCAAATCTTGAGTTTTCTTGATGAATCATGATCAACCCTTGATCAAATGATGAATGTGACTTCAAAATGAGGATGTTGACCAAAAATCATGAAGTTTGACTGTATGTTGACCACAGTTGACTTTTTGTCCAATATAGTCGATTTTCAACCATCTGAGCAAATGTCTGAGGAAACTTGACTTGTGAGGCTTGAAACTTGACATGGAGAATCTTTGAAGCATATGAGGAGGCATGATGACCATTGGATATGTTGGAAGTCCATCTGAATCTGAGGATAGCCAAACCCTAGTTTGGGTTGATTGTCTAGGAGAGGGTTTGTCTTATCAACCCTTGAGGAATCCTTGAGTATAGATGTATGAAATGTCTTGAGAAGTAGGAGGGCAAATTTTGGGGTATGACAGTCTCCTTTAGTGATTTTTAGGTTTAGTAATTTTTACAAATGCCAAAAATGCCCTCCATGATTAAATGGGCCACAAAAGTGAGTCATTTAAAAAATAACAAGCCCAAAAATATTTTTGTTTGATTTTTTTGAGATAAATATTGGACACCTAAAATTGTCAAAAATGGTAAAAGTTCAGACAATAAATTATCCGAAAAATAAAATGAGCACATTAAAATAAACTACGAGTCTTATAAATTAAAGAAAAATTATTGAAATGGTTAAAATCGAAATAAAATGATAATAAAGAATACCCGACTTTAAAATGCTTACAGTTAAAAACGAGACTTCGAAATGTACCGAAAAATTAGGGAGAGCACATTTCCATGATGTACACGACACGTAGATTCATAAAGCAGTGAGTAAAAGATGAAAACTTGAAATATTTTCCCCACTAATTTTCGCACAGCATCAAATTGCTTTTAACAGTCTGTTTATAAAATCGAAATATCGATATCATCGACATATAAATAATTTAAAATGATACAATAAATAGGTAGAGAGGTAAAAATAAATGAAGTAAAATAACGGGTATTTTTATAACTAAAAATGATGCGAATATCGATTTAGACTGACTTTCGATCAGTTTAAATACGACCAAATGATGCACATGCAATGAGTAAATGACAGATTTTTTTAAATATAAATACAATGCAAGTAGAAAAATAGCAGGGTAAAATTTGGGGTGCAACACACACTTTCGATCCGGACAAGACCAAAGCCCACCAATATGAACACATAGTTCACCGCCTCTATTTCCACACAAGGGTCAAAGCAACAAATCCAAATATAATCTCCCCATGAATGCGTATGCAATTTAATCGATCATATACGCAATTAAGCTCATCACCAACCTTAATTATTCAAACATACCACAATAATGCAACACTTTGAACTATCCCCTCTTTGTAAAAACATCATGTTTCATCATCAACAAACAATAAACACAGTATTCGTTATCACCACATAACACAAATAAAATATAGCAATTAAGAAATTCAATCTTATTCCCAACAAATCACAAAAACACAACATAAATATACTAATCTCAAGTAACATGTATTCATCGAAATTGCATCCAAAACCAATCCAAAACTCATCAAAACAATTATTAAAATTCATGAAAACTAATGACAATCTCCTAAAACATTCATGCATAAACAAAGAAATCATTTTTCTGCACTTAGGCAACCGCGCTAAGCGCCCCCACACCCGCTCAAAAGCCTCACGATTATGTAGAAAAATTCTGCAGCGAAACAACTATGTCTGACTACGATTTTCTCCCAGCAAAACAGTTTTAATGCTCATTTATAACTAATTAAACATCATCTAACATGTATACATTATATGGAACCTATTTATATAATCAAATCTAGTTTTCCTCATCATAAATCCCAAATTCCCAATTCAATTTGAGTTAACTAAAAACCTAGAAATTGAAATACCCAATCCTATAGCATGTTACTAATCACTACCCAATCACTTAAAATAAATGATAATGAAGATTCTCCCCCTTACCTCTTGTAAATTCTTCTTTTGGGTTTCTCCTCTTCTCTTCTCTTTTCCTCTTCTCTTCTCTTCTTTTTAACCTTTATCTTCTTTTCCACCAAATGATAGTTGTAATCTCTATTTTCTCACAATCCTTACTAACTAGTAAACTTCATTTAGGCTTGGAAATTAACACCTCCTTATTACTTCCATTCATTATAATTAGGCCCAACACCAATAAATATTATTTCTACTCATAAACCCAATTATCCAAATAACACACATATTCAAAAAATCCAATTATTCACCAATTCACACTACACTATTTAATTCATTATCATATAATATAATAAATAATTAATAATTAATAAACAACTATTAAAATTTGGGATGTTACAAGATATGCCTCGTTAAAACCTTATTAAAAAAAACCAGTGGAAAAAAAAACTAGTGATAGAAAAAGAGTACAATATCTTTTTAAAATAAATTTATTTCTCCCCCACAGCTGAACGAATATTTCTTCGCGGATGAAGATTTATATTTTGTACTAGTTGATTATAAGTTCTACTTGGGAGTTTCTTTGTGAAAAGGTCGGCAAGATTGTCGCATGAATAAATTTGTTGGATGTTTATATCATCGTTCTTATGAAGATCATGAGTGAAAAAGAACTTTGGAGAAATATGTTTTGTTTGATCTCCTTTAATGTAACTATCTTTCAATTGAGTGATACATGCCAGATTATCTTCATATATGTTCGATGAATTTATATTTCCAAAAGACAAACCACAAGTATGTTGTATGTGTTGGATTAAGGATCTCAACTAAACACATTCTCGACTTGCCTCATGTAGTGCTAAAATTCCTGCATGATTAGATGAAGTTGCAACTATTGTTTGTTTCACTTATCTCCACGAAATAACTGTACCACAACATGTAAACAAATAATCTTCTTGTGATATATCATTGTGAGGATCTAACAAATAACATGCATCTGCATAACCTGTTAATTCGAGTTTGGATAATTTGGTATAAAAAAAACTTATGTTTATTGTACCTCTAAGATAAAAAAGTATATGTTTAACTCTGTTCCAATGTCTTCGTGTAGGTTAATGATTGTGTCTTTTTAATAGATAGACCATAAATTATATATCAAGACGTGTATAATAATAAAGGTATATCAGTGCCCCAATCGGATTGAGATATGGTACTTCAGTACCAAGCAATTCTTCATCCTTTTCTCGAGGCCTGAAAAGATCGTTCTCTACATAGAATGATCTAACAACCATTAGAGTAGATAGTGAGTGACATTTTTCCCTATGGAAGCGCTTTAACACTTTTTTCTTGATGTACAAATATTCCTTTGTCCAAATGCTCAATCTGTAAACATAAACTTAATTTTCTCTTTCCTAGGTCCTTCATCTCAAACTATTTCTTTAAGAAATTCATAGCTTTTGGAAGCTCCTCAAGAGTTCCAATAATATTTATGTCAGCAACATAGACAACTATTATTGCAAATTCTTTTCCTGATCTTTTTATAAAAATATAAGGATAAATGGTGTTATTTGCATACCCCTCACTAAGAAAATATTCACTAAGACGGCTATACCATATGCGTCCAGATTGTTTCATCCCATAGAGATATTTCTTCAATTTTATAGAGTAGTTTTCTCGAGATTCCAAATTATGTGCATTTGGTACTTTGAACCCTTCAAGGAGTTTCATGTAAATTTCACTATCAAGTGAACCATACAGATAATATGTTACAACATCCATCATGTGCAACTTAAGCCCTTCATGTGCTACAAGACTTATTAAATATCAAAAAGTTCTTGCATTCATTACAGGTGAATATCTCTCATCAAAATCATTTCCATGTCTTTGAAAAATCCTTGAACGATAAGTTGAGCTTTGTATCTCACAATTTCATTATTTTCATTTCACTTTCGCACAAAAACCCATTTGTAACCAAGTAGCTTTACACCTCGAGGTGTTCAGATTACAGGTCCAAAAACTTGTCTTTTGTAGAGTGAGTTTAATTCTACTTAAATTGCATCTTTCCATTTTGGCCAATCTACACTTTGTTTACAATTTTTAATAGACGTTGTTTCATGTATGAAAAAATATCACCAATGTCGACTTCGTTTCAGAGTCATTGTATTCAACTTTGGACATAATTAATCGAGATCTCTTTACTTTTATAAGTTTCAAGTACCTTATCAATATGTTCTTGAAATGAAATGCTTATAATGCCTCAAGATTCTTTTATATTTTCTATATCCTTACTTGGGACATCTTTATTCTTAGATCCCTTTCTTGTTCGAGGATTTTTATCTTTGGAACCAATTGGTATGCCACGCTTCAATCGTGGTTGAGGATATTGGATTATCCAACAGGGAGATCAATTTTTATTGGAACATTTTCAGCTGGTATATATGATTTAGTCACACCTTTTGGATCAGTGAATGCATTTTGTAGTTGATTTTCTAAGCTTTGCACGTGAATTATCTTTTGAACTTCTAGTTCTCATTGTTTCGTTCGAGGATCAAGATGAGATAATGATAATTCATTCCAACTAATCTCTTTAATTTCATGAGTTTCAGATACCTGATTAATGTCTTCTTGAGATGAAATGCTTATGATGTTTGAAGATTCTTTTATATTTTCTATATCCTCACTTGGGACATCTTTATTCTTAGCTCCCTTTCTTGTTCGAGGATTTTATCTTTGGAACCGATTGGTATGCCACACTCCAAGCGTGGTTAAGCCTCATTGATTGTCCATTAGGGAGATACATTCTTATTGGAGCATTTTCAGCTGGTATATACGATTTAGTCACACCTTTTGGATCAGTGAATGCATTTGGTAGTTGATTTTCTAAGCTTTGCAAGTGAATTATATTTCGAACTTCAAGTTTACATTATTTGGTTTGAGGATGAAGATGAGATAATGATAATTCTTTCCAACTGATCTTTTTACTTTCATGAGTTTCAGGTACCTGATCAATCAATTCTTGAGATGAAATGCTTATTATGTATGAAGATTCTTTTAGATTTTCTATATCCTCACTTGGGACATCTTTATTCTTAACTCTCTTTCTATTTCGAGATTTTTTATCTTTGGAACCGATCGGTATGCCACACTTCAAGCATGATTGAGGCTCATTGGATTGACCAACAGGGAGATCCATTTTTATTGGAGCATTTTCAATTGGTATATATGATTTAGTCAGATCTTTTGGATCAGTGAATACATTTGGTAGTTAATTTTCTAAGCTTTGCAAGTGAATTATCTTTTGAAATTCTTGTTCACATTGTTACAGCTTCTTATTTTCTCCCCTAACTGGAATATCTGATTCATCAAAATGTCAATCAGCAAAATGAGCAGTGAACAAATCTCCTATTGTTGGTTCCAGGTATTTCATAATATATGGAGATTCATATCAAAAATATATTCTCATCCTCCTTTGAGGACCCATCTTAGTGCGTCGTGGTAGAGAAATTGGCTCATACACCACACATCCAAAAATTCATAGATGGGAAATATTATGTTCTTTACCAAAAACTTATTTTAAAGGGGGAGAGGTGTGATAACTCATTGGCCTGATGCAAATCAATGTTGCAGCATACAAAATTGCATGTCCCTAAGAAAAATTGCATCTCATAATAAGTTGTCTTACAATTAATTTTATATGTTTGATAAATGATTCTGCAAGTCTATTTTGTGTATGAATATGTGCTAGTGTATGTTCAATGTCCAATTAATTAGACATATAATATTCATTAAATGCTTGAGATGAAAATTCTGCAACATTATCAAGACGAATTTTCTTGATAGGGTAATCAGGGAATTGAGCTCTTATTCAAATTAGTTGAGCTAAGAATCTTGCAAACGCTTGGTTGCGAGTTGACAATACACAAACTTGTGACCATCTAGTTGATGCATCAACTAAAATATTCACCATGTATAAGCCCGATAAATACCACCATGTATAAGCTCTAAAAAATTGATAGATTCATTTCCAATTTTTGTTGGTGATGGCCGAATTATCAACTTCTCTTGTGGACAAGAGTTGCATGAGAACTTATTTGATTGAATAATTTTCCGACTCATTAATTGATGACCGCATGAATTTTCAATTTTTTTCACATCATTATATAACCCGGAAGGCCTAACTGGCCATGCCATATTACAAATTTATTATTATTTGTAAACTTCTTATTTAGAATGACACCTGTTTTAATTGTACTAATAAAGTGTAGTATAAGCCCGAGGAAAAAGCCAGTAGCTTTTCCATTACACATCTTCTATCCAAATTCTTTTGTGTAGTACAAAGATATTCAATACCTCCATCGTCTTTTGTTTCAATATGATAGCCATTTAGGCGAATATCTTTCGAACTTAATAAATTTCTATTAGATTTAGAGGAATATAGTACATTCTAAATGTGTAATAATGTTCCTCCACTTAACAATACACTGACTCTTCCAGAGTCTTCAATTATTTTTGAGGTGACAGATATAGTGGTGACATCAATATTTCACTTTACTAAGTAAGAGAAATTTTTTTCTTTGAAAATTGTGTGAGTAGTTGCACTATAAGCGAAACAAATATCTTCATTAGTGGTGCAAGTACCACTATTCTTTCTTCTAAAAAATTAATAATGGATTATGAGTGCACTTTAAACATACAAGTTATTCAAACAATAGATTATGTAAATACACTTTATTATTATTAGAATTTAAAATTCAAAACATCTATATGGATAAATTAAATATTTTTTTACACCTCCAACTCTGATAAGGTGATCAATTTTTTCTATATAGATAAACAAAGAAATCACAAATCTATAAATGACTTTCTAGCAACAAATTATATCGGATAAACAATAAATAAATACACTTATATATTTATTTATTTTTATTGAATGTATATTCAATTATCATTATTTTATCATCATAATAAAATATTTTACATACTTATTAAATAAATTAAACAACAACCTTCCAATAATTTGAAAGTTCATATCCACAATAGTAATAATGTCATATTAAATTTGTTTATTTTTTATACCAATCAAATCACAAGTATACTCATTCATTTCACCTAAATATATATTATAATAAAATCAATTTCATTAATATCATCATATTATATGAATAATCCAAAATTACCACATATGATAATTTATGATATCATATAAATATATACATCAATACTAAATTTATAATCAAATTTCGATTTTACTTTCACTTGTTTACCTCAATCACACACACATATATATATATATATATATATATATATATATATATATATATATATATATATATATATATATATATATATATATATATATATATATATATATATATATATATATATATATATATATATATATATATATATATATATATATATATATATATATATATATATATTATTATGTTTTAATAAATTAATTGAGTAATATTTTAACATAAAATAAAAAATCTTGAATATTACTATACGTATATACAAATACATACATCAAATTATATTTTCACAATATAAAAATTATATGCACGCTCCATAATAATATATATTTTACACACATTAAAAGTAGATCTTAATATATTTTATACTCAAAAAACTTTCAACTATAACAAAATTTTGATTTTAAAATTTTAATATTAAAACTATATTTTAAAATCTTCATTTATTTCAGAATAATTGTCTTTTCGAAATCACTAAATAAATCCATTAAATTACTAATAAAAACATACTTCATATCTACATTCAACAAAATAATGATTTTCTAAATAAATAATAATTGATACAATTTATAATATCACAGAAAAGCAAATCTAGATGTGTAACAATGTTAAGAAGTTTTTAATATCTCAAAACTGACAATAACTGATATTGTAACAATGTTACAAAGTTTTTTTAAAAAAAGCTTTTTAATAATACAAATATTTATAAGTCTTTAAGAACTATATGATTCACACTTTTATAATTCATGGAAAAAATTCATTATGCAATCTTTTTGGAATGCTTTAACATTATTCATGTGATATTTTAATATTCTTCATGCAATTCTTCTGGAATGTATGAAAATCATCACTGAATAAATAAAAAAAAAAAAAGGAATAAAGGAAAGAGAGAAAAATAGCATGATTCAGTATTATTTCATCGGTATAATCATATACAATGAGATTGGTCCTACTTATAGGACATCATATTGACACTATAATAAACAAATTGATTAAATAAGTAATAAAATTATTGAGAGACAAATCATCTAATTATTCATAACAAATTTTGAGTTTTTTTTTTAACAAACTCTTTATAACATTCTAAACATGTCTGCAAAATAATCATTTAAAAATACACATTGATTTAACAACAAGAATTAAAACTACGTGCATAATAATTTTGTAGGGACAAAAAGATATCCATTTTTTTATAAAGATAAAAAATAAAATTTAATAATTTATAGAGATCAAAAATATATTTATTCAAAAAATAAAATATAAAACTATTATCATAAATATTATCATAAAATATTATCATAAAAGGTATTTATGAATTATTGGTTTGTATTGTTGGATAAGTTTAACTTTCAATTAAGGTTCAATTGGGGTTATAGGGTGTATTTTTCTATCAAAGTTAACCCCCTATCACAATTCATTAGTTTTGATTTCTTCATACCAGATTACATGTCATGTGACTTTAGGATTTTAAGTTGATCAATTATTCTTCAAAATAACGTGAAAAGTGTATGATTGGTAATAATGTATATTTGGACTAATGAAAATTCACGTGTAAATATTTTATTTACAAATTTAAATATATGAAATATGTTTTAAGGAAATATATCATTTGAAGGAGTGCACAAGGATGACAAAAGATTAATTAAATTATTAATCTGTATTACATAGAGGTGAGAATGTATTTTTCTTATAGATATTTTGAATAGTGTCAAAAGTAGAATTGATCTAACATTTGTGTACAGTAAACTGGATCTTTGAATATTTGTATGCATTCTTGCATTAAGAATCTTACAGAACATCTATAACAAGTTTGTAAATTTTGCCATTTGATAACATGCATTAAAAATCATGTTTTAAACATAATCCATTTCATGTATTGACACATTTGTGTTTCATGTTGCCTTTGTTTGTATATGTTGGCTCATCCTTCTTACAAGATCGACACATGCTGTTGAAAACACTCTATGTAACAACAAATATATATTTTTTGGTCGACACATGTGTTGTTTTTTTAAAGCCAAATAACCACTGCTTGCTTGTGTCATATCATTAACCTAAATGTGTCGACTTATGTCATTACATGTGTCGATACATGACTTATATGTGTCGACACAAACTAAGTTCAAAAAGTAATTTCTTTTCATGCTTCTAGGTTTTTCTTTTTGCCTTCAACCTTACAACTAAATGTACTTCTTACATGCATTTTTTACTTAAATGTGAATCATGAAAGTATAAATATGAATGCATTTTTCTTTTAAATATTTTGTATGATGTCAAAATTAGGATTAATTTAGATTTTATGTACAGTGAACGGTATCTCTGAGCATTTGTGTACACCCTTGCATTAGGAAAATTAGAAAACACCTAGAACAAGTTTGAAATATGTGCCTTTTGGTAACATGCATGAAAAATCATGATTGACACAAAATTTCATTGCATGTGTCGACACATCTATGTTTCATGTCGACACATTACTACTGTTTAAAATCTTGTAGCTTCTATTTGTATGTGTCGGCTCGTCCTTCATTTTGTATTGACACAAGTTTCATAAATCATCGTATGTGTTGACACATACGTGATTTGTGTCAAGCACATGTGCTATCATTTTAAATCTAAAACTCTTTGTTTCTTGGTGTCAACTCATATACTTCATATAGTTCGACTCGTGTCATTACATGAGTTGAATCATGAACTACTATAGGTTGACACATGAGTCCAGGTTAACATTCATGAGTCGTCACATAACTTACATGTGTTGACGCATACATAACCAAATTTCGAAATTCAATTTTCTTCATGAGTTTGTAGGTTTTTCTTTTGCCTCCAAGTCTCACACCTATATACACCTCACACATGCATCCTTTTCAATTTGATGAAACTATAAACAGATAATTGATTTCTCATCACCTTCAAAAGTTCTTCCTTCAGAACCATGACCACCACCAGAGGCTGGACTACCTTTGGAAGCTCCTCCTTCAGAATATCCATCTTTAGAGTCATGATTACCACCAAATATTTAATTACCTCTAGAAGCTTGTCCTCCAGAACCTACGTCTTCAAAGTTTTCCCTTCCAGAAGGATGATCACCACCAGATTCTTGATCATCATCAAAATCTTGATCATCATCTGACTCATCCTTAGAGTCTCCAGAAAATTCTTCAGCTTCTGATTCTAACTCTTCTTCAGAACTTTCAAGTCCTGACTAATCTTTAGAACCTTCATGTTCTGACTCAAATTCAGAAGCACAATCTCCTTGAGATTCTAACTCATCTTATGATTCTTCTTCAGACCTAGAATCACCTTCGGATTCTGACTTATCTTCAGCTTTAGAGTCATCTTCTGACTCTGACTCTTCTTCCAAAACCTCATATTCTAACTCACCTTCAAAATCTTCAATGCCTTTTTCTAACTCTTCAGAAGTTTCAACTTCTGACACTTCTTCAGAAGTTTCAACTTCTGACTCTTCTTCAAAAGTTTCAACTTCTGACGCTTCTTCAGACGTTTCAACTTCTAACTCTTCAATGTCATTTTCTGACTCTGACTCATAAAGAAACACTCCTTCTGAATCAAAATATTTAGAGTCATCTTCATCCCCTTAAAAATTAGAAAATGACAACCTCACAAGTTCCTTGTCAGATTCAAAAGCCATCAATAGCACAGGTTCATCATCTGAATCTCCTCTGGCTATTTTTGCTTCTTCTTTGTTTGACCAACAATCTCTAGCAAAGTGGCCAAACTGCTTAGAACAGTAAAATTGAACCATTCTCTTGTCATACTTCTCATTTCCCTTCTGATGTCTCTTTTCATAAGAATATAAGACTTCTGACTTCTAAAACCTACCATGTTTTTTCAGCTTCTGGTCCTTCTTGACAAAAGAAGCCTTCAGGGCCTACACAACTTCCCTCTCAGAAGTTCTTTCAGTTAGACACAACTCTTGCGCCTCTAGACTACTTTGTAGCTCTTCTATTCCCATGGTGTCCAGATATTTAAAATGTTCTATTGCTACAATAATGTAATCAAATTGAGGAGTAAGTGACCTCAATACCTTCTTTATGATTACTTGTTCAGAAAGTGTTTCTCCATAAGATTTTGTTTCATTAGTGATCAAAATCACTCTGGAAATGTACTCAGAAACTTTCTCATTGTTCTTCATGTTGATATTCTCATATTGCTTTCGCAGGAAATGAAGCTTCACCTTCTTCACTGATGCGTCACCATCGTAACATCTTAACAGTATATCCCATGCCTCCTTCGACGTCATCAAATCAACAATCTTCTCAAACATGTTTTCATCTAGAAACTGATAGATATAGAACAGAGCTTTCTGATCCTTCTTCCTCATACCTCTTTCTTTTTCGTTCTTGATAGCATCATCTCATCAAGCATAACCATATGTTACCAACTCAAAAACATCTTGAGCACCAAACAGAACTCGCATCTGTATCATGCATATGTTCCAGTTTTTACAATTAAAAAATGGAAGTTTAGTGTTCAAACTACTGCTTCCACTCATCTTAAAACTTGCAAAAACATTTCTTACAAATCTTAGTTCTCACTCAATGTTTCCCAAAACCCACAAAATTAATATGATCTTGTTCAAACACACAGCTCACAATCACTCGTGTTTCCCAGGAATTTCTGAACAACCAAGAACTCTAGATACCTATTGTTGGTGCAAGGTGATGAAAGTGGAGGAAGAAGAGAGAAATAATAAATGATAAAGATGGCTGCAACTGATTGGTAAAAGGAATTAATTTTAATCAACCATTGGAACACCTATTTATACACAAAAGTACCGAATGCAAGGATGCCACGTAAGCCCTAAAAGAAGAAAGCCTCATAGTTAAGTTATCTCTAAATTCTTCAACTTCACAACTAAGTTATTTCTAAGAATAAAATACTAAATTATCCTCCAGAAGTTTCAATTCCTTGCGGACAAAATATCAGAAGCTTCTGCTTCTGAACAACAGAACTTCTGACTGGCCCTCAGAAGTTCTAAAATGAATTACTCTCAACACCATCCCTTAATTCATATTCAGCTATCCAAAATCTACAACACCAATTCCATCCCTCAAACGGTTAAGGTGTTCAGTCTTGACATCCTTCATCAAAACTTCTGCAACTTTCTTCTGGTTGCTATAGTGTGCAACTTCCAATACTCCATTAAAATATGCAGATTTCTCCTTGAAAACCGGTCTGACGCTGATGGTTTTCTATTCCCTTGAAAGCTCAGTTAACTTCCAAGTCTTGCTTCCTTATAAAGCCTCAAGTTCTTCTTTCATGGCCTTCAACCACAGTTTTTTATTGAAAACGTCTCCAATATCTATTTGTTCAGAATCTCCTTCTGGACTTTCTTTAAAAGTTCCACCTATGTTAATTTCTGGAACTTGTCCAGAACCATCACCTTCAAAGTTCCTCCTTTAGAATCAAGACCTCCACCAGAGGTTGGACTACCTTTAGAAGCTCCTCTTTCATAAAGTCCACCTTTAGAGTCGTGATTACCACACAAAATTTGATCACCTCAAGAAGCTTGCCCTCTAGAACCTACGTCTTCAGAGTTTTCCCTTCCAGAAGCATGATCACCACCAGATTCTTGATCATCATCAAAATCTTGATCATCATATGACTCATCCTTAGAGTCTCCAAAAAATTCTTCATTTTATGATTCTAACTCTTCTTCAGAACTTTCAAGCCCTGACTCATCTTTAGGACCTTCATGTTTAGACTCATCTTCAGAAGCAGAATCTACTTGAGATTCTAACTCATCTTCTGATTCTTCTTAAGACTTAGAATCACCTTCAGATTCTGACTTGTCTTCAGCTTCAAAGTCATCTTCCGACTCTGACTCTTCTTCCGAAACCTCAGATTCTGACTCATCTTCGAAATCTTCAATGTAATTTTATGACTCTTCAGAAGTTTTAAATTCTGACTCTTCTTCAGAAGTTTCAACTTATGACTCTTCTTCATACGTTTCAACTTCTTAATCTTCAATGTCATTTTCTGACTCAGACTCATAAAGAAAAACTCTTTCTGAATCAGAATATATAGAGTCATATTCATCCCCTTCAGAATCCGAAAATGACAACCTCACAGGTTCCTTGTCAGATTCATAAGCCATCAATAACACAGGTTTATCATTTGAATCTCCTCTAGGTATTTTTGCTTCTTCTTTTTTTGATCAACAATCTCTAGCAAAATGGCCAAACTGCTTACAGCATTAAAACAAAACCATTCTCTTATCATACTTCTCATTTCCCTTCTGATGTCTCTTTTCATAAGAATATAAGACTTTTGACTTCTGAGACCTACCAAGTTTTTTCAGCTTCTGGTCCTTCTTGAAAAAAGAAGCCTTCAGGGCCTACACAACTTCCCTCTCAAAAGTTCTTTCAGTTAGACACAACTCTTGCGCCTCTAGACTAAGTTGTAGCTCTTCTATTCTCATAGTGTCCAGATCTTTAGAATGTTCTATGGCTAGGCTACAACAATGTAATTAAATTAAGGAGTAAGTGACCTCAATACCTTCTCTATGATTACTTGTTCAGAAAGTGTTTCTCCACAAGATTTCGTTTCATTAGTGATCAAAATCACTCTAGAAATGTACTCTGAAACTTTCTTACTGTTCTTCATGTTAAGATTCTCATATTTCTTTCGCAGGGGTTGAAACTTCACCTTCTTCACTGATGTGTCACCACCGTAACATCTTAACAGTATATCCCATGCCTCCTTCGACGTCATTGAATCAACAATCTTCTCAAACATGTTTTCATCCAGAAACTAATGGATATCGAACAGAGCTTTCTTATCCTTCTTCCTCATACCTCTTTCTTCAGTTTTCTGTTCTTCAGTAGCATCTACTGCTACTGAAGCATAACCATATGTTACCAGATCAAGAACATCTTGAGCACCAAATAGAACTCGCATCTATATCATGCACATGTTCTAGTTTTTACCATTAAAAAATGGAAGTTTAGTGTTCAAACTAATGCTTCCACTCATCTTAGACCTTGTAGAAACATTTATTACAAATCTTAGTTCTCACTCAGTGTTTCCAAAAACCACAAAATCAATATGATCTTTTTCAAACACACAGCTCACAATCACTCGTGTTTCCAGGAACTTCAAGAACAACCAAGAGCTCTAGATACCAATTGTTGTTGCAAGGTGATGAAAGTGGAGGAAGAAGAGAGAAATAATAAATGATAAAGATTGCTGCAACTGATTGGTAAAAGGAATTAATTTTAATCAAGCATAGGAACACCTATTTATACACAAAAGTAGAAAATGCAAGGATTCCACGTAAGCCCTAAAAGAAGATAACCTCACATCTATGTTATCTCTAAACACTTTAACTTCACAACTAAGTTATTTCTTAGAAGAAAATACTAAATTATCCTCCAGAAGATTCAATTCCTTGTGGACAAAATATCAGAAGCTTCTGCTTCTGAACTTTAGAACTTCTAACTGACCCTCAGAATTTTTGAATATGAATTACTCTCAACACCATCCCTTAATTCATATTCAGCTATCCAAAATATACAACACCAATTCCATCCCTCAATAACGTGTTCGGTCTTGACATCCTTCATCAGAACTTTTGCAAGTTTCTTCTGGTTGCTACAGTGTGCGACTTCCAATACTCCATTAAAAAATGCGGATTTCTCCTTGAAAACCGATCTGGTGCTGATGGTTGTCTTCTTCCCTGAAAGCTCAGTTAACTTCCAAGTCTTGTTTCCTTCTGAAGCCTCAAGTTATTCTTTCATAGCCTTCAACCACACTTTTTCTTGAGAACATCCCCAATGCCTATTTGTTCAGAATCTCGTTCTAATTCTGGAATCGCATCTCTAGAACCATCACCTTCAAAAGTCCATCCTTCAGAATCATGACCACCACTAGAGGCGGGACTTCCTTAAGAAGCTCCTCCTTTAGAAGGTCCACCTTTAGAGTCATGATTACCACCAAAACTTTGATCACCTCTAGAAGCTTTTCTTTCAGAACCTACGTCTTCAGAGTTTTCCCTTCCAGAAGCATGATCACCACCAGATTCTTGATCATCATCAAAGCCTTGATCACCATCTGACTCATCCTTAGAGTCTCTAGAAGATTCTTCATCTTTTGACTCTAACTCTTCTTCAGAACTTTCAAGGCCTGACTCATCTTTAGAACCTTCATGTTTTGACTCATCTTCAGAAGCCGAATCTCCTTGAGATTCTAACTCATCTTCTGATTCTTATTTAGACTTAGAATCACCTTCGGATTCTAACTTATCTTCAACTTCAGAGTAATCTTCTAAATCTGACTCTTCTTTCGAAACCTTAGATTCTGACTTATCTTCAGAATCTACAATTTCATTTTCTGACTCTTCAAAAGTTCCAACTTCTGACTCTTCTTCAGAAGTTTCAACTTCTGACTCTTCATTGTCATTTTCTAACTCTGCCTCGTAAAGAAACACTCCTTCTAAATCAGAACATTCAGAGTCATCTTTATCACCTTCAGAATAAAAAATGACAACCTCACAGGTTCCTTGTCAAATTCATAAGCCATCAATAGCAAGAGTTCATCATCTGAATCTCCTCTGGTTATTTTGATTTCTTCTTTGTTTGACCAACAATCTCTAGCAATGTGGCCAAACTACTTACAATAGTAACATTGAACCATTCTCTTGTCATACTTCTCCTTTCCCTTATGATGCCTCTTTTCGTAAGAATAGAACACTTTTGACTTCTGAGACCTACCATATTTTTTCAGCTTCTGGCCCTTCTTGACCAATGAAGCCTTTAGAGCCTACAGAACTTCCCTCTCAGAAGTTCTTTTAGTCATACGCAACTCTTGCGCCTCTATACTACTTTGTAGCTCTTTTATTCTCACGGTGTCCAGATCTTTAGAATGTTCTATTACTATAAAAATGTTATCAAATTGAGGAGTAAGTGAACTCAACACCTTCTCTATGATTGCTTGTTCAGAAAGTGTTTCTCCACAAGCTTTCATTTCATTAGTGATCAGAATCACGGTGGAAATGTACTCCGAAACTTTCTCACTGTTCTTCATGTTGAGATTCTCATATTGCTTTCGCAAGGACTGAAGCTTCACCTCTTCACTGATGCGTCACCACCGCAACATCTTACCAGTATATCCCATGCCTCCATCGATATAATCGAATCAACAATCTTCTCAAATAGATTTTCATCCACACACTGGTGGATATAGAATAGAGCTTTCTGATCCTTCTTCCCAATATATCAGAAGCTTCTGCTTTTGAACACCAGAACTTCTGACTGACCCTTAGAAGTTATGAATATGAATTACTCTCAACACCATCACTTTATTCATATTCAGCATGCCAACGACTCTGAATTCTTCAACGCATTTGAGGAGTGGGATAGATAATCCCCTCATGTACAACTTTCCCATGATTAGGAGGTACGAACAAGTCCTGCGACTGGCGATGCTAGCCTTCTTCAGCTAGCGTGGAAGATCCCCATTGGTAAGGTAGTCATGTACGGGGGTCATCCAGCAACTACCTTCAATAACGGTGTATACGTCGATACCAGGGGATCCCTTCTTGATACTTGGTTGACGGAGTATCTCTTGAATTATTCACTAGTTTCCCCCTTTTCTCTTCGTGCTGGTCTATTTAGACAGAATGTCTGCTCTGTTGATGTGTTCGCAAGGAACGTGTTACACGTCGATGGAGGTGAATTTTTTCATTTTACCTAGGACAAGGGTCCAGTATTCGACCAGATGGTCATTTTTTATCTGGTATTCTCCTCACACCTCGAAGGCCACGAGCTGTGAGTCAGTAAAGATCCTTACATCTTCTTCCCCAAGTCTCCGGCTAGACGCAGGCCTGCGAGGAAGGCTTCATATTCCGCCTGATCGTTGGATGTCGAATATGAAAAAGTAAGAGATACTTCGACAAGGATCCCTTCCCCGCTTTACAAGATTATATCTGCCCCGATCCCTGTCGAAATGGAGGCCCCATCGATAAATATTGTCCACTTGTGTTCCCTGTTGGTGGGGGATATAGGGAAAGTCATCTCGGCCATGAAGTCCGCTAGCACTTGTACCTTAAGGGATTTCCTAATTTCATATTTGATGTCGAGCTCTGAGAGTTCCAAGAACCATTTGAGCATTCTGCCGACCATGTCTGGTCGTCCCAATAATTGCTTAATTGGTTGGTCCGTTATGACTCCTATAGTGTGTGCCAAGAAATAATGAGGTAATCTCTTCGCCCCATTGATGAGTGCTAGCGCCATTTTCTCGATTTGTTGTTATCTCACTTCGGGGCCCTGTAGGGCCTTGCTCGTGAAGTAAATGGGTTTATGCCCTTCCAATGTTTCTCAAATTAGGGAAGCACTCACGGATTCATGCGCACAACTATATAAAGATATAATACTTCATCTTTATTTGGCTGTGACATCACGAGAGGTTTGGAAAATGTTCTCTTATGGTGGATGAGGGCCTACTCGCACTCCTCAGTCCAGTAGAATGCAACCTCTTTCCTGATAAGCTTAAAAAACAGTAATGCGTGTTGCACCGATTTTTGGGCAAAGCGTGATAGAAAGGTGAACATCTCGTTTAAGTTTTGGATGAATTTATTCGAGTTAGGTGTTGGGAGCTCTGAGAATTCCCGAATATTTTTAGGGTTGGCCTCAATACCGCGCTCGGTAAGATATAAACCTAGGAATTTTCCTGCTCGAACTACGAAGGTATATTTGTCGGCGTTGAACTTCATCTTCACTTTCCTTGATTGGTCGAAAACCTTTTTCCGGTGGAGGGCATGATCGACTTCATCTTGGGATTTGACGATCATGTCGTCCATGTACCCCTCGAGCATGTCCCAGATTTCTCCTCGGAAGACCTTGTTCATCATTCCTTGGTACGCTGCGACGACGTTCTTCAGGCCGAAGGGCATAACGTTATAATAGTAATTGCCCAATTCAATTATGAAGGCCATGTATTTTTTTATCTATTTTAGGCATGGGGATCTGGTTATAACTAGAAATTTAAAACTTGTAGAGTTGTCGACCGATTTGTCTATATTGGGGAGAGGTAACTGTCCCTAGGGCACACTTTATTATGATTAGAGTAATCAACGCACATTCTTCATTGTCCATAATATTTCTTAACAAGTACAATGTTGGAATGCCAGGTCGTATACTAGGCTTCCGAAATAACATTTTCCTCTAAGAGATCTTTGACAGCCTGATCGGCAGCCTCATTTTTCTCCAAGGACTGCCTTCGCCTAAGCTGATATTGAGCCCTAAGGGAAGGATCTATTGTTAAGTGATGGCAGGCTATTTCTGATTCTAATCCGTGCATTTCTTCAACACTCCAGGCAAAGAGGTATGTGTTATCCTTGAGACATGCCTTTAATTGTCTTCAAGAAAAATCGGGGAGATCTGCACCTATTCGGAAGGCTTTGGTCGAATCACTATCGAGTGGGATGAGCTCAAATTCATCATAAAATATTGGCCGCATCTGGTGTTTGGAGGGCTCCTCGGTATTAGTTGGGAATGGGGAATCATACTCAATTAGGGGTTCTTTTCCCTTCCTACAACGTTCTGCGAGGTCTTCTGGCTCGAGTCGGCTGTCGAGGTTGATTGTGTCGACTTGTGGTAGTGGTTTTGAGTATTATAAACTCTCTAGGATGGCGGTCGTGTTTCCTGTCTTTGGTAGGTGGATGATGGAGCTCAGACCTTTGGCGGAGGCCTCGAAACACCTCCGGAAGCCTAGATGTCTCCATTCAAGTCTGAACCGACGTATAGGTTGAGATGGGTTTCATTCAATTTCAAGGTGTGGAAAAGCTATGAGTACATGATGTTGACCGAACTCCCATTATCGACTAAGATTCGCCTCACATTTAAGTTGGGCATCCTGGCTCGCACAAGTAGGGGAATATTCGGATTGGGGGCTCCCCCAGGAAATTCCTACTTGTAGAAGGCTAGTTGATGGGACTTTCCTTGAACTTTATCGAGAGTATCTATTAAAGCGGTAAAGCAGGCTAGAAAAAAGTAAAGTATTTACTTTTACCGGGTGATATATACCGGTTAGGTTTTATCATATCGTGTTCACATAGATTGGTTATTAATTCGTCGTTCGATTGTTCTATTGTTAATGAGATTGGGATTAAATGGTTATAAAGAAAAGACAAAAATTAAATGAACAAAAACTATAAAAGACAGACATCTTGTCCAGAACGAATGCATACTACCTGTCACAGACTTAAATCCACCATCCAGTTATACTCAACCTACGATACTCGTCTGTGTCATCACATACCTCTCACAACCCAAGTTATTTCTAACCCAAATTGAGAATCCTCCTGAATCACCTCGATAGCCATGTCTGACCTACCTCGATAACAAAAAGTCAACTGCGCCACTCGTAACGACTATCTGTAGCTCGAAACAACCAACACAGAGGCATTAAGATCAGATATTCTAAGTAAATGTCAGCTCTAAACCCATTTCTAGCATTCAGAAACTATCAAATAATCATCCTAGGTAAGAATCTAAGCAATCTATATCGAACAAAACTCAAATCCCGAACACAAGGTAAAAACCTAAGACAATCACCAACACATATTCGTAAAAACAGACTTTATACAACGCTAAGGGCGACAAATATACATGAGTTATGAGTAGAAATACATACATACCCAACAAATAGAGAAATACATAGAGAGGAGAAGAGATAAACTACAAGTTAACACCGGTTTGTCAATGCCTATCGAAGGGCAATCCACCTCCATTCATCTGTATGCAAAGCCTAATGTTGCTTTCTAAGCTAATCTATCGAAAAAGTATGGTGATTGAATTTGGGGGGAAAAACATCCCAAAAACCATAACCTAAAAAGTAAGAAAAGTGAAGTTATAAAACAAAACACAGGCGACCGCGCTCAACGGCGAGGGCGCGCTGAGCGCCATCCTCAGATATTTACACTTTGCCACAGTGCGTGCAAACTTTGAAATTGCCTTTGCCTCTGCCAGCACCACCATTTCCTCTCCCAGTGCTTATATTCCTCTGCCTCTTCCAAATTACTTCGTGCTATCAACAACATTCACCATACCACCTCCATCCTCAACACTGTTATTTCTAGACAGAACATTTATATTCCCACATATCCTTCTCTCTACTATTTCGCATTGCAAGGCATGCGCAAGTTACAGGACATGTGCAGTTTGGCATTGGTCTGTATTGATCAAGCTACTCCCATATACTTCTCAATTTTGTGAAGTAATCAAAAAATTTGTTGCTTCATTGTTTCATATTCGAGATTTCTTGATATAACTGTGCAACTTGAATCTTGTCTCCTCTCATGAACCGATCCCTAAGATCATTCCACACATCCACAACATTATCAATGAACACCACACTTTATGCTATGGAAGGTGTTATTGAATTGATAATCCATGTATGAACAAGATTGTTGCATCTTTTCCATGCAATATAGTTAAGATCATTGCTATCTGGCACGTCAATCGTTCCATCAAAAAACTGAAATTTGTTCTTCATTGCCAACACTCTTCTCATCTTCATGGACCAAGCATGATAGTTTTCTCTAGATAGCACAGGTGTAACACAAACTGTTGAAGAGTTTTCAGACGAATGGACATAATATGGATCAAGCTGATCCTGCATCTGATTGTTGTTATTCTTTCTTGCAGACATTGCAGAAGTGCAAAATCAAAGAAACACGAAGCAAGATTAGGAAAAAATGAATCAACAAATAAAGAATCATATAAACGATCTACACAAAAATGTGTAAAACAACAAAAAAAACGAATCAAGGATTGAAGCACAAGCCTCTCAAATGATCTTGAAGCATAAGCTTCATAAACGATCGTAGCGGAAATAGAATATGCCTATCCTGCACTGATACCATCTACGAAGTTGACTAACTCCATTATAGGAGAAAGAGAGAGAGTGAATAACGTGCAAGCAAAAGAGAGGAACATAATTGTTATTCATTCAATATCTAAAGCTTGTTACAAGTGTCTTATATATAAATACAAATCGTAACTAACTCTTATTGCCAAAAAAGAAAAAGAAAACTACATAATTAAAGTGTCACTATCCAGAATTTCATCTCCAGAAGTTCATCTCTAGAAGTTCATCTCTAGAAGTTCATCTCCAGAAGTTCACTCTCCAGAAGTTCATCTCCAGAAGTTCATCTCCAGAAGCTCATCTCCAGAAGTTTTGTTTTTGGTTCATCTTTAACAAGAAAGAAAACTCCCACAACTTATTTTCTTTCATCTATTAATAGCTTGGTTGAAAGGAGGTGACTAAAATGCTTGCTTTTTTCACAATTATATGAAAGAAAGATACAAGAGTAACTACATCAACATGTTGGAGAATGTTAATGGTAGAGTGGAAGGGGTCGAAGAGGTGAAGCTCGAAGTTAAGAATTAATTTTAGTTTCTTTAGTGAAATTAATTTCAACAGACCGATACCCAGTGACATAAGTTTTAATCAACTGAACGACCATGATAGAAGTTACGTTGACGAATATCTCATAGAGATTAAGATAAAGGAAGAGGTTTGGAGTTGTGACGGAAAAAAGAGTGTAGAGCTGAACGAATTTTCAGTTGAGTTCTTCAAGAAGTTTTGAGACGTGATTAAGGAGGATGTGTTTCGTTTTGTTATGGATTTCTACTCCAACGTGGATTAACAAAGGCTTGCACGACTTGTTTTATTTACATTAATTCCTAAAGTCAATAATTCTCAATCTTTGGCCGAATATATACTGATACTTATTCTTGGTTGACTATGAGAATGTGTATGACGATGATGTTGGAAATCCACCAAATATCTATGATGAATTTCTACCAATCTTGATGAACAAGATTGATATCACCATACACAATGACAATGAGCAATTAAAGAAAGAAAGTAGAAGAAAATATTTTCTGTAGAGTTTCTCTCTGCCCACAGACTGTGGAAAATTTTCTATTCACTTTGCAACTGCAAAATTCTATGAATACAAATTGATTATAAAATTAGGGGTTTCTCCCTCTATTTATAGATTTAGGTTAGCTTTCTCCCTAAGCTAAAGCCCAAAACTATAAAAGCCCAAAATATCTATTTGGACCTAAATCACATCTAATATATTCTAGATTTAAATCAAAACTAAATCTAAATCTAAAACAAACTTATTCTGTCGAATCTGGGTGGCAAGTTCTTCGACTGGGTCGACTTCCCTTCGACACACACACATTTTCGACACACATGAATTACTTTCAACACACCACCTGATTTATTGTGTCTAAACTATCTACATTCATCATTTCTCTTAGTCTTCGAAATACTTCGACCTGCACAACCTTCGTCATAATGTCTTCAATCTGATTCTCAGTTCTGCAGTGTTCCAAATTCATCTTCTCATCAGCTACCTACTCTCGAAGATAATGGAACCTCATTTCAATGTGCTTTCTTTTACCATGAGCTATCGGATTCTTCGCTAGGTGTATAGTTGACATGCAGTCGATCTTCATGGTAATTGCTCCATGATTTTTACCTGTAATTTCTTCGACCAAGTTTCTCATCCAAGTTCCTTGACATGCATAAAAAGAAGCAATTATGTATTTTGATTCGCATGATAATAATGCCACAACTGGTTCCTTTCTCGAACTCCAAGCAATTGGCACCCCACTAACTTGCATTATTTTCCTTTATCAGCTGCAGGAAACAAAATTCCATAGTCGAGAGTTCCTTTCAAATACCTCAATATCCTCTTTGTTGCTTCTAGGTAAGATACCTTTGGATTTTGCATGAATCTACTAACCATACCAACACAATATGCTAAGTAAGGCCTAGTATAACAAAGTTATCTTAAGGACCCAATAAGTCTTCTATATTGAGTTGGGTCATCACCATCTTCTTCAGGGTCTTTCGAGAATTGCAGTCTTGGTTCTGTAGGTTTCGAAGTCGAATTACATTATTCCATCTCAAATATCTTGAGAATTTATCCTGCATATCTTCTTTGATGCATCATCAAACCTCTACTATTCTTGTAGAATTCGAGGCCAAGGAAATATGAAATGTCACCTAGATCAGACAATTCAAATTCCTTGCTGAGATCACCTTTAAAGTCTTCGATCTCCTTCTTACAGCTACCTATAATTAACAAGTCATCGACATAGAGACATAGTATATTGCTTCTTCTTACATATAATCCATGTTCACTTGTACACTTCACAAATTCCTTCTCCCTTAGAAAGCTATCAATCATTTTATTCCAAGCTCGTGGAGCTTGCTTCAGCCTATATAGGGCTTTATGAAGTTTGTACACCTTTCTCTCTTCGTTATGTTTCACAAACCAAACTGGTTATTTCACATAAACTTCTTCGTCTAAGGGTCCATTACGGAATGCACACTTTACGTCCATCTGACATATCTGCCAACAGTTTATTTCTACTAAATCGACAACCAACCTAATTGTTTCGATCCTAGCCACAGGTGCAAAAACTTCATCGAAGTCAATTCCTCCCATCTGGAGAAATCCTTTCACCACTAGCCTTGCTTTTTGTCAAGTTACTTCCCCTTTAGAATTCAGCTTCAGTTTATATACCCACTAGAAATGAATTTCCTTCTTTCCTTGAGGCAATTTGACAAGTGACCAAGTGTTGTTGTCTTCGATGGGTTTCACTTCTTCATCCATTGCTTTCACCCACTTCAAATCTTTCAATGCTTCAGCTGCATTGATAGGTTCGATATCTGCATAGAAAGCATAATATACTAGTTCACCTTCGTCATCAACCACTTCATCTAAGTAACCACACAATCTTGTAACCTTGCAGCCATGCGTCATGCTCTTTGAGGTCGGCTTGTGCTTGGTTGATCTATAACTGCTGGTTCCTCTTGTCGAAGTTCCTTTTCGACTTGAGTTTCTAGTTCGTCAAGTAAAATTCTCACTGAATCTTTCTTGATATTTCGACTTCAGTCCCACTCTTTAAGCTAATTTATGATCACGCCCCTGTTGACCACAATCTGCTTGTTCACTCGATCGAATAACTTGTAACCTCGTGTCGAATGATATCCCACTAGAATCATTTGACTTGACTTGCCATCAAGTTTTCTTCTCAATTGATTTGGCATATGTCTATGTGCAATAGATGTGAATACCTTCAGATGACCCAATATAGGTTTTACACCAGACCAATATTCTTCTGGAGTAATTCCTTCTAGCTTATTCGTCAGACATCTATTCAAAATATATGTTGCAGTCGACACAGCTACACCCCAAAACTATTTAGGTAAAAAATTTCCTTTCAACATACTTTGAACCATATTCATGATGGTTCGATTCTTCCTTTCTGCAGTCCCATTTTTCCGTGGAGTGTAGGGTGACACCACCTCATGCATAATCCCTTCTTTTTCACATAACCTGTCTAAATATTTCAACATATACTCTACACCACCATCAGTTCTCAAAACTTTGAGCTTTCGACCAATTTGTCATTCGACCATAGCCTTAAACTTGGAAAATACCTCAATCACTTCACTTTTCATCTTGATCAGGTAGATCCACAATTTTCCACTAAAATCATCTATGAATGTGACAAAGTATTTATTACCTCCAAGTGAATCCACCTGGATTGGTCCACATACATCAAAATATATGATTTCAAGAATAGCCTTCGACTTTCTTCCTGCATCCTTGTTGAAGCTATTCTTGTGTTGCTTCGCTTGCACACATTCTTCACACACTTTATTTGGAATGTCAATTTCTGGCAACCCTGAAACCATATTCTTTCTCTTCAAATATCTGATGTCTCTGAAGTTGAGATGGCCTAGTCGATAGTGTCATATCCATTCGTCTCTGCTTGCTGCATTTGAAAGGAACTTGTGATGTTCTATTCTTGGACATAGTGGCCTTCATGATTAATTTTACATTTGCGTCAACGACTCTCATCATCTTGTCTTCGACAGTCACCTTGTAATTATTTTCGACCAATTGCCCTATACTAAGCAAGTTTCTCTTCATTCATGGAATATACAACACATTTGAAATTATATCCCTTTTGCCATCTTTTCTCATGATCATAACATCTCCAATACTTCAACTGTTAGAGTATTGTTATTTGCAATTTTCACCATGTTCTTTATTGAGGGCTTTAGATTCACAAACCAATCTTTTCTTCCCGACATATGTGATGAGCATCCTGAATCAAAGTACCATTGATCCTTGAATTTCTCTTCATCTTTTGTTGTGACCATCATCAACGTCTATTCTTCTTCATGCTTTGCGAACTTTGCATCACTTTCTTGATTCCTTTGCTTCTCTGGACAATCACTTGAATAGTGACCATACTTTTGAAAATTGTAACATTAAATGTGACTCTTGTCAGGCTTTTGACCACCACCTCTTCCTCTATTTGCAACACCATCTCTGTGGTTTACTTGGTATGTTCTTCTCTAATTCGACACATTTCCTTTGTTCTGGTTTCCTGTACCAGTCGAATTGTTGTAGCCACCTCTACTTTTGTCGAACAACTTTCCTTTGCCTTTGATTTCTTGTTATGAACTTTCCTACAGAGCCATATCACTCTTTGTCTTATTTGCAGATCTTTCATTCATTCTCTGTTCATGAGATTCAAGCGTCTATTGAAGCTCTTCCTTTGTCAATTTCGAAAAATCTTTCCCTTCTTCGATAGCCACCACCATGTGGTCGAACTTGGGCTCCAAAGATCTCAAAATCTTTGAAACAACAACTCTTATTGTTAATACTTCTCCACATATCTTGATTTGATTCACTAGTTTTGTAACTCTAGTAAAGAAATCAGATATGCTTTCACTATCTTCCATTTGAAGCAATTCATATGTTCTCTTGTGAGTTTGTAACCTCACATCTTTCACCTTTTCTACGCCTACAAAAGATTTCTCAAGAATATCCCAAGCTTCTTTTGAAGATTCTGTATCACTAACCTTTTCGAAGTTGTCTGGACTCAGACATTGATGAATTATAAAGAGAGATTTATAACTCTTCTTCTCTGATTTTATGTGTTCTTGCTTTTCGTCTTCTAAAGCGTCTTCTTCAAGCTCTTTTACTACATCCTTTTCAAGATCCCATATACCTTGACAACGGAATAAAACCTTCAACTGCTTGCATTAATTCTCATAGTTATATACTTTCAGAATTGGTAGGCTTTCTAGATAATTCACATTCCCATAGCCCACTACCTTCGTGAATTCTTCTTCTACGAGCGTTCTTGATCGTTCTTGATTTTTCTTCCCTTGAATCGAAATCGGAGCTCTTGATACCAGATGTTGAAAATACACCAAATATCTATGATGAATCTCTACCAATCTTGATGAACAAGATTGATATCACTGAAACAATCGGCTGAACATCATCCGATAACTATATCAATGAAGTCGCCATCGAACGTTTTTTATCTCGCAAAAGGAGAAAGGTGAACGCATCGCGAAAACCTAAAAGGGATAAGACACGGTCTTGCGACCGAGAGATAGGGTAAGGGAATCTATTACACGAAGGAAAGGTATTAGTACCCCACACGTCCGTAGTACTCTATGGTATCCACTTCTACTTTCTGTCTAATGGGTGTGTTTATATTTATTTACTGCTTAATTATCATGTTTGTATGCTAAAAGAGAATGCATGTGAAAGAAAAGTAAAATAAAGAAAACACGGGGAAAAGAAGGAAGTATTTACAAAGTTTGCTTGATCGAGCCCCGTGACAAGATGCCTACGTATTCCCTCGTGCAATGGGAAAGTCAGAGCACCGTAATTCGGCTCACATATTTTGATGGGTTATGTGTTTTTTACTTATACAAAAGAATTTTAAACACAATAAATAAAACCCGTAGGCAAAAAAGTTTGCATTGGTTGGTTGTTTTTACCTTAAAAAAGGAGTTTGAACCATTATTAAGTGTTTTAATTTGCAAAGGAAAAAGAAAACAATTTTTAGTTTTATTACATGCATAGATGCAAAAAGAAACTAGAAAACAAACAAGGGAAACTATCTAATGTTATCCCTAATGTCATCATGCATGGATTACAACCTAAGGTCTAACTCGAATCACTACCTAAGGTAGATTTAAGAGAATCCTAAGGGAACATGCAAAGGTTTACAACCTAGATCTATGTCTATCTCGAATCGCTAGCTAAAGTAGAGTCGAAGATGACAAAAAAGGATGGAAAAGGTTTGAAACCTAAGTCTATGTCCATATCGAATCACTAACTAAAGTAGAGTCGAAGACGACAAAAGGGATGAAGCAAACAAGTTTTTTGACAGAAGCACACAAACAATACAATGCAAACAAACAAATGGCACACAAGCGCCGGAAAAGGAGGAAGTCCCATAGCCTCGATAGTAACGAGCATACCGTGAGTCAACCAGGAGCCGACACATCCGATTCTTGTGAATAGTATCACGCATGACATGAATCATCAAGTGTGAAGAGCAAATGATGCGAGCTCTGCAATAAATGCGAACCCCAGGAAAACGTGGACAGTCAGAATAGGGAACTCTTGCCACTTTTTATTATTGACTCGATAAAGGAAGCAACACGATTCGCGTGTGCTGAGCTGACATGGACTAGAACTGTGCGGGGGTCGATTGCGGACCCTTTTCCGGCTTGCCCATATATCAATGACTCGATGACAGGAAATATAAAAAGTAGGACTTTGCTTGGTGGTACCACGTCGGGTGTCCTAACCACTCTGACCTATGCAAGCACAAATATAAACACTTACTGAGAATTACCTCCCTATGCAAATGGAGGATTTAAAACAAACCAAACACAATTAGCAAACAAAATCTCCCTAAATTGGTCTTTAAATAAACTAGAGGGGTTCCTGAACATGCTCCAACTACGGAAGCCCCTTCATACATCTCTATTCCTACTTCTCATGGCAAGGAAAGCGGTAAAACCCTACTTCTCATGCTCTCTAGAAAAGCGGTGAAAGAATGCGATAAATAAGGTATAGAAATTACCAAATGAATATTAAATCCGAAGAGCACTGCAAGCTAAAAATACTCCGGAAAACTTCAAGTACGGCTGACACGCAATAAAGTAATCCGATGAGCAATGTGCAGAGGCACGAAAAGCATAATCAGAATGTGTGTCATACACATCCGAAGCAAATACACCTGTATAAGATTGCAATCCAAACAATACAAATAAAGGATGTGCATCGATATGCACGGTCAAGAATGTGTGTCTATACACATTCGACGTATATCCAATAAACCTGCAAGAAACTATCCAGATAATACAGACAAAGGATGTGCATCAATATGCACGGTCAAGAATGTGTGTCTATACACATTTGACGTATATCCAATGAACCTGTCTGAAATTATAATCCAGACAAAATATACAAAGAAGGCACACACATGTGTGGGAGCAAGATATGGATTCTACACATCCAAATCGAATCAGATTACCTGCAAAAAATGGTGAAAACCAAACAGACAGCTAAAGAGTGCACACACATGTTTGCAACATCAGAAATATGGATTCTACACATCCAAATCAATAGTATAATGCTCCGTGTACCTCGCATATGAAACAAAGTGTCAGAAGTAGAAATGAGGCTTTTAAATAAAGCACAAGACACAAAAATGATTATTTACAATGAGATCAAAGTATATGGAAAATACATGGACCAACGTGGACAAGCCACGCCGAGTCCTAGGATGGGAGAAGACGGCCGGAACTGACCTTCTGATCGCTTTCTCAGGCAAACTCAGGTGGCCGAAAATCTCAAACTACGGGCGAAGGCTTCAGAAGCATCACCGTTTGACTCAAAATCTGGACCAACTTGCTTGAATCGCGGGCATGGTGAGGGTTTGTATGTAATGAAAAGAAAGCTCGTCAGAAACAAAGCTCGTCAGAAACAATATTTTCCGATCATCTCTTCCGGCGAAGCTCCACCAGCGGAGATGATCTCAGCTTGACTGAAACGCCATAAACCACCAATATTCCTCTCGTTTTTCAACGTAGATCCTGAATCCGGTACTCACATTGTCGTTCGAGTATACGAAAACGATATTTGAAGCAAAATTCACATATTTGAACTGAAATCGAGCGGTGTTTGGCTTCGAACGGAGACGCGTCTGATTGATAAAGAAAAACTCAGCCACCGTATCAGATCATACACGCTAACGATTATGTAGAGAAAATAATCCTTGGATTCTTGATGAAGACAAAGAAGGGATATGTTCTCGGCGTAAGATTCAGAGGGAGAAAGATATCGCTTTTGCGTTGGAGATGAGACGATGAAGCTTCAGTATGCTTCAGAAATCATGAAGACGGCGGTTATGGCAGCGAAAACGTTTGTTACGGTTGTCCCGTTTGAGTGGTGAATGAGATGATGAGAGAATTTGGAGCCAGAGTGAAAGGAGGTGGTTCTGTTGCGGCGGTTATGGCAGTCATCCAGAAAGAAAACGGTGATGGTGAAAACAAGACAGACGAAGGTGTTGTTGAGTGGTGATGAAGGGTGAAAGAAAGAGGTTGTCGGCGATGATAATTACGGCGGTTGAAAGAAGGTTGCTACCGTTTAAGGGTGGTTATGGCTGTCAGAGAGGAAGAAGGAATGGCGGAGGGAGATAAGAAATTGGTGATGAGTGTGAAGAAAAGAAGATTGGTGGAAAGGATAATGAGAGGGTTATTATGGTTTTTGTTAGGAAAATGGTTGTTAGAATGGTAGTGGTGTGGAAATAGTGAGAAGAAGAGGATGGAAGGTAGTGAGAGAGAGGTTGTTGTTAGAGGGAGTGTGGAGGTTAGGGAGGAGATGAGAGAGTGTTGTTAGAAAAAATGAAGGAAGCCAAAGGTGGCTGTTAGCGCGAGAGAGTGATCAAGCATGAGGGTGTTTTGTGACCGTTAGTTTTTCATATTCTCCTTTTTTTTTATGACTCTCCATGATGCATGCTTAACTACTGATGCTTGTTGGAACAAAAACAATTGCTTGCCGTAACCACATTTCTTCACTAACTCGTGTTCATATATCATTGATAACTCAAGAACTTGAATTATAAGCTTTTTCGAACCACGATTCCAAGACCAAAATCAGAGAGCCCATTTCTCTGAGCAACTTTCATGTTAGAAACTTCTCAAATCGAGACACATAGCTTGCCCGAAAATAACCTCGAAATTGCGGCATCACAAGCTAGTTTGAGTACTTGAGAATTCCTCTAAGTGTTGTGTCTATTACATCAATCCATGTACCCCACTTTACGGATCTATAACTCTTCTGATACTCGACCAAATGACGTGAACTCGACACCATTGGATAGCTCGTGTGTGATACAACAACTTTATAGTTCGACAAAAATCCGAATGAAGCCTTAATCATCGAAAAAAAAGTGTTTGAAAATTTCCATATGATCGTTCGATGAAAGTCCTGGATGGGCTGGGCAGGTTTTGTGCATGACATCCAACCAATTTCCAACTTCAAACCATCGATTACAGCGCTCCATATTTTCCGCTCCGACGTCCGAAATGAAAAAATTTCTAAACGAAACTTGTGGAGGGTATGGTAAACTCCAACTTTCATGTTCGGAGTTTTTCCGTGCAGCGATCGAATCGACGAGAAAACAGTCTCAAACATGTGCACAAAAACTGTTCGATGAAATGCTTCCAAAAATGCATATGCTGTCTTGCGTTTTGGCAGCTTCAAACTGCAAACTACGGCGCTCCGTATCTTCCGCTCTGACGTCCGAAACGAAAAAGTTCGTGAATGAAACTTGTAGAGGAAACGACAATCTCCAACTTTCGCGTTCGGAGTTTTTCCGTGCAACGACCGAATCAATGACAAAAACAGCCATGAACACGCGCACAACAACTATTCGAATCTTACAAACATAATGAGTTCTTATTTTCCGAGCTTTATAAATTCCGATCCGAGTCCCGAATGAATTCGACTCCTTCAACAAAGTTGTAGACTACCGTGAGGTGAACAACTTTGCAGTTGAACATTTTATAATTCGGAGCCACGAACTATGATAAAATCGAACCCGAAACTGTCATCTTGAGCATAGAAACAAACACTTCAAAATATTTCTAAGTGTTGAATTTTTGAGAAATGATAAACCGTAACTTCCGAGCTCTGTAATTTTTTATCCGATTGCCGAATGGATTCGATTTCTTCAGCAAAGTTGTAGATTTCCGCTAAATGAACAACTTTGATTTTGAACTTGACTCGAATCGACGCCTCGAAACACGTGTAAAATACCTCTGAAGTCAAGCGCTTGAACACGTTAAAAACACTCAAAATTTTCACTAAGTGTAAAACTTCAAAAGTTGTGAACTTCAAACTTCGGAGCTTTATAACTCAAAATTCGGGCATTTCTGGAAATATCTTCACAAGGACAAAGTCGGAGTACGAAATACGCTCTTTCCAACAACTATCAATTCACAAACTTCTGACCACAGACGAGCAAGATACGGATGCGGCAACATGGCTCCGCGAACACAAATTGCTTAAAACTTAGAAAAAATTTCTAAGTCCAAGATTACTTAAAATGCAAGAAACCTCATTTTCACCCGATTCTTCCGATTTTTCTCAACAAATGATCGCATTTTCACCAATGTCGACTTTTGACCATAATTTTGACCAGAAATTCCACTTGGTCAAACTTTGACTTTTGTTGACTTTTTGATACACACACTCAAATATCATTTTATCTGCCGTTCTTGATTTTTTGATAAATCGCGTGGGTCGATAAGCCGTATATAGATACTTCACCACTTATAGAAGACCGTAGAATCAATTTCGGCTCAAATATTCGACCGCAACACACTGTAGCTCGAAAATGTAATCAATATCCACCTGATAGGCGATCAGAACTCCAAAACCTCAATTCTCGAGAGATAATCAACAACTTTCGGATGTACACGTCGTATATCAAGATGATGCTTGAAATAACAGAACCTCAAATACTCAGCTTCTGGAACCAAACCTCTTCTTCAGAATTGTACAGGTTCATACAATTGGAAAATCAGGAACCCATGGCTAATGAATGAATGATATGTATGCAATGCACCTATTGATTAAGTGTTAGCCAACTATTTATTAACAAAATGAAGAGGGTGAATTTTGGGGTGCAGGAGCTGCCCCTATTCAATCTTCTTCGACAAGAGGGTGAGATTGGCGCAAGCCTTTCGAACCAACAAGGTAGAAGATGATTGAATACTTAAATGAACCGTAAAATTCGCGCTCTGAATACGAGCGGAGAATCGCTATATTTTGGATTTTTCTGTTTGAACATATACACTGGAGGAAAGACATAAGGAGGACACACTTATACCAACGAACTCGGGCATTCCGCTCACGAGAACACTTGTATTGAAGTGACCCACCAGAAATGATGAAGAGAGGACACCCATGAAAGAGCGACTCCGTGAGGATGAGAAATAAAGGAGACCACTTCATACGAACGAACTCGGGCATTCCGCTCACGAGAATAATTGTATTGAAATGACCCATCCAGGATGATGCATAGAGATATGAAGAGGGAAAACGTATACACGCGAACTCGGGCATTTCGCACACGAGAACACTTGTATCGAAGAGACCCTCTATCGATAATACAGAAGACACCCATGAAAGAGCGACTCACTGAAGATGAGAATAACCAATGATCTTCTACACGAAGCGCTTGTTGATAAACAACTTCGCAGATCAAGGGTAAAGAGGACACCTTACACGGTGGGCTCAAAAGAAAGAAGACGCCGGGCAACGACGGACTTCAAACATAGCTCCTCGGCACGAAGAGCTTGTTAACTTCGCGAACCTAAATAAAGAGAACTCAATAAAGGAGCAAGAACATCACTCCAAACATAGACCCTCAACACGAAGAGCTAGATAACTTCGCATATCTAAGCAAATGAGAACCCAACAAGGAGGAAGACATAGCTTCCGAGCATAGACCCTCGGCACGAAGAGCTAGTTAACTTCACAGATCTAGGCACAAGAGAACTCAACAAGGAAGGAGAAACAAATGTTGATAGACGAACCCCAAACATAGATCCTTGGCACGAATAGCTTGTTAACTTCGCGGACCTAAACAATGAGAACTCAAAAAGGAGGAAGAACATCACTCCTAATATAGACCTTCGGCACGAAGAGCTTGTTAACTTCGCAGATCTAAGCAAATGAGAACTCAACAAGGAGGAAGAACATCACTCCAAACATAGACCCTCGGCACGAAGAGCTAGTTAACTTCGCAGGTCTAAGAAAATGAGGACACCTGACCACGGTGAACTCAACAGGGGAAGAAGACGTCAGGCGAAGATGAACTTCAAAAAATAGATCTTTGGCACGAAGAGCTAGTTAACTTCGCAGTTCTAAACACAGAGAAGACACCTGGAGACGGTGAACTCACAAGGGGAAGAGAAACATCTGTATAAAATGAACTCATTGGGGATAAGAAACATCTGTACAAAAATGAACTTACGAGGGAAAGAGACCGATCGAGAGGACTCTAACAAAGATTGCCACAATATCGGGCTTTAAAAAGGTGCACGCAACGCACAAGAACTGTAATATCCCTTAGGCCAAAGGCGGGGTATAATTCTTTAAGAGTGGCAATTATTATAATTACCACACACCAAGTATGGTTACTCAAATACTTGAAAAGTATGAAAGGTTGTGCACCGACTCTTACTCACACTCTAAAGACGATACAAGCATGGGTAACATAACTGAAGGCTTGCTACGCAAGAAAAGTCTACGACTTACTGGGGAAAAGGGTGACACGACCCAACATGACTGAGGTAAAGAAAATCACAAAAAACTCCACTGGGGAGAGAATGAGTTCCCATAAGACACTCAATTTAAAGTGACGATTAGTGAAGCAGAAATCCGTTGAAAAAAACTTGAGGGTAGACCACATAGATTTTTATTATTTCTGGATATACATAATCGGCAAAAACACTTAATATGCATGTTTGAATTTTTATGGCGTAATGCTCCCAATCAATGGAATGCTACGCGTTTAAGGTAGATGCAATGTAATGAATGCATGCTTGAATGATTAAATGAGAAGTAGTAGTATCGATGATCGGCTGCTGAGAAGCCATTAACATCCAAGAGAGGGGTACCACCGGGGAGTGGATTTTGAAGAACACTTGCAAAAATAAATTGCAATTCCAATATGGGAAGCATTTTTACTTGGGGAGAATCGAATTGGACTTCAAACCAATCTTACTTCCTGGGGAGAGAGTCATTACTCTTCACTGAGGATATGGAAAAATTCTCTAGAGAATTCTCGTACTTTCACTAGGGAATTTGGAGACTTCATGGGGAGTTCCGACAGAAACTTCGCTGGGGAACACAACTTCATGGGGAAATCCACAAATATCTACGAGTAACCATTAACATCTTGAATAAATCAAATGGAATTAGACTTCGCCGGGGATCAATCCTCTTGTGGGGATATGAAGCTTTTAAACCAAGAATCCACCGGGGAGAACATAACAACTTTTGTCTCCAAGAATAAAGATCTTAATAGCAAGACCACACTGGGGAGACTTCGACTGAGGAATGGACATTGGTGTAGAAATACCAGCAAATGAATGATTAATCTTCACTGGGGAAGAGAAATCTGATTCAGATAGAAAGCTCCACTGGGAGATACATTCGGATATCCAACTCCACTGGGGAAACAAATATTCTTGTCTCAACATGGATGATCTGAGAACAAAACTCTCGAAGATGCTCAGGATAATTTCATACGGAAGAGTGCGACTTACACCGGGGAATAGAATCAATTGACCGGGGCGCGATTCACAATGGGAACTTTGATGTGACAAGGCACTGTTCACTGAAGAATATGATAACAATTCATCTGTCAAAGCATGCTCACTGGGGATATCAACCCTAAGTCAACGGTCCAAACACCATTTTCACGGAGAATAAAGGTTAGAACCTTCTATTGAGGATGATTTGAGAATTCAATGGATATTCACTGGGGAATTTATCCTGGAATAGGTATCAATGACCTCACCGGGGATTTACTTGAGATTGGTACCCATAACTTGCACTGGGGATTATAATAATGTCAATATGTTGAAGTGTGTATCATTGGGGAACTAATCAACCCGTCAGATCCTTCTGACGATGAATTTTGCTTGAGAACCAACCTCACTGGGGATAAGCCTCAACCAACATCGAGACTTATACTGGAGAGTACGACAAAATCAATATGTCGAAGCATGAATCACTGGTAACAAAATCAATCCATCAGGACCTTCTGGAAGTGAATTCCGACGAGAATTGGCTTCACATGGGATGAACCTAGATTGAGATGTACTCTTCATTGGGGAAAAGGGACCTCATAATGATAACCATCACGTACTTGCAAGTTGCAAGTCAACAGTATCTCCAAGCACAGAGAGAATTACAAAGAGACAACTTGCCCCTGCGTCTTCGAATTCTGAAAAGATTCTCCTTTGATCGAAGGATTCTCAGAGAGATTAGTCAACCTTGACATAACTGCCCCAGTTTAACAGAAACTTTGAGGGATATAATCCCGACTTAAATGCCTCAGATTAATCATCACTTGAGAGATTTTCTGAATCTCGACATAACTTCATCGGATTGATCATCATTTTGAGAGATTGTCAAAATCTCGACGTAACTGCCCCAATTTAATCATCGCCTGCTCCACAGAGCATCAACATGTTTCTTCGCCCTTCAGGTCAATCAAACACTGAGATAATTCTTCCCAAAATAATACCATCATTGGGATATTGCCCCTGCTTCACAAGGTTTTGATAATCCAATTCTTCTCAAAAGAGACTCACCGAATTTGAAGACCAAACCTCGTAAGACTAATTGTCTTATATCTGGAACACAGGCTAACACACAATTGAGTTTCTCAACATGATCTGCTTCGCGCTCGGGCAGACGTTTTAAGCGATCAACCCCTTGGGAACAAACTGAAAGTGATATGCAAATAGCTCAACAGAAACTTTCAGGCAATCAGAAACATACATACAATCTGTTTCAAATCAATCTTCAAACTGGTCTTCTTATACTCAACGGAGTCAATAGAAATCAGGCCCCAGATTAGGAACACTCTTCAAACAATGGTTCAATCTTCAACACATCCCTGAAGCAATTTGTCTCTCGGGATAATCAAGTTTTTCATCTGATGCTCATTATGCAAGCTTACTTGATGTTTAATCACTTATTCATATGCAAAGAATATTTTATTCTATGAATGATAATTCTAATGCAAATCTTATGCTTGTCTTGAAATTAAAAACATTTATTGAAAAGATGTCAAAACATCAAATTTTTGTTCAAAGATAGTAAAAAAGATGGAGTGATACCAACTCAAAATTTTAGCAAGCCTCCTAGGAGTCAGGATACCGTACTCTTGTCACGGTTTAACTTTCAAATTAACCCATGCTTCAATTAGGACTTTCAAGGGTTGTAACATGGTCTGGTTCACGGTTTTAGAAAAAAAAAGGTTTTAAGGCTCAAAATATTTGGTGCCCACCCATTCTCCGTGATGTTCTCCATTCCTACGTTCAATTAACTCAATACGAGCACCAATCTTTCACAGGGAGTTTACAATATTTGGGGAACCAATGAGGTATCTAAATTTTGGGCATGGTAGTCATTCACCTCTTTTGTTAGTATTTGATCACACGACCTTATTTTTCAACTTGCAATATCATATTCTTTCTTTTCTTTTCTTTTTCTTTTCTTTTTATTATCTTTTTTTCCTTTGAACAAGTCGTGTGAAACTAAGTCATTCGACTCTTTGTTAAGGTGTGACTACCTAATTCTTTGATGGACAATGAATACCCATTGGGGTTTTAACATCTTCTTCGACCTCTTGATAAATGAAGGATAACAATTACGGTTGATCCTTAAATGTACTCTCCTGATGAGATTTAAATGCTCGATCAGGTTAATTGAACACTACCCTGCCCTGGGTTAAAATTGAGGTTTTTTCTGAATAGAAAAGAAACTCCTACTCCAAGGCTCAAAGGGGTTAACAAGGGTTTCACTTCCTTATATCTCCAGTGTTTGGGAATTTGAAACAATGCCTGTACATCATCAGCAAGGTTTTTATTTGAAAGCAATACCATTTGAGATTATTGGTATATTGTTCATCATCCTCCCTACAAAGGTTTTTCTTTATTCACAAGAGTTGAGCATCAAAAGCATTTAAAAACAATTAAGAGTGAATACGAATGGATCAATTCAAGACAAACATATTCAGTGCATTATGATTAATATTCAAGAATGAACAAGTTTTGCATACATGTAAGTAATGAACATATAAGAAAAATTACAATTGAGAATGCAAAATAAAACTTGAAATCTCCATTGTTGAGGAGAGTAGTCTCCGAATGGATTTATTGCTTCAGACGATGCACTTGAAGTCTCGACATTCACCGAGTTAAAGGAGCACCCAAGTCTGACCATCTGGTGTGAATCTGATAACCTTTGCATCAATAAGGTCTTGCACTTTATCTCTCAAGGATTTACAACCTTCTGGCCGGATCATATAATCTTCACAGTCAATACCACAACCTGGGAATACACCCTTTCTCAACAAACGCTCTTTCACAAAAGATAAAGGAGCTGTCAACATATTTACATCTTTAACCAGTTTCAAACTTCCATCCTCAACAATGGCATTGACAGTAGCATCATGTTCGCGTTAAAAGGTGACGCGCTAGAGGATGCAAACGTGAATTCGGATCTTCTGGCTCGAAACGATTTACTCTTTTGATTTGTTTATAAAGATGCCGCGAGCATCAAGCTTTATTATTTTCAACACAAGAAAGATGATTTAATGATTATGAAAAAGGGGAAAGCTGAAATACCCTCAATTGATATTGATATGCATAATGACTAGCGCAAACTAGATGCAACGCATTGGGGAGATTCTGAGTAAGGGGGATTGTTATATAAAGGGAATAGATGGGGCACCCTAAATATATATGGTTATCCATAGCTTTATATATGAGAATATGTTTGATATGTTTGTGTGTTTTTTAATTGCTATTTCTATGATTGGGAAAGTTTCCCCTTTGGGATTTTTAAGAATGACAGATTATGTGGGATCCTAGGTTTGTTATTATTGTGCTCGCAAAGATCTGTGGATCTTCTGCATACATATCCCCTAATGGGAATCAGAGCATTTGTAGCTCGGATCTACAGGGATCTATGGTTTGTTTGGTCTGAGGGAGAAAGAAATTTGCTCGGCAAGGATGAGACCTTGTGCCTACGTATTCTCAAAAGGATGTTGAGAAAGTCGAGCAATCGTAGTTCCACTTATGCTAGTGGAAAGCAACGGATGTTAGTAAGAGATGACAAATGTCATCTTAATGAAAAATGTATCTAATCTATTTCATCACATACATTTTTGAAAAGTTTGACTGATTAAAATCTTTCGTCGTAAGTATTAGGTGTTTTGCTTGAGTGTACAAGCGTTACCACTTACATGTTTAAGAAAGATGTTTTGAAAAAAAGATGATTGAATCTTTTAACTGTAAGTATTGGGTGTTTTGCTTGAGTGTACAAGCGTTACCACTTACAATTAAGAGATGTTTTTGTTTGTAAAGAGTTTGAAAAGTTTTTGACTGTATGTGATGTGATAGATGAGATATTTCTTCCATAGAGATGATAGATGTCTAAATCTCGAGGAGAAATTGATTGGATTAAAGGGATGCTTTTAAGAAGCCCGTGGGTCCTTGTATTGTTAGCCCAAGAGGAGGCATTCCGAGGGTCATCGAGGGTCATCGAGGGTCCTTGTATGAAGCTCAAGAGGAAGCTATAGGGTATGGCTGGCTTTGGCTTAAAAGGGATTTCACCGAGAAACCATCCTTTTGGAATTAAGAGAAATTTCACCGGGAAATTTTACTCTCTGGGGATTTTGAAAGTGATTTCACCGAGAAACCATCCTTTCAGGGTTCTATCTTAGCGCGGGTGATTCTTTGTATTGGAAGCCCAATAGGAGGCTGTTAAGAGAGTTCATGTCTCTTTCATTGTATGATGCCCAAGAGAAGGCTAAACTCAATGAAGAGTTCTTTTGAACGAAGCCTAAGCGGAGGCTAAACTCTGTGGGGAGAGTTTCTTTGTACAAAGCCCAAGAGAAGGCTAAACTCAAATAGGGATGAGTTATCTTGTATGAAGCCCAAGCGGAGGCTAAATTATGGGGAACCTATTGATTAGTCTAATTGTTATGTTATAATTTAGACAGTTGTATAAACAAGTGTGTGTGTGTATGTGTGTGATATGTATTCACAGGAGTTTATGAAGGAAATATAAACAATGCATGATGTTTATTTGCAGGAGTTTATGAAGGAAATATAAACAAGTGTCTGTGAAACGAACGTTTAAAACGAGCGCAACTTGATTATCTACAAGTTTGGATTGTGTACAAGGAAGTGAATATGTACACGAACGAGTTTTTATGTACAGACAAAGATGGATGTACATAGGAGGGTTGGGACTTACACCGTAAGGGAGGCCCATTGGTTTGAAAGCAGTTTCACGGGGAATAATGCTCCTTTCAATACCAATGGTATTCAGTGTAAAATGTACAGATGAAACGGAAACGTCTGATCAAAGTTTATCTGTATTTGAGTATTTACAAAAAGTATCTGTGTTATGTACAGATAAAAGTTTGTATAAAAAGAATTTGATATGTACAAGAAAAATATGTATGTACATAAAGAATGTTATGGGACTTACACCGTGAGGGAGGCCCATTGGTTTGAAAGCAGTTTCACGGGGAATAATGCTCCTTTCAATACCAATGGAATTCGGCGTATAAACAAACGAATGAAAACAAACGAAAGAAATTTGTTAATGCTTGGATATTGATTGAATATGTACAAAGAAATAATTATGTACACAAAAGGATTGGGAATTACACCGTGAGGGAGGCCCATGATCGATTGAGAAATTCGAGAGAAAACGAATTTGGTTTTAAATTGGATCGATCATGGTAAAAATGATGCAAGTTTGATGAAAAGTTTTGAAAAATGATTTTGAAAGTGTTTTGAAATGTGAAGTTGATTTATGAGAAGTTTTGAAAAGAATCGGAAGTCGAAAACTTGAAAAATTCACCTTTTAAGGAGGTTTGAAAAAGTGTTCAGAACGTCGTTTTTGGCTCGATTAAAATTTAATCAGATGAAAGTTTTTTCTGAAAATTTTTGCACTATCATAAAATAGATGTATTTATTGACAAGTGTACAAAAAATCACCTTAAAATAAGGAGTTTTGATTGGTGAAAAAAATTGTGAAAGTTTTGTGAAAAAACATGAAAAATATGGAAAAGTTTGAAAAAAGAATGGTCCTGATGGGAGTTGAACCCATGACCAAAGGGGTGACCACGTGGCAGAGGAGACTAAAGGCAAGCAAGCTACCACTGAGCCAAACGCGCGCTGGTGTTAGTGGACTCAGAACACGTGTAAACATGATATTGGAAAATTTAAATTTGAAAACAAATCAAGAACGTGCGCGCATCCTGTTCTTCATGTTTGATCTTCAGATTGCAAAATTCAAGCTATAATCTTTGTTTCTCAACGAAATTGAATGAAATAAAAATCAAACTTGCTCGATTTTGAACAACGAACATGATGGCATATGTTAATTGCATTTATATTTAACCTATCATGTTTGAATTTCTGGAAATCGTGATGAACCCTAGAAACTAAGAATTCAAATTAAATGATGTATGATTGATGATTCTTTGATTTTATTGAGGGCTTTTGATCGTTATAAGTGCAGAAACAAAACGGCCATGAGCTTTTTCGTTTAAGTTCAAAGAATTAGGATATCCAAGTTTGTGTTCTAACCTGTGTAAGTGAAGATCGAATTCAATGCAAGAGTGTTTCCAGAGCTTGTTTGTGGATCATTTGAGCACCAGCGGCATGTATGGAAGCTATGTGGATAGTCTGCACTCCTTGAATCCTCCCAAATCAGTCCAGCCAAGTCCACCTGCACAGTTCAGAAATAGAAACTCGATTTTGATATAAAACCTGTTACAGTTGCTTGCCAATGATCTGGATCATGTATATGAGGTACATGGAAGATGTTAGAGTGATCACAACACAAATTAATCCAGCCTAGCTTCAAATTCGAATCATAAGGCAGTTTTTGGAAAGTTTGAAGGCATGACATGCAATTCTGATTTCTAGCCTAGTTTAAGTTGATTTTAAGTTTTGAACAGGTTTGATATTGATCATGAAACATGTTTGACACCAAAGATCATCATGGTTTTAACTAAATTTCAAAAATGCAATATTTCTCACTTTGCACTATGTTGCTTGATTTTCAAGAAATAAGAGAGAAAGCATGGATTTGCATTGCTTTGGTGTGGATTTGGACTTGAAATGTGATCAATTTATAGGAAAATGGTTCTGAAATGTTAGGCAACAAGTACAATGCTTTTGGAAAATCAAAGATAACTTAGAGGGTAAGAATGGTATTTCAAAAGCAAAAGGAAGTTTCCTTTTTTCACCATGTGCTTATTTTTACAATTTGATCCAATCCTTTCAATTATTACCTCTAGCTGATATTTATCAGCTCAATGATCCATTTGGCATGGTTGGATTGTTTCTAGATGAAGAAAACACAAAATGACCTATAATTGATGTTTTGACTTTTGAAAAATCAAGTTTCATGAAGCCTTATGTTTCAATTTCAAAAGCATAGCTAGACTCCATGGATTTGAGAGTTCTTGGACATTTTGGAAAGCTTGTTTCACAAGCTACAACTTTCATGTTTTGAGTTTTTTCCAATTCAAATTGGAACTAGGTGAAAAAATGGCATGAAGTTTGGAAAAAATAAGAAATTTCAACACTTAGAAATTTTTCTAAGTATGAAAACTTTTGACTTTTTGTTGACTTTTCCAAATTCTTTGATTTTTTTATGATCATGATGAATCATTTGAAGTATTTTGATGTTGGAAAAAGTTTTGTTTTGAAAAATTTGACCAAAAGTCAAAGTTTGACTTTTCTGTGCAGATGAATTTTCATCAGACGTTTCTGAAATTGACTGATGAAGTCTGTGAACTTCTGTGATGTTTTGAATCCAAAAATTAGGTCAATATGTTGTATCTAAGATATAATGACCAATCTCTATCCAAAAAAGTCATTCCTTGCTCAAAAAATCAGAGAATGCTCATGCTCGATCAAAACCCTAATTGGTCGATCCTCGATTGATCTGTGAGAAAATTGGATATCTGAGGATTAAAAGTTGATGATTTGATCAAGATAGATCAAATGAGGTGAGAAAAACTCAAACCCTAATTGGTTGCCTCTTGAATCAGATGAAAATCTGATGAAACCCTAATTTTGACCTGTGAATGCTACACCCGATCAATGCTGTCTGAACTGTTAGTGATGCAATGATGCAAATGTAAGGTGGTATATTAGGTCAAAAATTGGGGTATGACACATCAACATAAGTTGGTAATGGTTGTTGAATAGCATCAGGTGTTGGTGCTGGTCCGAAGTTAAAAGCCTCATAATCAAGTAAGTCTTGCACCATGTGCTTGAAAGCCATACAATTCTCAATAGTATGCCTCTGCCCGTTAGAATGGAAGGCACATCGAGCGTTGGCATTGAAATTCTTCGGCAACTTATTAGGATCCTTAAAGTACGCAATTCAATCAGCTTCAACCGTTGCAAGTGGAAAAACAGTTCAATGTGAGACATCGGTAGAGGATCAAACTTCCTTGGCGCCTTCGGCCATTGTTGATTATCCTTCTTGGCAACATAAGTTTGCTTTTGAGGCGCAGCAACAGCCGAAATAGTCGCATAGGCACTTGGGGTAACATTGATTTGCACACTCAAACCCGTGGGAGTAAACATAATTATCCCTTCATCAAGTAAATCCTGAACTTTATGTTTCAACGCTATACAGTTCTCAGTATCATGACAAGGTGCCCCATAATAGAAATCACACCTAGCATTTTTGTCATAATCACGCGGAAGCTTTCCATGCATCATGAAAATTCGAAGCTCAATCAACTAAAACTTAAGTAATTGAGGAAGTAATTGAGCATATAGCATCAGAATGGGATCAAATTTCCTCTCAGGTCGTGACGATCCTGGTTGATGAGCTTTACCCTTTGGATCTTTTTGAGCAACATAAATTGGTTGTGGATGGGAAGACCCTAGAACACAAGGTGGTGGAGGATATACATGCTTTGATTCACGACTTGAAGAATCCCCCAAAGTATAGGGAGGAATAGAAACTCTTGTTGTGGAAGCAAGTGCGGGTTTGTCTTTCTTTCTCAACACAGTATTCAACATTTCCATAACCAAACTCAACTGAGTCATCAATTGATGGTTCTCCTCCTTCAAGAGTTCTTGTCCACTGACCAAATCTTGCATGTCTAGCATCAAAAATCCCATATGTTATTTCATTACATCCAATTCCTCACGAAGATGTTCCATCACTTAATTGTGATCGGAGATCGGTGAGAAGTCAAGACTCACAATTCTGCAAAGAGAATACCAGGTCTGAATAAGAGAAATCCCCAAGTTTCGAACACCTGTTATGAATGCATGAAATGAATGAATATGCATGTTAGATATATACATATTTATTTTTTCTGACATCTCTTTTGAAAAATAAACATGCTATGCAAGTACATTAACCATGGGTTCAAAATTTCAACATAACAACGGGTAACATCTGTACAATCCGTTGAATAATGGCTGCATAATCTCTGAATAATAAGAATATCACAGGATCAAAGGTTCAACACCAATTCAGAATACCATAGAAACCAAGTCTGAATATCATAGGATCAAAGGTTCGACACCAATTCAGAATACCATAGAAACCAAGTCTGAATATCATAGGATCAAAGGTCCGACGCCATTTCAGAATATCACAGAAAATACCAGAAAACCAAGTGTTAAGAACCAAGTATCATAAGCCACACGGTCATCAATAACAGAATGTCACATAACGACCAATACAATCACCATCAGAATAAATAGTCACCATTAGAACATAGTCACCATTTGAATAAATAGTCACCATCTAAACACAGTCACCATCTGTACCTGTAATGATCATGATCCCGCCCCGCTCACAGGTGAAACTAAGGCTTGGGTAAGGTCAAGGTAACTCCAGGATCTAGTTCGCCTAGAGAAATTAACATCATAACACCTACGTGAAGATGATAGCCCCCTGATTGAACCTCCTCTGAAGCATGGACGACATGCCAGACTACAAGATCTACATCCGGTATCTGACATGTTCCACTCTATTCCTAGGTGTCCTATGTGTCTCTTGGCCGAGGTATGGGGCCTTTTACCTCTTGTAACTCCCACCCAATTCAGAAACAGATCACAGCACAACAGCCCAACCAGTATATGAAAGCAATAAATATGCCATATAGAATGCAATGCAAGCATACAAAGGATGTTACAATAAAGCAAGTAAATAAATAAGGTAGATTCAAGAGAATCCTAAGGGAACATGCAAAGGTTTACAACCTAGATTTATGTCTATCTCGAATCGCTAGCTAAAGTAGAGTCGAAGATGACAAAAAAGGATGGAAAAGGTTTGAAACCTAAGTCTATGTCCATCTCGAATCACTAACTAAAGTAGAGTCGAAGACGACAAAAGGGATGCAGCAAACAAGTGCTTTGACAGAAGCACACAAACAATGCAATGCAAACAAACAAATGGCACACAAGCGCAGGAAAAGGAGGAAGTCCCATAGCCTCGATAGTAACGAGCATACCGTGAGTCAACCAGGAGCCGACACATCCGATTCTTGTGAATAGTATCACGCATGACATGAATCATCAAGTGTGAAGAGCAAATGATGCGAGCTCTGCAATAAATGCGAACCCCAGGAAAACGTGGACAGTCAGAATAGGGAACTCTTGCCACTTTTTATTATTGACTCGATAAAGGAAGCAACACGATTCGCTTGTGCTAAGCTGACACGGACTAGAACTGTGCGGGGGTCGATTGCGGACCCTTTTCCGGCTTGCCCATATATCAATGACTCGATGACAGGAAATATAAAAAGCAGGACTTTGCTTGGTGGTACCACGTCAGGTGTCCTAACCACTCTGACCTATGCAAGCAAAAATATAAACACTTACTGAGAATTACCTCCCTATGCAGATGGAGGGTTTAAAACAAACCAAACATAATTAGCAAACAGAATCGCCCTAAACGGGTCTTTAAATAAACTAGAGGGGTTCCTGAACATGCTCCAACTACGGAAGCCCCTTCATACATCTCTATTCCTACTTCTCATGGCAAGGAAAGCGGTAAAACCCTACTTCTCATGCTCTCTAGAAAAGCGGTAAAAGAATGCGATAAATACGGTATAGAAAATACCAAACGGATATTAAATCCGAAGAGCACTGCGAGCTAAAAATACTCCAGAAAACTTCAACTACTGCTGACACGCAATAAAGTAATCTGATGAGCAATGTGCAGAGGCACCAAAAGCATAATCAGAATGTGTGTCATTCACATCCGAAGCAAATACACCTGTATAAGATTGCAATCCAGACAATACAGATAAAAGATGTGCATCGATATGCACGGTCAAGAATGTGTGTCTATACACATTCGACGTATATCCAATAAACCTGCAAGAAACTATCCAGATAATACAGACAAAGGATGTGCATCGATATGCACGGTCAAGAATGTGTGTCTTTACACATTCGACGTATATCCAATGAACCTGCATGAAATTACAATCCAGACAAAACAGACAAAGAAGGCACACACATGTGTGCGAGCAACAAATATGGATTCTACACATCCAAATCGAATCAGATAACCTGTAAAAAAATGGTGAAAACCAAGCAGACAGCTAAAGAGTGCACACACATGTGTGCAACATCAAAAATATGGATTCTACACATCCAAATCAATAGTATAATGCTCCGTGTACCTCGCATACGAAACAAAGTGTCAGAAGTAGCAATGAGGCTTTTAAATAAAGCACAAGACGCAAAAATGATTATTTACAATGAGATCAAAGTATTAAAGATAATCTCCTAGTGAGGGCAGCAACTAAATTGTTCTAAAGCTATCCTAAACGTCTAAACAAATGAAGGAAAGACTACAAGTTAATCATGCGAAAGGAAACTAGAAAACTATACAATTATCAAATTAGTTCCTACGAAATCGAACCATTAAAAGTTAGTTTTAAAATTCTACTTACAATCCTAAAGTAAAGTATACATTTAACTACAATTAAATGATAAGAAAAACATCCTAAAGTTTCTATAAAACACATGTCATTACACTCCTACAATTAGTCAATTCAAACTACAAAGGAAAAACAAAAACATGCTTCTAAACATACTATTGAAAATGAATTAAAAAATAAAAGAAATTAATTGCAAAAAATATCAAAAAATATCAAAAATATTCTAATATCCTAAAATATCAGAAACTATTCTTTTTGTATTTTTTATAATTCGATAGAATCGAAATCGGGAGTAAAATTAAGCTATATGTCAATATGTGAAATGTGGAACAGGGGGGTATATTACTGAAACAGAGAGTAAGACTTAGCTAATCATTTCCAAACGCAAAGCCCAATCCTAATTGTTCCTAAGCCCATTTTTTTCCTTTTTGTCCAAATAGCATTATTATTATTATTTTTTATGATCAAATGTTTTACTATAATCATGTCACGTTATATATTTTCCCTGTGTATGTACATACATATATATCAATTGGTCCAACAGTATTTAAGCTGTTAAGATTTTCTTATCAAAAAAAAAAAAGAAGGGACACGTGTCAGTACCTGATTGGCCAATATGGAAAATACATGGTCCAACGTGGACAAGCCACGCCTCGGGCTGGCATGGGAGGAGACCGCCGGAACTGACCTTCTGATCGCTTTCTCCGGCAAACTAAGGTGCCGGAAATCTCGAACTACGGGAGAAGGCATCAGAAGCATCACCGTTTGACTCAAAATCTGGACCAACTTGCTTGAATCGCGGGCATGGTGAGGGTTTGTATGTAGTGAAAAGAAAGCTCGTCGGAAACAATATTTTCCGATCATCTCTTTCGGCGAAGCTCCACCAACGGAGATGATCTCAGCTTGACTGAAACGCCATAAACCACCAATATTCTACTCGTTTTTCAATGTAGATCCTGAATCCGGTACTCACATTGTCGTTCGAGTATACGAAAACGATATTTGAAGCAAAATCCACAGATTTGAACTGAAATCGAGCGGTGTTTGGCTTCGGACGGAGACGCGTCTGATTGATAAAGAAAAACTCAGCCACCGTATCAGATCATACACGCTAACGATTATGCAGAGAAAATAATCCTTGGATTCTTGATGAAGACAAAGAAGGGATATGTTCTCGCCGTAAGATTCAGAGGGAGAAAGATATCGCTTTTGCGTTGGAGATGAGACGATGAAGCTTCAGTATGCTTCAGAAATCATGAAGACGGCGGTTATGGCGGCGAAAACGTTTGTTACGGTTGTCCCGTTTGAGTGGTGAAGGAGATGATGAGAGAATTTGGAGCCAGAGTGAAAGGAGGTGGTTCTGTTGCGGCGGTTATGGCAGTCATCCAGAAAGAAAACGGTGATGGTGAAAACGAGACAGACGAAGGTGTTGTTGAGTGGCGGTGACGGATGAAAGAAAGAGGTTCCCGGCGATGATAATTACGGTGGCTGAAAGAAGGTTGCTACCGTTAAAGGGTGGTTATGGCTGTGAGAGAGGAAGAAGGAATGGCAGAGGGAGATAAGAAATTGGTGATGAGTGTGAAGAAAAGAAGATTGGTGGAAAGGATAATGAGAGGGTTATTATGGTTTCTGTTAGGAAAATGGTTGTTAGAATGGTAGTGGTGTGGAAACAGCGAGAAGAAGAGGATGGAAGGTAGTGAGAGAGAGGTTGTTGTTAGAGGGAGTGTGGAGGTTAGGGAGGAGATGAGAGAGTGTTGTTAGAAAAAATGAAGGAACCCAAAGGTGGCTGTTAGCGCGAGAGAGTGATCAAGCATGAGGGTGTTCTGTGACCGTTAGTTTTTCACATTCTCCTTTTTTTTCATGACTCTCCATGATGCATGCTTAACTACTGATACTTGCTGGAACAAAAACAATTCCTTGCCGTAACCACATTGCTTCACTAACTCGTGTTCATATATCATTGATAACTCAAGAACTCGAATTATAAGCTTTTTCGAACCACGATTCCAAGACCAAAATCAGAGAGCCCATTTCTCTGAGCAACTTTCATGTTAGAAACTTCTCAAATCGAGACACATAGCTTGCCCGAAAATAGCCTCGAAATTGCGGCATCACAAGCTAGTTTGAGTACTTGAGAATTCCTCTAAGTGTTGTGTCTATTACATCAATCCATGTACCCCACTTTACGGATCTATAACTCTTCCGATACTCGACCAAATGACGTGAACTCGACACAATTGGAAAGCTCGCATGTGATACAACAACTTTATAGTTCGAAAAAAATCTGAACGAAGCCTTAATCATCGAATAAAAAGTGTTTGAAAACTTCCATATGACCGTTCGATTAAAGTCCTGGCTGGGCTGGGCATGTTTTGTGCATGACATCCAACCAATTTCCAACTTCAAACCATCGATTACGGCGCTCCATATTTTCCGCTCCGACGTCCGAAACGAAAAATTTTCTAAACGAAACTTGTGGCGGGTATGGTAAACTCCAACTTTCATGTTCGGAGTTTTTCCGTGCAGCGATCGAATCGACGAGAAAACAGTCTCAAACATGTGCACAAAAACTGTTCGATGAAATGCTTCCATAAATGCATATGCTGTCTTGCGTTTTGGCAGCTTCAAACTGCAAACTACGGCGCTCCGTATCTTCCGCTTCGACGTCCGAAACGAAAAAGTTCGTGAATGAAACTTGTAGAGGAAATGACAATCTCCAACTTTTGCGTTCGGAGTTTTTCCGTGCGGCGACCGAATCAATGACAAAAATAGCCCTGAACACGCGCACAACAACTATTCAAATCTTACAAACATAATGAGTTCTTATTTTCCAAGCATTATAACTTCTGATCCGAGTCCCGAATGAATTCGATTCCTTCAACAAAGTTGTAGGTGTGGTGAACAACTTTGCAGTTGAACATTTTTTAAATTGGAGCCACGAACTATGATAAAATCGAACCCGAAACTGTCAGCTTGAGCATAGAAACAAACACTTCAAAATATTTCTAAGTGTTGAATTTTTGAGAAATGATAAACCGTAACTTCCGAGCTCCGTAATTTTTGATCTGATACCTGTCTGGATTCGATTTCTTCAGCAAAGTTGTAGATTGCCGCTAAATGAACAACTTTGATTTTGAACTTGACTCGAATCAACGCCTCGAAACACGTGTAAAATACCTCCAAAGTCGAGCGCTTAAACACATTAAAAACACTCAAAATTTTCACTGAGTGTAAAACTTCAAAAGTTGTGAACTTCAAACTTCGTAGCTTTATAACTCGAAATTCGGGCATTTCTGGAAAAATCTTCACAAGGACAAAGTCGGAGTACAAAATGCGCTCTTTCCAATGACTATCAATTCACAAACTTCTGACCACAGACAAGCAAGATACGGATGCGGCAACATGGCTCCGCGAACACAAAGTGCTTAAAACTTAGAAAAAATTTCTAAGTCCAAGATTACGTAAAATGCAAGAAACCTCATTTTCACCCGATTCTTCCGATTTTTCTCAACAAATGATCGCATTTTCACAAATGTCGACTTTTGACCATAATTTTGACCAGAAATTCTGCTCGGTCAAACATTGACTTTTGTTGACTTTTTGATACACACACTCAAATATCATTTTATCTGTCCGTTCTTGATTTTCTGATAAATCGCGTGGATCGATAAGCCGTATACAGATACTTCACCACTTACAGAAGACCGTAGAATCAATTTGGGCTCAAATATTCGACCGCAACACACTGTAGCTCGAAACTGTAATCAATATCCACCTGATAGGCGATCAGAACTCCAAAACCTTAATTCTCGAGAGATAATCAGCAGCTTTCGGATGTACACGTTGTATATCGAGATGATGCTTGAAATAACAGAACCTCAGATACTCAGCTTCTGGAACCAAACCTTTTCTTCAGAATTGTACAGGTTCATACAATTGGAAAATCAGGAACCCATGGCTAATGAATGAATGATATATATGCAATGCACCTATTGATTAAGTGTTAGCCAACTATTTATTAACAAAATGAAGAGGGCAAATTTTGGGGTGCAACAATCACCACACACAATGACAATGAGCAATTAAAGAAAGAAAAAAGAAGAAGGAAATATTTTCTGCAGAGTTTCTCGCTGCCCACAGACTATGGAAAATTTTCTATTCACTTTGAAACTGCAAAATTCTGTGAATACAACTTCATTACAAAATTAGGGGTTTCTCCATCTATTTATAGATTTAGGTTAGTTTTCTCCCCAAGCTAAGGACCAAAACTAGAAAATCCAAAAATATTTATTTGGACCAAAATCAAATCTATTATATTCTAGATTTAAATCAACACTAAATCTAAATCTAAAAAAAATTATTCTGTCGAATCTGGGTGGCATGTTCTTCGACTGGGTCAACTTCCCTTCAACACACACCGTTTCGACACACATGAATTACTTTCAACAAATGTTAGTTGAAACTATTTAAGATTCATCTTTAGAAAGATTGGGTTTGGAGAGTTATGATTAACTTGGATTGAAGCTTGCATCTTCAAGATTTTTATGTCGGTGTTTGTGAATTGAAGTGTTACTAAGGATTTATAGTGTAGAGAGGATTAATACAAGGAGGTCTATTATCTCTTTTTGTGTTTGTTATTTCTATGGAAGGTATCACGGTTCTCATGAATAAAGAAGTGGAATTAGGTGAGTTCAAAGGTTTTCAAATTAACAAAGTGGAAATAGTCAATTGTCGCACATAGGATTTTCATCAAACTGTGAAGGAGGCAGAAAACAGAGTCTCCATCAATGTATATGTATGCCTAGAGTGGGAAAGGAAACACTGGGTAAACCTAAGGGAATGAAAAAACGCGGTCTTCGCAACCACGAGAAAAGGGTAAGGAGGTCAGTTACACAAGGGGAATGGATCAACACCCCTCATGCCTGTGGTATTCCAAAGTATTCACTTCACTTTACTTTCTCTATGGGTGTGTTATATCGCTTAATTGCTACATCTATATCTATGCTATGTGCTAAAAGGAATGAATTTGAAAGAAAGAAAATAAACACGGGGAAAAGAATAAAGTATTTACAATGTTTGCTCGGTCAGGCCCCGCAATCTAATGCCTATTGTTGACGCTATAATTGAAATATATTCGATTACGAACTGAACAATGAAGTCGCCACGTAACTTTATTTATTCCTGATGAGGAAAGAGAAAATATAGATAAAACCCGTGAAATGAAAATGAAATGGTCATTGCAACCAAGAGATGCAGGTTCGGGAGTCGGTTATGCAAGGGGAATGTGTTAACACCCCTCATATCCATCATACTCGATGAGATCCATTTAGTTCTAAGTGTTTTTGTGTGTTTAAAAAGTGAATTTTAAATCTTCCTATTATTATGCGCGAAAAGAGAAAAGAAAGGAACCATATTTTAATTTTTTGAAAGTGTGTTCGCCAAGATGTTAGAATCTCGGGCCTACGTATTCCCCAAGTGCGATGGGAAAGTCAGAGCTTACATAGTTTTCGGTTGCGAGAACATGTGTTGGTTGGTTGATTTTATTTATGAAAATAGGAGCTTAATCGTACATGGATGATAATACATCACTAGTGCAATTCGCGTATGAGGGAAAGAATATCGCGTGTGAGCGATGTGAGTTTGAAAAAGGGACTTGCACGTGCGCAAGATTTGAATTAATTTTATTGTGGGTGAAAAGTACCGAACAATAGGACTAGCATCCTACGTTTCAAACTAGAAACTAGAGGAGCTCAATTCTCAACGAGTCGTATATCAACCCAAAAAGTTTTCTTATGAAAGGAAGTGAGGTGCACCAAAGTTCACGTTATTAAGAGTCTTTAAACAATTAGTCTGACATCCAATGATTTAAAGACTCGGAGATCATTTGGCACAAGTTTTTAAACAATTGGTCTAACAACCAACGATTTAAATACATGGGTTTTATTGTGAAAGAGTTTTGAAAATGCACTCGACGTTGGATCGAGGTTTGACAATTTATTATGAAAGTGGTGATTAACAATGAGAGACGATTTGGGCTATGATTAACCAATAAAGCTTGATTAATCTCTAGAGAATAGACAAGTGTCTACTCCCTACGATGAGGCCCTTATTGAATGAAAACATGGTATGTGGACCAAACTGTGATATTGGAAATGAGCGATTGTGAATAATTATATACAACCATGAAATAAAGCGAGTAAATGAATTAGAATCCCATACAAGGTGGCTCACATAAATGATAAAACAACTAACAATTGTGTAAGTGCATGCGCGAAATAAATTTAATCGACTAATTAAACGGATTTTGATCAAGTAATTAGTTTAGTAAAATTAACTAGATGGAGTAATCAATTTTAGATAAACTAATTAGATAATTAAATAATATTTAATTAATCAATCTATGTCTCATTGTAAGCCCAAGAGAAAGTGTGGTGTGTGCACAAATGTGTGGCCGTTGCGACGCTTCTAAGCTTTGTCTGCTCAAGGTAAAAAAATGGCTTGTACGACTATTAGTTCTTTTAAAAATGGTTTTGTGCATTGTGATGAATAATTAAAATAAACAATAGAATATTTACTAACTATTACATCTCATGGGGAGTGGGGATACATAAATTACAAATGGGGATTTGAATGATAAAATAAAATAAAAAAGAGGTAAATTATTTACAATGCAACAAGGGGATTGAGATACATTTTTCTGAATGGGGATATAAATAAATTAAAGAGGAAACGATAAATTAATTATAATAGGTTGTAGAACTTAATTCTAAGAAGGCAACCGATGTATTACAGTATAATGTTTTTACAATTGAAAATAGCAAATAGAATCAAAAGTATTATGTATAATTATATTTACAAATGAATATAGTAAAATATATAAATAAAAATAATATATATATATATATATATAATTATATATTTACATACTAAATATAATAAAAAGTATAATTATATTTACAATATTAAATATAAAAATAACAATACTAATTATTTTATATATACACTACTAAATATTACTAAACATTAAATAGAAATTAAACAGAAATGCTACAGGCAAGTGTAAGTATGCTAATTGAAATTGAATGTTTGAACAATCATTGGATATCTTCACAAATAGAAAATTTGTTAGTAGCATATATGGTATAAAATCGAAATGAAATGAAATTGCAACAATCAGAACATGGTTAGTAAGCAACAGAATAGAATCGAATAAAATTAACATGGATGTAACATGAACAATTCAACAATCAAATAAATATTTATTCAAAGATTTCAATTCACAAATGAAAGCAAAAGGCAAAGATTCATGTTATTACTCGATTCAAGTTTAACACATGAAAAATCAAGCCCAACGTAAGCTTAAATCAACAAAAACAAACTCTGGGAAGCAACAAATCAATCGATTGTAACCAAAATAAAACAACTTTTCACTCAAATCCATATGCTAAACGAACAATATGCTTCCCTTAATAGTTTTGTCAGTTATGTCTTACACGAGTGAACGCGATGTAGACATCAAACCATCATCGAAACCACACGAGTATTATTTCACTCGCAATTCTAATTGAAATGAGAATAGCATAATAACACGGCGTCCCAACGATTTCTCAACTAGATTTACATGCGAATTAACACGGCATCATCATTTAGCCTTCATCGAAACTAAACAAATTAATGCATACTAGCATGTTGACACATTCAAGAACTCATACTTATTTAAAATTCATCGCAAATATATATATAAAAAAACATTATTACCAACTCGAAAATTCAAACAAAAATAACACCAATTCAAAGATTGAATTCTCAAACCAAGCATCTCTAAGTTGCTAACTCATAAACAAGATTCTAATGAAAATCGAACAATAACAAACTGCTTTTTTTTCAAAACATATCAACGTGCTTTTACAGCCTAACAAACTAATGCAATCATAAGTAAAACATAATAAGGCTAATAGAAGTTCACAGGATTCGGCTTACAGATTCAACGTAATCTAACAAAACATATTCATCAAAACTCAATACCGATTTCCTCAATAATGGCTTGAATAATATCGAAACAGCATAAAAAACCAGATATTTACTCAAAAAAATTCAATTATCACCCGAATAAACACATCAGAACTAAAACAGATTAAAGAGTGTCAACAAGCTTACCAACGAAGAAGTTGTCGAGCTGAGAAGCAATGTAATGCGATGAGGTTAAAGTATAACGGTGAGGGAGTGTTACAAATTTAAACAGGGCGGAGAAACTGGTTGAAGATGATGTTGCTCGGTGAGAACGATGAAGGTTGTAAATCAGTTGGAGTGAATGAAGATGATAGGTGTCGCAAAGAGAAGGGAGTGAGGCTGCTGGAGTTTGATCGGAGGTGATGATGAGGGTGAGGGTCCGAACAGTGACAGAAATGCGAGGGAATATGAAGTTGCAGAGGGAGTATGTTGTTTTTGATAGCAGGGAGGCGGCAAGTGAAAAGAGAGATACGACGGAGAGGCGAAGGGAGGATGAGGATGGAGGTGGTTGATGTATGGAGCGGCTGGAAACGAGAGTGGGGGGTGTTCTGGTGGTTGGTCAAGGAGACAGAGATAGAGAGGTGACGGTGAGGTGAGGCGCGGAAGAGCACTGTTAGCTACGGTGAAGGAGATGACGACAAGGGGTGGTGTACAACGGCTATGAGGGGCGGTTGTGAGATAGGAGGATGGCAGCGTGACATAGGGAGTTGCGGTTTAGAGAACAAAGAGAGAGGAGGCGATGGAGGTTAACGAGGGAGTTACAGAAGAGACAGCGGCGAGGATTGTTGGGAGAAAGGGGGTCACCGTGAGAGACAGAGGAGTTTTTATTTTTATATATTTTTCTAATCACTGTTTTTGTTTTCCCCCTCTAACAGTAACATAGTGGTAATATATATACACAATAATTAGGTTTATCAAATTTTTTACAAATGCCAAAAATGCCCTCTTGAAAAAATGGGCCGCAAAGCCCAAAAGATTAAAAAAAATCTATCCAAAAATATTTTTGTTTTTATTTTTGGAAATAAAAAAAGGACACCTAAAATTATCAAAATTGATATAAATTCAGACAATAAATTATCCAAAAAAATAAAATGAGCAAATTAAAATAAACTAAGGGTCTCAAAAATTAAAGAAAAATTATCAAAATGTTTAAAGTCGAAATAAAATGATAACAAAGAAAACCTGGTTTTAAAACACTTACGGTTAAAAATAAGACTAAAAAATGTATCGAAAAATTAGAGAGGACACATTTTTATGATCTACGCGACACGTAGATTCATAAAGCTTTGAGTAAAAGGAGAAAACTTGAAATATTTTTCCCGCTAATTTTCCGCACAGTGTCGAATCGCTTTTCACGGTCTGTTTATAAAACCGAAATATCAACATCATCGACATATAATAAACTTAACATGATGCAATAAATAGTAGAGAGATAAAAATGAATGAAGTAAAATAACGAGTATTTTACAACTACAAAACGATGCAAATGTCGATTTAAATTGACTTGTGGTCAACTTAAATACGACTAATGATACAGATGCGATGAATGAATGATTGTTTAATGACAATTGTCTAATGGAATCATATGTAGATGAAAAATTATGATGTGCTAATGCGGCTAAAAACTCAGGGTGAAATTTAGGGTGTGATAGTTGTGCCTCAATCCAGGAGACACGGATGTCCTCAAGATCAACAGTTAGTGCCAAACTCATATTGATCCGAACTTTTCAAGAACTTAGCATTTTGGGGAACTCAGAGCCAAGACCTCTCCATTTTCAAATTTGATCACAAGTATATCAATTCACAATCATCGGCAATTTCGGATCTTACAAGAAGTGTCGGGAAGTCATACTTGCAATATCCGGCCAAAGGACCATCTTCAGAATTCTTTCTCATTTCATCTTGCCTGTGAATCTCAACCGGAGCACTTGTCCAAACATTCAAATCATTTTCCTTAATCATACATGCATGCTTGCATTCATTAATCATGCATGAAACCGCGCATATCATTCATGGGGCACCCACCCATTGCATCGAAAATCTCAAAACTTTGCTCGGCATTTTCCACTGAAAACCAAGCTCTATCATACAAAAATCCAATTCCCTTTGGCCACGTGCAGAAAACCATTTCATTGCATTGATCACTCATCATATGCATCATTTCACATGCGTCAATCCATTGATTAAAGTTGTTATCATATTACCCGTTTGTCAACCCACCAGTTGAACTTTATCATTATTTCCTTGTTACTTTGAATCAACCCACTGGTTGAGGATAACCATTCGTTTCTTGTCAACCCACTAGTTGAAGTTAATCATTTATTTTCTAGTTATTCAGAGCAACCCATTGGTTGAAAGTAGTTTTCTTTTTTCAACTTCATCAATCCACTGGTCGATGTTGGATTTCTTTCTAACTTTTCAAACTCAATCCCTGGTTGAGATGTCGTGTCAACTTTCACTAACCAACATGTTGATTTTAAGTTCTTGTTTTCTGCATTCATTAACCCACGGGTTGATGTTAGTTCTTACCGATTGACTTTCATTAATCCACGCATTGATGTCAGTCTTTATTTTTTGTCAATCCACTGATTGAAAGTTTCTGTTTAGACTTTCATTAATCCACATATTGGTGTCAGTATTTATTCTGTTAATCCATTGATTGAAAGTTGTTGTTTCGACTTTCGTCAATCCATGTATTGATGTCAGCCTTTATTTTTGTCAATCCACTGATTGAAAGTTTTTGTGTCAACTTATTTTTCCGATTAATAGCCCAATAATTTAATATTTTACCTCACTCGAAACACTTATTTCATAATAAATTTTTTGGGATGAGAGATGATTGGTTGAGCTCACTCGCCAATTTCTAGTATTCAAATCGTTAGATGATAGCCTAATGTTTCGATACTTGTCATCCACAACATAAAATCAATTTTAACACATTCAGTTTTTTCGTGCGTTCGAGCACCGTTTACCTTTAAACCCTTTTCAAGATTAGACATGATTCATTTATAATCGAGATGTTTCTTCCTATATCCCCAAGGTTTTCGACTTCTCCACTTGAGTACTAAAGGTGTTCTCAAACCCTCCCTCATGTTGGTGCATAGTCCTTTATTCTTTATCACACCTTGTGGGCGTTAGACGAGTCTTCTCCTTTAAAAAATGACGACTTTTCTTTTCATTTAAAAACAATCAACAAACAATCATTTTCTAGCCGAACTACGGCGCTTTGACTTTCCCATTGCACGAGGGAGTACGTAGGCACTAAGTCTTACGACCAAAGACGCGCAAAAATAATAAAAACATTTCTTCTCCCTTTCTTTCTCCTTTCAAAACTTAGAATATCATAAAATGTTCACACTAACACACGAACACACTTTGAACTAAATGGGTACCGTCGAGTACGATGGATGTGAGGAGTTCTAATACCTTCCCCTTGCATAACCGACTCTCGAACCTGCATCTCTTAATTTCGTAGACCGTCTTATTCTTTTTCTCATGGGTTATATTCAATATTTCGCCTTTCCTTATTGGAATAAATAAATCTCGGTGCGACTTCATTTTTTGTGTCGATATATTATCGGAATTTTTTTCGATAGTGAGTGTCATACCCCAAAATTTGCCCTCCATCTACTCAAGAGATCCCATACATCCATACTCTAGGATTCCTCAAGAGTTGATCAGACAAACTCTCTCCTAGACAATCAACCCAAATTAGGGTTTGGTATCTCTCAAGTCAAGATGGACTTCCAATATATCTAATGGCCTTCATGCCTCCACATATGTTTCAAAGATTCTCCATGTCAAGTTTCAAGCTTCACAAGTCAAGTTTCCTCAGACAATTGCTCAGATGGTTGAAAATCAGTTGTATTGGACAAAAAGTCAACTGTGGTCAACATACAGTCAAACTTCATAATTTTTGGTCAACATCCTCATTTTGAAGTTATATTCATCATTTGATCAAGGGTTGATCATGATTCATCAAGAAAACTCAAGATTTGCTCAAAAGTCAAACTTTCTAAATTAGGGTTTCTAGGTGAAAAGTCAACTGAACTTTGACTGATCATAAATTTCTCATACTTTCTCAGAAATTTTTCCACCACCTCTTGTTTTGAAGGAAATTCAATTCTCTACAACTTCATGTCTCACAAGAATGTCCAAAAAATGCTTCATTTGAGAGGTATGGCTCAAAATATTACAGGTCATTTTAAAAGTCAACATTTTGTTTTGAGGATATATTGAGCATGAAAACTCCAATTGAGATGAGACCAAAAAGGTTGGTTAGAGGACTCTTAGAGCTTTCCAAAAAGTCCAAGGACACTCAAAAATGTGGAAAATTGAGCAAGATACACTATTCAGAAGTTGGGCAATTTTGGACAATGGCACAAAAGGACATTTTGGTCAAAATGCAAAATATTCCAAATGGGCCTAAAAACTTTTGGTCCAAAGTTGTTCATGACATGATTTTTGACCCATAAATGCTTGGCCATGGTAATTTTCTATTTTTATGATTTATCTTTGAATTTTATAACATTTAATTCAAAATTAAATCATATAAAATATGAAAATAAGATATCTTTTGAAAAGGGTTGGATTTATATTTTCCTTGAAGTCCAAGAAAGCCCATAATCCTTACCAAATTCGTGATAGCATGCATATGGAAAGAAAAAATCAAGTTTTTAAGGAAATTTGATTTGTTTTAAATGGAAAATATTGCACAATCAAGGATCAATCTTTTTTGCTTGATTTTTCTCTCCAAATCCTCTCTATAAATACCAAGCATCACAGCCAGCAAGCGACACGAAACCCTAGCTCAAGCCAAACCCTTATTTTGTCAAAATTTTCAATGAAACTTGAGAAATTCGAATTTCAAAATCCAGCAAGTTTCAGCCAAAGCCTTCCATCCAAACATCTCCCAAAGGTTCCCAGGATTCGAAATCATCCATTAAGCATCGCTTAAGCCTTTACTTGACTTGGTTTTTGAAAATTCAATTTCTTTAATCATGCATTATTAACCGTTCTTGTGTGTTTGTATGGATTCAAGGTGATTATTAGGTCAGGAACAAACCATCTCATGCAAGCTTAAACGTGTGGAATTCGACTTGCCATGTCTAGGGTTTTTCGAACTGTTTGAATCGAGCAGCTTTATACAGGCGTTTTTAGGGCAAACGAACATCACCAATGGATTCAGGAGGGTCGATTTAGGGGGGTAGGGTCCCCCCTCCCCATTTATTTTGCGTATTTTTCATGTTTTAATTGCAGGCTGATCGGAGAAGACGACCGAGCTAGGCCCGCCGTCGTTGACGAGTGGACCGTGTGGCGTGGCGCATGGCTTCTTGATTCGTTCTCTCATCCAACGAGGACCCCACCATGCTGATCGTGCATTGACCTCACCTGGCAGCGACGCGTGTTGCTCATAATTGCACGTTCTCATTCCTTGACACCAAACGACAGATGGCGCAGCGGTTAAGGCATTCCCTGTTTCCAGATGCTCCCAAAGGACACCGGTTCGAGCCAGCCTGAGGCCTGGTTTTGCTTTTCTTTTACAAACTTGCATTTTCTAACTATTTTCATATTATTTAATATTTTGCATATTATTTAATTAATTTCATAATTTTTATTCTGCATTAAAAAATCATCAAAAATTAATTTTCTTTTGCATTTATTTTCAGAAAACCTTTATTTAATTTAATAAATTAAAAAACATATTTTTGCATGCATATTTATTTTTATTTGTAATTTTGCATTTAAATCATTGTAAATTCATTTTTAATTATTAAATTGCATCTAAAAAATCCCAAAAAATTATCTTAGTATATTTACATTATTTCCAGCATGTCATATTTTTTCCAATTTAAAATTTGCATTTTTCCTAACATTTTCTCTTATTTCGATTTCATCATATTTTCCGATTTCTCATTCGTTTCACAGGTTCTTCCAACTCGGACGTTTCTTTACTATTTTCATTTTATTTTCCAATAATGTAACTGTATATGGGATGTAATAGTTTAATTTAGGATTTTATTTTCCGCATTTTAAATTATGTATCTGCCCCAAAGCCTTGTAATAGCGTAGGACATTTACCTTTCCGCACTTTACATTCCACATTTTAATTTCCGCACACTATAAATTGCTAGTAATTAGGCGTGTATGGCAAGATAATAATGAACATAGCCCACTAATTTTCAAGATAGAATATCCAAATCAACACACTTCTTTCACACACGCACCTTAGGGTAATTCTCTCGCCTTTGCGAATTCAAAATGGTCATGTCCCTCGAACGTAGAGGTATTCTAGCACCGTTGCCTTCCAAACAAATCATCATAGTCCCTTCGATACAAAGATCATAAGACCCACGATGTCGCCTCCGAATACATGATCTTGACCCTCGATTGTCGCCTACAAAAATGATGATAGTCCTTCGAATGTGTTAGGATACTTCCTACAAGTTGCTTTCTATGACCATCCGATGTCCTTCGAATGTCCCGCTACATCCAACGCATGGAGCTACCTACTAACTAATGGTATGGCTAGCGCTATTCTAAAGGAACGAGAAGTACAACGAAATGACCAACTCGAGTGGGTAAATAAGTCTTTTAGTTGCTTGCTCTAAACCAAATGCTTTTCACACCACACACTTTTTCAAAGTTCAAATTTTTTCAAAACAAAACATTTCCGAACACTTTGTATACACTCCTACATGAGTCATTACAAAGTCAAAGCGAAATGCCTTTTTCAACACATCTTTGTCAAACACACGTAAAGCAATTTTAAAAAGTGATCTAGAGCAACTAAGAGCCTGAGATAACTAGATGAAAAGGGTTCTAATACCTTCCTTTTCATAACCATTCTCCGAACTCGTAATCTAACGAAGGTCTTTTTCTGTACTTTTACCTTCCCTTAATTGGATAAAAATAAAAGTCGGTGGCGACTCTTGCTATCCGCACATTTGGATACAAAATCCTACAAAGTCGGGTTCACCGACATGTAATGGCGACTTACTGGGACTACACCCTAAAAGAGAGAATTGCCTTAGGGATTTCTAGATCATTTTTTGCTTTTGTTTGACTTGTATGCTTTATCTTTAAGGGTTGCTTGGGTATTATATTGTTGGGGATCCTACACCGGATCCGGTTTCCTTTTAGGTAAGTAGCATTAGATCATCGCGACCGCTAGACGATAACTAAACGGTCAACATGATGGCTACGTTAGCGTGACACTTTGGTTGTCCCGATACTCTTCATTCCCAAGTTGAAGATAGTATTTGGCTTCTTCGTGGTGTCATCAAGCGCTAACTAAACTTTTAGAACCTTAATTGACCCATCTTAGCCATTAGAAGGTAGTGAGATGGCCGGCTTTGGTGTAGACCGAGGTTGGTTGATACTGATGCTACGCCTTTGAGATTAGACTTTGGGACATTTTTGATCGACCACTTGGCCGTCGATTGAAATAAGCGCCTACGAAAGATCGTGATATGAGATTCCTAGAACCCTTACTATTATAGGACAGATGAACCAACTCAAACTTTTGTTAGGGTAATCACCTATACCTCATGCAAGCCTTAAACCTAGGCTCATTGTGTGAATTGTTGTGTGTGCTAAACATGACATCATGACATCATTCGCATTGCATATCATTTCTAACTATTTCAAGGACCTAGGATTTATCTTTGCTCTTTTGTAGGGATTATGGCTTCTAGAAAGACTATCCGAATCAACTTCATGGGTATCCCTTCTATACTCAAAGAATTGGTTTCAGAAATTCCCAACCATGCTCAGTTCATCAAAAGACATGGTTATCTACTTAATTTGGTTATCTCCGGTTTTGAAGAAGATATGATGCATGTCCTATTCAGCTTCTTTGATCCAAACACCATTGCTTCACATTTCCGATTATCATTGGTTCCTACCTTGGAAGAGTTCTCTAAGCTACTTGGGGTACCTATTCTTGACCAAATGCCATTCACCGGCCTAGAAAAGGTTCCTAAGTACGAAGACATTGCATCAGCCTTACATCTTAAGCGTTCAGATATCGAAGCCAATTGGGAAACTAGAAGTGGAGTTAAGGGTTTACTTTCCAAGTTCTTAATCAAGAAAGCCCGAGAACTCCTCAAAGTTATGAGTTTCCATGCATTTGAGAACATTGTGGCCTTGCTAATTTATGGTTTGATTCTATTTCCTACATCGGATCAATTCATCGATATCAATGCCATCAAGTTGTTCCTTACCCGCAATCCAGTGCCTACTTTACTTGGGGATATCCTACATTCTCTCCACACTCGTACTACTAAGAAACAAGGAACTCTCATGTGTTGTATACCGTTACTTTCAAGGTGGTTTATTTCGCACCTTCCTACATCAGTTTTGAAGAATGAACAAAGGTTGAGATGGTCTCAAAGATTGATGTCACTCTCCCATTCAGATATCCGTTGGAGTCTTTTCTCTCAAAAGGACTTCACCTTCATTGAGCGTTGTGGAGAATTCCCTAATGTACCACTCCTTGGTATAAGGGGAGGTATTACTTACAACCCTTCTCTAGCTTTACGTCAGTTTGGTTTTGCCCGAAGAGATGACCCACATGATATGCTCCTCCAAGATGTTGTGTTCGACTACAATCACGATCTCCAGAATTACCGACGAAGGTTTATACACGCTTGGGGCATGGTGAAGAAGACTGATACCAAGACTTTGGGGAACCAAAACTCCATTCCGTGGGAACCTTACCTCAAATGGGTGAGAGCTCGAGCTCAAAACCTCATGATGCCATTCACGCCTGTTCTACCAGTAATTATGGAACCTGTTGCTATAGGTGACGTACCCTATACTATTCTCCATCCTGACATGCCTACTAATTTTGAAGACTTGAAGAGATCCTGGATTCGGCTTAAGGAAGAGAGGGATACATTTGAAGCTCAGTGCTATGCAAGCGAGAAGAAAGTGTTAGAGTTGACCAAGCTACTTCACGAGGAGCGAAACATCAACGCTTACATCGGCACCAAGAGGAAGCGCCCATGGGAGACTTAGAGCTTTAGGATGTTTATGTTTTCTTTTATTGTTTTGAACTATCTCTTGTACTTAAAAAGAAAAAGAATGATAAGAAGAGTACTAATAAATGTTTGTTCATTGCTTGTTTAACAAATTTAAATCTCTAAGGTCCTTGAAAACATTGCATTGCATTCGCATAAACATTGCATAGCATAGCATAACATTGCATCACAGGTACATTGGAGATTGGTTTTCTCATTTGCTCGCTATTTATTTTAGCGTAAATGGCTCTTGAACAGATCACAAAGATCTTCAAGCTCGTAATGCCTGGCCCAACAGATGTTCACCAGCTTGGTCCAAGGCCAAGAAGATTTGAAGAAGCTCATCAACAAGAAGAAGAAGGTTGTTGGTCTCCTCAACGTGGGAAGACGCTACAAAGGTGGTCCTAAGGTGGTCAGCCGTATTGAGCTCTCTGAAGGAAGTGTCCATACCGAGGAAAGTAACAAGGGTGATGGTGAAGGCAGTCACCGAGCTTGAGAAGAACTATCATGATGGCCAATACTCTAATGAAGATGACAAGTACAAGCAACTTGAAGATCGTCGAATGCTGTGGAAAACTTGAAGATGTCCGGGCTGAATTTTGATGATCTGAGTCTCGTCCCTGGTGTTGTGATTCCTCCCAAATTCAAAGTTCCAACTTTTGCTAAGTATGATGGCATGTCTTGCCCAAAGCTGCATTTGAAGTCCTATGTCCAGAAGATCAATCCCCACACTGATGACAGAAAGTTGTGGATGCACTATTTTCAAGAGAGTTTGTCCTAATCCAGCTTGGAATGGTACTATCGCCTAGAGAATGACCGTATCCGTACTTGGAGTGATTTGGCTGATGCTTTCTACAAACAGTATGAGTACAATGCTGAATTGACACCCACTCGCATGCAACTACAAAGCATGTCTATGGGTCGTGATGAGAAGTTCAAGGAGTATGCTCAGAAGTGGAGAGATCTAGCAGTGAGTTCACCACCCTTGTCCAATAGGGAGTTGGTTGATATGTTTATTGGAACACCGACAGCCCTTTCTTCAATCATCCGATTGAAACTCTTCACCGGATTCACCGAAATGACATCGAAGCAGCGTATTGAGGCTAGTATCAAGAGTGGGAAGATTCAGATAGAGTCATCTTCAAATGCTGCGAAGAAATCATTTGGTGGTAAGAAAGAAGCCAATGCTGTGTATGGTCAGAAAAGCCGAGCCAAGACCGACCGTGCTCAATCTGGGGCCAGATCTCCAATCCTACATCAAGACAACCTCAGAGACAACGCGAGCGTAACGCGCCCAAGAGCTTTACGAAGATCAACATGCCTTTGTCGCAAGCCTTGCAACACATGTTGAACGCAGAGCTGATAACCTTGAGGGATCCTCCTCAGAATGTCAACACTTCCTCTCCGAGATACAACCCAAATGCTAAGTGTGCTTACCACTCCAATAGCCTGTGACATAGTAATCGATGATTGTTGGGCTCAAGAACAAGATTCGTGATATGATCAAGCTAAGCATTGAGTTTGATCCTCCGCTGAGACTCCAAATGTGATCAACGCGCCTATGCCTAACCATGACAAGAGTTCCAATGTTGGCGACGATACTTATGTTTTCAACATAGATGACTTGACCATTCCTCCGATGATTAAGAAGAATTTGTTGCAAGCCGGTGTCAATCTAGGATGCCCAGAGAATTGTCGTTGGTGCCCATCCGCACTGATGGTTGTGCTTGGTTGAGAAGATGTGTTCAGGCATGATGGATAACCGTGAGATACTATTTCGAAACCACCTGCGTGTGTGAAGAAATGTCTAAGTTGAAGATTGACAATGCGAACGAAACTGTACCATCGTGTGGGATACCTTGGGGCAGCCAAGTGGAAAATATGATTACATGGTGAAGTACATCGTCCTCGATAGTTACAAGATTCCTATTGAAGAAGTTAAGGCGACCGGATGGGGTGACGATTTTAAGACTATGCCGATGTTAACACAATAAGGATTTCCTCTCACGATCTTGTGCCTAGAGTGGCACCTCTCATTATCACTTCTCCAAGACCAGCCCATATTCCTCGACAAAGCTATCCCTTGGAACTATGGAGTTTACTATCATGGCGTCAAGCAAGACCTCTCGACCATTGAAGATCTTACACTGAAGCTACCATTCTTGACATTGACAACATCACCGGATCAAGTAAGGTGACCCGAACCGAAGGGTATTCTCTCCGATATCTCTCCTCCAAAAGACACCGCGACTCCACGCATTCCACTATTCAACCCATTCCCAAGCTAGAGGGAAAGAAGTGACTCATCCTGCTCAACCGTATACCAAGGAAGTTATCAAGACACCTCCAAACGAGAAATGGAGGAAATTCAAGATTATCAAGAAAAGTGACTACAATGTTGTGGAACAATTGGGACAGACTTCGTCCAAGATCTCCATGCTTGCTCTGCTCTTGTGCTCTGAGGCTCATGCTAACGCCTTAATGAAGTTTCTGAAGAATGCTCACGTACCTCAAGACACTACCACCGAAGTTTTTATTGCTACTGGCTGCAAACAACGGCCTAGGCTTCTCGATGTCGATTTTCCCGAAAGAAACACAACAAAGCCTTGCACATCTCTTGAATGCAAGGGCGCACTGTCTCATGTTTTAGTAGATACCGTCGCCTCGAATATCCTTCCAAGACCGCTTTTGATCGGCTTGATGTCGAAGGGTTGGTTCGAGACCCAGTGACATTATTGTGAGAGCTTTTGATGGTTCTAAGCGACAAGATTGAGAGCTCACTCTCTAAAGTCGGTTCCCACTTTTGACTCCACTTTTGTCATGGACATTCGTCCCTTACTCTTGCCTACTCGGACGCCTTGGATACATGGGGCGGCCATACCTCTACCTTACATCGAAATCAAGTACCCGGTGAAAGGGAAGGTTGTCAAGATGTGGTGAAGAAGAGTATATGGTCATCATCTCCATCATTCCGATACCTTGAGATGGAGGGTGAATTCTTCGAGACTTCGTCAAGCTTTTGAAACAATCCCCAGTCATGCTCTGACTCTCCGCACTCCTAAAGTTGCTAAAGTTCCGCCTAGGATGGCCTCACCGAAAGATGCTCAAGTCTGAAGAAGGAGGTAGCACTGCTTGGGGTCACCCGATCTTCCTTTCAAATTTGACAAGACCGGTTTAGGCTTCACCATCAAGGGTCGAAGATGATACGCGAACGTGCGGCCAACTTCCTTTCCGCATCATCCGTAGTGGAATCCATGCTATAGAAGACAACGACAACGGCTTCAACATCGCAAGTGGATCTTCCCAACCTGGATCATGGGCTCAAGAATTGGAAGACCAAGACGTCATACCAATCTCCTTTAGTCGAGTAATTGCTTTGTTTTGTTTTGCTTTTCGTATTTCTTTATGTTTTGAACAATAAACTTTGAAAGCCTAGTGCCTTACCCGGCATCATGGCTCGCTCATAGGGTTATTATCTGTTGTTTGCGCTTTTCATTCAATAAATTCGTTGGACTTTTGCATTCAATTATTTGTTCTCTTTCTTTACTTTATCACCCCTTCAAAAAGCTATGTGTTTCTTACACACACCCACGTGGTACACTGCAAAATCACTCCGAATCTCGTTAATAACAGCTATGCTAGTGCTAAATATGACTTCCATAATCCGATCTACCAAGCTGAAGACGAAAGTGAGGAAGATTGTGAAGTCCCGGAGAACTTGCCGATCTGCTACAGAAGAGGAACGAGTTATAACCACACCGAAGAGCAAGTTGAGGTTGTGAATTTGGGTACTAGCGAAGACAGAAAAGAGATCAAGATAGGAGCGGGTCTTGAGAACAGTGTTAAAGAAAAATTGGTTCAGATGCTACGAGACTATATTGAGGTTTTTGCTTGGTCATACGAAGACATGCCTGGTTTGGACATTGATATTGTGGTACACCGATTGCCGACGAAAGAAGGTTTTCTCCCAAGAAATGTAGGTCTGCCGACGCGTCCCGAGATGTCAAAGAAAATCAAAGCCAAGTTATGAAGCGCTCAACGCAGTTTCTTAGTCACCTCTTATCCCTGGTTGCAAATGTGGTACCCGCCCAAGAAGGATGGCAAAGTACGAATGTGTGTGGATTACGTAGATCGAACAAAGCGAGTCCGAAAGACGATTTCCACTTCCTCATATTGATGTTCGTTGACAACACCGCCAAAGATAAGGTTTTCCTTCATGGATGGTTTCTCCTACAATCGATCAAAATGGCTCCTCAAGACATGGAGAAGACTACTTTACGCAGGGGCACTTTCGCTATAAGGTTATGCCGCTCGGATGAAGAACGCAGCGCCACTTATCGCGTATGGTAACATTATTTCATGACATGATTCATCACGAGATAGAGGTCTACGTCGACGACATGATAGCTAGGTCACAGACTGAAGAAGAACATCTTGATCATCTACAAAAACTGTTTGATAGGTTAAAGAAGTACAGGTTGAGGCTTAATCCTAACAAGTGCACCTTTGGAGTCAGATCCGGAAAACTCCTGGGGTTTGTTGTCAGTGGTAAAGGTATTGAAGTTGATCCCGCCAAGGTTAAAGCTATTCAAGAGATGCCAGCTCCCCGCACGGAGAAGGAGGTCAGAGGTTTCTTGGGCCGATTAAACTACATTGCCAGATTCATTGCACACCTAACTGCTACCTGTGAGCCAATCTTCAAGTTACTAAAGAAAGATCAAGTAGTGGAATGGAACGACGATTGCCAGATCGCTTTTGACAAAATCAAGGAGTACTTACAGAATCCTCCTATCCTGATGCCGCCTGTCGAAGGAAGACCTCTCATCATGTACTTGACAGTGCTAGAGAACTCAATGGGGTGTGTGTTGGGGCAACATGACGAGTCTGGTCGAAAAGAGCATGCAATATACTACCTTAGCAAAAAGTTTACCGATCGTGAAACAAGATACTCACAATTGAGAAAACTTGCAACGCTTTTGGCTGCTCCGACTAAGACAAGATATGTTGACTCACACTACCTTGTTGATTTCCAAGATGGATCCGATAAAATACATCTTTGAGAAACCACTCTCCGAAGAATAGCAAGATGGCAAATGATCTTGACCGAATATGACATCCAAAGACACTTCAAAAAGCGATCAAAGGAAGTGTAGTAGCCGATCATTTGGCTCATCAAGCCGTAAATGACTATCAGTCTATGCAGTTCGAATTTCCAGACGAAGATGTTTTACTAGTTACCGATTGCGAAGAACCAAGCCCAGACGAAGGACCCGAACAAGGATCCCGATGGACCATGGTCTTTGATGGAGCCTCAAACGCACTTGGCAATGGCATTGGCGCCATCATTACATCCCCTACAGGCGGACATACGCCTTTCACCGCCAGATTATGTTTCAGTTGCACTAACAACATGGCCGAATACGAAGCGTGCATTATGGGTCTTAAAGCTGCTATTGACTTAAGAATCAAGTTCTTACAAGTGTATGGAGACTCAGCTTTAGTGATCAGTCAGATAAAGGGCGACTGGGATACGAAGCATCCGAATCTCATTCCATATCGAGAGCATGTTCTGAGTTTGATTCCCTACTTCGAAGAAATCACTTTTAATCATATTCCACGAGAAGAGAATCAGTTGGCAGACGCGTTGGCTACTATGTCATCTATGTTCAAGGTCAGATGGGACAATGAGGCTCCCCAGATCATCATTGAGAAGTTCGACGAACCAGCGTATTGTTATGAGCTTGACGCAGAAGAGAAACCCTGGTACTATGACGTGAAGAGGTATCTTGAGACTCAAGAATATCCCGCAGGGGCATCTGTTAATGATAAGAAGTTCATGAGAAGATTCGCATCCAAATTCTTCCTCAGCAACGACATCTTATACAAGCGCAACCACGACTTGTGCTTACTCCGCTGTGTAGACAAGAAAACAGCAATGCGTATCATGGAAGAGTTACACGAGGGCACATTTGGTACCCACTCCAGTGGACACACCATGGCTAAGAAGATTTTGAGAACAGGTTACTATTGGTCTACCATGGAAGCTGATTGTCACCGCTACGCTCGATCTTGTCACAAATTCCAGATTTATACCGATAAAGTACACGCATTCTCCGACTCAATGTTTTAACTTCTCCTTGGCCTTTTGCAATGTGGGGCATTGACATGATCGGAGAAATCAAGCCCACAGCTTCCAATGGACATTGTTTCATCCTTGTGGCAATCGATTACTTTACCAAATGGGTAGAAGCAGCCTCGTATGCATCTGTTACCAAGAATGTTGTGGCTCGATTCGTCAAGCATAATCTTATCTGTCGGTATGGCACCCCCGAAAGGATTATCACAGATAACGGTTCCAATCTCAACAATGAGATGATCACTGAACTCTACACGCAATTCAAGATCAAGTATCACAATTCTTCTCCATATAAGATGAAGCGGAAGCCGCCAACAAAAACATTAAGAAGATTATACGTAAGATGACCGTGACTTACAAAGATTGGCATGAAATGTTACCATTTGCTCTTCATGGTTATCGACAAAGACGAACATCAACAGGGCAACCCCTTCTCTCTTGTATACGGTATGGAGGCCGCCTTACCCATCGAGGTTCGATACCCTCAACCGTAGTCCTCCAAGACGCAGAGTTAGGTGAAGACGATCGGCTCGCTTTGATCGATTAACTTGATTGATGAGAACGACTCGGCCCATCCGCCATGGATGATTTATCGAAATGAATGATCGAGCATTTAACAAGAAGGTCAAACACCGAGTCTACCAAGTTGGTGACCTAGTAGTCAAGCGCATCATTCTCCCACAAGGTGATCCTGGGGCAAATGGACTCCCACCACGAGGGACCATTTGTAGTCAAGATTTTCCCGGAGCTATGATACTTAGCACCATGGATGGTGAAGACTTTTGACATAGTCAAAAATACTACGATAAAGAGACCCGCTAGGTCGATCGCCTAGGCAACCAAAAGGTTCGGCAAAATAAAGGATATATACAAAACATGTACACCCGCAAGTCGAAAACCCGAAAAGGCTTGGGCAAAAAGGGTATCCCAGAGATAAAACCCGAAGGGAGGTCTAGGCAAAAGTTAGATTCAAGCGCACGACTATGTCTCTTCAGATCACCGGACTACTATCAACATTCAAGATTCGAATGGCGAAGATCACTACTCACTTTCTAATGGAGATGAGATAGTCGAAATGTATGAGTACTAGCATAGTTGGAACTTAACGAGATTGTTTCATAGCTTTTACCTTTCTTGTGTACAAACCTTGGCCGCCACATTTCAAATGAATGCAAGTTCTTTCTCTTTACAATTTTCATTGTTGTTTGCAATAAGCCCAACGCTTGCTTTGAATGACTATACGCATTTGACAATAAGAATCTAATCACAAACATACGAAAAGTGAAAGTACTTACTACTCCGGAATTGGGACGACGAAAGTCACCAAAGCATTCCCCACGAGCATGATCCCCACAAAGGTGTCACTCACCACAAACCTCCCAAGCGGAGTGTATGTTGGTGCCGTGATTTAACGGATTACAAGAAGTAACATTTCATCCCCGACCAAGATATTTATGGACATCTTCCTTTCTTTTTCCCAAATGGACTCGAGACTTGGTCGATAGTGTATCGGAGGAAACTACATCTTCATACCCCAGCCTGGGATTACAATGGATTCCTGACTCTTCTAACTGTTTCCGGAACTCAAATGAGATCTACACAGTCCCCAAGAGCGCCTCCTAAATTTCCTCAACAGATCTACATACAAGGTCCCCAACGGATCGCCTGTGTTCTCCTCAGATGGTCTATATGAGATCTCCAACAACGAGAATCTCTACCTTCCTCAACAATATCTAGGCCCAAGACTTGGTCAGATAGTGCATCGGAGGAATCCAGGGTATCTTTCTCCTCCTTCAAAAGCAGGGATCTCACCTACTCAATTCCCCAAGCAGGAGTCAGAAATCCTCAAACAGAATATCCGTATCTTCTTCAAGATGGATATGTTTTGAAATACCACAACATCTATCATTCATACATTACTCATAAAGTCATAGTTCATTCATATGTCATTCATACACTGTCATGCATCATACTTTGCATAAAACTAACCAATATTCTATCAAAGTTCCTCTTGTTTTCCAAAAAAAATATACCGACGCAAACAGTCCAGATTAAGCCCGAATCGACGGAAAACTATCGAAGACCGCCTTGGTTGTCCTCCGACGATCGGTCCAGATTAAGCCCCGAATCGACGGGAAAACTATCCGAGAGACCGCCTCTAGTTATCCTCCGATAACAGGCAATGGATCAACACCCGATGCACAACAGGGAAGCTATCCGCATTTTTGCCAACTACAACCTCCCTCAGAGTAATCAGCACGAAGATTTATTCTGATCCCTTATTATCAACAGCGACTACAGAGTCTAGCGTACGACTCAGTTGCCTTGGATGGCATCTTAAGCCCATCTCCGACTACTTATCAACAGTGCTTCACTTTCAGAATGCTGCATATATGGTTAAAAATCAATGCAAACCAGTAACTTCATTCAAACAATGAGCACGAAGTCTAACGTAGGACTACCTCCAGATGGCATCTTAAGCCCATCTCCATGATCCTTCCAGAAACGACTACAGAGCCTAACGTACGGCTCACTCCCCAGCATCGATCTTTCCAGATGGCATCTTAAGCCCATCTCCGTCAATTCTCCTATCAACATTCTCGAGTCTAGCGTACGACTCCTCCCCCAGCGAAGTATCCAAATGGCATCTGTAAGCCCATTCCCGCATCATCCACCAACAGCGAGTGCAAATTTTCAGGTGTACTCGAGTGTTCAATCATCTTCTACCTCCAGGTCACAAAAGACAAGCGTGTCAATCTAACCCTCCAATACAAGAAGATTGAACAGGGGCAGCTGTCATACCCCAAAATTTGCCCTCCATCTACTCAAGAGATCCCATACATCCATACTCTAGGATTCCTCAAGAGTTGATCAGACAAACTCTCTCCTAGACAATCAACCCAAATTAGGGTTTGGTATCTCTCAAGTCAAGATGGACTTCCAATATATCTAATGGCCTTCATGCCTCCACATATGTTTCAAAGATTCTCCATGTCAAGTTTCAAGCTTCACAAGTCAAGTTTCCTCAGACAATTGCTCGATGGTTGAAAATCAACAGATTGGACAAAAGTCAACTGTGGTCAACATACAACAAACTTCATAATTTTTGGTCAACATCCTCATTTTGAAGTTATATTCATCATTTGATCAAGGGTTGATCATGATTCATCAAGAAAACTCAAGATTTGCTCAAAAGTCAAACTTTCTAAATTAGGGTTTCTAGGTGAAAAGTCAATGAACTTTGATCGATCATAGCTTTCTCATACTTTCTCGTAAAGTTTTCCACCACCTCTTGTTTTGAAGGAAATTCAATTTCTACAACTTCATGTCTCACAAGAATGTCCAAAAATGCTTCATTTGAGAGGTATAGCTCAAAACATTAAAATATTTTCAAAGTCAACAAAAAGTCAACTTTTTGTTTTGAGGATATATTGAGCATGGAAACTCCAATTGAGACGAGACCAAAAAGGTTGGTTAGAGGACTCTTAGAGCTTTCCAAAAAGTCCAAGGACACTCAAAAATGTGGAAAATTGAGCAAGATACACTATTCAGAAGTTGGGCAATTTTGGACAATGGCACAAAAGGACATTTTGGTCAAAATGCAAAATTTTCCAAATGGGCCTAAAAACTTTTGGTCCAAACTTGTTCATGACATGATTTTTGACCCATAAATGCTTGGCCATGGTAATTTTCTATTTTTATGATTTATCTTTGAATTTTATAACATTTAATTCAAAATTAAATCATATAAAATATGAAAATAAGATATCTTTTGAAAAGGGTTGGATTTATATTTTCCTTGAAGTCCAAGAAAGCCCATAATCCTTACCAAATTCGTGATAGCATGCATATGGAAAGAAAAAATCAAGTTTTTAAGGAAATTTGATTTGTTTTAAATGGAAAATATTGCACAATCAAGGATCAATCTTTTTTGCTTGATTTTTCTCTCCAAATCCTCTCTATAAATACCAAGCATCACAGCCAGCAAGCGACACGAAACCCTAGCTCAAGCCAAACCCTTATTTTGTCAAAATTTTCAAAGAAACTTGAGAAATTCGAATTTCAAAATCCAGCAAGTTTCAGCCAAAGCCTTCCATCCAAACATCTCCCAGAGGTTCCCAGGATTCGAAATCATCCATTACACGACGCTACAACTGCCCAGATCGCGCCATACAGCTTGCTCCGACTTGGTATTTTTGAAAATTCGAATTTCTTTAATCATGCATTATTAACCGTTCTTGTGTGTTTGTATAGATTCAGGGTGATTATTAGGTCAGGAACAAACCATCTCATGCAAGCTTAAACGTGTGGAATTCGACTTGCCATGTCTAGGGTTTTTCGAACTGTTTGAATCGAGCAGCTTTATACAGGCGTTTTTAGGGCAAACGAACATCACCAATGGATTCAGGAGGGTCGATTTAGGGGGGTAGGGTCCCCCCTCCCCATTTATTTTGCGTATTTTTCATGTTTTAATTGCAGGCTGATCGGAGACGACCGAGCTAGGGTGCCGCTGACCGAGTGGACTCCGGCGTGGCTGGCGTGGCGCTTCTTGATTCGTTCTCTCATCCAACGAGGACCCCACCATGCTGATCGTGCATTGACCTCACCTGGCAGCGACGCGTGTTGCTCATAATTGCACGTTCTCATTCCTTGACACCAAACGACAGATGGCGCAGCGGTTAAGGCATTCCCTGTTTCCAGATGCTCCCAAAGGACACCGGTTCGAGCCAGCCTGAGGGTTTTGCTTTTCTTTTACAAACTTGCATTTTCTAACTATTTTCATATTATTTAATATTTTGCATATTATTTAATTAATTTCATAATTTTTATTCTGCATTAAAAAATCATCAAAAATTAATTTTCTTTTGCATTTATTTTCAGAAAACCTTTATTTAATTTAATAAATTAAAAAACATATTTTTGCATGCATATTTATTTTTATTTGTAATTTTGCATTTAAATCATTGTAAATTCATTTTTAATTATTAAATTGCATCTAAAAAATCCCAAAAAATTATCTTAGTATATTTACATTATTTCCAAAGATGTCATATTTTTCCAATTTAAAATTTGCATTTTTCCTAACATTTTCTCTTATTTCGATTTCATCATATTTTCCGATTTCTCATTCGTTGTGTTCTTCCAACTCGGACGTTTTTTACTATTTTCATTTTATTTTCCAATAATGTAATGTATATGGGATGTAATAGTTTAATTTAGGATTTTATTTTCCGTGATTTTAAATTATGTATCCGCCCTAAAGCCTTGTAATAGCGTGGACATTTACCTTTCCGCACTTTACATTCCGCATTTTAATTTCCGCACCCTATAAATTGCTAGTAATTAGGCGGTATGGCAAGATAATAATGAACATAGCCCACTAATTTTCAAGATAGAATATCCAAATCAACACACTTCTTTCACACACGCACCCTTAGGTAATTCTCTCTCGTTGCCTTTGCGAATTCAAATGGTCATGTCCTCGAACGTAGAGGTATTCTAGCACCGCTGCCTTCCAAACAAATCATCATAGTCCCTTCGATACAAAGATCATAAGACCCACGATGTCGCCTCCGAATACATGATCTTGACCTCGATTGTCGCCACGAAAATGATGATAGTCCTTCGAATGTGCTAGGATACTTCCTACAAGTTGCTTTATGACCATCCGATGTCCTTCGAATGTCCCGCTTACATCCAACGCATGGAGCTACCTACTAACTAATGGTATGGCTAGCGCTATTCTAAAGGAACGTAGAAGTACAACAAAATGACCAACTCTGAGTGGGTAAATAAGTCTTTTAGTTTCTTGCTCTAAACCAAATGCTTTTCACACCACACACTCTTTTTCAAAGTTCAAATTCTTTTCAAAACAAAAACATTTCCGAACACTTTGTATACACTCCTACATGAGTCATTACAAAGTCAAACCGAAATGCCTTTTTTCAAAACATCTTTGTCAAACACACAGAAAGCAATTTTAAAAAAGTGATCTAGAGCAACTAAGAGTCCGTAGATAACTACGGATGAAAAGGGGTGCTAATACCTTCCCTTTTCATAACCATTCTCCCGAACTCAGAATCTAACGAAGGTCTTTTTCTGTACTTTTACCTTCCCTTAATTGGATAAAAATAAAAGTCGGTGGCGACTCTTGCTATCCGCACATTTGGATACAAAAATCCTACAAAGTCAGTTCACCGTATTACAGTGAGTTCGAGAGTGTGGCTTTGATTTTATATATTGAATCGGAAGTGAGATGAGCTTAATGTTCACAATGGTACCACATGCAAGATTCACATTGCATTAATGTATCATGTGTAATTAAAGAATGTGTGTTGTATGTTGGAAAATGCTATAATTGGATACGTGAATCATTTGATTGATTGTATTGGTGATAATTATGTAATATGTGATAAATATGGATATATCATACTTGGAATATTTGTATAATGATTCTCTTCGATACTTGGATTGTGGAAAATCATGTTTTATGAAATATCACATGAAGCGTAGAGAATTTTTTAATAGATGCTTGTTTCTATATTGCTTCCAAGTTATATACATTTCGATAATGGTGTGAATTCTCACCCTTTTGTTGTATGTGATGTTCTATGCGGCATCGTGCAGGTTCTGAGGAGAGTTGTTGTAACACCCTTCTAAATACCCCGCGATTATTATAATAAAATTTAGAGTTGACATGTAATTAAAGAGCGTCACAATCGGCAAAAATCAAATTCAATAGATGTCATGATTTTACTGAAGAACATAACTCAAATAATTATAATGCATACATGTTCTACACAACGGAATAATTTCAAACTAGGATAAGTTCAAAAACAAACGATTATCCAAATTACTATCAAAATAAAATAGAGTTCATCAATGACTCTAAAACACATGTTCCTTAGTGTTACAATCAGATCATGACACGACGGGCAACAAAGTAAAATGCACAGCTCAATGAGTCATCCTCACCAGCTCCTAAGAAGCTAAACTTTAATCTGAAAACATCAAAGTAAGGGTGAGACTTCATCATAATTAAAATGCATTATAAGTTTCTCAAATCAATAAAATATCTCAAGTTACTAATCCACCCTTTTTAGCATAATCAAATAAGTCAAATTTTACCATTTCAATTCATGATCAAATTCCAAACATAGCAAATAAATTATAACATAGGAAACCATCCTATCATGTTATAATTCACACAAAATTGCAATGCAAGACTCTATGCATGTGGTACCATAAGTGAACTAAGTCATACATTGATCCATAATCACCCGGATACAGTAACATCGATTCATCCATAATCATCCAGACATGAATCCACCCTCACCACCCATATCACTCGGGAACGGTTATTGGCAATACTCACTAATTCTACACAATGAGAATTAGCTACCATCAGAATATAGATGCATGCACATCATAAAGCATGCAACATTCAATACAGGTTATAATCACATCAAACATCATAAACCATCATCAAACAATAACATGATATCATCACTCATCATGAAATAAATCATCAAAGTATAAACATGCACAACAGTTACTCCTCAATTAGTAAGGCTATCACCAATATATAATCACAACAAAGCTTGTACACAAGATACGAATAATCCACAACACCACATACACGAAATACAATACTACAATACCGGAAAAACTATCACTTTCCAATTTAAAAACAACTAAATATTATTTTCTCATTTTCATAAAATAGGTAGTTTAATTTAAAGAATAACATCCAATACGGCGATTAAAAAGGACTTACGGTTTGAAAGATATGATCTTTCAATGTTTGGTAATTTTCAAAAATGCTACAGGGGTAACCGGTTCCTCCCAGGGAGAACCCGGTTCCCACAGTATGTGAAAACACGCTCTCTGGAATTTTGTATGGGGAACCCGGTTCCTCCTACCCAAGAACCGGTTCCTGCGTTCAAAAAGTTGAATTTTACTGAAAAACACACGGGGAACCCGGTTGCTCCCACCAGGGGACCGGTTCCCCAGACACATAAATTCCACCTCCCTGGAATTTGTACCAGGAACCCGGTTCCTCCTAGACATGAACCGGTTCCTACGACCTGCAGTAGCAGAAAACTCAGTTTTTTGACAGCATGTTGGTTCCAACTCAATTCTTATCATTCCAACACGAACCCACACATCCAAATTCATCAAAATCATCCAAACAACAACAACATAATCCAATATAGCATACTCTAACTATACTCAATGATCCTATAACATTGTTTTGTTCAATTTCATGCAATTAGACAGTTAGGGGTCAATTTCTACCAACCAAGAAAATCCTAAATTGGGATTTCTAACATACTCAATCAATCCTATTGATCCCAAAACGTATAAGGCATAATAACTAAAAGAAATCACCCCTTACTTGTGAGAAATTCTTGACCTTGAGAGTTCTTGGTTCTTCTCCTCTCTTGCTCTCTGCACTTCTCATGTACGATTAAATTCCCAATTTCCTTCTCACTTTTCTCTTTTCCTTTCTTTTCCTTATTATTCCAAAATAATAATAACAAATAATGGAATTAGAGCCTTTTACTACACACACACCCATTATACTCTTTACACCACAGTCCAACTTTTCACTTTATTTAACCAATTCCAATAATTCCAAAAATGCTAATAATTTAATTTTTAATTAAATAAATAATTCAAATTCAAATTATTTAAAAATCAAAAATATTGGGGTGTTATAACTCTCCCCTATTAAAAGAGTTTTCGTCCTCGAAAACATACCTTAGGAAAAAAGTTCAGGATAAGAGTCCTTCATTTGACTCTCCAACTTCCAAGTAACATTACCACCTGCTGATCCTCCCCAAGCTACTTTCACCAGAGCTATCTCTTTACCTCGCAACTTCTTCAACTTCCGATCCTTAATTCTCATAGGAAATGCTTCCACAGTCAGATTATCTCATACCTGTATATCGTCTACCTGAATCACATGAGACGGATCAGCGATGTACTTCCTCAACTGAGATACATGGAATACATCATTCAAATTTGTAAGTGACGGCGGTAAAGCAATCTGATAAGCAACTTTTCCAACTTCTCTCTCAGGTGGAAACTCACTAACATCTTCTAGAAAAACTTCTTGAAATTCATTCACTACAGGTAATTCATTACTCTTAGCTTTTTCCTTTGCTTCTGTCAAAGAATACAATATAAACACTACAGCACCATCATTGACAGCTAAATTCATCTGCTTAACGGACATAATCAAATCTTCTACACTAGCCACTTCAGGAAAACTAACCGTCTTCTCAAAACAATTGATATGAACCTGGTTGAATTCCAACCAGTTCATTTCAAGGATAATATCAAGATATTCTAATGGTAGGCACACTAAATTCATACCGAAACCTCTACCAAAAATCACAATAGGACAATTCCTACACACAAATGAAGTAGTCACTGAACCCGACGCGGGAGTGTCAATAACCATACTTCCATCAATATTAGATATATCCAAATTCAATCTTTTAGCATAATCCAAGGCAATAAACGAATGAGTCGCTCCAGTATCAATAATTGCAATCAAAGGTGTGCCATTAATAAAACACGTACCTTTAATGAACCAATCATCTAGATTAGTCTCTGACCCAGGAAAAGCGAACACCTTACCACCAAATTGTTCCTTCTTTGGCTTAGTACACTACGGACGAGTATGGCTTTCCTCTCCATAGTTCTAACAAGTCACAATTCTCATTCTGCAATCATTAGCCACCTGACCAAGTTTTCCACACTTGAAACACTTCTTATCATTACTCTTGCATTCCTGAATACGATGCCGCATTTCACCACACTTGTAGCACTTAATCGAAGCACTAGAGTCTCCCCCACTAGGCCTTTTCCACCCACCAGACCTCTGGTTATTCTTGTCATATGGTTTTCCACGGTCCATCTGTTGCTTTCCTTTCTTATCAGCAAACCCGTGAGAATTAGACCTAGTATTAGCAAGGTCCTCTTCCAGAATCCTAATGCAATCCACCAAATCAGAACACCTGTGAATACGTTGATATTTGATACCCTGCTTAATCTCATCACGGAGACCGTTCTCAAACTTGATACATTTAGAAAATTCTCCTTCTTCATAATTGTTGTAGTGAGCATAGTACTTAGCTAATTCAATGAACTTGGAAACGTACTTACTTAAAGTCTTTTTGCCTTGCTTGAGCTCCAAAAATTCAATCTCTTTCCTTCCCCGAATATCTTCAGGAAAATACCTTCTCAAAAAAGCTCTTCTGAACCCATCCCATGTCAAAACAACATCATCTTGCTCCATCTTAGTCCTAGTGGCAACCCACCAGTCATCAGCTTCCTCTGCCAGCATATAGGTACCATACCTATCTTTCAGATCCTCTACACAGTCAATCACTTAGAAAATTCTTTCAATTTCCTTCAACCAATTCTGAGCGTCATCAGGGTGACGCATGCCTTTGAACAACAGAGAATTGTTCCTTTGAAAATTTCCCAGCTTCCTGTCAGCACCAATACCAGCTCCCTGCTGATTTCCTCCAACCACACCAGCAAGCATCCCCAAAGACTCAGCAATCGCATCGTCATCTCTTTCGTTACCTCTTTCATCCATTGTTCTGTGAAATTCACGAAACAATTCTCATTAGAACACAAGTATCGACAGTGTTACCTTGCACTAGTCGCATACAAAAGGGAATAATGACACTAAGACACTGGTCATAACGACTAACTATGCTCTGATACCACTATTCTAACACCCTTCTAAATACCCCCCGATTATTATAATAAAATTTAGAATTGACATGTAATTAAAGGGCGTCACAATTGACATAATGTATACATGTTCTACACGGCGGAATAATTTCAAACTAGGATAAGTTAAAAAACCAACAATTATCCAAATAACTATCAAAATAAAATAGAGTTCATCAATGACTCTAAAACATGTGTTCCCCAGTGTTAAAATTAGAGCATGACATGACACGCAACAAAGTAAAATGCACAGCTCAATAAGCCATCCTCACCAGCTCCTAAGCCGCTAAACTTAAATTGGATATCATCAAAGTAAGGGTGAGACTTCATCATAATTAAAATGCATTATAAGTTTCTCAAATCAATAAAATATCTCAAGTTATTAATCCATCCTTTTTAGCATAATCAGATAAGTCAAATTTTACCATTTCAATTCATGATCAAATTCCCAACATAGCCAATAAATTATAACACAGGAAACCATCCTATCATGTTATAATTCACACAAAATTGCAATGCAATACTGTATGCATGTGGTACCATATGTGAACTAACTCACACACTGATCCATAATCACACGGATATAGTAACATCGATTCCTCCATAATAACCCGGAAATGAATTCAGCCTCACCACCCATAATCACCCGGGAACGGTTATTGGCAATACTCACTAATTCCACACAATGGGAATTAGCTACCACCAGAATGTATATACATGCACATCATAAAGCATGCAACAATAAATACAGGTTATAATCACATCATAAACCATCATCAAACCATAACATGATATCATCACCCATCATGAAATAAATCATCAAAGCATAATCATGCACAACAATTACTCCTAGATTAGTAAGGCTATCACCAATATACAATCACAACAAAACATGTACACAAGGTACGAATAATCCACAGCACCACGTACACGAAATACAACACTACAATACCGGAAAAACCATCACTTTCAAATTTAAAAACAACTAATTATTATTTTCTTATTTTCATAAAATAGGTAGTTTAATTTAGAGAATAACTTCCAAAACGGCGATTAAAAAGGACTTACGATTTGAAAGATATGATTTTTTAAAGTTTGGTATTTTTCAAAAATGCTACAGGGGTAACCGGTTCCTCCAGGGAGAAATCGGTTCCCACACTATGTGAAAACACGCTCTCTGGAATTTTATATGGGGAACCCAGTTCCTCCTACACAAGAATCGGATCCTGCGTTCAAAAAGTTGATTTTTATCGAACACATCGGGAACCCGCCTCCCACTGTGGAACCGTTCCGCATACGTAAATTCCACCTCCCTGGAATTTGTACTAGGAACCCGGTTCCTCCTACACATGAACCGGATCCTACGACCTACAGTAGCAGAAAACTCAGTTTTTTGACAGCATGTTGGTTCCAACTCAATTCTTATCATTCCAACACAAACCCACACATCCAAATTCATCAAAATCATCCAAACAACAACAACATAATTGAATATAGCATACTCCAACCAAACTCAACGATCCTATAACATTTTTTTGTTCAATTTCATGCAATTAGGCAGTTAGGGGTCAAATTCTACCAACCTAGAAAATCCTAAATTGGGATTCCTAACATATTGAATCAATCCTATTGATCCCAAACCCTATAAGGTATAATAACTAAAAGAAATCACCCCTTACCTGTGAGAAATCTTGACCTTGAGAGTTCTTGGTTCTTCTCCTCTCTTGCTCTCTGCACTTCTCACGTACGATGAAATTCCCAATTGCCTTCTCACTTTTCTCTTTTCCTTTCTTTTCCTTATTATTCTAAAATAATAATAACAAATAATAGAATTAGAGTCTTTTACTACACACATACCCACTATACTCTTGACACCAAAGTCCAACTTTTCACTTTATTTAACCAATTCGAATAATTCAAAAAATGTTAATAATTTAATTTTTAATTAAATAAATAATTCAAATTCAAATTATTTAAAAATTGAAAATATTGGGGTGTTACAATGGTGCTTCACACGAGACTAGTGGAGAAGTTTAGCTTGTTTTACTTACTTCCCTTATGTAGTGAGTCATTGCTCTGGTCTATGTAACACGGGTAATTATATTTGAATTTATGTTATGACTTGGTTTGAGAGATATTTCTTATGCCTCTCTTTTATTTGGATATGTATGGGATTATGTGATGATTTCCCTTGGTGTTTAGTATTCGTGATATGATTGTTAGTATGAGATATCAATCATTTATATTTTGTTGGTGAATTAATTATTCCACTGTGAGAACGTGAATTAATTATTCCGCTGTGAAAACATGAATTATTATATGAAAACATGAATTTCCGGATGTTTGTGTAGTCAAATGTGGCGCCCTTTACGAGATGCATGGTAAATTACTATGATGTATGTTATATTTATTATGGGATAGAAAAGAGGTGTTACATTAGTGGTATCATAGCAATGGTCGGTCAGATTGGCCAGGTTAATAATGAATCTAATTGCTGTTGTATTTGATTTGTGTATTAGACACAATCGATACTGTTGTTTGTTGTTGTTGGTTGTCTTAGGACAATGGTTGCTAGAAGGAATGATGATGTTATTGTTGAGGCCTTCAGGATGTTGGATGGATCTCTTGGGTAGATTCCACATGCGAATGCTGGTCACAACAATGAGGATGATGAGTTTCGTGCTTTGGGGAAGTTTCAGAGGATCAATCCTCATATCTCTGAGGAAGAGCATGAACCTGACAAGGCGCAATCATGGCTGAAGGCAATTGAGAAGATATTTTAAGTTATTAATTATACTAATACGTAGAAGGTGCATTTTGGTATACATAAGCTTGAGAAGAAATCTGAAGATTGGTGGAGCAACAGTTTTCAGAGGTTTGGTGAGGAAGGTATCGAGGTTACTTGGGCTCTTTTCCGTGATGCTTTTCTACAGAACTATTTTCCGGAAGATGTGCATGGCAAGAAAGAGGTAGAATTCCTTGAGCTGAATCATGGTAATGATAGTGTGGATATATTATATTTAAAATGTTTGTATAATGATATTCCTTGATACTTCGATTGTGGAAAATCATGTTTTATGGAATATCACATGAAGCGTAGAGAATTCTTTAATAGATGCCTGATTCTATATTTATTCTAAGTTATATACATTTCGATAATGATGTGAATTCTCACCCTTCTGGTGTATGTGATGTTATATGCGACATCGTGCAGGTTCCGAGGATAGTGGTGCTTCGCATGAGACTAGTGGAGAAGTTTAACTTGTTTTACTTACTTCTCTTAAGTAGTGAGTCGTTGCTTTGGTCTATGTAACACTGTAATACGGTGAACTGACTTTGTAGAATTTTGTATCGCAAATGTGCGGATAGCAAGAGTTGCCACCGACTTTTATTTTTATCCAATTAAGGGAAGGTAAAAAGTACAGAAAAAGACCTTCGTAAGATTCTGAGTAAGGGAGAAGGTTATGAAAAGGGAAGGTATTAGCACCCCTTTCCATCCGTAGTTATCTACGGGCTCTTAGTTGCTCTTAGATCACTTTAAAATTGCTTTCTGTGTGTTTGAAAATGTTTTGAAAAGGCATTTCGCTTTGACTTTGTAATGATTCATGTAGGAATGTATACAAAGTGTTCGAAAATGTTTCGTTTTGAAAAGAGTTTGAACTTTGAAAAAAGTGTGAGGTGTGAAAAGCATTTGATAGAGCAAGCAACTAAAAGTCTTATTACCTACTCAGAATTGGTCGTTTTCGTGTTATTTTACGTTCCTTTAGAATAGTGTTATCCACACCGTTAGTTGGTAGGTAACCCTATTCGTTGGATGTAAGCGGGACATTCGAAGGGACATCGGATGGTCATAGAAAGCAACTTGTAGGAAGTATCCTAGCACATTCGAAGGGACTATCATCATTTTTCGTAGGCGACAACCGAGGGTCAAGATCATGTATTCGGAGGCGACATCGTGAGTCTATGATCTTTGTATCGAAGGGACTATGATGATTTGTTTGAAGGCAACGGTGCTAGAATACCTCTACGTTCGAGGGACATGACCATTTGAATTCGTAAGGCAACGAGAGAGAATTACCCTAAGGGGTGCATGTGTGAAAAGAGTGTGTCAAATTCAGATATGTTATCTTGAAATTATGAGTGAGCTATGTTGATTTTAGTCTTGCCATACACGCCTAATTACTAGCAGTTTATAGGGTGCGGAAATTAAAATGCGGAAACGTAAAGTGCGGAAAGTAAATGTCCTACGCTATTACATGGCTTTGGGGCAGATACATAAGTTAAAATGCGGAAAGTAAAAGGCCTTAATTAAACTATTACATCCCATAGGCAGTTACATAATAATATAAAAAAGAAAACGGTAAAAAGAAATCGTCCGAAACGAGATAACCTGCAAGAGAATGAGAAATCGGAAAATACGAGAGAAATCGAATAAGAGGAAAATGTTAGTAAAAATGCAAATTTTTGAATGAGAAAAATATGACATGCTGGAAATAACATAAATATGCTAAAATAATTTTTTGGGATTTTTTAGATGCATTTTAATAATTAAAAACTAATTAAAGTTGATTTAAATGCTAAATTATGAATAAAAATAAATATGCATGCAAAATAATATTTTTTAATTTTATAAATTAAATAAGTATTTTCTGAAAATAAATGCAAAAGGAGAAAATATTTTGATGATTTTTTAATGCATGAATAAAAATGTGAAAAGAATTAAAATAGATGCAAAATATTAAATAAATATGAAAATAGAAAATATGGAAAAGGTTGAGTTTGTGAAAAAAGAAATCAAAATCGGTCCTGGGGAGATTCGAACTGGGGACCTGGGAGAGTATCTATGCACAGGAAGAGCTTTTACCACTACGCCATCTGTCACTTGTTGTCATGGATTGAAAACGTGAGATCATGAGTGTACACGCGTCGCTGTTTGGAGAAGTCAAGGCACGTCACCGGTGGACCCGGGTTGAATGAGAGAGCCAATCGAATCGCCAAAAGCCACGCACGCCGCCGGTCGCCGAGTCGCCGAGCTAGGGCCCGGCCGCCTTCTCCGCACCGTGATTCTCAAACCTGCAAAATACGAAGGTTCGAAACAAAAGAGAGACCTAGTCCACCTATTTCGACCCTTCTGAACTAAATGGTGGTGTCAGTTTTGGCTGAATCGGTCTGTATAGGCCGATTCGAAGACAACAACACAAGAAACCCTAAACATGGCAATTGTCGATTCCAATGTTCAAACTCATAAACAATGGCCCAGATCTCATCCATGGAACCTCATGAACACAATGAAAGCATTAAAATCGATTTACACACGCAGAATAATTAAAATGCAAAAATCGAAAAGTTTTGAATATGTATGATCATGTATGCATCGATTTAGCTTGTTTCAACCATTGGCAAGGATGTGTACTTACTCAAACCTACCTCCTGAAGACAATGGGATGGTTTTTGATGGCTGAAAGTGGCTGGAGAATGAATTTCGAATTTTGACAATTCTTGAGAAAATTTGACAAAATAAGGGTTGTTGTAAGGGCTAGGGTTTCGTCCTTTGTGCTGTGCATAATGCTTGGTATTTATAGAGTAAATTAGGATGGCAAAGAGAGTGAAAAAAGATTGAGTAATGAATGTGCAATATTTTCTCTTTAAAACAAATCAAATTTTCTTGAAAATTTGATTTTCCTTCCATGTGCAAGCAAATCACGAAATTGGCAAGTGTTTTGGGCTTCCTTGGACCTCAAGTAAGATAAAAATCCAACCCATTTGAAAAAATATTTTATTTTCATATTTTATATAATTTAATTTTGAATTAAATGGTTTAAAATTCAAAAATAAATTAATAAAATAGAAAATTGCCATGGCCAAGCATTTATGAGTCACAAATAATGTCATGAACAAGTTTGGATCAAAAGATTATAGGCCCATTTGGAAAATTTTGCATTTTGACCAAAATGTCCTTTTGTGCAATTGTCCAAAATTGCCCAACTTCTGAATAGTGTATCTTGCTCAATTTTCCACATTTTTTAGTGTTATTGGACTTTTTGGAAAGCTCTAAGAGTCCTCTAACCAACCTTTTTGGTCTCATCTCAATTGGAGTTTTCATGCTCAATATATCCTCAAAACAAAATGTTGACTTTTAAAATGACCTGTAATATTTTGAGCCATACCTCTCAAATGAAGCATTTTTTGGACATTCTTGTGAGACATGAAGTTGTAGAGAATTGAATTTCCTTCAAAACAAGACGTGGTGGAAAAATTTCTGAGAAAGTATGAGAAAGTTATGATCAGTCAAAGTTCAGTTGACTTTTCACCTAGAAACCCTAATTTAGAAAGTTTGACTTTTGAGCAAATCTTGAGTTTTCTTGATGAATCATGATCAACCCTTGATCAAATGATGAATGTAACTTCAAAATGAGGATGTTGACCAAAAATTATGAAGTTTGACTGTATGTTGACCACAGTTGACTTTTTGTCCAATACAATTGATTTTCAACCATCTGAGCAATTGTCTGAGGAAACTTGACTTGTGAGGCTTGAAACTTGACATGGAGAATCTTTGAAGCATATGAGGAGGCATGAAGGACATTGGAGATGTTGGAAGTCCATCTGGAGCTGAGAAATACCAAACCCTAGTTTGGGTTGATTGTCTAGGAGAGAGCTTTGTCTGATCAACTCTTGAGGAATCCTTGAGTATGGATGTATGGAATGTCTTGAGAAGATGGAGGGAAAATTTTGGGGTATGACAGCTACCCCTATTCAATCTTCTTGTACTGGAAGCGTTATATTGGCATGCGTGCCTTTCGTGACCTGGAGGTAGAAGATGATTGAACACTTGAGTACACCTGAAAATTTGCACTCGCTGGTGATGCAGGAATGGGCTTACAGATGCCATTTGGGGAAGGTAGAGACTTCGCTGGGGAATGAGTCGTATGCTATACTCGAGTTTGTTGATAGGAGGACTGACAGGGATGGGCTTAAGATGCCATCTGGAAAGATCAATGCTGGGGAGTGAGTCGTACGCTAGGCTCCATAGATGTTCTTGATAGTGGAAGGAGCATGGAGATGGGCTTAAGATGCCATCCGGAGGGAGTCGTATGTTAGACTTCGTGCTCATCTTTGAATGAAGTTATTGGTTTGTATTGGTTTTTAACCAAATATGCAGTATTCTGAAAGTGGGGAAATCTTGACAAGTAGTCGGAGATGAGCTTAAGATGCCATCCAGGGCAACTGAATCGTACGCCAGACTCTGTAGTTGCTGTTGATAATAAGAGAGGGTTCAGAATAGATCTTCGTGCCGATTATTCTGAGGGGATAGTAATTTGGCAAAGTGTGGACAGCTTCCCTGTTGTGCATCGGGTGTTGGTCCACTGCCTATTATCGGAGGATAACTTGTGATCGTTCGGATAGGGTTTCCCGTCTAGCTTCGGGTATTAATCCTGGATCCGTTGTCGGAGGACAACGAGGGCGGTCGTACAGATAGTCTTCCCGTCGAGATTCGGGTCTTAATCCTGGACCAGTTGTCGGAGAACAACCAGGGCGGTCTTTCAGATAGTTTTCCCGTTTGGATTCGGGTCTTAATCCTGGACCTGTTTGCGTCAGAAGTGACTTTCACCTGTTTTGGAGAAAACAAGAGAAACTTTGATAGAATATTCGTTAGTCTTATGCAAAGTATGATGCATGATGATATGTATGAATGACATATGTATATAAGAGAAATGTATGAATGATAGATGTTGTGGTATTTCAAAACATATCCATCTTGAAGAAGATGCGGATGTTCTGCTTGAGGATTCCTGACTTCTGTTCGGGGATGGAGATCCTGAGAAGAAAAGAACTTTGATCCCTCCGATGCACTATCTGACCAAGTCTTGGGCCTAGATATTGTTGAGGAAGGTAGAGATTGAGAAACTCGTTGTTGGAGATCTCATGCATAGACCCCGCTTGGGAGAGTCTGGGAGGCAATATGTTGGGGATCTTGTATGTAGATCCTGCTGGGAGAAATTAGGAGGCATCCTACTGGGGATTTTGAGTGTAGATCTCGCTGGTGAGCGTTTGATGGTTGCTGGGAGACCGGGTTGGAAGGATCTGGAGCCTGTTAGAATCTCTGACTGGGGAATAGAAGATGTAGGTTTCCTCCGGTGCACTATCTGACCAAGTCTCAAGTCTGGATACCGCTGCTGGAGAAAAGGGGAATTGTTGAGAGATATTCTGCTGATGATAAATACCTCGGCTGGGGATATAGTGTTACTGCTTGGAGACTGATGTAACATTGCTCAATTGAGTGGAATCACTGTTTGGGGACTAACGCATACTCCGTTGGGGAAGGTTTGTTGTGAGTGACACCGTTGTGGGGATCATGCTCTGCGGGGAAAAATTTTTGATGAGTGGCATCTATGTGGGGATTGTACTTTGCAGGGGAACGTATTGGTGACTTTCGTCGTCATCTCAATTCCTAGAGCCTGTAGTAACTACTTTTGTATGTCCACTTTTCGCATGTTTGTGATTAGATTATTATTGTCAAATGCATATAATCATTCAAAGCAAACGTTGGACTTATTGCAAACGAAAATAGTGAAAAATGTAAAGAGAAAGAACTTGTATTCATTTGAAATGTGGCGTATGGCCAAGTAGTTTGTACACAAGAAAGGTAAAAAAACTATGCGGAAACAATCTCGTTAAGTTCCAACCATGCTAGTACTCATATATTTCAACTATCTCATCTCCTTGTTGTCAGTAGAAAGTGAGTAGACTGATCTTCGCCATTTGAATCTTGAATGTTGATAGTAGTCTGGAAGCAGGTGATTTGGAAGAGACATAGTCGTACGCTTAAATCCCTAACTTTTTCCTAGACCACCCTTTCGGGTTTTCAGTCTACCGGGATACCCTTTTTTGCCCAAGCCGCCTTTTCAGGTTTTCGACTTGCCGGGTGTACATGTTTTGTATATATCCTTAACTTTTGCCCGAACCCTTTTGGTTCGCCAGGATGCCCTTATTTTTGCCTAGGTCAGTCGACCTAGCGGGTCTCTTTTATGCGTAGTATTTTTTGACTATGTTTGCGTTCACAGGGTGTGGAAAGTCTTCACCATCCATGGTGCTAAGTATCATAGCTCCGCCGGAAAATACTGTCTTGACTACAAATGGTCCCTCATAGGTGGGAGTCCATTTGCCCCTAGGATCACCTTGTGGAAGAATGATGCGCTTGACTACTAGATCACCGACTTGGTAGAATCGGTGCTTGACCTTCTTGTTAAATGCTCTGATCATTCGTTTCTGATAGATATGTCCATGGAAGATGGATGCGAGTCGTTTCTCATCAATCAAATTAATCTGGTCAAGGCGAGTCTGGACCCAATCGTCTTCGCTTAACTCTGCGTCTTGGAGGACTCTGGTTGAGGGTATCTGAACCTCGATTGGTAGGACTGCTTCCATACCGTATACAAGAGAGAAGGGGGTTGCCCCTGTGGATGTCTGTGCTGTAGTGCGATAACCATGAAGAGCAAATGGTAACATCTCATGCCAATCTTTGTAAGTCACTGTCATCTTCTGTATAATCTTCTTAATGTTCTTGTTGGCGGCTTCCACAGCGCCATTCATCTTAGGCCGATACGGAGAAGAATTGTGATGCTTGATCTTGAACTGCGTGCAAAGTTCAGTGATCATCTTGTTGTTGAGATTAGAGCCATTATCTGTGATAATCCTTTCGGGAGTGCCGTATCGACAGATAAGATTATGCTTGATGAATCGAGCCACAACATTCTTGGTAACAGATGCATACGAAGCTGCTTCTACCCACTTGGTGAAATAATCAATAGCCACAAGGATGAAACGATGTCCATTGGAAGCTGTGGGCTTGACTTCTCCAATCATGTCAATGCCCCACATTGCGAAAGGCCAAGGAGCTGTTAGAATATTCAGAGGTACGGGAGGTACGGGAGGTACATGCACTTTGTCAGCATAAATCTGGCACTTGTGACAAGATCGAGCGTAGCGGTGACAATCAGCTTCCATGGTGGACCAATAGTAACCTGTTCTCAAAATTTTCTTAGCCATCGTATGTCCGCTGGAGTGGGTACCAAATGCGCCTTCGTGTAACTCTTCCATGATTCGTTCCGCTACTTTCCGGTCTACACAGCGGAGTAAGCACAAGTCGTGGTTGCGCTTGTATAAGATGTCATTGCTGAGGAAGAATTTGGATGCAAACCTTCTCAAAAACTTCTTATCATTGACAGATGCCCCTGCGGGACATTCCTGAGTCTCAAGATACCTCTTCACGTCGTAGTACCAAGGTTTCTCTTCTGTATCAAGCTCATAAAAATATGCTGGTTCGTCAAACTTCTCAATGATGATCTGGGGAGCCTCGTTGTCCCATCTAACCTTGAACATAGATGACATAGTAGCCAATGCGTTTGCCAATTGATTCTCTTCTCGCGGGATGTGACTGAAAGTGATCTCTTCGAAGTAGGGGATCAAACTCAAAACATGCTCTCGATACGGAATGAGGTTCGGATGCTTCGTATCCCACTCGCCTTTAATCGATCGATCACTAAAGCCGAGTCTCCATACACTTGTAAGAACTTGATTCTTAAGTCAATAGCACTTTAATACCCATGATGCACGCTCAGATTCGCCATGTTGTTAGTGTAATCGAAACATAATCGGTGAAAGGCGTGTGTCCGCTGAAGGGATGTAATAATGGCGCCAATGCCATTACAAGTGCGTTGAGGCTCCATCAAAGACCATAGTCCATCGGGATCCTTGTTCGTGTCCTTCGTCGGGCCCGGTTCTTCACAATCAGAACTAGAAAACATCATCGTTTGGAAATTGAACCGCATAGACCGATAGTCATCTACGGCTTGATGAGCCAAATGATCGGCTACCACACTTCCTTTGATCGCTTCGAGAAGTGTACCGATGTCATATTCAACAAGATCATTTGCCATCTTGCTATTCTTCCAAGAGAGCTAGTTTTCAAATATGTATTTTATCGGATCCATCTTGAAATCAACAAGGTAGTGTGAGTCAACATATACTGTCTTAGTCGGCAGCCCAAGCTAAAGCTGCAAGTTTTCTAGTGTGAGTATCTCGTTTCACCGGTAAACTTTTGCTAAGGTAGTATATTGCATGCTCTTTTCGACTGCACTCGCCATGTTGCCCCAACACACACCCCATCGAGTTCTTTAATATTGTCAAGTACATGATAAGAGGTCTTCCTTCTGCGGCATGGATAGGAGGATTCTAGGTACTCCTTGATTTTGTCAAAAGCAACCGCAATCGCCATTCCATTCTACCACTTGATCTTTCTTCAAGAACTTGAAGATTGGCTCACAAGCAGCTAGATGTGCAATGAATCGCAATGTAGTTCAATCGGCCCAAGAAACCTCGACTTTCTCTGCGGAGTGGCATTTCTTGAATAGCTTTAACCTTGGCGGGGTCAACTTCTATACCCTTACCACTGACAACAAACCCTAGGAGTTTTCCGGATCTGACTCCAAAGGTGCACTTGTTGGGATTAAGTCTTAGTTTGTACTTCTTCAATCTGTCAAATAGTTTCTGCAAATGATCAAGATGCTCTTCCTCTATCTGTGATCGAGCTATCATGTCGTCGATGTAGACCTCTATCTCGTGATGAATCATGTCATGAAATAGTGCTACCATAGCACGCTGATAAGTGGCGCCTGCGTTCTTCAGTCAGAACGGCATAACCTTGTAGCAGAAAGTTCCCCACTGTGTAACAAAAGTAGTCTTCTCCATGTCTTCAGGAGCCATTTTGATCTGATTGGAACCGGAGAAACCATCCATAAAGGAGAAGACCTTGTGTTGAGCGATGTTGACAACCAGAACATCAATATGAGGAAGTGGAAAGTCGTCTTTTGGACTCGCTTTGTTCAGATCTTTGTAATCCACACACATTCGAACTTTGCCATCCTTCTTAGGCACAGGCACCACATTTTCAACCCATTGTGGATAAGAAGCAACGGCTAGGAATCCGGCGTTGAACTGTTTCATAACTTCGGCTTTGATTTTCTCTAACATCTCAGACGATGCGATTTAACCTTCCTTTCACCGAGAAAACCTTCTTTGTCGGCAATCGTGTACCACAATATCAATGTCTAAACCCGCATGTCTTCGGGACCAAGCAAAACCTCAATATAGTCTCGTAGCATCCGAATCAATCTTTCTTTAACACTCAAGATCCGCCCTATCTTGATCTCTTTTCTTCTTCCAAGACCAAATTCACAACCTCAACTTGCTCTTGTGTGGTCAGTATAACTCGCTCTTCTTGTAGCCCGCAAGTTCTCCGGCACTTCACAATCTTCCTCACTTTCGCCCTCGGCTTGGTAGATCGGATTATCAAGTCATATTTAGCAATAGCATAGTGTTATTAACGAGATTCGAGTGATTATGCTGTATCACGGGTGTGTGTAAGAAACACATAGCTTTTTGGAGGGGTGATAAAGTAAAGAAAGAAAACAAACAATTGAACGCAAAAGTCCAACGAATTTTTTTGAATGAAAATACGCAAACGACAGATAATAACCCTCGCAAACGAGCCATGATGCCCCGGGAAAGGCACTAGGCTTCAGAGTTTATTGTTCAAAACATAAAGAAATACGAAAAGCAAAACAAAACAAGAGCAATTACTCCTGGCTAAAGGAGATTGGTATGACGTCTTCAGCCTTCCAATTGCTGAGCCCATGATCTGGAGTTGGGTAGATCCATTTGCTGATGTCGAAGTCGTTGTTGTCGTCTTCTATAGCATGGATTCCACTCTGACTGATGCGAAAAGGAAGTTGGTCGGCACGTTCGCGGCGTATCATCTTCTGACCCTTGATGGTGAAGCCTAAACCAGTCTTGTCGGATTTGAAAGGAAGATCGGGAGCGACCCCAAACAAGACTACCTCCTTCAATGCGGCGCCCTTCAATGAGGCCATCCTAGGCGGAGTTTGTGTAACCAGAGGATGTAAGAGTCGCAGCATGACTGGGATTGTTTCAAAAGCTTGAAAGGGAGTCTCAAAGAATTTACCCTCCACCTCGAGGTATCGGAATGACTGTAGATGACTGACCATATACTCTTCTTCACCACATATTGTAACAACCTTCCCTTTCACCGGGTACTTCAGCTCGATGCAGAGGTCAACGCCTGCCCATGTATCCATGGGCGTCCAAGTAGGCAAGAGGAAGCTGGACGGATGTCCATGACAAAGAAGGTAGAATCGAAAGTCTGGGAACCGACTTTAACAGGCAAAGTGAGCTCTCCAAGCACTGTTCGCTTAGAATCATCAAAACCTCTCACAATAATGTCACTGGGTCTCAGAACCAACCCTTCGACATCAAGCCGATCAAAAGCAGTCTTTGGTAGGATATTCAGAGCAGAACCAGTATCCACCAAGACATGAGACAATGTAGTGCCCTTGCATTCAATAGAGATGTGCAAGGCTTTGTTGTGTTTCTTTCCGGCAGGAGTCAAATCAACATCAGAGAAGCCTAGGCCGTTGTTGGCAGCCAGGCTAGCAATACAAACTTCAAACTGGTCAGTAGTAGTGTCTTACGGCACATGAGCATTCTTCAGAAACTTTACCTAGGCGTTAGCATGAGCCTCGGAGCACAAGAGCAGAGCAAGCATGGAGATCTTGGACAGAGTTTGTCCCAACTGTTCCACAACATTGTAGTCACTCTTCTTGATAATCTTCAGAATTTCCTCCATTTCTTGTTTGGAGGTATCTTCGGTAACTTCCTTTGGTACTGTCGAGCAGGATGAGTCACTGGTTCTTTCCCTCTAGCTTGGGGAATGGATTGAATAGCTGGAATACGAGCTGGGATCGCGGTGTCTTTTGGAGGAGAGATCTCTGGAGAGAATACCCTTCCGGTTCGAGTCACCTTACTTGATCCGGTGATATTGTCAATGTCAGGAATGGAAACTTCAACTGTAAGATCCTCAATGGTCAGAGGGTCTTGCTTGACGCCATGATAGTAAACATCAGCTCCATAATTCCAAGGAATAGCTTTGTCAGAGGAATATGGAACTGGTCTTTGGAGAAGTGATAATGAGAGGTGCCACTCTAGGCACAGGATCAGCAGAGGAAATCCTTATGGTGTTAACATCAGCATAGTCTTCTGGGAAGTCGTCACCCCATCCGGTTGCCTTAACATCTTCAATAGGAATCTTGTAGCTATCAGGAACAGTGTACTTCACCATGTAATCGTACTTTCCACTTGGCTGCCCCAAGGTATCCCACACCGATGGTGTTGTCTCATTCGCATTGTCGATCTTCAATTTGGACATTTCTTCACACAGCTTCTGCACAGGTGATTTCAGAAATAGTATCTCACGGTTATCCATCATGCACTGAACACGTCTTCTCAACCAAGCACAGCCATCAGGTGCAGATGGGCACCAACGACAATTCTCTGGGCATCCTGGATTGACACCGGCTTGCAGCAAATTCTTCTTAACAGTCATCAGAGGAATAGTCAAGTCATCTATGTTGAAAACATAAGTATCGTCACCAACAACATTGGAACTCTTGTCATGGTTAGGCATAGGCGCGTTAATCACATTCGGAGTCTCAACAGGAGGATCAAACTCAATCTGCTTAGCTTCAATCATATCTTGAATCTTGTTCTTTAGAGCCCAACAATCATCAGTGTTATGCCCTGGGCTGTTAGAATGGTAAGCACACTTAGCATTAGGATTGTATCTCGGAGAGGAGGTATTGACATTCTGAGGAGGATCCCTCAAGGTTATCAACTCTGCTTTCAACATGTGTTGCAAGGCTTGCGACAATGGCATGTTGATCTTCGTAAACTGTCTTCGTGGCGCGTTCTGGCTACGCGCGTTGTCTCGCTGAGATTGTGCTGATGTAGGATTGGAGATCACAACTGCCCCCACAGATTGAGCGCGGTCGGTCTTGGCTCGGCTTTTCTGACCATACACAACATTGGCTTCTTTCTTACCACCAAAAGATCTCTTCACAGTATTTGAGGACGACTCTACCTGAATCTTCCCGCTCTTGATACCAGCTTCAATACGCTCGCCTGTCAATATCAGTTCGGTGAATCCGGCTGAAGAGTTTCCAATCAGATGATTGAAGAATGGGCATGTCAGTGTTCCCATAAATATATCAACCAACTCCCTATTGGACAAGGGTGGCTGAACTCTGCCTGCTAGATCTCTCCACTTCTGAGCATACTCTTTGAACTTCTCGTCTCGACCCATAGACATGCTTTGTAGTTGATGTGAGTGGGTGTCAATTCGGTATTGTACTCATACTGTCTGTAGAAAGCATCAGCCAAGTCACTCCAAGTACGGATACGATCATTCTCTAGCTGATAATACCATTCCAACTGAGTTCCGGACAAACTCTCTTGAAAATATCCACAACTTTGGCTGCCCCAAGGTATCCCATAATTATTGGTAGAATAGGCGTGAATGGCATCATGAGATTTTGAGCTCGAGCTCGCATCCATTTGAGGTAAGGCTCCCAAGGAATGGAGTTTTGGTGCCCCAAAGTCTTGGTATCAGTCTTCTTTACCATGCCCCAAGCATGTATGAACCTTCGTCGGTAATTCTGGAGATCATGACTGTAATCGAACACAATATTTTGGAGAAGCATATCATGCGGACCATCTCTTCGAGCAAAACCAAAATGGCGTAGAGCTAGAGAAGGGTTGTAAGTAATACCTCCCCTTATACCAAGTAGCGGTACATTAGGGAACTCTCCACAATGCTCAATGAATGTGAAATCCTTTTGAGAGAAAAGATTCCAACGGATATCTGAATGAGAGAGTGACATTAACCTTTGAGACCATCTCAACCTTTGTTCGTTCTTCAAAACTGATGGAGGGAGGTGCGAAATAAACCACCTCGAAAGTAACGGTATGCAACACATGAGAGTTCCTTGTCTCTTAGTAGTACGAGTGTGGAGAGAATGTAGGATGTCTCCAAGTAAGGTAGGCACAGGATTGCGGGTAAGAAACAACTTGATGGTGTTGACATCTATGAATTGATCCGAGTTAGGAAATAGAACCAAACCATAGATTAGCAAGGCCACAATGTCTTCAAATGCATGGAAACTCATAACTTTGAGGAATTCTCGGGCTTTCTTAATTAAGAACTTGGCAAGTAAACCCTTAACTCCACTTCTGGTTTCCCAATTGGCTTCAATGTCTGAGCGCTTAAGATTTAAGGCGGATGCGATGTCTTCATACTTAGGAACCTTTTCTAAACCGGTGAATGGCATTTGGCCAAGAATAGGTACCCCAATTAGCTTAGAGAATTCTTCCAAGGTAGGAACCAACTGATAATCTGGGAATGTAAAGCAATGGTGTTTCGGATCAAAGAACTGGAATAGGACATGCATCATATCTTCTTCAAAACCGGAGATAACCAAATCAAGTAGATAACCATGTCTTTTGATGAACTGAGTATGGTCGGGAATTTCTGAAACCAATTCTTTGAGTTGAGAAGGTATACATGAAGTTGATTCGGATAGTCTTTCTAGAAGCCATAATCCTACAAAACAGAGCAAAGATAAATCCCTAGGTCCTTGAAATAGTTAGAAATGATATGCAATGCGAATGATGTCATGATGTCATGTTTAGCACACACAAACAATTCACACAATGAGCCTAGGTTTAAGGCTTGCATGAGGTATAGGTGATTACCCCACCAAAAGTTTGAGTTGGTTCATCCTGTCCTATAATAGTAACCGGGTTCTAGGAATCTCACATCATTGATCTTTCTCGTAGGCGTTTATTTCAATACGACTACCAAGTGGTCGACCAAAAATATCCCAAAAGTCTGATCTTAATGAGCGTAGCATCGAGTATCAACCAACCTTAGTCGACCAAAGCCGCCATCTCACTACCTTCTAATGGCCAAGATGGGTCAATTAAGGTTCTAAAAGTTCAATTAGCGCTTGATGACACCACGCAGAAGCCAAATAACTATCCTCAACTTGGGAATGAAGAGTATCAGGACATCCAAAGTGTCACGCTAACGTAGCCATCATGTTGACCGTTTTGATATACGTCTAACGGTCGCGACGATTTATTGCTACTTACCTAAAAGGAAACCCGATCCGGTGTAGGATCCCCACAAATATAATACCCAAGCAACCCTTAAAGATAAAGCAAGCAAATCAAACAGAAAGCAGTAAAAATGATCTAGAAATCCTTAAGGCAATTCTCTCTTTAGGGTGTCTCCCCGGCAGAGTCGCCAGTTCTGTAATACGGTGAACTGACTTTGTAGAATTTTGTATCACAAATGTGCAGATAGCAAGAGTCGCCACCGACTTTTATTTTTATCCAATTAAGGGAAGGTAAAAAGTAAAGAAAAAGACCTTCGTTAGATTCTTAGTAAGGGAGAAGGTTATGAAAAGGGAAGGTATTAGCACCCCTTTCCATCCGTAGTTATCTACGGGCTCTTAGTTGCTCTTAGATCACTTTAAAATTGCTTTCTGCGTGTTTGAAAATGTTTTGAAAAGGCATTTCGCTTTGACTTTGTAATGATTCATGTAGGAATGTATACAAAGTGTTCGGAAATGTTTCGTTTTGAAAAGAGTTTGAACTTTGAAAAAAGTGTGAGGTGTGAAAAGCATTTGATAGAGCAAGCAACTAAAAGTCTTATTACCTACTCAGAATTGGTCGTTTTCATGTTATTTTACGTTCCTTTAGAATAGTGTTATCCACACCATTAGTTGGTAGGTAACCCTATTCGTTGGATGTAAGCGGGACATTCGAAGGGACATCGGATGGTCATAGAAAGCAACTTGTAGGAAGTATCCTAGCACATTCGAAGGGACTATCATCATTTTTCGTAGGCGACAACCGAGGGTCAAGATCATGTATTCGGAAGCGACATCGTGAGTCTATGATCTTTGTATCGAAGGGACTATGATGATTTGTTTGAAGGCAACGGTGCTAGAATACCTCTACGTTCGAGGGACATGACCATTTGAATTCGTAAGGCAACGAGAGAGAATTACCCTAAGGGGTGCATGTGTGAAAAGAGTGTGTCAAATTCAGATATGTTATCTTGAAATTATGAGTGAGCTATGTTGATTTTAGTCTTGCCATACACGCCTAATTACTAGCAGTTTATAGGGTGCGGAAATTAAAATGCGGAAACGTAAAGTGCGGAAAGTAAATGTCCTACGCTATTACATGGCTTTGGGGCAGATACATAAGTTAAAATGCGGAAAGTAAAAGGCCTTAATTAAACTATTACATCCCATAGGCAGTTACATAATAATATAAAAAAGAAAACGGTAAAAAGAAATCGTCCGAAACGAGATAACCTGCAAGAGAATGAGAAATCGGAAAATACGAGAGAAATCGAATAAGAGGAAAATGTTAGTAAAAATGCAAATTTTTGAATGAGAAAAATATGACATGCTGGAAATAACATAAATATGCTAAAATAATTTTTTGGGATTTTTTAGATGCATTTTAATAATTAAAAACTAATTAAAATTGATTTAAATGCTAAATTATGAATAAAAATAAATATGCATGCAAAATAATATTTTTTTAATTTTATAAATTAAATAAGTATTTTCTGAAAATAAATGCAAAAGGAGAAAATATTTTGATGATTTTTTAATGCATGAATAAAAATGTGAAAAGAATTAAAATAGATGCAAAATATTAAATAAATATGAAAATAGAAAATATGGAAAAGGTTGAGTTTGTGAAAAAAGAAATCAAAATCGGTCCTGGGGAGATTCGAACTGGGGACCTGGGAGAGTATCTATGCACAGGAAGAACTTTTACCACTACGCCATCATCACTTGTTGTCATGGATTGAAAACGTGAGATCATGAGTGTACACGCGTCTGTTGGAGAAGTCAAGGCACCACCGGTGGACCCGGTTGAATGAGAGAGCCAATCGAATCCTGAAAACGCACGCCGTCTTGCCGAGTCGTCGCGGAGCTAGGCTCCGGCCGTCTTCTCCGACCGTGATTCTCAAACCCGCAAAATATGAAGATTCAAACAAAAGAGAGACCTAGTCCACCTATTTCACCCTTCGAACTCAATGGTGGTGTCGGTTTTGGCGAATCGTCTCAGATAGGCCGGTTCAAGACAACAGCACAAGAAACCCTAAACATGGCAATTGTCGATTCCAACGTTCAAACTCATAAACGATGGCCCAGATCTCATCCATGGAACCTCATGAACACAATGAAAGCATTAAAATCGATTTACACACGCAATATAATAAAATGCAAAAATCAAAAAGTTTTGAATATGTATGATCATGTATGCATCGATTTAGCTTGTTTCAACCATTGGCAAGGATGTGTACTTACTCAAACCTACCTCCTGAAGACAATGGGATGGTTTTTGATGGCTGAAAGTGGCTGGAGAATGAATTTCGAATTTTGACAATTCTTGAGAAAATTTGACAAAATAAGGGTTGTTGTAAGGGCTAGGGTTTCGTCCTTTGTGCTGTGCATAATGCTTGGTATTTATAGAGTAAATTAGGATGGCAAAGAGAGTGAAAAAAGATTGAGTAATGAATGTGCAATATTTTCTCTTTAAAACAAATCAAATTTTCTTGAAAATTTGATTTTCCTTCCATGTGCAAGCAAATCACGAAATTGGCAAGTGTTTTGGGCTTCCTTGGACCTCAAGTAAGATAAAAATCCAACCCATTTGAAAAAATATTTTATTTTCATATTTTATATAATTTAATTTTGAATTAAATGGTTTAAAATTCAAAAATAAATTAATAAAATAGAAAATTGCCATGGCCAAGCATTTATGAGTCACAAATAATGTCATGAACAAGTTTGGATCAAAAGATTATAGGCCCATTTGGAAAATTTTGCATTTTGACCAAAATGTCCTTTTGTGCAATTGTCCAAAATTGCCCAACTTCTGAATAGTGTATCTTGCTCAATTTTCCACATTTTTTAGTGTTATTGGACTTTTTGGAAAGCTCTAAGAGTCCTCTAACCAACCTTTTTGGTCTCATCTCAATTGGAGTTTTCATGCTCAATATATCCTCAAAACAAAATGTTGACTTTTAAAATGACCTGTAATATTTTGAGCCATACCTCTCAAATGAAGCATTTTTTGGACATTCTTGTGAGACATGAAGTTGTAGAGAATTGAATTTCCTTCAAAACAAGACGTGGTGGAAAAATTTCTGAGAAAGTATGAGAAAGTTATGATCAGTCAAAGTTCAGTTGACTTTTCACCTAGAAACCCTAATTTAGAAAGTTTGACTTTTTGAGCAAATCTTGAGTTTTCTTGATGAATCATGATCAACCCTTGATCAAATGATGAATGTAACTTCAAAATGAGGATGTTGACCAAAAATTATGAAGTTTGACTGTATGTTGACCACAGTTGACTTTTTGTCCAATACAATTGATTTTCAACCATCTGAGCAATTGTCTGAGGAAACTTGACTTGTGAGGCTTGAAACTTGACATGGAGAATCTTTGAAGCATATGAGGAGGCATGAAGGACATTGGAGATGTTGGAAGTCCATCTGGAGCTGAGAAATACCAAACCCTAGTTTGGGTTGATTGTCTAGGAGAGAGCTTTGTCTGATCAACTCTTGAGGAATCCTTGAGTATGGATGTATGGAATGTCTTGAGAAGATGGAGGGCAAATTTTGGGGTATGACAAACACGTGGAATTATATTTGAATTAATGTTATGACTTGTTTTGAGAGATATTTGTTATCACTCTCTTTTATTTGGATATGTATGGGATTATGTGATGATTTGCTTTGGTTCTTAGTATTTGTGATATGATTATTAGTATGGGATATCAATCATTTATATTTTGTTTGTGAATTAATTATTCCGCTGTGAGATGTATGTTTCGTATTATTGTATGAAAACGTGAATTTGAATACGTGTGATTGTGACACCCCAAATCTACCCATCAAATATTATGTAGATCAGAGTGCGGAAAAGATAATCATACAAGGGATGTCACAATTTCTTCGCAAAACAACATGCATTTAGTCACAACTATACAAATACATAACACTTAGATCATGGATGAACTTATAACAACACTTTTCAATTATTTCAGTTACTCAATCTAAACCACAGAATCATAATTCTTCAATAATATCAACAATGCATCCTTTCTTCAACCTCAAAACATTTCACAATATTATAAATATTATTTAACTTCACTTAGCATAATTATTCAACTAAATCAACTTCAAGAATCAACATGATCAAGTATTCACATTATTCATAAAGTTCATCAATTTAAGCAACTACAACAAATTAAGCAACGTTCATCCCCCCGAGTGTTATGTATCAAAGCAATGACACCAATTCGAACTAACAGCAACTAACGACTTCATAATGCTACTTCGAACTTCCACGGCTATCCTTGAGTACCTGTCCATTTCTCATGGTAGGGGAAATATCAACAGAAGGGGTGAGATATCCAACAATATAAACAAGTGTATGATAAATAATATGCTAGGATTAAATCATACAAAATTATCACATCGCAGTTAGCGCATCACAACAATTTCCCAATTAACAACGACATGAAATCACTTCACCATTAGCAATAACATAATTCACTTCACAGTTGGAACAACATAATTCACTTCACAGTTAACAACAACATAATTCACTTCACAGTTAATAACAACATAATTCACTTCACAGTTAACAACAACATAATTCACTTCACAGTTAACAACAACATAATTCACTTCACAGTTAACAACAACATAATTTAAATGCGACACAACAATGCATATGCATGTGGTACCAGTGGAGTAAACTCCCAACTTAAAACAGTTGCCAGGTTATCGAGGCACGAGGCATAAGCCTTCAACGTGTTGCCATTAAGGCCAAGGCATAAGCCTTCTTCACAATTCTCCAATATAGGCCTTCACAATGCAAAATGTAATGCGATGCTAACAACATACAACGACATCAAAAATTCACTTCACAAGGCATACGCCTCTATCACTACTTCACTGGCCATAGGCCTACAACGTCATCAACATATTCAACAACATATCACAACAAAATTAATATCAGTATATAATGTAACGCCCTGTTTTAATTAATATTATATTATATAAATATTTTCGAGTTACCGATCAATATTTATTTTGCGACGAGAATAAATATATTAATCGTTATATCTGATAATATATTTGGCGATGTTTCGTTCGGTCCAGTAAAATATTATTCGGATCCGATATTTAATTCCCCGAAATTATTTTAATTGATTGAATTAATGATAAAATTAGATAGGGGTGTGGGGAGCATTTTGTTTAGAATTGGGTTTTCACCCTTGGCTTACTAGTAAGGAAAATACCATTATAAACCATTTCTCCTTATTTTTCTTCCACTCAAAATACCAAAACCAAACATAGAACATGGAAGCTAGTGAGAAAACATAGTTATAAAACCAAATTTTCCTCATTCTTCTCATTTTACAAACAAAGCCAAGAATAGAAACATGGAGGAAGAGAAAGGGTTTTGAGAAGAAGAGCAAGAGGGGAAGAAGGGGAAGATCCTGAGCAAGCTTGTGGATTGAGCTTTGTAGAATCATCATGGATCATCCAAGCTTATGAGGTAAGGGGTTTGATTTTCCATTTCATTATAGTTAGGGCTTGGTGATATATGTTGGATTTGGGGGAAAATTGATAGGTTGAATTCATGAGTTCTAGTTGAATGATTAATCCTATAACTTAGAAAAGGTTGGGTTAGTAGCATGAATTGTTGGTGTTTATTTTTAAGCTACTAGGATTAAGTTGAGAAAAATTGGAAATGAAAGAAACTATAAAACATGAAAACTGGAAAACTGTATATTAACATTGTCTGTTTGCAAGCATCCGAAGAAGATGATGATGGAGATTGTGCATGAAGGGAGGCTCCCACCTCAAGTGAGGGGCGACCGTACCACATGCTAGGGCGTGCGTCTCCAGCCCTTTGGAGGCCTAGGGCGTCCGCCTCCTAATGGTGAGGGGGTGCTACGAAAATCCCATTTTTTTCTGGTTGCTGTGTTTTTGTTCTTCTGTGTTTTCTGCAGATTATTTTCCTGCATAATTTGCAATTCATTTTCTGTTTCCTTTTATTTTCCCAATACCATACACTACTAATTAGTGTTAATAAAATATAACTAGGGCATAAGTTAGCCGATTAAAATTTAGGACCCGGTTATGTTCTGATTTTCTGATTCCAGTAAATTCGGCGACGGAGCAAGTTGCTCCGAATTCAACGAAAATTGACGTGCTAGCTAAGTTCAATGTGTAGAACGTAGTGGTGAGGTTAGTTTTTAGAAATTTCTAGTTTTTACGAGATGACCCGAAATAGGCCAATTTACGATTAAATTGAATCAGATTGCGTTTTATTAGATTTAAGACACGTATGGACAATCCAATTGCGATGTTGACTATTAGGATTAATGCCGGTTATTAGAGATGGATTTTGCGACAATGATAGGTGTGTGACTATTTTTCCGTATTTAGAATTTAGTGAACAAATCGATAATGAGGTGGGGTGATTAAACATAATGTTTGCGACGACGTATTAGTTAGTGAATACTTGTTGATATGCGATGCGATGGTATATGTCCTTGTACATGATGATGTGATGATTATATTGATGCTATTAATAAATGCTTCCGATTTGTGAATGAATGATTTTTGATGATGATAATTATATGTGACGTTTTGCATAATGCAAATGTAATGCGATGATATATTTATCTTGATTTGGATAAATTATGGCGATGTGGGTTTTATGCCGATTTTGATAAGCGACGATGATGTTTTTTTGTTGTGTTGTTTATTGTCGAGTCACATACATTGCATTGGCGATGATAGGCTTTTATGCCAAGCAACGAGGCTTTTCTGCCAAGTGTTCCTAATTATGGACAAAGCGACGGGTACCACATGCATAACATAGTCGTGTCTCATGGAGTCGGTTATGTTTATGTTTGGGTTGTTTGGCGTTGAGTTTTAATTGATGGATGATGTTGAATTGCGATGATATACGATGCTTTGTTTGGTGATGATCTTCGTGATGAATATGAAATGAATATAACTTGATAGTTTCATGATAACTAGGTGATGAGTATAAATATTGAGTTTTGCAATGATTTAACTTTGATGAAATGCTTAATACAAATATGATGTGATGATGTTTTGTGACGATGGGCTTTTATGCCATAAGCGACGATGGGATTTTATGCCATAAGCGACGATGGGCTTTTATGCCAAAAGCGACGATGGGCTTTAGCCAATTTGTGATGATTTCACTTCTGATGCTTAAGTTATTAGTATTATTTGATGTTGTTGTTTATAACTGTCGTGCTGGTTAGTGACGTCTTAACTTGTGATGATTTCGTGGCGATGGAAATTTATGTGTTGTTGCGACGAAGTATGCCGATGAGGTTATGGCGATATAGTGTAGATTATACACATTAGAATGACGATCGAAGTAAGTGAGGTTTGGATATGTGTTGGAATGCGCTTATTAACTTATATCCTTTATAATTCCGAAACTATATATATATATATATATATATATATATATATATATATATATATATATATTATCATGCCTTTAATTATATGTTTTGGATTATCTCACTCTTTGCTTGTTTCGTCGTTACCTTTCTATTGGTAACGTGCAGGTTATGAAGACGGAGTTTATAGCTGCTGTTAGTCGAGTTGGTGTCGCTCTGATACGTAGCACTCAGGGGGAATATTTATGTTGTCTTTGTTGTTGTTCTTTTGTTGTTTTCCTTTTGTAAATGAGAATCATACTTTATGAAAATATGATTTGCTAAGGAAGCTTAATAAAAGAAGATGTTTTGATTTTTAAGAATCAATTTATGTTTTCCGGCGATGCTATGTATCCGAGATTTATACTTTAAAGAAAACTGTTTAAAGTGAGTTGTTTTTGAAGGTGTGATGCCTCAGTATTGAATTTATGAAATTTTAAATTACTCTGATTTTTGCATATTAAACTTTGGGTAATATTGGGGTGTTACATTAGTGGTATCAGAGCAGGTCGGTCTGTCGGCCAGGTTGTTAATGTGTTTAACCCTTTTGTATGCGACATGTGTGTGAAACACTGTCGGTACTTGCTTGTTTCTATTTGTTCATATGCAGAGATGAGTTTGAAACAAGTGGGGGAGAAGTTTTACTTCTTGGTGGCGCTTGTGGCTTAGACTTGGAGCCTCAAGTGGTGTTACGCTTTGGTAACTTGAAGTGTAAGTTTGAAGACGCTGTTGTAGTTTGGTAGAGATGGTTTACGTCACCATCATGATTGTTGACTGTCTATTGACAAATTGAGGGACTGATCATCCTTAATCTCTTGTTGATAGTAGTTGGGATTTGTGTTGGTTGGGATAGATTGTCTTGCCAGCTTAATAGTGTGTGAAGTAGACGAGTTGGCACAAGGCGGTGCATGGTTACTTGAGTTGTGGGCGAATTTGGATTTTGGTGAGGAACAAGATTTTGGCAAGCGAGTTTCTTGTTGTGATTCTTCCGAAGCCTTTTGTGGAGATGTAAGTGAATTACCGCAGTAGTGCGAAGCGAAGTTTTGATCGATTCAGTTTCTGGAACTAGTTGTGATTCGAAGTATCATTAGGGGATGTTTGCTTTTGATTTAGAGTTGGAAAGTCAACTTGAGGATTGGTTCGAGCAGAGTTTGTTTATTCGAGCGGGTCGCCGTGGAGCGCACCGGTTGTGTTGTTCGAGAAGAACAAAGGTTGCTCGAGTTGGTGTGTCGTTTGCAGTCAAGGAACGAAGTGGATATTGAGGACAAGTGTCTACTTCTGAGGATTGATATTTGGATGAATCAGTCAATTGGAATTTATGTGTTTAGTGAGATCGATGTGAAGTCTGGCTGTCTACGGGTTAGTGTGGGAGCTGAAGATGTTTAGACAATGCTTTTCAAGATAGTGTATGGTTCTGGCGAGTATTTGTTGATGTCATTAGTGTGAATAATGCGTCAGGTATGATTTTGGAATGTTCAGACAATACTCTCATGAGTAGCTGCAAGCGTTATTTCGTGTTCATGGATATTATTTGGTTCACATCAAGTTAAGGAAATTGTGACAACACCCGAGCTTTGCGTTATCAATAGTAAACTTAGACCAGTGCATGTCGAGTATTCTAAGGATAGAATTTTGAACTGTTGGACGTGAGTGCCTAAAGTAAGCAACTTAGACGGTGATATTTTGGACAGTTCCGCAAAGATTTATTTTGTATCTTGTAGGAGACCTCAAGAGGTATTTTAGAGCTTAGAAGTTCCTTTGTTTTGGATGGTTATCTTTGTGAGTTTGATGGAAGATCTTTTTATAAGTTGGCATTGATCGTGAGTACGTTGACGTGAGATGGTTGAGTCGCTATTTGGACTTCGCAATGGGTGGAAAGTTTAGCGAATGCTTTGATTTTGGTTTTGTTTTGTACTGAAGAACTTTTTGCGGTGTATTGTGATATCTCATTTTGGACTTAAGATGTATTTTGACATAGAGTTAGAAAGTGTATTGCTACCTTGGAACGATTTGATTTTCATAAGGGAAAAACTTGTCGGGCACGTGAGTTAGAGTTGATGTTGTTGTGCTCATTTGAAATCTTAAAGGTGCAGATGTTAACGACTAGAAGATTGGAATTGTTGAAGACAATTCAAGTTTGAGTACGATCTATAAAGAGACTTCGTCTGGTGCTGAGTTTAGTATGTTGATATCGCGGATAACCCAAGTATGTCTGATTTGGGATTTATTATTTGAAGAATGTTGCATGTTTGTTTTGGGACAATTGTTGAGATTAAGTGTTGCACCCCAAAATTTGCCCTCCTATATCGATTTTATCTGGCTTAGGCTTCGCATTCATCTGCATACGTGTCCATTAGGCCATTGACATTAACAGTCATTCATTCATTGCATATGCATCATTTCGTCGTATTTAAATTGACTCAAAGTTAGTTTAAATCGATATTTGCATCATTTTATAGTTATAAAATACTCGATATTCCACTTCATTCATTTTTATTTATCTACCTGTTTCTTGCATCATGTTAAGTTGATTATATGTCGATAATATTAATATTTCGGTTTTAAAAACAGACTGTTAAAGACGATTCGACACTGTACGAAAATTAATGGGGAAAATATTTCAAGTTTTTGCCTCTAACTCACTGCTTTATGAATCTACGTGTCGCGTAGATCATGAAAATGTGCTCTCTCTAATTTTTCGATACATTTCGAAGTTTTGTTTTTTGACCGTAAGTGTTTTAAAATCAAATATTCATTATTATCGTTTTATATCAATTTTTAATTATTTCGATAATTTTCCTTTAATCTATTAAACCCGCAGTTTATTTTAATATGCTCATTTAATTTTTTCGGATAATTATTGTCTGAACCCATTTTTGATAATTTTAAATGTCTAATTTTTATCTCAAAAAAAATCAAACAAAATACTTTTGGACTTATTATTTTTAGGTGACCCAATTTTGTGGCCCATTTATTCATGAAGGACATTTTTGGCATTTTAAAAAAATAACATAAACCTAATTTTTGTGTATAAATACATGTTATATTTTGTTGCTTAAGGGGAGCCAAATTTGGAAACGAAAATGTGAGGCAGAAAAAATAAGAGGCGGATCTGAAAATTGTTCATCATAGCTAACTTCCTCTCACAATTTCCATCGATCCAATCAACCACCAACTTCATCTTTGTCAAACCCAGTTCAAACTTGTTCTATCTTCCTCTCCAAACTCCATCCATCCAAACACCACATTCCTTCTGTCTCTCATCATCTCCAACCCTCCTACTTCTCCAAACCGCCGTCTCAACTCCATCTGTTTCTCACTCATCCGCGACACCCCCTACATCCTTACCATCAACTACCTCCCTCTGTTCAAGAACCCACCGATCACCGTCACCTCCACACATCCCTCTCCATCATCGCTGCTATAACCGCCGTTCCATATACTCCCCAGTTTCCGGAACAACTTCATCGTGCCAACACCATAACCACCTCCATTCACTCCATCCATTCTTCATCAACCCAGAACCTCCAAACATCATCCACCTTCAGTTTCCTCTTACCGAGACTCCCTCCATCCTCACCGAAACAACACCTCGCCGGAATCCATTCCTCCGTCAAATCGTACACAGCCGTTAACAGCAACTCCCTCCCTGTTTCCGCCGTTTCCTTCCGCGACATACTCCTCTTCTCGCCCTCAATCCTCTGTCACTCTCCTCCGCTATTCCGTCCCTGTTGTTCGCTCACCGTCCCTGCTCATTCTTTCCACCGTAAAAACACCTCCTCATCGCTGCCAGCAACCTTCATCGCACACCCCTGCCTGTCTCGCTCTCCACCCTTCAATCCATCTGCCAAACTCGCCGGACCACTCACTGTCACCTTCCTCCTTCCTGCCACTTTCCTTCTTCCGCCGTAACACACCTTCACGAACTCCCTTCAACATCACAGCTCATTCCCACCGCCGTATAACCTCATCGTTACCACCATACCCCAGCCGTTACTCCCTCTGTTACTCACTTCACATCTGCTATAACACCTTCAACCTTCTAAATAAACAACACCAATTAACCCCAAATCGACCCTCTATTCTTCACGGTTCTCTCTGTAAAGCCCCTCAGCCGTGAATCCGCTTCAGTGCCGCCTTCGACGCCTTCAACAATACCGTCCAACTCCTCCAAACGACATCTGGTCCAAGCTTCCGACAACAACGCAATGCTTTGTCAATTTCCGATTCACTCTCAGCAATGGTTCAGCATCTTAGTTCGTAAATCCATTATTCAATCTCAGCCACTGCATTTTCGACAGTCCAGATTCTGGTAACTTTCGATTTCTTTCGATTTGGTAAACTGAGTTGCTGTCAAGAATATGTGTTTGATTTCTGTGAAACAGCAGCTTGATGATGTGTCTGTGGCAATCTCTGATCTTTGGGAAACTGTTAGGAATATAGTTTATGTTATCTTGTGCTTTGTAACCGAGATCTTGAATCTGTGAGGTTTAAATTCTGTTTTGAAATTCTGTTGCGTGTGTGTATGCTGCATTTTCAATCGATGCATTTTCAATCGTTGCATTTTCAATGTTGATAAGTTATGCCATGAACATAGGTTGCTGAACGAAATTCGTCATTAGTTTCTAATGGATTGATATTATTGTGTTGCCATTCGAGTTTGTTCTGTTATGCTGTCCGTTTCTATTTATTTTGGACGAAGTTTGTGCCATTTCTAGTTTGTTTTGATTGAAAGGTTGTTTATCCATGATAATAATGCAGAATTTGATTTTATGCTGATTTAGATTTGTAATACCTTGCTGAAAAACTGTGATAATATGTATTGTTCTGGAATTTCGATAAGTATTTGATTTTAAACTTGATTGAAGTTTGGTCGTGGTGTCAAATTATCATGTTTGATTCGAATTTTGGGGTATGATGATACACGTATAGCTGCTGCCTGGATTTAATGTCGTTGATTTTTGATGGTTTTAAATTCATTTTTCTATGTTTCGAGTTTGTTAGAACAATAACAATACATGCTAAGCTAATTTCTTTTGTATTATCATTGAGTCGTGGTATTTTGTTTTGAATCGATTCTTGAAGGTTAATTCGGGTAACATTATTCTGCTATCTCCTTTTGTGCTAAACATGTTTGGTTTGAATTTTGGGGTATAATGATGCATGTAGAGTTGCTGCCCGAGTTTGATTTGTTTAATTTGTAGCTCACTTTGAATTCGTTTTATCATCTCATGAATTTGAATTGGATAAGAGTTTGAATTCTTAATTCTTGTTTCATTTGTGAATTGTTAATCTTTAATAGTCATTGTGTTTACTTGATATTGAATGATTTAGAATGATAAATGCCATGTTTAGTGAGTTATGATACAAACCTTTGCTTCTTGAGTTGTTTGTGTAAATGATACAAGTTTCATTCAATTTTATGATCTTGTTTACTAACCATTTTTCGATTTCATACCTTGCAATTTCATTTCCTCTTTAATTTTTATACTACTCATGCTACTAACAGATTTGTTACTTGTGAAGGCATTCAAGAAAAGTCCGATCATCATTTCCTCTTAGCATATATACTTTTCTTCTTCCAATTACATTCTTATTATTGTTGTTCCATTATTAATATCTAGTGATGTCATTTTTATTTTTGTAAATATAAAATACATAATATTTTTGTTATTATATTTAGTATGTAAATATACATATTATTATTTTTATTCTTATAACTTTATTCATATCCATTTGTAAATAAATTCAATTATATTGTAATGATCTTTGTGTTGCAATTTTGAATTTAATTCAATCTTCAAATGAATTTGAACGCAAATATATCTATTCTTCGCATAGTTGTTGTTTGTATCTTGAGTGATGTAGGAACCTTCATTTGGTATTCATCCGATGCGTCAAGCCTTATCCGATCTTGAAGATTACTTGGAGCTCAATTCTTTCACCGCATAGAAGCTATTCAATTATTCAAACTCATTCGATTTGGTTGTATATATCTAGAATTTATTTCCTTGTGTGTTCTAATTACCGTTTAATTATGCGTTTATCATATTAGAACACATAGCCTCCTCTTGGGCTCCTCATCAAGAAGCAGGTACACATACACAATGCACTTGCACACATTTGGTCCTGGGCTATTCTACAGTGACAACTATTCGATCGATTGTTCCAATCGATCGTTTAGAATACTAGTGTCACGCTAGTTCCACTTTTAGGAGCATACATAAAGCCACTTTGTATGGGCTCGCTTATTTTCCTAATCAAATTATTCTATCCACAACCAAACCCTTAAAACACTTTCATATTAAATTAATTAATTAAAATTTTTTTCAAAAATGAATTTCAAAAAAGAACATTTGGATAAGATTTGTTTTAATTGTTAGATGTTAGCCTAATGATTAAAACGAATCGAAATTTCTAGTTGATTAGATGATAGCCTAATAAATTAAGAAACTTCAATCCATGTTCTAAACAAAAAATCTAGTGCTATGGTATTTAATTAAATTGTTGGATGATAGCCCGACGATTTAATTAAATTTAAAGTATTTGGGCCGTTAGATGATAGCCTAATGACTTAAATACTTTTATTCCATACACTTAATAAAAGTGAACTTTGTTTCACCTCACCTTTTCATAATAAAGATTTTGGATGAGAGATGATTGGCCGAGTCCCCTCACCAATTTCAAGTATTCGAATCGTTAGATGATAACATAACGTTTTGGTACTTGTCATCTACAATTAAAATCAATTCAACCCATTCAAATTCCTTTTCCGCTCATACGCGGTCATCAAAAACATTTATTCTAAAATCAACACAATCAATCCAAGACATTTTCAACAAGAACTACGGAGTTTTGACTTTCCCACTGTACGAGGGAATACGTAGGCACGCGGTTTCGAAACCGTGTCAAACTCAAAATAATAATAAACAAACGACTTTTTTTATTCATGACTTAGAAATTAGCGATTACACACAAACACATTTTGAACTAAATGGGTCCCATCGAGTACGATGGACGTAAGAGGTGCTGATACCTTCCTCTTGCGTAACCGAATCCCGATTCCATGCTTTTTGGTCTTGTAGATCGCCTTATCCGATTTTTGTGGGTTTTATCTATATTTTCCCGTTCTTTCTAGAACAAATAAAATTAGGTGGCGATTTCATTGTTTTTTTTGAAAATTAAATGATTTTTGAAAAACGAGTTGCTTCATTAAGCTCAGAAGGTTATTAAGGATTTGTTCACTACTAACATATGGATTTCGTCGGATACTAATGGTCGCGGTGGATTATTAGATTACGACTAAGATAAGTCTTGACGGTAAAGAACTTTGTGACGGGTTGGTAGCCACAGGTACCTTAAGATAATTGATGTTTTATAAAGGAGAATGTTCTATCTGTGACTGAAGTTAGTCGCAACGGTGTTCATGTTGGATTCCAGAAAGTTACGTTATGGTTCTAAGTCCAACCTGTGTTGTAATTACAGGAGTATGAGATGACGTTGATGGGTAGAGTTCTTGAGAGAGTGTTTTGGTTTGAGTTACCACTTGGGAAGATTGAAAGTTATAAAGGTGTTTCGAATAAGAAGCCTGTGTATTGATTGTCGCGACGGTGCGAGGATGGTGACTACTTAATACAATCGTGGGAATTGAATTATTATGAGAGGAGAATTCGTTGAAGTCAAGTGTATACGTCGAAATTGCACAAGTGAATGTTTGGACAATATTTGAAAAGGTCAAACTATGTCGTGTATTTTAGAGGATCAATGGACGTTGATCAATCTAGAATGAAAGAGTGATTTTTCGAGTTGATGAGGCTGATGTTACGAGGTGTCCTAACGGGTGTACGCTTTGAACGTATCCATTCGGGGTAATTGTAAAGTTGAGGATTAACCAAGTTGTTTTACGGTTGGCATCTTATGAGAAAGGTGACGCGACATGGTTTAGATAGCGAGCATTGAATTTTTAGCGAGTATGCGAGGTTGTTGGGTTTGGGCTAGTGAGTTATAGTCGCAAGTCGTCTGTATAAGCCCTGAATGCGTAGTGTATCGCAGTTTTATTATGTTTGGGTAACTTGTTATTGTTCAAGGGTGGTACGTTGGTAATCTATAAGGATGATGTGACCTTGTGATTTTCTGGAATGAGAGCGATAACTGCAAGTGTAATTCTTGAGTTCATGCTTATGCGTGAGTGAAGGCATCTTTTTCGTGGTTACGTAGCACGCGTGGCTCTATCCTATTCTGATTGTTTCAGTTTTGGTTGGTATAACCATTTTGTTGTTTTCGTTTTAGCGATGGTGTCGGTGTGGTGTCGTAGGACTTTATGTTCCTATCTTTGGTGACTCGTTTCCGAGGTGTCGGTTCAAGTGTGTGACTAATTCTATGGTTGAGGCGTTATAATAGTATCGATCTTGTTGTTGGTTCTCGAGTGAACCGGTGTGTCTATGACTTGTTTAGTTGTTGGGTGTTAGTTGGTTGTCGAGTGCATTGTATGGGATTTGCATCTCGACATGGTTGTTCTCGTCTAGACGTTGTGGTTAAGGAGATACCCTTATTTTTGGTGTCTTTTTTTGTGTTGTTTAATTGACGCGAGGATTGAGTGGAAGAAGGTGTAGGCATGTACCGATTTGTTTATTTTGGTCGAAATTTCGAGGACGAAAATTTTATAAGTGGGGGAGAGTTGTAACGCCCTGTTTTAATTAATATTATATTATATTAATATTTTCGAGTTACCGATCAATATTTATTTTGCGACGAGAATAAATATATTAATCGTTATATCTGATAATATATTTGGCGACGTTCCGTTCGGTCCGGTAAAATATTATTCGGATCCTACATTTAATTCCCCGAAATTATTTTAATTGATTGAATTAATGATATAATTAGATAGGGGTGTGGGGAGCATTTTGTTTAGAATTGGGTTTTCACCTTTGGCTTACTAGTAAGGAAAATACCATTATAAACCATTTCTCCTCATTTTCCTTCCACTCAAAATACCAAAACCAAACATAGAACATGGAAGCTAGTGAGAAAACATAGTTATAAAACCAAATTTTCCTCATTCTTCTCATTTTACAAACAAAGCCAAGAATAAAAACATGGAGGAAAAGAAAGGGTTTTGAGAAGAAGAGCAAGAGGGGAAGAAGGGGAAGATCATGAGCAAGCTTGTGGATTGAGCTTTGTAGAATCATCATGGATCATCCAAGATTATGAGGTAAGGGGTTTGATTTTCCATTTCATTATAGTTAGGGCTTGGTGATATATGTTGGATTTGGTGGAAAATTGATAGGTTGAATTCATGAGTTCTAGTTGAATGATTGATCCTATAACTTAGAAAAGGTTGGGTTAGTAGCATGAATTGTTGGTGTTTATTTTTAAGCTACTAGGATTAAGTTGAGAAAAATTGGAAATGAAAGAAACTATAAAACATGAAAAACTGGAAAACTGTATATTAACACTGTCTATTTGCAAGCATCCAAAGAAGATGATGATGGAGATTATGCATGAAGGGAGGCGCCCACCTCAAGAGAGGGGTGACCATCCCACATGCTAGGGCGTGCGTCTCCAGCCCTTTGGAGGCCTAGGGCGTCCGCCTCCTAATGGTGAGGGGGTGCTACGAAAATCCCATTTTTTTCTGGTTGCTGTGTTTTTGTTCTTCTGTGTTTTCTGCAGATTATTTTCCTGCATAATTTGCAATTCATTTTCTGTTTCCTTTTATTTTCCCAATACCATACACTACTAATTAGTGTTAATAAAATATAACTAGGGCATAAGTTAGCCGATTAAAATATAGGACCCGATTATGTTCCGATTTTCCGATTCTAGTAAATTCGACGACGGAGCAAGTTGCTCCGAATTCAACGAAAATTGACGTGCTAGCTAAGTTCGACGTGTAGAACGTGGTGGTGAGGTTAGTTTTTAGAAATTGCAAGTTTTTACGAGATGACCCGAAATAGGCCAATTTACGATTAAATTGAATCAGATTGCGTTTTATTAGATTTAAGACACGTATGGACAATCCAATTGCGATGTTGACTATTAGGATTAATGCCGGTTATTAGAGATGGATTTTGCGACAATGATAGGTGTGTGACTATTTTTCCGTATTTAGAATTTAGTGAACAAATCGATAATGAGGTGGGGTGATTAAACATAATGTTTGCGACGACGTATTAGTTAGTGAATACTTGTTGATATGCGATGCGATGGTATATGTCTTTGTACATGATGATGTGATGATTATATTGATGCTATTAATAAATGCTTCCGATTTGTGAATGCATGATTTTTGATGATGATAGATTATATGTGACGTTTTGCATAATGCAAATGTAATGCGATGATATATTTATCTTGATTTGGATAAATTATGGCGATGTGGGCTTTATGCCGATTTTGATAAGCGACAATGATGTTTTTGTCTTGTGTTGTTTATTGTCGAGTCACATTCATTGCATTGGCGATGATAGACTTTTATGCCAAGCGACGAGGCTTTTATGCCAAGCGACGAGGCTTTTATGCCGCGAGGCTTTTATGCCAAGCGACGAGGCTTTTATGCCAAGCGACGAGGCTTTTATGCCAAGTGTTCCTAATTATGGACAAAGCGACGGGTACCACATGCATAACATAGTCGTGTCTCATGGAGTCGGTTATGTTTATGTTTGGGTTTTTTGGCGTTGAGTTTTAATTGATGGATGATGTAGAATTGCGATGATATACGATGCTTTGTTTGGTGATGATCTTCGTGATGAATATGAAATGTATATGAAATGAATATAACTTGATAGTTTCATGATAACTAGGTGATGAGTATAAATAATGAGTTTTGCGATGATTTAACTTTGATGAAATGCTTAATACAAATATGATGTGATGATGTTTTGTGACGATGGGCTTTTATGCCATAAGCGACGGTGGGCTTTTATGCCAAAAGCGACGATGGGCTTTAGCCAATTTGTGATGATTTTACTTATGATGCTTAAGTTATTAGTATTATTTGATGTTGTTGTTTATAATTGTTGTGTTGGTTAGTAACGTCTTAACTTGTGATGATTTCATGGCGATAGAAGTTTATGTGTTGTTGCGACGAAGTATGCCGAAGAGGTTATGGCGATTTAGTGTAGATTATACACATTAGAATGACGATCGAAGTAAGTGAGGTTTGGATATGTGGTTGAATGCGCTTATTAACTTATATCCTTTATAATTCCGAAACTATATATATATATATATATATATATAGATATATATATATATATATATATATATATATTATCATGCCTTTAATTATATGTTTTGGATTATCTCACCCTTTACTTGTTTCACTGCTACCTTTATATTGGTAACGCGGGTTATGAAGACGGAGTTTATAGTTTGCTAGTCGGTGTCACCGATACATAGCACTCGGGGGGAATATTTATGTTGTCTTTGTTGTTGTTCTTTTGTTATTTTCCTTTTGTAAATGAGAATCATACTTTATGAAAATATGATTTGCTAAGGAAGCTTAATAAAAGAAGATGTTTTGATTTTTAAGAATCAATTTATGTTTTCCGGCGATGCTATGTATCCGAGATTTATACTTTAAAGCAAACTGTTTAAAGTGAGTTGTTTTTGAAGGTGTGATGCCTCAGTATTGAATTTATGAAATTTTAAATTACTCTGATTTTTGCATATTAAACTTTGGATAATATTGGAGTGTTACATATAACATCCTGCAACTTCACATAAATCCACAATAACGTACAATAACATACACATCACTGATATAACATAAGAAAACAACAACACGGCGTATTCACATATTCACAAAACAACTTAACCACAATTACCTACTAATATATACGAACTATCACGACAAATTATGGTTAATTCTAGACAACTAATTTTACATCCTAATTTACTAAACCAATTTATTTGGTACTGTTTTTAAACACTATCGCTATTACCAAATAATACATTATCATTTTCTAAATATATTACTGATATTATATTTTTCCAGTCTTTAATTTACACTGCTATGGCTCACTAATACAATTATCCACCTGCTAATTCTTTTACACTACACTTAAATTACCTGCATTTATAATCCCTGCTACCAATTTACCTTCACTGTTAATACTAATTTCTGTCAAAACTACTAGTCCTGCTACTCCAAACATCCCTGCTACATTAATAATACTATTAATTTAATTATAGATGTATAATACTCTACAATTAATTGATTGTATTAGTTAACTCATTCTCTAGTCACATACTGCTAATTTTTAAAACTACTGCCGAAACAAGAAAATTTACACAGATTGATTTGAGTGACCCCCCGCCCTAGCAGAAAGGATGACCGTCCCTTTTCCTCCAACCAAAGGGTGTCCGCCCCCACCATATATAACATATGTACCTTCTTTTCTTGTTCCTTGCAAAACAAGGACGCCCGTCTCAATTATTCTTTCATTATTCCTCCTCTTCCAATTATCACGTACAGTCACCAACAATAATTCTAACTATTAGCCTTATATTTCTCCTTTTATATCTCTTATTTATTTAAACCTAATTCCTTCTCTTATAATTAAATCCAACTATAATAATATTATTATTATTATTCTATTGGGCCTATTATTCATACTTTCAACTTTGTTATTTCTCACACAACAATTAAGCCAAACTAAATAAATAATATTATTCTTAATATTATTCCTCCAATTTAACTGATTAAACCCAACTTTAATTTTTAATAATCCAAACACGCTTCTTACAATAATACCAATAAATTCAATTACTCCGATGAATTCTCAAACTTCGTCTAATTCCAACAAATAATTCCTTTAATAATTTTATTAACTAATTAATTAAATTTTGGGCGTTACAGTGATGATCATGACCAGTATGCAATTTGAATTTCTGGATGTTTGTGTAATCAAATGTGATGCCCTTTATGAGATGCATGATAAATTACTCTGATATATGTTATATTTATTATAGGGTAGAAAAGAGGTGTTACATATCCAACACAAACATGCAAGAGCAAGTGTTATGAATAATTGGATGATTTATCTCCCAATAACTTTATTCCTCATTTAATCAATTTGTAATTATTATATTGTCTATTGTCTATGTGATGTCCTATAAATGGAACCAGTTTAATTGTATACGATTACACTAATGAAATAATACATAATCATTATATCTTTTTATTTTCCCTTGATTCCTTTTTTTTTTTTATTTTATAATAAAATTTAATTTTTAAGTTAAGGTTTTCATTAATGTTATCATTATCTTTTAAAATTTTAAAAAAATTATATATAATTTTTTAATTTTAAAAAATTCTAAAATTTGATGAAAAAAATATTTTATATTTAGAAAGACTAAAATTGCAGGATCGCATATTATAAAAGATCACTTACATATTTAAACCTTTGTTTTTTAACCTTTCATGACCACAAACACCTTTTCTAAAAAAAACATTATTTATCTTTGATTTTTTAATCTTTCATATTATGAAAGGCTTACTTTATTTATTAAATTGATTATTGTTTTTAAAATCTAGAGGGACAATTACAAACCATTGATGTATTTCAAATTTATTTTCAATCATCGAATTGAATTTTTACAACTATATAAAGGACTCTCATACTTAATTGATTTAGAAGAGATTTAGAACTTCAAAAGATATAACCCCAATTGCACGTTATTTGAAAAATAAATTTATCCAACAATACAAACCAATAATTCATAAATACTTTTATGATAATATTGTTTATATTTTGTTTTTTAACCTTTTATAACCATAAATACCTTTTCTAAAAAACATTATTTATCTTTAATTTTTTAATCTTTCTTATTATGAAAGGTTTAACTATTTATTAAAATTGATTAGCTTTTTAAAATATAGAAGGACAAATACATTGATGTATTTCAAATTAATTCAATAGGTATTTTAATCCGAAGATTGAATTTTTACAACTATATAAAGGACTCTGCTACTTAATTGATTTAGGAGAGATTTAGAACTTTAAAAGATATAAATTGATAAACCGTTTGGAAGAAATATGGCTACAATCATCAAATTTGTTTATATTATGATTCTCTCTATCTCTATATTGTTGGTGTCATCCATGAAGCTTGGAAGTAATTCATTTTTTATTTTTTACAAATTTTCTTTGTTAATTTGTACATAAAATTTTATCTAATATTATCTAAACTTTTTTTTTTAACACAGGAAATACTAGATGTAAGCACGATTCCGATTGTTTAAGTAATTATTGCATTCCACCAATGATAACGGTGTGTACCAATAAAAATTGTGAATGTATTCCCGTGAGTTCTCTCTTTCATTAGGTTCCTATATGTATCAATCAAGAGGATATCTAAATGCTTTTCATGAATATTTTATGAAATAAAATAGAGAAATGCTTGATATCACGGAAAAAGAATTTCACGAAGTTCTCGCGAATGTACTATATGCACCACTTGTATTTTGTAATCAATTAACCTCATGTCAATTCTTATGAAACTTGATGCATATCAAAACAAACATTTGAAGAATAAGTGTGATTTTCATATGCAGCAATATTTAAAAATGCTCATTAGAGATGGGTTAAAGTGATATAGCTTTTAGTAGCTCATAGGCTACCAATTAGAGTGACCTATGACCGTGAATTTCATCTTGATAAAACATGTTGTCCTTTGTTAGTCTTTCTATACTATTTGATTGTAGTTGTTTAAAATAAAAGTATGTAACCAATTTATTATTTAAAAAAATAACAAGTCACGAAAATATAACTAGTAACAAAACCCGCAGATGCATGGATTCTGGTACGGGGCGTATATTTGTTTCATTTTTTTTTTAATAGAAAAATATCTGATATCTGTAAAAAAATAATAATTAATTATAAAATAAATAAAAAATATTTTAATAAATAATTTCATATTCTTGTCAATAATTAATATTTTGATCAATAACTTTATATTTTCTTGTATAAATATTATTTTTGTTTAAATATCATTATCAAAAATATTTGGATAAATAGTAAATTTTCGTGTAAAAAAATATTTAGATTAATAATAGATTTTTTCCCTCTACAATCAATTGAATCACAAATATTTGAATCATAATTATCATTTTTAATATTTGATACTTGATCCGTCATTAAGATTTGTTAAACTTGATGTATGATCTCGTACATAACAACTTAATCAGATTAAAATAAACATAAAATTATATAGCAATATATTAGATTGACCAAACTGACTAAAACTATAAAACATTTACTATTAGATTGATCAAATTGACTAAAATACTATTTCTTAAAAAATAAATTGCTTAAATGTATTTTTGGTCCCCTTATTTTTATTTTTTTAAAGTTTTAAACTCCTCATTTTAAAAACCAGCTTTTAAGTCCCTATACTTTACTTCACTTGGGATTTTCTTGGTCCCCCTCCATATGGCTGCTTCTTTAATTACGTGGCAAATGATTTGTGCAGCCAGATCAGATACTTTTTATTTTTAATTTCAAATATTAGTTTTAAATATTACAAATCATTTTCATTTTTTAAAAAATATTTTTTAATATTAATTATTTACAACTTCTTCATCTTCAGTATCTTCATACAATTATCAAACCCATGTATTGAAATCAAACTCATATATTGAAGTTGAACAAAGTATTAGAAATCACATTGAAACACCAAGTTCCCAAGTATTTAAATTGAATTTAGTTACAAATTAGTTAGAACACTTGCAAATATGAGAAGTCATGGTATCCAGATTTGGATCTTATGGATCTTATGGTGAGCAAATGCAAAAGTGCAGCAGAGAGAGAAAAAACAGAAATACAACTGAATAAGATAGAAGTTACTTCAAGCTACAGTGGTGGTGCGACTGTGATGGGATGCAAAAATGGAAGATGAGTTGCATAAGGGTGGTCACAATGCTTTAAGAGAGCGCATAGATGTAATAGAAAGAGTGGGGGGATTTGGTGGCGGTGGTACGTGATGAAGACGAACAGAAAATTAAATGTGGTCACGAGCGTAGATAAGGTGAAGCGGTTGACTGTGGTTCTGGTGGTGGAACTTGGAGTAATCGATTGGATTTCAAACGCTTCAAGTGTTGATTCAAGAAGTTGGAGTGTGATTTTGACGGTGGAAAAAGACAAAGATTTAATATTTTTTTAGCATCTACGATATTGCGATTTTCAGAAGGAATTAGGGATGAAGAAGATGATGCAAAGCCTTAGGTTTTAATAGTAGAATAATCAATATTAAAAAATAGTTTTTTTAAATGAAAATGATTTATAATATTTAAAATTAAAAATGAAAAATGAAAAATATCTGACCTGACTGCACAAATCATTTGTCACGTTATTAAAGAAGCAGTCATATGGAGGGGGGCCAAGAAAATCCCAAGTGAAGTAAAGTATGGGGACTTAAAAGCTGGCTTTTAAATTGGGGGATTTAAAACTTCAGAAAGTTGAAAATAGGAGGACCAAAAGTGTATTTAACCAAAAATAAATTGCACTACACATTTGATAAAATAGTAATTAACAAAATAACCTTGTCACTTTTCCATTAACTAATGAAAATCAAAACTTTTGTCAAGTGTCAATTTTATCACATTTGCAATGTTTTCCATCTTTCTTCAACTATCAACTATAAAGCTAATACTAATCAATTCAGCAATCTACCATATTTGTCCTTTTATTTTTTTTATTTTCCCACTATGTAAAGGACATTTTTGTAATGAACAAATTAATCTCATAAATTTGAATATCCTATCCCGAAAAGCAAACACGTGTTTTGTTTTGATTGATCATTTTTTAAACATCATTTTACCCTCCATATATGTAATTACCCTCCATGTAAGTACCCTCCATATATTATTTCCCACATTTCTCTTTCTCTCTCATTCATCACAAAATTCACAATCTCTCTCGTAAGGGTGGATTTCTATCACATTTCTAAATAATATAGTCACATTTCTATCACAAATTTTTTATTTTGCATTGTAATTCAAAGGTAATCATATCAAAGGTTATTTATAATAGTGTTTTTTTAGTTATTTTTATAACGATATATATTTTGATTAAAAAAATTATAAAGGATTAAAATAAAACCTTCAAAGATACTTTTTTATAAATAATTTTTTTTAAAAACATTTTCATCGTATTATTCGGTTTATATTATATTTGGTCTTTAAAATTTTGGCATTTTCATTTGTATGTGATATTTTCAAATTATTTTAGTTTCATTCATATTTTTCCCCCTTTGTGCATATTATTTAATACAATTGAGTTTACGTAATCAATGTTCAATTTTTATTTAATAATTTATTTCAAATTTAAAAATGTATAAAAATCTATTTTATACCATATCAAATAATAAAATTCATATTATGTTATTATTATATATGTTATGATTTTTTCACGGGTCACTATCAATACAATATCTTTTTTCAATCATATTTTTTTTTAAATATTATTATTTTCTCCATCTCACAGTTCTTTTTTTTTTCTTTTTGTATGATTCTTTAATATAATTAAATCTATATGATTATTTATTTTTAACACAATATATTTTTTTAAATATATCCTTTTTTTTAAAAAAAAAATTATAATTATTTTAAATTATATATATGCTTATTTAATACAGTTAAATTTCTATAATTATTATTTATTTATTTCAAATTTAATTATATTATATTTATGTATTTTTTTATATGCTTCAACTAATAATTTATATTTTTTTTATATGATTTAATTAATAATTTATATTTTTCGATTATGCAAATGCTCATAATTTCTTTTATTTATATTATTCGTATCGTTAAAAAAATATTACATTAAAAAAATTCTGCGAAAGCATAAATTTCGGACTAGTCGATACCAAAAAAACAGTTTGGTAGAAAACACAATATTATTAAATGCTTGAGATTTGACCCATTAAAACATGATGACACTCCACTGCACATTGCTTCTCCAAAAAGATTTCTGCATATTTATCAGTTTATGTTCCCAAAAAATTCAATGTTACTAAATGTAATATAATTTTCTTTTACAGAAAATGTAATGTAATTAAATTGCTAAGATATTTGTGATTTACCTGCGTAGAGTAGATATTTACTAAAATAAATAATAAGGCACAATAATGATAAACTAATAAAGGAAATAGAGAAATGAAATAGAAAAAATAATAATGTAGAGATGAAAAGAAAATGAAAAGTTAATTAATATTTAAAGATATTTGTGATTCTCCAAATTTATTTTTCTTCATATCTGTTTTTTTTCTTATCTTTCTTCAAATATGTTTTTCTTCGTACAAGAAACAAAAAATTAACATAAAATATATTTTTCTGCATTGTGCATTGAATTAAGTTAAAATGTAGGAATTAAGACACCTAATTTTAGACACATTTGTATATTGTACATAAATCACATATACACACTCTTTGACATAAATTGCATTATTGTATATCCTTGCATGTGCATGTAGGATAGTCGAAGCAATTCAGCATGTCGATGCATGATCTTTATTTAAGACATGAAAATATGAGGAAACTTCATTTTTCACAACACAATTTCACAAGCATGCACGCTCCAACTTGACACCTTGTGCATTTTTCCTTTAGCATTTTCACATGACTTCATCGCGTTTAGGACACTAACCTTTTGCATTTTTGCATCGCCTATCATATGCTCATGCGTTGAGGATTATGTAGATAGCTTGACATGCATCGATTCATGTGATTTTGAAGTTTAAGTTGCATATAAAAAATGTGGAGACGTAGAATTAGACGCATTACGCTTTTTAGGGGCATTTTGCATAATTCATGCACATGTACATAAGCTCGTAATGTGTGCTCTTGATCACTTTAATGCTTACTTTTTGCAAGTTTGAGATTGAATGCTTTGCCATGCTTCCATTCATTTGCATTTTGCTTGTAAACCGTGACTTTCGGAATTAACTATTTCTGATGAACCTTTTTCCTTGTTACTTGATTGTATGGATCGACTTTTGGCATAAAAACATCATGGAAATTCTACAAGTTACAGACCATGCTTAGCACCACTAGAACCGCGCTAAGCGCCAAATTCTCTGACATTTTGTGTTGTAGGTCACGCTTAGCGCCACCAGAAGCAGCCTTAGCGCCAAATTTTCTGTTTGGGCCGCGCTTAGCGCCAAACACCAGGCTTAGCGCAACCTGGAGCTGAAAATTTTATTTTTTTACTTCAAATTCAAAACATCATGTGATTTAACACTCTTGAACATTGTTTGAAATGTATTTGGTGCAGGAGTTTGTATTATATATACATATGATACAATCCTCCATTCTTTTTGCGTTTGTAGATCCGTATATACATTCTATCTATATTATGTTAACTTGTTATTGCATGTTATTTGCTTGTATACCAACATATACATTCTATTTGCTTGCTTTTGGTCTTTTTCTTACTGTGTTACGGTGTACTCACGTATATTTTTGTTTTTTGGTGTCTATTGCTTTTGTACATTTTATTACGTTACATCTTATATCTTTTTTAATTTTTGGGTGATTTGCATTTGTATAATGTATACATTCTATTTCTCTTTTTTAGGGTCTAACTCTCTTCTTGGATATGTGGCACTTGTACACATGTTTTACTTACTTCGGTTATTTTTTACTTTTATTGTGTGTTACATGTGGGGCTTGTCATTATATTGTATGCTCGTGGTTTTCTTGCACCATTGTCGAATGTATACACATGTTCCTGGAGAAGTATACATGTACATTCTATTATATGTTGTGATGGATTCTCTTACAAGTGTTATTAGGAATGTATGTATGATAGCGCTTGTTTTGATTTTGCTTTTTCTTTTTCTTATTGCATGGTTGCGATTGGTTTTGTTATTATTTCTTTATTGTTTGCTTTTCTTTTTTATGATTCTCTTTTAAATTCTCTAAACTTTTTCGCCATCGAGGGTTTTAAAATGATAAGTGGCTAAAATGATGAGGGCTCCGTAGTTGGAGCATGGGAATACCGGTTTAAAGAATACGCTTGTGCAAATTGTGTTTGGTTTTTAAAGTTCTCATCCTTAGATAATTACATTAAGTGTTGCATAGGCTTGCATAGGTCAAGTGGTAATACCGGTGGACCGCGTTGTTAATGTTTCTTTTGCATCCTTGCATGTAATTAAAACTAAAACTTGCTTTCTTTTTTTGAAAAAAAACACTTAATAATGGTTTGAACTCCTTTTTAAGGTAAAAGCAACCAACGAAGACAAACTCTTTTCGCCTATGGGCATTTTTCTTTGTGTTTAAAACCTTTTCATAAGTAAAAAAAAACCAAAACAAGTGAGCTAGAACTACGCTGACTTTAATGGCAGAGAATACCTAGGCATCTTGTCACGGGCTCGATCAAGCACAACTTGTAAAACATCCTTCTTTTCCCGTGGTTTCTTATTTTCCTTTTCTTTTGGATGCATTTTAGCGATTAAGCATAGATAGATATAACACACCTTAGCTAGAAAGTAGAAGTGGATGGCGAAATACTAGTGAAGTCTAATCCTTCTCGTAACAAACTCCCTTACCTAGATCTCTCGGTTGCAATACCGTGGTTTCTTCCCTATCAGGTTTACTCGTGAGATAAAATATGTTCGATGGCGACTCCATTGATATACCCTATCACCGAATTTCACCGGTGGTTTAAGGATCTGCTGCTAGAACTTTGTTGGTCCGTCTAAAAGTTGATCCTAGATTTTATTTTCATGCCTATTGGGTGTTTATCTATTTACTTGCTTTATCGCATCATCCTTTGTATGCTTTTCACTGCATTCTATGTGGCCTTTTATCACTTTTATATATAATGTACATGGTCTAATGCTAATGTATTAGGGTTGTTAATGGTAAGAAGGTTAATTAGAATGAGAGAATAGGATAGAACTTCTAATGGCTACAAATTCTAATGGCTAGAACTTCTAATGGCTAAAACTTCTAATGCCTAGAACTTCTAATGGCTAGAACTTATAATGGTTAGAACTTCTAATGGCTAGAACTTCTAATGGCTAGAACTTCTAATGACAAGAACTTTTAATGGCTAGAACATCTAATGCATAGAACTTCTAATGGCTAGAACTTCTAATGCCTAGAACTTCTAAAGTATAGAACTTCTAATGGCTAGACCTTCTAATTCCTAGAACTTTTAATGCCTAGAACTTCTAATGGCTAGAAATTCTAATAGCTAGAACATCTAATGCCTAAAACTTCTAATGGCTAGAACTTCTAATGCCGAGAACTTCTAATAGCTAGAACTTCTAATGCCTAGAACTTCTAAAGCCTAGAACTACTAATGGCTAGAACTTCTAATGCCTATGACTTCTAATGGTTAGAATTTCTAATGGCTAGAACTTCTAATGGCTAGAACTTCAAATACCTAGAACTTCTAATGGCTAGAACTTCTAATGGCTAGAAGTTTTAATTCCTATAACTTCAAATGCCTAGAACTTATAATGCCTAGAACTTCTAAAGCCTAGAACTTCTAAAGGATAGAACTTCTACTGGCTAGAACTTCCAATGCCTAGAACTTCTAATGGCTAGAACTTCTAATGAATAGAACTTCTAATGGCTAGAACTTCTAATGGCTAGAACTTCTAATGGTTAAAACTTCTAATGGATAGAACTTCTAATGGCTAGAACTTTTAATTCCTAGAACTTCTAATGTCTAGAACTGTTAATGGCAAGAACTTCTAATGGCTAGAAACTTTAATGCCTAGAGCTTCTAATGCCTAGAACATCTAATGAATGGCTAAAACTTCTAATGGCTAGAACTTCTAATGCCTAGTACTTCTAGTGGCTAGAACTTCTAATGGCTAGAACTTCTAATGGCTAGAACTTTTAATGTCTAGAACTTCTAATGGCTAGAACTTCTAATGGCTAGAACTACTAATGGCTAGAACTTCTAATGGCTAGAACTTCTAATGACTTATAACTTCTAATGGCTAGAACTTCTAATAGCTAGAACTTCTAATGGGTAGACCTTCTAATGGATATATCTTCTAATGCCTAGAACCTCTAAATGCTAGAACTTCTAATGACTAGAACTTCTAATGGATAGAACTTCTAATGGCTAGAACTTCTAATGCCTAGAACTTCTAATGTCTAGAACTTTTAATGGTTAGAACTTCTAATGGCTATAACTTTTAATTCCTAGAACTACTAATGCCTAGAACTTCTAATGAATGGCTAGAACATCTAATGCCTAGAACTTCTCATGCCAAGTACTTCTAGTGGATAGAACTTCTGATGGCTAGAACTTTTAATGTCTAGAACTTCTAATGGCTAGAACTTCTGAAGGCTAGAACTTCTAATGGCTATAACTTTTAATGGCTAGAACTACTAATGGCTAGAACTTCATATGGCTAGAACTTCTAATGGCTAGAACATCTAACAACTAGAACATTTAATGGCTAGAATTTTTAATGACTAGAACTTCTAATGGCTAGAACTTCTAATGGCTAGAACTTCTAATGGATAGAACTTCTAATTGCTAGAACTTCTAATGGCTAGAACTTCTAATGCCTAGAACTTCTAATGGCTTATAACTTCTAATGGCTAGAACTTGTAATGGCAAGAACTTCTAATGGATAGAACTTCTGATGGCTAGAATTTCTAATGGGTATAACTTATAATGCCTAGAAATTCTAATGCCTAGAACTTCTAATGGCTATAACTTCTAATGGATGGAACTTCTAATGGCTATAACTTCCAATGGCTAGAACATCCAATGGCTAGAACTTCTAGTGGATAGAACTTCTAATGGATAGAACTTCAAATGGCTAGAACCTATAATTGCTAGAACTTCTAATGCCTAGAACCTATAATGGCTAGAACTTCTAATGGCTAGAACTTCTAATGGCTAGAACTTCTAATGTCTAGAACTTCTACTGGCTTGAACTTCTAATGCCTAGAACTTCTAATGCCTAGAACTTCTAATGAATGGCTAGAACTTCTAATGCCTAGAACTTCTAATACCTAGAACTTCTAATGGCTTATAAATTATAATGGCTAGAACTTGTAATGGCAAGAACTTCTAATGGATAGAACTTCTAATGGCTAGAATTTCTAATGGGTAGAACTTATAATGTCTAGAACTTCTAATGCCTAGAACTTCTAATGGCTATAACTTCTAATGGATGGAACTTCTAATGGCTAGAACTTCTAATGGCTAGAACTTCCAATGGTTAGAACTTCTAGTGGATAGAACTTCTAATGGATAGAACCTATAATTGCTAGAACTTCTAATGCCTAGAACCTATAATGGCTAGAAATTCTAATGGCTAGAACTTCTAATGCCTAGAACTTCTAATGGCTAGAACTTCTAATGTCTAGAACTTCTACTGGCTAGAACTTCTAATGCCTAGAACTTCTAATGAATGGCTAGAACTTCTAATGGCTAGAACTTCTAATGCCTAGTACTTCTAATTGCTAGAACTTCTAATGGCTAGAACTTCTAAGGGCTAGAACTTTTAATGTCTAGAACTTCTAATGGCTAGAACTTCTAAACGCTAGAACTTCTAATGGGTAGAACTTCAAATGGCTAGAACTTATAATGGCTAGAACTTCTACTGACTAGAACTTCTAATGGCTAGAACTTATAATGGCTAGAACTTCTAATGGCTAGAACTTCTAATGCCTAGAACTTCTAATGGCTTATAACTTCTAATGGCTAGAACTTTTAATGGCTAGAACTTATAATGGCTACAACTTCTAATGGCTAGAAATTCTAATGGCTAGAACTTCTAGTGGCTAGAATTTCTAATGCCTAGAACTTCTAAATGCTAGAACTTCTAATGCCTAGAACTTCTAATGCTTAGAACTTCTAATGCTTAGAACTTCTAATGGTTAGAACTTCTAATGGCTAGAACTTTTAATGGCTAGAACTTCTAATGGATAGAACTTCTAATGGCTAGAACTTCTAATGGCTAGAACTTCTAATGGCTAGAACTTCATATGGCTAGAACTTCTAATGGCTAGAACATCTAACAGCTAAAACATTTAATGGATAGAATTTTTAATGACTAGAACTTCTAATGGCTAGAACTTCTAATGGCTAGAACTTCTAATTGCTAGAACTTCTAATTGCTAGAACTTCTAATGGCTAGAACTTCTAATGGCATAGAACTTCTAATGGCTTATACTTCTAATGGCTAGAACTTGTAATGGCAAGAACTTCTAATGGATAGAACTTCTAATCGCTAGAATTTCTAATGGGTAGAACTTATAATGCCTAGAAATTTTAATGCCTAGAACTTCTAATGGCTATAATTTCTAATGGATGGAACTTGTAATGGCTATAACTTCCAATGGCTAGAACATCCAATGGCTAGAACTTCTAGTGGATAGAACTTCTAATGGATAGAACTTCAAATGGCTAGAACCTATAATTGCTAGAACTTCTAATGCCTAGAACCTATAATGGCTAGAACTTCTAATGGATAGAACTTCTAATGGCTAGAACTTCTAATGCCTAGAAATTCTAATGTCTAGAACTTCTAATGTCTAGAACTTCTACTGGCTAGAAGTTCTAATGCCTAGAACTTCTAATGAATGGCTAGAACTTCTAATGCCTAGAACTTCTAATGGCTTAGAACTTCTAATGGCTTATAACTTCTAATGGATAGAACTTGTAATGGCAAGAACTTCTAATGGATAGAACTTCTAATGGCTAGAATTTCTAATGGGTAGAACTTATAATGCCTAGAACTTCTAATGCCTAGAACTTCTAATGGCTATAACTTCTAATGGATGGAACTTCTAATGGCTAGAACTTCCAATGGCTAGAACTTCCAATGGCTAGAACTTCTAGTGGATAGAACTTCTAATGGCTAGAACCTATAATTGCTAGAACTTCTAATGCCTAGAACCTATAATGGCTAGAACTTCTAATGGATAGAACTTCTAATGGCTAGAACTTCTAATGCCTAGAACTTCTAATGGCTAGAACTTCTAATGTCTAGAACTTCTACTGGCTAGAACTTCTAATGCCTAGAACTTCTAATGAATGACTAGAACTTCTAATGCCTAGTACTTCTAATTGCTAGAACTTCTAATGGCTAGAACTTCTAAGGGCTAGAACTTTTAATGTCTAGAACTTCTAATGGCTAGAACTTCTAATCGCTAGAACTTCTAATGGGTAGAACTTCTAATGGCTAGAATTTATAATGGCTAGAACTTCTACTGGCTAGAACATCTAATGACTAGAACTTCTAATGGCTAGAACTTATAATGGCTAGAACTTCTAATGGCTAGAACTTCTAATGCCTAGAACTTCTAATGGCTTATAACTTCTAATGGCTAGAACTTTTAATGGCTACAACTTCTAATGGCTACAACTTCTAATGGCTAGAAATTCTAATGGCTAGAACTTCTAGTGGCTAGAATTTCTAATTCCTAGAACTTCTAATGGCTAGAACTTCTAATGGCTAGAACTTCTAATGCTTAGAACTTCTAATGCTTAGAACTTCTAATGGCTAGAACTTCTAATGGTTAGAACTTCTAATGGCTAGAACTTTTAATGGCTAGAACTTCTAATGGATAGAACTTCTAATGGCTAGAACTTCTAATGGCTAGAACTTCTAATGGCTAGGACCTTTGATGGCTAGAACTTCTGACAGCTACAACTTCTGACGGTCAGAGCTTCTGACGGCCAGAGCTTCTGACAGCCAAAACTTCTGATCCTTCTGATCACCAAGAAACTTAACATCCATTAAATTTCCAACTTCACTCTATTTCACTCGTCATTTGCAAGTTCAATTTAATTCATCATCATCCATATTTTCAAGCTTATTTCAAAATGTTGATTATTACATTCATTCAAGATGATATTTCTTTTACAAGACTTTAACAAGAGAAGAACTGTAAGTTGTTCACAAATTCAAGTTTTATTTCTCTAAAGTTTACCACAAGAGTTGACTCCTAAGCATTCTAATTATAAGTTATGAGCTGGCACGGACTAGAACTGTGCGGGGGTCGATTGCGGACCCTTTCCGCTTGCCCATGATATCATCATGACTCGATAGAAGGAAATATAAAAAGCGGGACTTTGCTTGGCGGTGCCACGTCGGGTGTCCAAACCACTCTTGACCTATGCAAGCACAAATATAAACACTTACTGAGAATTACCTCCCTATGCAGATGGAGGATTTTAAACAAACCAAACACAATTAGCAAACAGAAGCGCCCTAAACGGGTCTTTAAATAAACCAGAGGGGTTCCTGAACATGCTCCAACTACGGAAACCCCTTCATACATCTCTATTCCTACTTCTCATGGCAAGGAAAGCGGTAAAACCCTACTTCTCATACTCTCTAGAAAAGCGATAAAGAAATGAGGTAGACAAAGTAAAATAAATACCAAATGGGTAAAGATCCGAAGAGCACTGCGAGTTAAAAAATACTCCAAAAAACTTCGAGTAAACTGCCATCAACAAAGCAATGATAAGAAATAGCTCGATCAATATAATCCACAAGGTGATATCGTGCAATATGTGCGTGTAGCAAACACGTCCTCATATCAATCGGAACACCTGCACAAAGGTACATATTCAGACAAAACAACAGAATATGTGTTTCTCGTAATGTGAGAAAACACAAAGCAAAATGTGTTTTTTAAATGCAAACAGAACCACGGGAGAAGTGGTAACCACGGGAGAAGTGGTATGTCAGTGTACCAAGATTAGGTACCTAACCAAAACATCCTCAATGTACCTTGCACAAGTCAACAAACATGTCAAAAACAACAAGGAAGCGGGAATACAATTGCATATTCACATCACATATCAAAATGTGATCCAAAGGTGAAGAAATGGAATGTAAATGTGTATAGTAACATAAGAATGGAAAAACGGGAAGCAACGCACACATAATGCAAAATAACCCATGGATGATATCAAAATCGAGATAAGTCCATCACAATAGTTCTCAAATGCAATGCTAAACATAGTTAGAGATCTAGAGTAGTTAAAAATCAAAAATCTACACTAAAATGACTTAAAATGCATTATTTACAAAGAAAACAAAGCATGAGAGGTAAGTTCTTAATAGATGGCAGTAACTACATTCTCTAAAGCTTTCCTAAACATCTAAACAAATAGAGGGAAAACCACAAACTAAACATGCGAAAGGAAGCTAGAAAAACTATACAATTATCAAACTAGTTCATAAGAATCGAACCATTAAAGGTTAGCTTTGAAATTCTATTCACAATTCTAAGATAAGGCATACATTTAACTACAATTAAATTGTATCAAAACATCTAAAGTTTCTAAGAAACACATGGTATTATATTCCTACAACTAGTCAATTCAAACGACAAAGGAAAAACATGCTTCTAAACATTACAAGTTAATCGAAACTTGAGAATTAAGCAACTATTAAATTCAAATAGATGTAAAACTATACAAGTCAGTATCTAACTCATATTAAATGATCTCAAATGAAATGCACAAGAAAAATTATACTTAAAACATATTTGTGCACAAAATGAAGCCAAAACGATTAATCGTCGCTCTAACGGTTTGCTACCATGGGATCCTAATTATCCAACTCGATTATAGGTTCTAAATCAATGTAACAACTACCTAAACATGTCAAAATGTTAGTCAAGAAGTTATTCAACGGTTAGAACAAGTATTTGACATTATATGCAAAGAAAATCAACACCACAAGTGTATGTGTGTGTAGTGTACAAAAAAGGTTCGCTCCGACACTTTTCGAGTCAAAAAACACCATTATGGATAAATATGAAAAGTGAACCAAAATACAAGGCATAAGGTAAAGAAAACTGTTCGCGATGAGAGCTTGGGATGGCTCGAAACATGATTTACATGTCCAAATCAAGAAACTGTTCGCGATGAGAGCTTCGGATGGCTCGAGAAACATGATTTACATTAAGAAAAGTCGAAAAAACTCATTACGGATCAAAAGTTAGAGCCAAAACAAATATTATGTCCAACTTTATCAATTTTCAAAGTGTCATGTTATTTTCCACCAAACTCAAATAAGCTTATTTCCAATGTATTTTTGTGGTATTTAGATGAATAAAAATGCAAGTGTATGTGATATCATGTGCAAGTGATACATACTCAATGCAAATACTACCTATATGCTATGCAAGCATGTAAGAATGTTGAAAGAAATTAGATGTGCAAAGTGGTAAAGTGCTGTGAAAAGTGAACTTTCAACATATTTTTATACCATAAAAGTTGAACAACACCACATAAAATTAGTTAAACTATCCTACATGCAAATGCATGGATATGCAAAGATGCAATTTATGTCACAATATATTAATTCAAGTGTGTCCATGTGAGTTGTGTGCAATGTGTAGGTGTAGTGCAAGTGTACCTAAAAACTAGGTGTTAGTTTCTACATTTCAACATGATTTCAATGCACGAAATAAGCCTCAAATTAATGATTCAATGCATGTCAAAGAATTTACATATTACTTGATGCATGATCATATAATTTGTGATCCAAAATGCTCACATCAAGTACCTAAATACAATGCAAAGTCACAACACATGTGTAGGTGTGTGTAGTGTGTAGAAAGTTTCACACCGACACTTTTAAGGCTCCAAAAATGGACCAAGATCAATGAATTCGACAAAACAAATGCTATAATCGGAATCCACACGGAATTTCCAAGCAATCTCAATATTCAATTTCAAGAAATTCAACAATTGAAAAATCGATTGAAATAAGCACTTAAGTAAATAAGCACTTACTTGTACTTGAAGCTTTGAGTTGAAATTGATGAGGAAAATCTTGTAATTCTCCAAGAAAATACCAAATCAAAGTTGAATTGATGATAATAAAAGAGGAAAATCTTGAATCCTTGGAGAATTGAAGAGGAAAACTTCAACTCTTCACCTCGACACCATAAACGCTCTTCAATGTTCTTGATTGATGAAGAGCTTGATTTGATCCTTGAGAATTGGAAGGGAATAGAAGAGTATGGAGCTGTACCGGAGAAGGAGAGAAGAAGAAAAAAAATAATAAAAAGTTTTCCGGCGCGGTGGTTTTGGAATTCCGTGGTGGTTGTTGATGGTTTGAGGTGGTTGTTGGTGGTTTGAGGTGGTTGTGCAACTTTGAGTTGAGAGAAAAGTGAGAGCTCTTGGGTCAAATTTAACAAATGATTCTCTCTACCAATTTTGTGAGTGATAAAATATATTTATAATATGAAAAAATGGGCTTTGGAGTGTCTCGGATCCATAATTAAGTCCTAATCGCGATTATCAAAATGATTTTCGTACACAGTCCAAAACAGCCTAATCCGTGCAGAATTTGAAGTCGGAATTCAAATGAAAAATGTCCGGAACGTGATTTTTCTTACGTGAATAAAACTTTCGACGCGATCGGATGAACGGTCAAGGTGATATGAATTTTTGAAGTTTCAGCACAGTTTTCGGGCGTCCGACGCATGCAGAATTCTCAATGCGCTCTTCGGAGAAAATGCCTCGAACGAGGGTCTTCTGATCAAAATTTGCCAGTGAGTGTTTCTGAGATAACCGAAGATAACAAAATTTTTGAATTTTTGGCACTGGTCCCATCTCGTTTCGATAAAAAACAAGCGAGATATGATTTTTTGAAGTTCGTGTACCAGATGAAAATTGCTCGGTTCAGCTCAAAATTACGTCCGAAGAATAAAATACTGGTCTTAAAAGATGAGGAATCAGCTCCCGAGTTTCAACTGAAAGTTGTAGAAGGATTCGATACGGAATTTTAGAAATTGGTCCCGCTCAGTTTCGAGTTTCCAGCTAAGACATATGAACTTTTTAGTGGGCAGGACACACGGTTCAGCATTAAAATTCAGTTTAATCCTCTTGAGAAATTGAATTTTTCGGGGACCTTCCTCACATAATTTGCTTCTAGCTTTCAAACAAAAATTGTAGATAAAAATGAGAGGGACATGCCCGTCAAAATTCATAAGAAAACACCTGACGAGCTGTGAGATACGCTCTCTGGAGTGCCCGAAACGCACTGAAAACCCAAAATCCACTTCATTGAGGAATAAGCAAATAAATTCATTTTTTCTTGACGAAATGACCTCCAACCTGAACAAATAAACTGGAGGACATATTGATATGATTCCAGAGATTGTGGAACCAAGCCAAAATAACTTCCTGACCAAAAAATCTTGCAAATAGTCGTACGAACTGAGAAACATTGATTCTTGGCTCAAAATGATCTAAGATAGATGAAACACGCCGTTTCTTTCGTACTTGGGATGTTTTGAACCTGGTAACCCCATGATCAATGATATGCATGCACCTACATGTATGTTTATGCAATCGAATTATAAGCCAGAAATACGAAAAAGAAGAGGGCGAATTTTGGGGTACAACAGCTTCCCCTATTCAATTTTCTTCGACCGAAGGGTGAGATTGGCGCAAGCCTTTCGAACCAATGAGGTAGAAGATGATTGAATACCTAAATGAACCGTAAAATTCGCGCTCTGAAGGCGAGCGGAGAATTATTATATTTTGGACTTTTTGTTTGAACATGTACACTGGAGAGACATAAGGAGGACACACTTATACCAACGAACTCGGGCATTTCGCTCACGAGAACGATGGTACTGAAACGATCCACTAGGAATGATGAAGAGAAACACCCACGAAAGAGAGACTCAATATGGATGGGAAATAAAGGAGGCAAATTCATACGGACAAACTCAGGCATTCCGCTCACGAGAACAACTGTATTGAAATGACCCATCAAGGATGATGAAGAGAGGGCACCCATGAAAGAGCGACTCAATGAGGATGAGAAATGAAGGGGACAAGTTCATACAAATGAACTTGTGCATTCCGCTCATGAGTACATTTATACTGAAACAACCCATCAAAGATGATACAGAGAGATACAAAGAGGGAAAACTCATACACGTGAACTCGAGCATTCCGCTTACGAGAACACTTGCATTGAAGTGACCCACCAGAGATGGTAAAGAGAGAACAAACTGTACCAAGATGAATTTAATATATCAATGATGAATGAAGTACACTTATACCAAAGCGAACTCAAGAAAGAGTACATCTATACCAAGATGAACTTACAAGAAAGAGGACACTTAAACCAAAGCGAACTCTAAGAAAGAGAACATCTATACCAAGACGGACTCCAAAAGAGTATATCTATACCGAGACAACTCCGATCATAGACCTTCAAACAGAAGAAAGACTTAAACCAAAGCGAACTTCGAAGATAAAAAATGAAGACACTTATACCAAAGTGAATTTCAAAAGAGATAATATCTATACCAAGACGAACTCTAAAAGAGCATATCTATACCAAGATAACTCTAACCATGGACCTTCAAACAAAAGAAACGCTTATACCAAAACGAACTTCGAAGATCAAAATGAAGACACTTATACCAAAGTGAATTTCAAAAGAGATAACATCTATACCAAGACGAACTCTAAAAGAGTATATCTATACCAAGACAACTCCAACCATAGACCTTCAAATAGAAGAAACGTTAATACCAAAACGAACTTCAAAGATCAAAATGAAGACACTTATATCAAAGTGAATTTAAAAAGAGATAACATCTATACCAAGATGAACTCTAAAAGAGTATATCTATACCAAGACAACTCCAACCATAGACCTTCAAACAGAAGAAACGCTTATACCAAAATGAACTTCAAAGATCAAAATGAAGACACTTATACCAAAGTGAATTTCAAAAGAGATAACATCTATACCAAGACGAACTCTAAAAGAGTATATCTATACCAAGACAACTCCAACCATAGACCTTCAAACAGAAGAAACGCTTATACCAAAATGAACTTCGAAGATCAAAATGAAGACACTTATACCAAAGTGAACTCCAAAAGAGATAACATCTATACCAAGACGAACTCTAAAAGAGTATATCTATACCAAGACAAATCTAACCATAGACCTTCAAACAGAAGAAACGCTTATACCAAAACGAACTTCGAAGATCAAAAAGAAGACTCTTATACCAAAGTGAATTTCAAAAGAGATAACATCTATACCAAGACGAACTCTAAAAGAGTATATCTATACCAAGATAACTCAGAAGGAAGTAAACATCTATACAAAGATGAACTTCAAAAATAGATCTTTAGCACAAAGAGGTTGTTAACTTTGCAGATCTAAACAAAGAGAGGACACCTGGAGACGGTGAACTCACAAAGGGAAGAGAAACATCTGTACAAAGATGAACTCATTAGGGATAAGAAACATCTGTACAAAGATGAACTTACGAGGGAAAGAGACCGATCAAAAGGACTCTAACAAAGATTTCCACCATGTCGGGCTTTAAAAAGGTGCATGCAACGCACAAGAACTATAATATTCCTCAGGCCAAAGGCGGGGTATAATTCTTCAAGAGTGGAAATTATTTGAATTACCACACACCAAGTATGGATACTCAAATACTTGAAAAGCAAGAAAGGTTGAAAACTGACTCTTACTCACACTCTAACGGCGATACAAACATGGGTAACATAACCAAAGACTTGCTACGCAAGGAAAGTCTACGACTTACTGGGGAAAGGGTAACACGACCCGACGTGACTGAGATAAAGAAAGTCACGGAAGACTCCACTGGAGAGAGAATTAATTCTCATAAGACACTAAATTTGAAGTGACGATTAGGGAAGCAGAAAGCCATTGAGAAAACATCTTGAGGGTAAACCACACATAGATTGTTTATTTCTTCTGGATATACATAATTGACAAACACTTAATATGCATGTTTGAACTTTTATGGCGTAATTCTCCCAATCAACGAAATGCTACGCGTTTAAGGTAGATGCAATGTAATGAATGCATGCTTGAATGGTTAAATGAGAAGTACTAGTATCGATGGTCGGCTACTGAGAAGCTGTTAACATCCAAGAGAGAGGTACCACTGGGGAGTGGATTTTAGAGAACACTTGCAAAAATTGCAATTCCAATATGGGAAGCGTTCTTCACTTTGGGAGAGATGAATCGGACCTCAACCAAATTTTGACTTCCTGGGGAGAGAATCATTATTCTTCACTAAGGATACAGAAAACTTCTCTAGAGCATTCTCCTACTTTCACTGGGGAATTTGGAAGACTTCATGGGGAATTCTGAGAGAAAATTCGCCGGGGAGCACAACTTCATGGGGAATTCACAAACATCTGCGAGTAACCATTAGCATCGTGAATAAATCAAACGAAATTCGACTTCATCGGAGAATCAATCCTCTTGTGGGGATATGAAACTTTCAACCAAGAATCCATCGGGGAGAACATAACAATTTTTGTCTCCAAGAATAAAGATCTCAATAGCAAGACCACACTGGGGAGTCTTCGATTGGGGAATGCACATCGGTGTAGAAATACCGGCAAAGATGAATGATTAATCTTCACTAGGGAAAGAGAAACCTGGTTTGGATAGAAAGCTCCACTGGGGAATACATTCAAATATCCAACTCCATTGGGGAAACAAATATTCTTGTCCCAACATGGCTTAATATGAGAACAAAACACTCGAAGATGCTCAGAATAACTTCACACGGAAGAGTGCAACTTACACCAGGGGATATAATCAATTGACTGGGGTGCGATTCACAATGGGAACTTTGATGTGACAAGGCATTGTTCACTGGTGAATACGATAACCATTCACTTGTCACAGCATACTCACTGGGGATATCAACCCCAAGACAACAGTTCAAACACCATCTTCACTGAGAATAAAGGCGAGAACTTTCTATTTGAGATGATTTGAGAATTCGACGAACATTCACTTGGGAACTTCTCCTGGAATAGGTATCAACAAACTCATCGGGGATATACCTGAGATCAGTACCCATGACTTGCACTAGGGATTTATGTCGCATATAGGGATTTCATGTCAACTTCATCGGGATAATCCCATCAAGATGTCAAAGTGTGTATCACTGAGGAACTAATCAACCCATCAGACTCTCTTGGCGATGAATTTTTCTTGAGAATCAACCTCACTGGGGATAAGCCTCAAACAACATCAAGGCTTATACTGGGGAGTACGATAATATCAATATGTCGAAGCACAAATCACCGGTAACAAAATCAATCCATCAGGACCTTTGGGAAATAAATTCTGCTTGAGAATTGGCTTCAAAGGGGAGAAACCTGGATTCAACTGTACTCTTCATTGTGGAAAGGGACTTCATACTGATGACCCATCAATTACCTGTAAATTGCAAGTCATAACAATGTATCCAAGCACGGAGAGAATTACAGAGAGACAACTTACCCCTGCGTCTTCGGATTCTAAAAAGATTCTCCTTTGATCAACGGATTCTCGGAGATTAGTCAATCTTCACAAATACCCCAATTTGATTGAACTTTGAGGGATATAATCCCGACTTGAATGCCCCAGATTACTCATCACTTGAGAGATATCTGGATCTCGACATAACTTCACCGGATTGATCACCACTTGAGAGATTGTCAGAATCTCGACGTAACTGCCCCAGTTTAATCATAACTCACTCCATGGAGCATTAACACGTTTCTCTACCCTTTTGGGCAATCAAACACTGAGATAATTCTTCTCAAAAGAGTACCATTATTGGGATATTGCCCATGCTTTGAGGGATTTTGATAATCTAATTCTTCTCAAAAGAGACTCACAGATTTTGAAGACCAAACCTCTTCAGGGTAATTGTCTTATATTTGGAATGCAGGATAACACACAGTTATGCTTCTCAACATGATCTGCTTCACGCTCAAACAGATGTTTCAAGCAATCCACCCCTTGGGAACAACTGAAAGTGATATACAATAGCTCAACAGAAACTTTCAGGCAATCAGAAACTTGCATACAATCTGTTTCAAATCAATCTTCAAATTAATCTTCTTATACTCAACAGAGTCAACAAAAAGCTTGCCCCAAATTAGGAACACTCTTCAAACAATGGTTCAATCTTCAACACATCCCTGAATAATTTGTCTCTCGGGATAATCAAGTTTTTCATCTGATGCTCATTATGCAAGCTTACTTGATGTTTAATCACTTATTCATATGCAAAGAATGTTTTATTCTATGAATGATAATTCTAATGCAAATCATATGCTTGTCTTGAAGTTAAAAACATTTATTGAAAAGATGTCAAAACATCGATTTTTTTGTTCAAAGAAAGTAAAAAGAAGATGGAGTGATACCAACTCAAAATTTAAACAAGCCTCCTAGGAGTCAGGATACCGTACTCTCGTCACGGTTTAGCTTTCAAATTAACCCATGCTTCAATTAGGACTTTCAAGGGTTGTAACGTGGCCTGGTTCACGGTTTTAGAAAAAAAGATTTAAGGCTCAAAATATTTGGTGCCCGCCCATTCTCCGTGATGTTCTCCATTCCTACGTTCAAATCAACTCAATACGAGCATCTATCTTTCACAGGGAGTTTACAATAATTGGGGAACCAACGAGCTATCTTACTTTTGGACATGGTAGTCACTCACCTATTTCATTTAGTACTTGATCACACGACCTTGTTCTTTGATTTGCAATATCATATTCTTTCTTTTCTTTTCTTTTCTTTTCTTTTCTGTTTTCTTTTCTTTTCTTTTCTTTTTTTTTTTTCTTTTTTTTTTTCTTTCTTTGAACAAGTCGTGTGAAACTAAGTCGTTCGACTCTTTGTTAAGGTGTGACTACCTTATTCCTTGATGGGCAATGAATACCCATTGGGGTTTTGCCATATTCTCGACCTCTTGATAAATGAAGGATAAAAATTGTGGTTGATCCTTGAATGTACTCTCCTGACGAGATTTAAATGCTCGATCAGGTTAATTGAACACTACCCTGCCCCAGGTTAAAAATTTAGGGTTTTTTTAATAGAAAAGAAACTCCTACTCCAAGGCTCAAAGGGGTTAACGAGGGTCTATCTCCCTTATATCTCTAGTGTTTGGGAATTTGAAACAATGCCTGTACATCATCAGCAAAGTTTTTATTCGAAAGGCATACCATTTGAGACTCTTGGTATATTGTTCATCATCCTCCCTATAGAGGTTTTCATTTATTCACAAGAGTTGAGCATCAAAAGCATTTAAAACATTTAAGAGTGAATACGAATGGATTAATTCAAGACAAACATATTCAATGCATTATGATTAATATTCAAGAATGAGCAAGTTTTGCATACAAGTAAGTAATGAACAAACAAGAAATATTACAAATGAGAATGCAAAATAAAACTGAAAATCTCCATAGTTGAGGAGAGTAGCCTCCAAATGGACTTATTGCTTCAGATGATGCATTTTGAAATTTCGACATTCATTGAGTCAAAGGAGCATCCAAATTTGACCGTCCAGTGTGAAACTGATAGCCTTTGCATCAAGCAGATCTTGCACTTTATCTCTCAAGGACTTACAACCTTTTGGCTGGATCATACAAACTTCACAGTCAATACCACAACCTGGGAATACACCATTTCTCAACAAACACTCTTTCACAAAGGATAAAGGAGATGTCAGCAGATTTACATCTTCAACCAAATACAAACCTCCACCCTTAACAATAGCATTGATAGTAGCATCGTCATAAGTTGGTAATGGATGTTGAGTAGCATCAGATGTTGGTGCTGGTCCGAAGTTGAAAGCCTCAGCATCAAGCAGGTCTTGCACCATGTGCTTGAATGCCATGCAATTCTCAATAGTATGCCACTGCCCGTTAGAATGGAAGGCACACCGAGCGTTAACGTTTAAATTCTTTGGAAACTTATTAGGATTAATCCTTAAAGTATGCAATTCAATCAGCTTCAACCGTTGCAAGTGGGAAAATAGTTCAATATGAGACATCGGGATAGGATCAAATTTCCTCGGCACCTTTGGTCGTCGTTGACTATCCTGCTTGGAAGCATAAGTTTGCTTTTGAGGCGCAGCAGCAGCCGAAATAGTCACATCTGCAATTGGGGTAACATTAATTTGCACACTCAAACCTGTGAGAGTAAGGAGAATTATCCCTTCATCAAGTAAATCTTGAACTTTATGTTTCAACGCCATACAGTTCTCAGTATCGTGACAAAGTGCCCCAAAATGGAAATCACACATAGCATTTTCATCATAATCATGCGGAAGCTTTCCATGCATTGTGAAAATTTGAAGCCCAACCAATTGAAACTTAAGCAATTGAGGAATTAACTGAGCATATAGCATCGGAATGTGATCAAATTTCCTCTCAGGTTACGACGGCTCTGGTTGGTGAGCTTTACCCTTTGGATCTTTTTGAGCAACATAAACTAGTTTTGGACGAAAATACCCCGGAACACAAGGTGGTAGAGGAGATGTAAGCCCTGATTCAAGACTTGAAGAAGCCCCCAAAGTATAGGGAGTAAGAGAAACTCTTGTTGCGGAAGCGAGTGCATGTTTGTCTTCCTTTCTCAACACAGTATTCAAAATTTCCATGACCAAACTCAACTGAGTCTTCAACTGATGGTTCTCCTCCTTCAGGAGTTCTTGTCCACTGACCAAATCTGGCATGTATAGCATCAAAAACGCCATATGTTCTTTCATTTCATCCAATTCCCCACAAAGTTGTTCCATCACTTAATTCTGATCATAGAGTGGTAAGAAGCCAAGGTTTGTAATTCTGCAAAGAAAATACCAGGTCTGAATAAGAGAAATCCCTAAGTTTCGAACACCTGTTATGAATGCATGAAATGAATGATTATGCAGGTTATATATGTACATATTTATTTTTTCTGACATTTCTTTTAAAATTAAACATGCTACGATGCAAGTGCATTGACCATGGGTTCAAAATTTCAGCATAACAATGGGTAACATCTGCACAATCCACTGAATAACGGTTGCACAATCTGAATAATCTGAATATCACAGGATCAAAAGTTCGGCACCAATTCAGGATACCATAGAAGAACCAAGTCTGAATATCATAGGATCAAAGGTCCGACATCATTTTAGAATATCATAGAAAATACCAGAGAACCAGGATTCAAGAACCAAGTATCATAAGGCTCACGATCATCAATAACAAAATGTCAACAAAGGACCAGTATAATCACCATCAGAATAAATAGTCACCATCTGAATAAATAGTCACCATCTGAACAAAGTCACCATTTGAACAAAGTCACCATCTGTACCTGTAATAATCATGATCCCGCCCCACTCACAGGTGAAACTAAGGCTTGGGTAAGGTCAACGTAACTCCAGGATCTAGTTCTCCTAGAGAAACTACCATCATAACACCTACGTGAAGATGATAGCCCCCTGATTGAACCTCCCCTGAAGCATGGACGACATGCCAAACTACAAGATCTACATCCGGTATCTGACATGTTCCACTCTATTCCTAGGTGTCCTATATGTCTCTCGGCCGGGGTATGGGGCCTTTTACCTCTTGTAACTCCCACCCAATTCAGAAACAGATCACAACACAACAACCCAACCAGTATATGAAAGCGGTAAATATGCCACATAGAATGCAATGCAAGCATACAAAGGATGTTACAATAAAGCAAGTAAATAAATAAACAAATAAATAAACACCCAATAGACATGAAAAATAAAAGCTAGGATCGACTCCTGATCGGACCAGCAAGAGGTCTGTACGATCCCCAGTGAAGTCGCCAGTTGAAACAACCGGCTGAACATCATCCGATAACTGTATCAATGAAGTCGCCATCGAACATTTTTTATCTCACAAAAGGAGAAAGGTAAACGCATCGCGAAAACCTAAAAGGGATAAGACACGGTCTTGCGACCGAGAGATAGGGTAAGGGAATCTATTACACGAAGGGAAGGTAATAGCACCCCACGTGCCCGTATTACTCTACGGTATCCACTTCTATTTTCTATCTAATGGGTGTGTTTATATCTATTTACTGCTTAATCATTATATTTGCATGCTAAAAGAGACTGCATGTGAAAGAAAGGAAAATAAAGAAAAACACGGGGAAAAGAAGGAAGTATTTACAAAGTTTGCTCGATCGAGCCCCGTGATAAGATGCCTACATATTCCCTCGTGAAATTGGAAAGTTAGAGCACCGTAATTCGGCTCAATTGTTTTGGTGGGTTATGTGTTTTTTACTTATGCAAAAGAATTTTAAACACAAAAAGAAAACCCGTAGGCAAAAAGAGGTTTGATCTTGGTTGGTTGCTTTTACCTTGAAAAAGGAGTTTGAACCATTATTAAGTGTTTTGATTTGTAAAGAAAAAAAAACAAGTTTTAATCTTATTACATGCATGGATGCAAAAGAAACTAGAAAGCAAACAAGGGAAACTATCTAATGCTATCCCTAATGTCATCATGCATGGATTACAACCTAAGGTCTAACTCGAATCGCTATCTAAAATAGATTCAAGAGATTCCTAAGGGAACATGGCAAAGGTTTACAACCTAAATCTATGTCTATCTCAATTCGCTACTAAAGTAGAATCGAAGACGACAAAAAGGAATGGAACAGGTTTGTAACTTAAATCTATGTCTATCTCGAATAACTATCTAATGTAGAATCGAAGACGACAAAAGGGATGAAGCAAGCAAGTGCTTTCGCAGAAGCACACAAACAATGCAATAACAAACAAATGGCACACAAGCGCAGGAAAAGGAGGAAGTCCCATAGCCTCGAACAGTAACGAGCATACCGTGAGTCAACCAGGAGCCGACACATCTGATTCCTGTGAATAGTATCACCGCATGACATAAATTGTCAAGTGTGAAGAGTAAATGATGCGAGCTCTGCAATAAATGCGAACCCCAGGAAAGAGTGGAGAGTTAGAATAGGGAACTCTTGCCACTTTTATTATTGACTCGATAAAGGAAGCAACACGATTCGCGGGGTGACAGACTAGAACCGTAAGGGGTCGATTGCTGACCCTTTCCGCTTGCCCATCATATCATCATGACTCGATAGAAGGAAATATAAAAAGCGGGACTTTGCTTGGTGGTGCCACGTTGGGTGTCCTAACCACTCTTGACCTATGCAAGCACAAATATAAACACTTACTGAGAATTACCTCCCTATGCAGATGGAGGATTTTAAACAAACCAAACACAATTAGCAAACAGAAGCACCCTAAACGGGTCTTTAAATAAACCAGAGGGGTTCCTGAACATGCTCCAACTACGGAAGCCCCTTCATACATATCTATTTCTACTTCTCATGGCAAGGAAAGCGGTAAAACCCTACTTCTCATACTCTCTAGAAAAGCGGTAAAGAAATGCGGTAGACAAAGTAAAATAAATACCAAACGGATAAAGATCCGAAGAGCACTGCGAGCTAAAAAATACTCAGGAAAACTTCAAGTAAACTGCCATCAACAAATCAATGATAAGAAACAGCTCGATCAATATAATCCACAAGGTGATATCGTGCAATATGTGCGTGTAGCAAACAAGTCCTCATAACAATCGGAACACCTGCACAAAGGTACATATCCAGACAAAACAATAGAATATGTGTTTCTCGTAATGTGAGAAAACACAAAGCAAAAAGCGTTTCAAACGCAAACAGAACCACGGGAGAAGTGGTATGTTAGTGTACCAAGATTAGGTACCTAACCAAAACATCCTCAATGTACCTTGCACAAGTCAACAAACATGTCAAAAATAACAAGGAAGCGGGAATACAATTGCATATTCACATCACATGTCAAAATGTGATCCAAAGGTGAAGAAATGGAATGTAAATGTGTATAGCAACATAAGATTGGAAAACCGGGCAGCAACGCACACATAATGCAAAATAACCCATGGATGATATCAAAATCGAGTTAAGTCTATCACAATAGTTCTCAAATGCAATGGTAAACATAGTTAGAGACCTAGAGTAGTTAGAAATCAAAAATCTACACTAAAATGACTTAAAATGCATTATTTACAAAGAAAACAAAGCATGAGAGGTAAGTTCTTAATAGATGGCAGCAACTACATTCTCTAAAGCTTTCCTAAACATCTAAACAAATAGAGGGAAAACCACAAACTAAACATGCGAAAGGAAGCTAGAAAAACTATACAATTATCAAACTAGTTCCTAAGAATCGAACCATTAAAGGTTAGCTTTGAAATTCTATTCACAATTCTAAGATAAGGCATACATTTAACTACAATTAAATGTTATAAAAACATCTAAAGTTTCTAAGAAACACATGGTATTATATTCCTACAACTAGTCAATTCAAACGACAAAGGAAAAACATGCTTCTAAACATTACAAGTTAATCGAAACTTGAGAATTAAGCAACTATTAAATTCAAATAGATGTAAAACTATACAAGTCAGTATCTAACTCATATTAAATGATCTCAAATGAAATGCACAAGAAAAATTATGCTTAAAACATATTCGTGCACAAAATGAAGCCAAAACGATCAATCGTCGCTCTAACGGTTTGCTACCATGGGATCCTAATTATCCAACTCGATTATAGGTTCTAAATCAATGTAAAAACTACCTAAACATGTCAAAATGTTAGTCAAGAAGTTATTCAACGGTTAGAACAAGTATTTGACATTATATGCAAAGAAAATCAACACCACAAGTGTATGTGTGTGTAGTGTACAAAAAAGGTTCGCTCCGACACTTTTCGAGTCAAAAAACACCATTATGGATAAATATAAAAAGTGAACCAAAACACAAGGCATAAGGTAAAGAAAACAATCAAAATGACTTATCAAAAATATCGGAATCTATGCACACGCGTACGGTCTCAAAAATGCGGACGGTTCGGTCAAATCTTGTTCAAAGATATATTTTTTGCCTAAAAGTCAGCAGCTCCCAGATTTGACCGAAACATGTCCAAATCAAGAAACTGTTCGTGATGAGAGCTTCGGATGGCTTGAGAAACATGATTTACATTAAGAAAAGTCGAAAAAAATCATTACGGATCAAAAGTTAGTGCCAAAACAAATATTATGTCCAACTTTATCAATTTTCAAAGTGTCATGTTATTTTCCACCAAACTCAAATAAGCTTATTTCCAATGTATTTTTGTGGTATTTAGATGAATAAAAATGCAAGTGTATGTGATATCGTGTGCAAGTGATACATACTCAATGCAAATACTACCTATATGCTATGCAAACATGTAAGAATGTTGAAAGAAATTAGATGTGCAAAGTGGTAAAGTGCTGTGAAAAGTGAACTTTCAACATATTTTTATACCATAAAAGTTGAACAACACCACATCAAATTAGTTAAACTATCCTACATGCAAATGCATGGATATGCAAAGATGCAATTTATGTCACAATGTATGAATTCAAGTGTGTCCATGTGAGTTGTGTGCAATACATAGGTGTAGTGCAAGTGTACCTAAAAACTAGGTGTTAGTTTCTACATTTCAACATGATTTCAATGCACGAAATAAGACTCAAATTAATGATTCAATGCATGTCAAAGAATTTACATATTATTTGATGCATGATCATATAATTTGTGATCCAAAATGCTCACATCAAGTACCTAAATATAATGCAAAGTCACAACACAAGTGTAGGTGTGTGTAGTGTGTAGAAAGTTTCACACTGACACCTTTAAGGCTCCAAAAATGGACCAAGATCCATGAATTCGACAAAACAAATGCTATAATCGGAATCCACACGGAATTTGCAAGCAATCTCAATATTCAATTTCAAGAAATTCAACAATTGAAAAATCGATTGAAATAAGCACTTAAGTAAATAAGCACTTACTTGTACTTGAAGCTTTGAGTTGAAATTGATGAGGAAAATCTTGTAATTCTCCAAGAAAATACCAAATCAAAGTTGAATTGATGATAATAAGAGAGGAAAATCTTGAATCCTTGGAGAATTGAAGAGGAAAACTTCAACTCTTCACCTCGACACCATAAACGCTCTTCAATGTTCTTGATTGATGAAGAGCTTGATTTGATCCTTGAGAATTGGAAGGGAATAGAAGAGTATGGAGCTGTACCGGAGAAGGATAGAAGAAGAAAAAAAATAATAAAAAGTTTTCCGGCGCGGTGGTTTTGGAATTCCGTGGTGATTGTTGATGGTTTGAGGTGGTTGTTGGTGGTTTGAGGTGGTTGTGCAACTTTGAGTTGAGAGAAAATTGAGAGAGAAAAGTGAGAGCTCTTGGGTCAAATTTAACAAATGATTCTCTCTACCAATTTTGTGAGTGGTAAAATATATTTATAATATGAAAAAATGGGCTTTGGAGTGTCTCGGATCCACAATTAAGTCCTAATCGCGATTATCAAAATGATTTTCTTACACAGTCCAAAACAGCCTAATCCGTGCAGAATTTGAAGTCGGAATGTAAGCGAGATATGATTTTTTGAAGTTCGTGTACCAGATGAAAATTGCTCGGTTCAGCTCAAAATTACGTCCGAAGAATAAAATACTGGTCTTAAATGATGAGGAATCAGCTCCCGAGTTTCAAATGAAAGTTGTAGAAGGGTTCTATATGGAATTTTAGAAATTAGTCCCGCTCAGTTTCGAGTTTCCAGCTAAGAGATATGAACTTTTTAGTGGGCAGAACAGACGGTTCAGCACTAAAATTCAGTTTAATCCTTTTGAGAAATTGAATTTTTCGAGGACCTTCCTCACATAATTTGCTTCCAGCTTTCAAACAAAAATTGTAGATAAAAATGAGAGGGACATGCCAGTCAAAATTCATAAGAAAACACCTGACGAGCTGTGAGATACGCTCTCTGGAGTGCCCGAAACGCACTGAAAACCCAAAATCCACTTCATTGAGGAATAAGCAAATAAATTCATTTTTTCTTGACGAAATGACCTCCAACCTGAACAAATAAACTGGAGGACATATTGATATGATTCCAGAGATTGTGGAACCAAGCCAAAATAACTTCCTGACCAAAAAATCTTGCAAATAGTCGTACGAACTGAGAAACATTGATTCTTGGCTCAAAATGATCTGAGATAGATGAAACACGCCGTTTCTTTCGTACTTGGGATGTTTTGAACCTAGTAACCCCATGATCAATGATATGCATGCACCTACATGTATGTTTATGCAATCGAATTATAAGCCAGAAATATGAAAAAGAAGAGGGCAAATTTTGGGGTACAACAGGGGTGCTAATACCTTCCCCTTGCATAACCGACTCCTGAATCCGCTTTTTGGTCACGTAGACCGCCTTATTTATTATTCGTGAGTTTTATCTATATTTTCTCGTTCTTTTTAGAATAAATAAAATTAGATGGCGACTTCATTGTTTTTAAAACAACCGATGAAAAACCAGTCATCACAATAATATTATTTATATTTTGTGTTTTAACCTTTCATAACAATAAATACATTTTCTAAAATACATTATTTATCTTTATTTTTTAATCTTTCATTTTATGAAACGTTTAACGTATTTATTAAAATTGATTACTTTTTTAAAATCTAGCGGGACAAATACAAAAGATTGATATATTTCAAATTGTTAATTTAATAGTTATTTCAATCCGAAGATTGAATTTTTAAAACTATATCAAGGACTCTGGTACTTAATTGATTTAGAAGAGATTTAGAACTTCAAAAGAAACTAGTCGGAGACCCGTGCTCCCGCACGGGTGAATTTTTTGATGGTGTTGTATTGAGTAAATTAATTATAAGAAATAAGTATATAGATTAAAGTGATGATGTTGTATATGGTATAAAATAAGTAAAATAAATTGACGAAATGAAAATAAAATAAATGTTATAGAAATGTCAATTAATTAAGACTAACAATAGTAAAAAGTATAATGTGATATTACAAAGTAAACTACATAAATGTTTAGGCACTTTCTATAGGTTAGATGAAAAATAATAAATAAAAATCAAACAACCTAATTAATGGTAAAAAACCATAATGTGATATTACATAGTCAAGTCAATAATTGTTTAGGCCTTTGTAATGGGTAGATGCAAAATAACAAATACATATCAAAAACCGGTAGAAACATTCACCACATTGAAAACTATTCTAACCAACCTCTAAAATCATGAATTCTGTGGGAGCACCTGAAAATTAAATAAACCATGTAAGTAGGATGATTAAGAAAGAAATGCAGGGCTAAGTTTCATCAAAATAGAACCATTCAAATATAAAAGTCTAACCTATTAAATATTTTGGAAGACTTCTTTGAACACAACATTAGTGGTAGTAACCATGACCTTTTTTTCTTTGTCGTGAATAAGAATCCTAAGACCCTTTTTAGATTTAACCCTTGAGATAGCGACATACAATTGACCATGGCTAAAGACTTCTCTTGGTAAATACAACCCGACATGGTCTAGGGATTGGTCTTGTGACTTGTAAATTGTCATAGAAAACGAAACTATTATTGGAAATTGGCGTCTAACCAACTTAAATGGCCACGGTGATTGCAAAGGTGATAGAGACATTCTTGGAATATATATGATGTTACCTATATTCTTCCCAGAAATAATTTTGGCTTCAATGACATGATTGGCAAGCCTGGTAACGGTGAGTCGGGTTCCATTGCATAATCCTTCAGATTGGTCCAGGTTCCATTGCACAATCCCCGATGTCATAATATGCTACATAATAAGACAAGCTGTTAAAACATATATATAAAATGGTTTAAGAGGATATGGAGTTGTATTAATGGCGTACCTTCGGAAGTTTCATTTTCGCTGTCATGAATTGTGAATGGTGCATCGTTCTCTTCTGGATCGGAACAGTAATCCTCGTCGGATATATATGCTATGAATGAAAGTAAACTTTACATTAACGAAATAGTTAGTAATAGTGAAAATACGGATGGACATAAAAAATAGTACCCAACAAACCCATTTTTGAATAATATAATATGGAAACGACTCACTCGCAAAAGGATCATATTCGCTATCATTATCCGAGTCGGTCATAAAATCCAAATTGACTGTGGGTGTAAAAATTGGACATGTAGTGTCAGTATGCGTAACGGGTATATGCATGGAGGTAGGAACTGGTTTAGTCACAAGGGAATCATGACTAAATCTGTCGGCATTTGTATGATCTGCATTGAGCAAATCTGAACTGCTAACAGAATTTAAAAAAATTAAAAACATGTAAGTTTGTTATAAAACATGAAATCTGTTTGATTTGTAATCTGTTTGTTATAAAAGATGAAATTTGTTTGTTATAAAACATGAAATCTGTTATAAAACAGAAATAAGGATATGTTGTTCATAATAATGCATGAAATCTGTTTGATTTGTACCATTTTTGTGAGGTTGTGTTATTCCTTGTGTTAGCACTGCTTGTTGGTATATTCATGGATTGTATACGGAAAGGACGACTCAAATTCATGGCGAGATTTGGTACACCTAATGCTTTCTTTGGCCTGCCACGACCTGGTCTCGGAATGGGTGTGTCGCTGTTATAATCACATTACAGAAAGTAAACATCAATAGCAGTGACAGATGTAGTATGAAAATCTTGAACCTGTTATTTGCAATGGGATGAATTTTAAATCGCGACTTTGTACAATAACGGAGCATATAAACATCAATAGCATTGACAGCAATTGCATAAAATGTCTTACACCTAGATTACACTATACTTCCACCAGTGGAAGTTGTATTGAAAAACTGGTTTTCTGGTTTTTGACACTTTTTACACTATACTTCCACGAGTGGAAGTTGTATTGAAAAACTGGTTTTCTGGTTTTTGACACTTTTTACACTTAACTTCCACCAGTGGAGGTTACCTTAAAAATCTGCTAAAAACTGATATTGTCAGTTTTTACACTTAACTTCCACCAGTGGAGGTTACTTTAACAATCTGCTAAAAATAGTTTTAGTCAATTTTTGCACTGATCTTCTTGGAAGTTACCTTTAAATATGTCTGAAAGCCTTGTTTTTGTGAAAAAATTTCTAAACTTCGATTGATCGTATCTTTTGATCCGTGACTCCTTTTTGGATGCCGTTTTGGGCGTTGTAAAGCTAATTAAATGTTTTATATGATAAAGTGATGAAATGGGCAGTGGCCATTTTGGTATGTGAAGTTTTTATACCGGTAAAAGTTCTATATGTAATATACTTGTTTAATAGGAAAATATGTCTGAGTCTTGTGGATCCAATACTTTTCCAAATGCAGAAAAGAAAACAAAGAAAACTCATAAACGTATAGTTTTGATTTTTTGTTTTTAAAAATGATTTTATAAATTTGTTTTAGAAATTTTTTAAAGAAAAATAATGAAATAAAATCTGTTTGGTAGCTCTGTTTTTAAAAATTGTTTTTAAATCGCGACATTGTACAATAACGGAGCATATAAACATCAATAGCACTGACATAAAATGTCTTACACCTAGATTACACTATACTTCCACCAGTGGAAGTTGTATTGAAAAACTGGTTTTCTAGTTTTTGACACTTTTTACACTATACTTCCACCAGTAGAAGTTGTATTGAAAAACTGGTTTTCTGGTTTTTGACACTTTTTACTTAGTTTAGTGTTCATTTGCAAGTAAAACTAACTATATATTTGTATCCAAATGCAATCACATATCACTTGAAAAGAATAACACTTGAAAATAAGTGCATTTCCACCCAAAACAAAACAAAACTCTACTCAAATCAACACTTGAAAAGAAGTTGATTTTTCAGCCAAAACTAAACAAAACCTTAGTAATCATAATAACCCTTAATAAAAATGATTTTCGAAGAAAACAACTTAAAAGACAATATCAAATAGTTTGTAATAACACAGAACCAAATAATTGGTAATCAAATAAGTATGCATCATAATTAAGATATTCATCTATTACTAAAATATGTTAACATTCACTGTAAACAAAAAGAACAAATAAGTTTAAGTTTTGGCATCAGATCTCAATATTCACTGCACTCAAATCATTGTTTGAGTTCTCAATATTTTGAAGATTCATCATTTGGCCAATTTAATGATAAACAAATTATTATACAACAAAAAAAAAGAAGATAAATCTAGACAGAAAAAACTATAATCTGCTCAGAATTTAACCAAATTAGGCCATTTACCTGAAAAAGATGAACATATTTGGAAAAACAAATCAAGTGAAAAATAAAACAATGAATGAACATATGTAAAGCATAAAATATGTAACCGGAGAATGAACATACCTTGAGTAAGGCTATATGTAGTATTGAAGCAAGATAACCTGAAGAAAAAAAATAAAGTATCCAGATCTGTAAAAATACTGCAGAAATAATGCAATTTTCTTTCCATTAAGAGCTTCTTGTGCAATAATATTGTAGGAACATCAAAAATCAAGTATCCATATGTGTAAAAAATCAACACTAACAATGACCCATCAAAAACAGAGAATCTCAAGGATGAGAAATCAAACCATAAACCTTATTGTTTTCTATTATTGCGAGAATCAAGGAACATATATGTCGTCGTCGCTGAAATCCTCTTCTTCTTTCATGAGTTCTAAAAATTAGAGGGATTGGAGGCCAAAAAGAGAAAGGAAAAGGGAGAAAATAGAAGAGAGAAGGGAAAGCTTGTTGTTGCTGGCGGAGAAATTTTAGGATTTAAGGGAAAATGGATGTTTCTTAACTGAGGAATTTTAGGGTTTAAGAAAAATGAAAATGTTGGGTTTGGAAAGATTGAAAAACATGGAGGATAAAAGGAAGTTTGAAACTGGCCAATGAAATTGTAACAAATGTTTGATAGTTGGCTTGAATTTGTAAAGTAAGGGTTGAATTTGTTGATTACGATTTTGTTCTTTTTTCAGTGGGGAGTTAATTTAATTGAAGGGCATTTTAGGTAGAATGCTCAATGTTTTAGTAAATGTTTGTTAGTAGATAACCCCAATTGCAAGTTATTTGAAAAATAAATTTATCCAACAATACAAACCAATAATTCATAAATACTTTTATGATAATATTGTTTATATTTTGTTTTTTAACCTTTCATAACCATAAATACCTTTTCTAAAAAACATTATTTATCTTTAATTTTTTAATATTTTTTATTATGAAAGGTTTAACTTATTTATTAAAACTGATTAGCTTTTTAAAATATAGAAGGACAAATACATTGATGTATTTCAAATTAATTCAATAGGTATTTTAATCCGAAGATTGAATTTTTACAACTATATATAAAGGACTCTGGTACTTAATTGATTTAGGAGAGATTTAGAACTTTAAAAGATATAAATTGATAAACCGTTAGGAAGAAATATGGCTACAATCATCAAATTTGTTTATATTATGATTCTCTTTATTTCTATATTGTTGGTGTCATCCATGAAGCCTGGAAGTAATTCATTTTTTTTTATTTTTTACAAATTTTCTTTGTTAATTTGTACATAAAATTTTATCTAATATTATCGATTTTTTTTTTAACACAGGAAATACTAGATGTAAGAATGATGCCGAATGTATATATAATTATTGCAATCCACCAATGATAACGGTGTGTGCCAATAAATATTGTGAATGTATTCCCGTGACTTCTCTCTTTCATTAGGTTCCTATATGTCTGAATGGAGAGGATACCTAAATGCTTTTCATGAATATTTTATGAAATAAAATAGAGAAACGCTTGATATCACGGAAAAAGAATTTCACGAATTTCTCGCGAATGTACTATATGCACCACTTGTATTTTGTAATCAATTAACCTCATGTCAATTCTTATGAAACTTGATGCATATCAAAACAAACATTTTCGTGAAAACACTATGAAAAACAAAAAACCTAATAAGAAATTGGAAAAAAATTAGAGAATACTCATGGAGAAAAAACAATAATAATAAAAATAAATGACTATGGAGAAATAATGCTTTTTTCCAAATAATTAATGTCAAAATAATTAATGTCAAAAAGAATAATAAATTTTACTAATATTTTAATAATAATAATAATTCTATAATATAAATGATATTAAATGATTTTGTCAGAAAAATAGTAAAAAGAAGAAAGGAAAAAAAATTGTAAATTGATTAGTCTATAAAATAATTATTATAATATTTGTCTATTTGGATTATGGATTATAAGGTTTCATTATATTTTAATCAAACTATAAAATAAGTATATTTTACCACATTTTAAAAAAAATACAATATAATTTGCAAAATAAAGAAAAATCTGACAGATCATTGAAACCATAAGTGACTGGTTGTAAATTTTTTGAAAGAAGTATCTCATGATGGACAACAATCAAATTTTACCAATATTATATTACAAGGATGCATTTTTCTCAAAAAGAAGTTTATACTGGATATCAAAATTCTTTTATAAGTTTGCTATAATGGCTATAATGATAGACTGGATTGTAGAAGCTTTGACACAGATTTGCTATTGTAATGTCACAGCTGCAACTTAGAAAAAAAGGATTAATGCAATGTTTTTCTTTTTAATTTTAAAATGTCACACGTTTGTCCAATATTCTTAGACTTATTTATACATCATTTATACAAAATATAATTTTTAAATAAAGATTGAAAGCTAAAATTATATTTTGTATAAATGAATTTCATAAAATATTATTATTATTATTATTATTATTATTATTATTATTATTATTATTATTAAAAAAGAAAGAAATTTATATGAGTAAAAACATATGTGATATATGGTTTGTGAGTAAAAACATATCTAAAAACTTATTTGTGAGAAAAATATTTTTGAACAAAAATAAATTTGATACTTGATCCGTCATTAAGATTTGTTAAATTTGATGTATGATTTCTTACATAGCAACATATCCAGATTGAAAATAAACATAAAATTATATAACAATATATTAGATTGACCAAACTGATTAAAACTATAAATCATTTACTATTAGATTGATCAAACTGACTAAAATACTATTTCTTAAAAAATAAATGGCTTAAATGTATTTTTGTTCCCCTTATTTTTATTTTTTAAAAGTTTTAAACCCCTCATTTTAAAAGTCGGCTTTTAAGTCCCTATACTTTACTTCATTTGAGATTTTCTTGGTCCCCCTCCATATAGCTGCTTCTTTAATTACGTGGCGAATGATTTGTGCAACCAGATCAGATATTTTTTATTTTTAATTTCAAATATTAGTTTTAAATATTACAAATATTTTTTAAAAAATAAAAATGATTTGTAATATTTAAAACTAATATTTAAAATTAAAAATTAAAAATATCTGACCTGGCTGCACAAATCATTTGTCACGTTATTAAAGAAGCAGTCATATGGAGGGGGCCAAGAAAATCCCAAGTGAAATAAAAGTATGGGGACTTAAAAGCTGGCTTTTAAAATGAGGAATTTGAAACTTCAGAAAGTTGAAAATAAGAGGACCAAAAGTGTATTTAACCCAAAATAAATTGCACTACACATTTGATTAAATAGTAATTAACAAAATAACCTTATCACTTTTCCATTGACTAATGAAAATCAAAACTTTTGTCAAGTGTCAATTTTATCACATTTGCAATATTTTCCATCTTTCTTCAACTATCAACTATAAAGCTAATACTAATCAATTCAGCAATCTACCATATTTGTCCTTTTATTTTTTTATTACTCCACTATGTAAAGGACATTTTTGTAATTAACAAATTAATTTCATAAATTTGAATATCATATCCCAACAAGCAAACACGTGTTTTGTTTTGATTGGTCATTTTTTAAACATCATTTACCCTCCATGTAATTACCCTCCATGTAAGTACCCTTCATATATTACTTCCTACATTTCTCTTTCTCTCTCATTCATCACAAAATTCACAATCTCTTTCGTAAGAGTGTATTTCTATCACATTTCTAAATAATATAGTCACATTTCTATCACAAGTTTTTTATTTTGCATTGTAATTCAAAGGTAATCACATCAAAGGTTATTTATAATAGTGTTTTTTTAATTATTTTTATAATGATATATATTTTGATTAAAAAAATTATAAAGGATTAAAATAAAACCTTCAAAGATACTTTTTATAAATAATTTTTTAAAAAAAATTTTCATCATATTATTGGGTTTATATTATGTTTGGTCTTTACATAATTCAATTTATCATTTTATTCTTTAAAAATTTATTTATCTCATGAGTCACTATCAACACAATATCTATTTTAGCTTAATCAATTATTATCTTAATTTGAAATTTTTTACTTAACTATAAAATGAACAATAATTATACTTAATCGTGAAATTAATCACGGCTCACTATATGATTATTGTTAATTTTATAATTTAATAAATTATTTAAAATTTTGTATTTATATTTAAAATTTTTTGGCATTTCCATTTGTATGTGATATTTTCAAATTATTTTAGTTTCATTCATATTTTTCCCCCTTTGTGCATATTATTTAATACAATTGAGTTTACGTAATCAATGTTCAATTTTTATTTAATAATTTATTTCAAATTTAGACATGCATACAAATATATTTTATACCATATCAAATAATAAAATTCATATTATGTTATTATTATATATGTTATTATTTTTTCACGGGTCACTATCAATACAATATCTTTTTTCAATCATATTTTTTTTAAATATTATTATTTTCTTCATCTTTCTTTTTTTTTTCTTTTTGTATGATTCTTTAATATAATTAAATCTATATGATTATTTATTTTTAACACAATATTTTTTTAAAATATATCCTTTTTTTTAAATTTTTTTATAATTATTTAATATAGTTAAATTTCTATAATTATTATTTATTTATTTTAAATTTAATTATATTATATTTATGTTTTTTCTTTATATGTTTCAACTAATAATTTATATTTTTTATTATATATTTATGTGTTTTTTATATGATTCAACTAATAATTTATATTTTTCGATTATGCAAATGCTCATAATTTCTTTTATTTATATTATTCGTATCGTTAAAAAAACATTACATTAAAAAAATTCATCCGTATCTCTCACTAGTTGATACTAAAAAAAACAGTTTGGTAGAAAACACAATTTTATTAAATGCTTGAGATTTGACCCATTAAAACATGATGACACTCCACTGCACATTGCTTCTCCAGAAAGATTTCTGCATATTTATCAGTTTATGTTCCCAAAAAATTCAATGGTACTAAATGTAATATAATTTTCTTTTACGGAAAATGTAATGTAATTAAATTGCTTAGATATTTGTGATTTACCTGCATAGAGTAAATATTAACAAATAAATAATAAGGCACAATAATGATAAACTAATAAAGGAAATAGAAAAAATAATAATGTAGAGATGAAAAGAAAATGAAAAGTTAATTAATATTTAAAGATATTTGTGATTCTTCAAATCTATTTTTCTTCATATATTAATATTTAAAGATATTTGTGATTCTCCAAATCTATTTTTCTTCATATCTGTTTTTCTTCTGAACTTCAAATATGTTTTTCTTCGTATAAGAAACAGAAAATCAACATAAAATATATTTTTCTGCATTGTGCATTGAATTAAGTTAAAATGTAGGAATTAAGACACTTAGTTTTAGATACATTTGCATATTGTATATAAATCACATACACATACTCTTTGACATAAATTGTATTATTGTATATCCTTGCATGTGCATGTAGGATAGTCGAAGCAATTCAGCATGTCGATGTATGATCTTTATTTAAGACATGAAAATATGAGGAAACCTCATTTTTCACAACACAATTTCACAAGCATGCACGCTCCAACTTGACACCTTGTGCATTTTTCCTTTAGCATTTTCACATGACTTCATCGCGTTTAGGACACTAACCTTTTGCATTTTTGCATCGCCTATCATATGCTCATGCATTGAGGATTATGTAGATAGCTTGACATGCATCGATTCATGTGATTTTGAAGCTTAAGTTGCATACAAAAAATGTGGAGACGTAGAATTAGACACATTACGCTTTTTAGGGGCATTTTGCATAATTCATGCACATGTACATAAGCTCGTAATGTGTGCTCTTGATCACTTTAATGCTTACTTTTTCCAAGTTTGAGATTGAATGCTTTGCCATGCTTCCATTCATTTGCATTTTGCTTGTAAACCGTGACTTTCAGAATTAAGTATTTCTGATGAACCTTTTTCCTTGTTACTTGATTGTATGGATTGACTTTTGGCAAGAGAACATCATGGAAAGGAGGTTTGGTTCGAAACAGGAAATTCTACAAGTTACAGACCATGCTTAGCGCCACTAGAACCGCGCTAAGCGCCACCAGAAGCAGCCTTAGCGCCAAATTTTGTATTTGGGCCGCGCTTAGCACAAAATACCAGGCTTAGCGCAACCTGGAGCTGAAAATTTTATTTTTTTACTTCAAATTCAAAACATCATGTGATTTAACACTCTTGAACATTGTTTGAAATGTATTTGGTGCAGGAGTTTGTATTATATATACATATGATACAATCCTCCGTTCTTTTTGCGTCTGTACATCCGTATATACATTCTATCTACTTGCATATTCGGTCTAACTCCGTTATTGCATGTTATTTGCGTTTGTATACCCACGTATACATTTTATTTGCTTGCTTTTTGGGTCTAACTCCCTTCTTACAGATGTTCTACACTTGTATACTCACGTATACATTCTTTTGTCTGCTTTTTGGGTCTAACTCCTTTCTTGCAGGTGTTTTGCATTCGTACACATGCGTGTACATCTTATTATCTGCTTTTCAGTTTTACTCCATTTTTGTAGGTGATTTGTATTTGTATACCCATGTATACATTCTATTTCTCTATTTTTAGGGTCTAATTCTCTTCTTGCAGATATTTGGCACTTGTACAAGTGTGTACATTTTACTATCTACTTTTCGGTCTTACTCCGTTCTTGCAGTTACACTTGATTGGAATGTGTATACACATGTTCCTTGGCTTGTGCGCATACGCGTATATTCTATTGTCTACGCGTGGTTTTCTTGCAGGCACCATTGTCCGGAACGTGTATACACATGTTCCTTGGCTTGTGCGGATACATTTACGTTCTATTGTATGTTTGTTGGGATTTCCCTTCTCTTACAAGTGTTATTACTACAGGATATGTATGAATGCGTATTCCGCTTGTTTTTGATACCTTGAGTGCTTTTCACTAGTTTACTCTTATTGCATGGCTGCAGTACTTGAAGTTTTCTGGATTATTTCTTTAGCTTGTTGTGCTCTTCGGATTTTATATCCGTTTGGTAGTTTCTACACCATTTATCGCATTCTCTTACAGCTTTCCTAGATATCATGAGAAGTAGGACTTTACAGCTTTTCTTTTGCCATGAGAAGTAGAAATAGAGATGCATGATAGGGCTTCCGTAGTTGGAGCATGTTCAGGAACTCCTCTGGTTTATTTAAAGACCCGTTTAGGGCGCTTCTGTGTGCAAATTGTGTTTGGTTTTTTTAAAGTTCTCATCCGTTCATAGGGAGACAATTCTCAATAAGTGTTTACATTTGTGCTTGCATAGGTCAAGTGGTTAGGCAACCCGACGTGGCACCACTATGCAAAGACCCACGTTGTTATTTTCCCCTGCTATCGAGTCATGATATATGGGGTGAGCGAAAAGGGTCGGCACTCGTCCCCCGCACAGTTCTAGTCCGTGTCTTGTATGGCACACGTGAATCGTGTTGCTCTTCCTTATCAAGTCAATAACAAAGTGGCCAGAGTTCCCTATCCTGACTCTCCACTCTTTCCTAGGGTTCACATTTATTGTAGAACTCACATCATTTGATCTGTAGTTTATGCCTACGCTTGTTTGACATTTGTTTGCGCATTGCATTGCTTGTGTGATTTTGCCAAAGCACTTGATTGCTTCATCCCTTTGCATCCCTTGGTTTCACAACCAAGACGGATATAGTATAGCTTTCCCTTAGGACTGCTCGGTTAGGATAGCTCTCGAGCCTAGACATTAGGATATACATCCTTTGCATGTTGACATAGGTAGAGATTCCCCTACATTTTAAACCATAGGTCCAATCTTTGCATGATAATATTAGGGCTAGTACTAGTTTAGTCTCCCTTTTCTTTTGCTTGTTTCTTTTTGCATCCTTGCATGTAATTAAAACTAAAACTTGCTTTCTTTTTTTTGAAAACAAAACACTTAATAATGGTTTGAACTCCTTTTTTAAGGTAAAATCAACCAACGAAGACAAACTCTTTTCGCCTACGGGCGCATTTTTTCTTTTGTGTTTAAAACCTTTTCATAAGTAAAAAGCACAAAACCCACCAAAACAAGTGAGCCGAACTACGACGGTTTGACTTTCCCATTGCACGAGAGAATACCTAGGCATCTTGTCATGGGGCTCGATCGAGCACAACTTGTAAAAACTTCCTTCTTTTCCCCGTGGTTTCTTTATTTTCCTTTTCTTTTGGATGAATTTTAGCGATTAAGCATAGATAGATATAACACACCCCTTAGCTAGAAAGTAGAAGTGGATACCGTAGAGTACTACGGGCGTGTGGGGTGCTAATCCCTTCCCCTCGCGTAACAAACTCCCTTACCTAGATCTCTTGGTTGCAAGACCGTGGTTTCTTCCCTATCAGGTTTACTCGTGAGATAAAATACGTTCGATGGCGACTCCATTGATATACCCCTATCAGTCGGAAGTTCAGCCGGGTGGTTTCAGTTGGCGACTCTGCTAGGGAATGTTAACCTGTTGCTGGTCCGTCTAGAAGTTGATCCTAGCTTTTATTTTCATGCTTATTGGGTATTTATCTATTTACTTGCTTTATGCATCATCCTTTGTATGCTTTGCACTGCATTCTATGTGGCCTTTTATCACTTTTATATATCATGTACATTGTCTGCTGTTGTGCTATGATATTCTGGGGTGGGTGTTACAAGAGGTAAAAGGTCCACTACACAAGCCAGAGACATATAGGATAGAAGGATGTTCATGTGAAATCCTGCATTCCTTTGTCGCGTGTGAGGACACATGAAGAACCACATTCAGCCGAGGTTCTCCCGATACTGCCACTGTTCTACATCCCTTATGCATGGGCAAGGTATTAAACGGAGGATTGTCGACTCTGTGTGCCACTTAGGGACCATCTGTTCTATTCAGAATTACCCGTGAGGTGGGGATGGGAAAAATCATTATCACAAGTACATTGTTCTTATTGCTGATTCCTTGATATTTGGTTCTATGTTCCGTGACCTTAGGTATTTTCTAGATATATGGTATTTTCTGATGTTACCCGTGTTATTCAGATTTAGCCCGACCTTCGGTATTTTTTAGATGTACGGTATTTTCTAATGTTACCCATGGTATTCATATTCAGGATGAACTCTTGATCGTGTTACACGTGACTTGGTTCTGTTATCCATACAACAGTGGTTTAATCTACAGGAAATATCATGAAAGTCATAAACCCATGATCAATTCATAATGTACTTGCATCTTAGCATGTTTATTTTTCAAAAAGAAATGTTAGAAAAATACATCTAACATGCATATTCATTCATTTCATGCATTCATAACAGGTACTTGAAACTTGGGGACTTCTCTTATACTCAGACCTGGTATCAAAATTAAGTAATGGAACAACTTCGTGGGGAATTGGTTGAAATGAAAGAACAGATGGGATTTCTTATGCTAGACATGCAAGACTTGGTCCGTGGACAAGAGATCTTGAAAGAAGAGAACCATCATTTGAAGACTCAACTGAGTTTGGTTATGGAAGTCTTAGGGACCGTGTTGATAAAGGGAGATGATCCCGTATCTTCTACAAGAACAAGAGTTACCATCCCTCCATATACTTTAGGGGATTCTTCGAGTCTTGAAACTGGGTATGCGTCTACTCTACCACTCTTCATTCTGGGGTCCTCTCGTTCACATCCAATTTATGTTGGTCAGAAAGATCCAAAAGGTAAAGCTCCCTAATTAGAGTCGTCACAAATCTGAGAGGAAATTTAATCCCATTCCAATGTTATATGCTCAATTACTTTCTCAATTGCTTAAGTTTCGGTTTGTTGAACTCCGAACTCCTGCTAATCCTGAAGAGTTTCCGTTCGAGTACAATGTGACGGCCAAGTGTGTTTTCCATCCCGAAGCACTTTTCCATGATACATAGGACTGTGTGGCATTGAAACATGGGGTTCAGAATCTACTTGACAAAGGGATAATTCTCTTTACTCCTATAGGTTTGAACATACATGTCAATCTTACTCCAACTGCTGATATGATTGTTATGCCTGTTGCCGTACCTCAAAGGAGAACTTATGCTCCGAAGCAGGGTAATCAACGGCCTCAGTTGAAAGCTTATCAACTGCCGCGCCGACAAAATCAAAGGCATCAAGAAAATCGTACTCCCAGAAGATTTGACGTGGTTCCGATGACTTATGCTGAAATGCTGACACGATTGATTGAACTTAAGATGATAGTCCTAAAGGCCACACTTCTACCTCCTCCTTCGGAAAAGCGTCTAAGGAATTATGATGTTAATGTTAGTTGTGGATTCCATTCTGGAAGGGTGGGGCACAATATCGAAAATTACTATGCATTCAAGTGTAAGGTACATGATCTGATTGATTCAAAAGCTATTGAGTTGGAAGCTCAACCACGGTCAGACATGCCTAATGTCATGCATAACCCAATGCCACAACGGTCAAAGGTGCCAAGGAAGTTCGATCCTCTGCCAATGTCTTCTAGTGCATTGTTTTCCCTACTATGACAGGCAAATCTGATTGAATTGCATACTTTTAAAGTTGATCCTAATGAGCTGCCGAGGAATTTTGATACTGATGCCCGGTGTGCTTTCCAATCTAACAGGCAGGGGTATTCCCTCGAGAATTACGTAGCTTTCAATTGTGCAGTGCAAAAGTTAATTGATGCAAAAGCTATCAGTTTCACACTAGATGGTCAAATTTGGGTGCCCGTGTGATTAAACGAATGTCAAGACTTCAAAATGCATCATCAGAAGCAACAAGTCCATACGGAGTCAAGTCTCCTAAACGGAAATTTCAAAGCTCATTTGCATTCTCATTTGTAATCTTTCTTGTTTGTTTAGTAATTTCTTGTATGCAAAACTCTTTCATCTTTTGAATGTTAATTGTAATGTATTGAACATGCTTCGTCTTGAATTAATCCATTCGTATTCACTCTTAATTGTCTTTAAATGCTTTTGATATACAACTCTTTTAATAAAGCAAAACCTCTATAGAGAGGATGACGAACAATATACCAAGAATCTCAAACAATATTGTTTTTGAATAAAAACCCTATTGTTGAGTTACATGCCTTGTTTCAAATCCCCAAACACCATATATGTAAAGGAGTTAGACCCTCGTCAACCCCTTTGAGCCTTGAAGTAGGAGTTTCTTTTCTGTTCAGAAAAAACCCTCATTTTAACCCGGGGCAGGGTAGTGTTCAATTAATCTGATTGAGCCTTCAAAACTCATCAAGAGTGTGCTTCAAAGGATAAAACAATGGCTATCCTCCAAAAGGTTGAGAAACTGCGGTGATCAAGCTTCATCTACCAACTGTGTGCATTAAATGAAGACGATACCCCAATGGGTGTCCCTCATCTACAAAGGACCTAGACGGTCACAATCACTTATAGAAAATTGGAGATGATGTGGGGATCGACGACTTGTTCAAAAGTGTGAATGTAAGATGTGGTAAAAATACCGCTAAGTTGAACTTGGTAATAAGTCGCTTAGGCAAAAAAAAAGAGAAAGGACAAATAATGTTTAGAAAGCAAATTAGAAAGCTAGAAAGGCGAGGATAATAAAAAAAATCCCCAGAGAATAACAAAGTCGTGCGATCAGACATCAAAGTGAAAAGGTGAGTGACCGTCATGTCCAAGAAGCCTCATTTTCTGCTAAAGGTTAAAGGTTCGCGATCTTTGTGTTCAAGAAATCTCAGTGGTTTCTCAACCATCAATTTTCTCTTGTGAGAGATAATTTCTCATATCGAGTTAACTGAACTTAGGTTTATAGAAAATCATGAAGGGGGTGGGCATCAAATATTTTGAGCCAAAAAATCCTTCTTTCTAAAAACCGCGAACAAGGCCATGTTACAACCCTTAAAAGTCCTAACTGAATCAGGGTTAATTTGAAAGCTAAATTGTAACGAGAATATTATATCTTGACTCCTAGGAGGCTTGCTAAAAATTTTGAGTTGGTATCACACCATCTTTTGTTATCTCTTGCACAAAAAAGCGATGTTTCGACATCTTTTCAAAAGATTTTTGTTTCAAGACAAGCATAGGATTTGCATTAGAATTATCATTCTTAGGATAAAACATTCTTTGCATATGAACAGGTGCTTAAACATCCAGGAAGCTTGCATATTGAGCATTAGATGAACATCTTGATTGTCCCAAGGGGCAGATTACTCTAAGACTCTGTTGAATGGCCTTTTGAAGAATCATCTTAACCTGGAGCATGCCATCTAGTGACTTTGTTGAGTAAAAGATGATCAGAAACGAATTGTGTGGGAGTTTTTGATTACCCAGAAAATCTTTGTCGAGCAGTGGTATTATTGCTAGTTGGTTCGAAAGGGACTAATCACTTCAACTGCCTGTTTAAGAATGAAGCACTCCAAGTTGAGAAACACGGTTGTGTGTTAACCTACTGACATAATGTAGGCCAATTGCATTGAGAAGATGTTGTCATCTGACGACTCTATTGATTTCTCATTCCCCGTGGAACAAGTGGTGTTTAAACCGGGGCAGTTATGTTAAGAATCTGATAGCCTCTCAAGTGATGATTAATTAGGGGCATTTGAGTCGGTATTATATCCCTCAAAGTTCATCGAAACCGGGGCAGCCGTGCCAAGGATGACCAATATCTCAGAGAATCTACAACCATAGGAGAGTCTCTTCAGAATCCGAAGACGCATGGGCAAGTTGACTCTCTGTGTTTCACTCTAGGTTTGAAGATGTTATGTGGTTGGCAGTTTGCATGTGCTTGATTGTTAACCTGTATGAAATTCCTATATCTTGGAAAGTGATCTTCAATACGGGTTCCTCCCCAGTGAGTCTGTTCCTAGGCAGAAATGATCTCTAGAATTTTGTCAGGTTGATTTTTTCTCCTTGATTGAAGCTTTGACCTGCCAATGTCTCTTTTCTGCAGTGAGTCACACGCTCTCTTCGTTTGTGAAAATCGTCGGTTATCTTACCCGTGTTTGCATCATCCTTCCAAATATTTGCGTATCCATACTTTGTGTGTGGTAATCCAAGTGTTTGACATTCTTGAAGAATTATACCCCGCCTTTGGCCTGAGGGATATTATAGTTCTTCCATTTTTGTAGACACCTTCCCCGGTGCTATCGTCCTGGAGATTTTTGATTAATTTCGTCTTCACTCGACGTTCTCTTCCCCTTGCAAGTTCATCTTCATGCAGATGTTATTTCCTCTTTGAGTTTGTCTTCGCCCGACGTTCTCTTTCCCTTATAAGTTTATGCTCCGACGATCCAGTTTCCCCATTAAGTCATACACTTTCCTTGCTTATACAAGTTGTCAGTTTATCTTGCTCGTGTTTGCATCATCTTTCCAGATATCTGGGTATCCATACTTGGTGTGTGGTAATCCAAGTGTTTGATACTTTTGAAGAATTATACCCTGCCTTTGGCCTTAGGGATATTCTAGTTCTTCTGCTTTTGCAAATACTTTCTTAAATTCCATTGTCTTGGAAATATTCGACAGAGTTCGTCTTTGCTCGACGTTCTTTTCTCCCTGCAAGTTCATCTTCGCACAGATGTTCTTTCATCCAAGAGTTCGTCTTCGCTCGACGTTCTCTTCTCTCTGCAAGTTCATCTTTGCACAGATGTTATTTCTTCCTAGAGTTTATCTTTGCTAGACGTTCTCTTTCTCTTACCAGTTCGTCTTCGTACAATTGTTTCTTTCTTCATCGAGTTCCGCTTTGCTCGATGTTCTCTTCTACCTGCAAGTTCATCTTCGCATGTATGTTCTTTATTCTTTCAATTCGCTTCGCTCGACGTCCTCTTCCCCTGTGAGTTCACCGTCACCAGGTGTCTTCTCAATTTTAAGACCTGCAAATTTAACAATGCTCTTCTTGCTAAAAAGATGTTTTAGAGTTCATCTTCTCCCGACGTTCTCTCTCTTATGGATTCTCTGTTGTCAGGTATCCTCCCTTTGATTGGTGAAGTCAACAAGCGCTTTGTTCCAAGGATCATTGATTGCTCTCTTCTTCAGTGAGTTGCTCTTTTATGGATGTCCTCTTATCATTCTTAATGGAGTTCATTTTCTCTTTCCCAATGAGCATGGATGAGAGATACCCGAGTGAAGATGCTTTCAGTAAGGGATCAGATGTAATGGTTATCATCAACATGGTATCCTTGATGAAATTCCCCAACATATGTTGTTATTGGAAAAAATTATTACTACAGAGCATTGTACAAATCCCAAGTGCGAGTTCTCAGTGCCCAATTTAGTTGGAATTCCCCAGTGAATGCTCATTGGAGTTTCAAAAGTACTCTAATAGAAGACTACAACTCCTATTCCTTGAGAAGACGGTATTCGAACCATTGATCGCGAATATTCATCCCCAGTGGGTTCACATTTCCTGATATCCCCAATGTGTGAGCGTCAGTCTACTCTAGTTCTTCCCTAGTTGGAGTTAGATTGTGTCTCTCATGGTATATCTGGTGCGTTTGCGCATCATTTTCATCCCCAGTCGGATTCATGATGGGTAACGATGGAAGCTCTTCTTCAAGTATCTCCATTTATTCCCCAGCGGATCGTTGTCCAGCAGACAGTTTCCTCGTGAAATCAATTCCTCAGTATGTTCACCTGACGACATTTGATCTCTCCAAGTGATCTTCTTTTGAATCAGCGGTTTAGTCGTATCTCTAGCAGTGTGCCAATGCTATCTTCCCTGGCGTATTGTCAGATTTAAGTTTGATTGTTATGTTACCTAGGGTCGCCAGTTACTTTTTATCTTTTTGTAAGCATGCATCATCTTATTGCATTAGTTAATACTAAATTCACACACTGCATAAAATTATAAGCCAGGAATATAAACTTTTGTCCCCAAAGGTGTTCCTACCTCTCTCTGAAATCCTAGCAAAGATAATTTCTTTGGTGTGTGGCATCCCTTTGGAATCTGTTGTGTCCTAGTTCTTCCCGCACATATGTCATTGTCTCCTTTGTAGAAACTGCGCTACCCCGGTGCAACACGATGTTGAAAGCAAGCCCTACACTTGTTTTCTCCCCTTCGCACAAGAGTTGATTCGCTACCAATTCTTGGTTAGGTCTGAGTATTATGCTCTCTCCTATATGCATGATGCAAGATTCTCTACGTTATGTGTGGAGTTTGGTTAGCATTTCCAGTCTTCATCTTCGTTGAAACTACCAGTACATCTCCTGGTGCAACGTTCTTAGGACAGATTCTCCTCCCATACCTTTTCGAGAACAAGAATACACTTGTTTCTCTTCTTAGAGTACATCGTTTTGAGTCAGTAAAGCCTAATCGGCATTTTCTAGCCTTCACATCACAAACCCGTCTAGTTATTCCCTGGCGTAATATGGTTAGTCTAGTCAGTGTATCAACTCTTTGCTCCGCTAGTATCTCAGCTCTCCCCTGGCATTGTGGGTCATCTTTTGAGAACAAGAATGCACTTGTTTCTCTTTTACGTAAATCCTAATTAGAGTTTCTGAGTATTTGCGTCACGATCGTCCAGTTATTTTCTGGCATAATGTGATTAGTCTGGTTAACGTATCTAGTCTTTACTTCCGCTTACATGTCATCTCTCCCCATTTTGAATTTAATTGGTAGAGGCCAATTCTCTTTAGGTCAGGATTACACATGTACCTATAATTGCAGAGTTCAACATTTATTTTGTGCTCTCTCTTGTTGTGACCCAGTTAAGCCCTGGGGCAACATATCCTTTTCTCCAGTGAGGCTCATGGGAATTTTAAAAGTCCACACTTATTTCTTGATACAACTTTTGAGATTCAGAGCGTAAATTTTTGAGTCCGTTTTGGTATTCAATCACCTCGCATCTTGTCGCTCGGAAGCCAGAAGCCAATCTTGCTCCCAACTTCGAGGATGATTGAATAAGGGCTGCTGTTGTACCCCAAAATTTACCCTCTTCTTTTCCGTATTTCTGGCTTATAATCCGATTGCATAAACATACATGTAGTCACATACATAGCATTGATCATGGGGTTACCAGGTTCAAGGTATCCCAAATGGTGAAAGAAATGGCTTGTTTCGGTTATCTCATATCACTTTGTGTTCGAAATCGATATTCTTTGATTTGTATGCTCAATACAACATATTATGGCCAGAAAGCTATTTCAATTTGATTCCATAAGCTTTGGGATCATTTAGATATGTTCTCCAGTTTATCTGTTCAGGTCGGAGGCCATTTCGTCAAAGAAAAAGAATTTATTCGCTTATTACTCAATAAAGTGAATTTAGGGTTTTCAGTGCATTTTGGGCACTCCAGAAGGCGTATATCTCAGATTTTCATGTATTTTCTAATGATTTTTGACCTTCAAGTCCCTCTAATTATTATCTACAACTTTCATTTAAAATCCCAAAGCAAATTATGTGAGGAAGGTCCCCAGAAAATTCTATTTCTCAAAAGGATTAAACTGAATTTTAGTGCTAAACCGTGTGTTCTGCGCACTAAAAATTTCATATCTCCTAGATGGAAACTCAAAACTAAGCGGGGCCTATTTCTAAAATTCTGTATCAAAGCCCTCTACAACTTTCATTCACGACTCGGGAGCTGATTCCTCACCGTTTAATACGTAGAATTAGACGCATTTCGCTTTTTATTGGCATTTTGTATAATTCATACACATGTACAGAAGCTCGTAATGTGTGCTCTTGATCACTTTAATGCTTACTTTTTGCAAGTTTGAGATTGAATGCTTTGCCATGCTTCCATTCATTTGCATTTTGTTTGTAAACCATGACTTTTGGAATTAAGTGCTTCTGATGAAACTTTTTCCTTGTTACTTGACTGTGTGCATCGACTTTTGGCATGAGAACATCATGGAAAGGAGGTTTGGTTCGAAACAGAAAATTCTGCAGGTTACAGACCGCGCTTAGCGCCACCAGGAGCGCGCTAAGCACCAAATTCTCTGAATTTTTGTGTTGCAGGTCGCGCTTAGCGCCACCAGAAGTAGGTTTAGCAACAAATTTTTTGTTTGGGCCGCTCTTAGCACGACCTGGAGCTGAAAAATTTATTTACTTATACTTCAAATGCAAATAATCATGTGATCTAACACTCTTGAACATTGTTTGAAATTTAATTGGTGCAGGAGCTTGTATTATTATACATATGATACAATCCTTCGTTCTTTTTGTGTTGGTACATCCACATGTACATTCTATCTACTTGCATATTCGGTCTAACTCCATTATTGCAGGTTATTTGCGTTTGTATACCCATGTATATATATTCTATTTGCTTGATTTTTGGGTCTAACTCCGTTCTTACAGGTGTTCTACGCTTGTATACTCACGTATACATTCTTTTGTCTGCTTTTTGGGTCTAACTCCCTTCTTGCAGGTGTTTTGCATTCATACACATGCGTGTACATCTTATTATCTGCTTTTCAATTTTACTCTATTTTTGCATGTGTTTTGCGTTTGTATACCCACGTATACGTTCTATTTGTCTGTTTTTGGGGTATAAATCCCTTCTTACAGATATTTGGCACTTGTACACTTGTGTGTACATTTTACTATCTACGTTTTGGTCTTACTCCGTTCTTGCAGGTATACTTGATTGTAATGTATATACACATGTTCCTTGGCTTGTGCGCATACGCGTACATTCTATTGTCTGTTTGCGTGGTTTTCTTGTAGGTACCATTGTCCGGAACGTGTATACACATGTTCCTTGGCTTGTGCGCATACCCGTACATTATATTGTCTGTTTGTTGGGATTTCCGTTCTCTTACAGGTGTTATTACTTCAAGATAAGTATGAATGCGTATTCCGCTTATTTTTGATACCTTAAGTGCTTCTCACCGCTTTACTCTTATTGCATGGCTGCACTACTTGAAGTTTTCCAGATTATTTCTTTAGCTTGCAGTGCTCTTCGGATTTTATATCTGTTTGGTAGTTTCTACACCATTTATCGCATTCTCTTACAGCTTTCCTAGATATCATGAGAAGTAGGGCTTTTACAACTTATCTTTTTCCATAAGAAGTAGGAATAAAGATGCATGATGAGGCTTCTGTTGTTGGAGCATGTTCAGGAACCCCTCTAGTTTATTTAAAAACCCGTTTAGGGTGCTTCTGTGTGCTAATTGTGTTTGGTTTGTTTAAAGTCCTCATCCGTGCATAGGGAGGAAATTCTCAGTAAGTGTTTACATTTGTGCTTGCATAGGTCAAGTGGTTAGGAAACCCGATGTGGCACCACTACGCAAAGACCCGCGTTGTTATTTTTCCCTGCTATCGATTAATGATATATGGGGCGAGTGGAAAGGGTCGACAGTTGTCCCCCGCACAGTTCTAGTCTGTGTCTTGTATGGCACACACAAATTATGTTGCTCTTCCTTATCGAGTAAATAAAAAAGTGGCCAGAGTTCTCTATCCTGACTCTCCACTCTTTCCTTGGGTCACATTTATTGCAGAACTCGCATCATTTGCTCTTTAGGTTATGCCTACACTTGTTTGACATTTTTTTGCGCATTGCATTGCTTGTGTTCTTCTGCCAAAGCACTTGATTACTTCATCCCTTTGTATCCTTTGGTTTCACAACCAATACGGATATAGGATAGCTTTCTCTTAGGGCCGCTCGGAGGATAGCTCTTGAGCCTAGACATTAGGATTTACATCCTTTGCTTATTGGCATAGGTAGAGATTCTCCTACATCTTCAACCATAGGTCCAATCTTTGCATGACAATATTAGGGCTAGTACTAGTTTATTCTCCCTTTTGTTTTGCTTGTTTGTTTTTGCATCCTTGCATGTAATTAAAACTAAAACTTACTTTCTTTTTCTTTTGAAAACAAAACACTTAATAATGGTTTGAACTTCTTTTTCAAGGTAAAAGAAACCAATCAAGACAAACTCTTTTCGCCTACAGGCGCATTTTTTCTTTTGTGTTTAAAACCTTTTCATAAGTAAAAAACAAAGAATTCACCAAAACAAGTGAGCGAACTACGACACTCTGACTTTTCCATTCCACGAGGGAATACATAGGCATCTTGTCACAGGGCTCGATCAAGCACAACTTGTAAAAACTTCCTTCTTTTCCCCGTGGTTTCTTTATTTTCATTTTCTTTTGCATGCATTTTAGCGATTATGCATAGATATATATAACACACCCCTTAGCTAGAAATTAGAAATGGATACCGTAGAGTACTAGGGGCGTGTGGGGCGCTAATCCCTTCCCCTCGCGTAACAAACTCCCTTACCTAGATCTCTCGGTCGCAAGACCGTGGTTTCTTCCCTCTCAGGTTTACTCGATGTTTCCCTTTCTACTCCGCGAGATAAAAGACGTTTGATGACGACTCCATTGATACACCCCTATAAGTCGGAAGTTCAGTCGGGTGGTTTCACAGCGCGATTATTTTTTTTAACTTATATTTTAAAATTTCGTATTTTAATATATTAATTTTGTTTCATTTACTAAAAAACCAAGAAGCTAGCTCAGTTGGCAGGGAGGCGCGCATGTGACCTTAGGGGCAAGGGTTTGATCCCTGGCTAACCCATATATTTTTTCACCTTTGTAAAACTAACCTTTTTTCTATTTTCTTATTTCAATTTCTTTTTTTATTAAAATATTTTTCTAAAATACATAAAAAACCACAAAAAATATTTTTCCTTCTAGATTTAGGTTTTAAAAATACTTATTTTATTTTTGACACCAAAAAAATATTTTTTTCCTTTTATTTATATTAATTGATAAATTAAACTTTAATTATTTTTCTCAATTAAAATCAATCCACAAAATTCCAAAAAAATGTTTTCTTTCTTGTAATTAGGTTTACTAACCCTAAAAACATTTTTACTAATCTCCAAAACATTTTCACTAATATTTTTCTTATTATTCTGATTATTTATTTACAATTCGCATTTTAATTCTAGAAAACGATGTATAAGTGTAATATGGTGAACTGACTTTGTAGATTTTTGTATCGCAAAATGTGCGGATAGCAAGAGTTGCCACCGACTTTTCTTTTATCCAATTAAGGGAAGGTGAAAAGAACAGGAAAAGACCTTCGTTAGATTCTGAGTAAGGGAGAAGGTTATGAAAAGGGAAGGTATTAGCACCCCTTTCCATCCGTAGTTATCTACGGGCTCTTAGTTGCTCTTAGATCACTTTAAAATTGTGCTTTCTGTGTGTTTGACAAAAATATTTTGAAAATGGCATTTCGCTTTGACTTTGTAATGATTCATGTAAGAATGTATACAAAGTGTTCGAAAATGTTTCGTTTTGAAAAGAGTTTGAACTTTGAAAAAAAGTGTGAGGTGTGAAAAGTTTTTGATAGAGCAAGCAACTAAAAGTCTTATTACTTACTCAGAATTGGTCGTTTTCGTGTTATTTTACGTTCCTTTAGAATAGTGCTATCCATACCATTAGTTGGTAGGTAACTCCATTCATTGGATGTAAGCGGGACATTCGAAGGGACATCGTATGGTCATAGAAAGCAACTTGTAGGAAGTATCCTAGCACATTCGAAAGGGACTATCATCATTTTTCGTAGGCGACAATCGAGGGTCAAGATCATGTATTCGGAGGCGAAATCGTGGGTCTATGATATTTGTATCGAAGGGACTATGATGATTTGTTTTGAAGGCAACGGTGCTAGGATACCTCTACGTTCGAGGGACATGACCATTTGTATTTGTAAAGGCAACGAGAGAGAATTACCCTAAGGGGTGCATGTGTGAAAAGAGTGTGTTGATTTCAGGTATCTTATCTTGAAAATTAGAGTGAGCTATGTTCAATTTTATCTTGCCATACACGCCTAATTACTAGCAGTTAAATATGTACAAAAATTAAAATGTGGAAAGTAAAGTGCGGAAAGATAAATCCTACGCTATTACATGGCTTTGGGGCAGATACATAATTGAAAAGATGCGGAAAATAAGAGTCCTAGTTAAACTATTACATCCCATAGGCAATTACATAATATGAAAAGAAAGCGATAAAAGAAATCGTCTGAAACGGGATAACCTGTGAAAAGATGAGAAATCGGAAAATACGAGGAAATCGAATAAGAGGAAAATGTTAGTAAAAATAATGATTTTTGAATAAGTTTTCATGCTGGAAATAACATTAATATGCTAAAATAATTTTTTGGGATTTTTTGGAGTTAATTTAATAATTAAAAATCAATTAAAAGTGATTTAAATGCAAAAATTGAAATTAAATTAAATATGCATGCAAAATAATATTTTTAATTTTAGAAATTAAATAAACATTTTCGAAAATAATGCAAAAGAAAAATATTTTTGTTTTTAAATGCATGATAAAAATATTTAAAGTTAAATTAAATGCATTGAAAATATTAAATAGAAAATATAGAAAATATAAGAAAATATGAAGTTTTTCAAACTTGTAAAAATAAGTGTCATGGTGGATTCAACGGTGACCTTGCCTTCACAAACCCACTTGATAATCGAGCCGGCACGCGTGTCATGGAAACGGAGCGAATGGCTTGTAAACGAGTGTCATCCCGATTGCCCGTAATCACGCCAAGCTTCATCTTCTTCGCTTTGAATTTTTGAAAAGATAGCGCCCGGCGACGCTATAGTCCCCGTGATTTTCCAAAATCAAACACGGGTAATATAAATAACATTCAAGGGTATGAATCGATTGGAAACATCGTTCTGAACACGATGGTGGTGGTCTTTTGGCCCAATTTTTCCGTTTTAAGGAAACCCTAATTCGAAACCGAAAACCCTAGCAATGGTAAATCGTGTTCTAGGCCATGGAAATTTAATCAACCTGCCCAGAAAGCTTCCAAACTTCGTTCTAAACACAAAAACAACAACGAAACATGTTAATAATGCATGAGAATTGAAAATCGATTTTGGAAAAAGTATGACAAACCGAAATCGTGTTCTTGTGATTCTTGATGCTTTTGGGCAATGTAAAGGTCTGGAATGCTTCCAGGGATGTCAAGGAACGTGTTTGAGTCTTCAAAACCAATTGAAACAAGCTGGAACAAGGGCTGCTAGTAGCTTGTGAAGCACAGATTTTTTGAATTAGGTTAGGGTTTCTCCAAGCAATTTTTCTGTTCTAATTCATGTGATATGCATTGTATATTTATAATGGATGGAAATTGAGCTGATTTGAGGAAAAAATAATCATCAATCAATGCAAAGATTATTTGATTTTGTACAAAATCAAATTTCATCTTTTTTGATCAATTTCAATCAATTTCTTGCCAAATCCAATCAAATTTCGAAATTTTCCAGCTTTTTTGGGTTACTTGGATCTCAAGGATGAGAGAAAAATCAATTTTGCAATTAATTTTGATTTTATACCTTATTTTTGAATTTAATTTGTATTTAAATGAATAAAATCCAAATTAAATATAAAAATAAAATTAAAATTCGTGGCATTGGGCTTGGATGTTCCAAATTGTATAAGGAACAAGTTTGGATGAAGAAAAAATTAGGCCCATTTGCAAAATTTTTTGATTTTTACAAGTATCTCTCTTTGTGCACTTCTTCAAAATTGCCCAACTTCTGAATAGTGTATCTTGCTCAATTTTCCACATTTTTGCATGTTCTTGGACTTTTTGGAAAGCTCTAAGAGTCCTCTAACCAACCTCTTTGGTTTCATCTCAATTGGAGTTTTCATGCTCAATATATCTTCAAAACAAAATGTTGACTTTTTGTTGACTTTGAAAAGGACCTGTAATGTTTTGATCCATACCTTCCAAATGAAGCATTTTTTGAACATTCTTGTGAGACATGAAGTTGTAGAGAATTTAATTTCCTTCAAAACAAGAGTAGGTGGAAAAATTTCTGAGAAGGTATGAAGAAGTTATGCTCAGTCAAAGTTTGGTTGACTTTTCACTAAGAAATCCTAATTTAGAAAGTTTGACTTTTGAGCAAATCTTGAGTTTTCTTGATGAATCATGATCAAATGATGAATGTAACTTCACAATGAGGATGTTGACCAAAAATCAGGAAGTTTGACTGTATGTTGACCACAGTTGACTTTTTGTCCAATACAACTGATTTTTAACCATCTGAGCAATTGTCTGAGGAAACTTGACTTGTGAGGCTTGAAACTTGACATGGAGATTCTTTGAAGCATATGAGGAGGCATGATGACCATTGGAGATGTTGGAAGTCCATCTAGATCTGAGGATAGCCAAACCCTAATTTGGGTTGATTGTCTAGGAGAGGGTTTGTTTGATCAACCCTTGAGGAACCCTTGAGCATGGATGTATGAAATGTCTTGAGAAATTGGAGGGCAAATTTTGGGGTATGACAGCTGCCCCTGCTCAATCTTCTTGTTTGGAAGGGTTAGATTGACATGCTTGCCTTTCGTGACCTGGAGGTAGAAGATGATTGAACACTCGAGTACACCTGGAAATTTGCACTCGCTGTTGGCTGATGATGCGGGAATGGGCTTACAGATGTCATTTGGAGAAATTGGAGATTTCGCTGGGGAATGAGTCGTGTGCTAGAATCGATATTGTTGATAGGAGAGCTGACGGGGATGGGCTTAAGATGCCATCTGGAAAGATCGATGCTGGGGAATGAGCCGTACGCTAGGCTCTGTAGATGTTTCTGGAAATGAAAGGAGATGAGCTTAGGATGCCATCCGGAGGGAGTCGTACGCTAGACTTCGTGTTCACCTTTGAATGAAGTTATTGGTTTGTATTGGTTTTTTAACCAAATATGCAGCATTCTTAAAGTGGAGAAATGTTGACAAGTAGTCGGAGATGGGCTTAAGATGCCATCTAGGGCGACTGAGTCGTATGCCAGACTCTGTAGTTTCTGTTGATAATAAGAAAGAGTCAGAATAGATCTTCGTGCTGATTACTCTGAGGGGATAATAGTTGGCAAAATGTGGACAGCTTCCCTGTTGTGCTTCGGGTGTTGATCCAATGCCTGTTATTGGAGGATAACTTGTGATCGTTCGGATAGGGTTTCCCGTCTGGCTTCGGGTATTAATCCTGGATCTGTTGTCGGAGGACAACAAGGGCGGTCCTTCAGATAGTTCTCCCCGTCTGGATTCGGGTATTAATCCTGGACCAGTTGTCGGAGGACAACTAGGGCGGTCTTTCAGATAGTTCTCCCGTCTGGATTCGGGTATTAATCCTAGACCTGTTTGCATCAAAAGTGATTTTCACCTGTTTTGGAGAAAACAAGAGAAACTTTGATAGAATACTGTTAGTTTTATGCAAAGTATGATGCATGACAATGTGTATGAATGACATTTGCTCAAATTATGACTTTCATGAGTAATGTATGAATGGTAGATGTTGTGGTATTTCAAAACATATCCATCTTGAGGAAGATGCGGATGTTCTGCTTGGAGATTTCTGACTTCTGTTTAAGGATGAAAATCCTGAGAAGAAAGATAACCTTGATTCCTCCGGTGCACTATCTGACCAAGTCTTGAGGGCGGTAGAGATACACTGTCGAGGAGCTTATGCATAGACCCTGCTGGGGAGAAATCTAGGGGGTACTCTACCGGGGATTTTGTGTGTAAATCTTGCTGGAGAGTATTTGGTTGCTGCCGGCCGGGAGACCGGGTTAGAAGAATCTGGAGCCCGTTGTAATCTCTGACTGAGAAATAAAGATGTAGGTTTCCTCCGGTGCACTATCTGACCAAGTTACAAGTCTGGACACTGCTGCTGGAGAAAAGGGGGAATTGTTGAGAGATATCTTGTTGGGGATAAATACCTCGGCTGGGGATGAAATGTTATTGCTCGAAGACGGGTGTAATCCGGTTAAGTTGAGTGGAATCACTGCTTAGGGACCGACGCGTACTCCGCTGGGGGGAGGTTCGTGGTGAATGACACCTCTGTGGGGATCATGTTCTGCAAGGGCATGTTTTGGTGACTTTCGTCGTCATTTCACTTCCTGGAGCCTATAGAAATTACTTTTGTTATGTTCACTTTTCGCATGTTTGTGAATAGATTTTTATTGTAAAATGCATATAATCATTCAAAGCAAACGTTGGACTTTATGCAAACAACAATAGTAAGAATTTGTAAGGAGAAAGAAACTTGTATTTATTTGAAATGTGGCGCATGGCCAAGTAGTTTGTACACAAGAAAGGTAAAAAGCTATGCGGAAACAATCTCGTTAAGTTCCAACTATGCTAGTACTCATATATTTCAACTATCTTATCTCCTTGCTGTCAGTAGAAAGTGAGCAGACTGATCGTCTCCATTTGAATCTTGAATGCTGATAGTAGTCTGGAAGTAGGTGATCTGGACGAGACATAGTCGTACGCTTAAATCCCTAACTTTTGCCTAGACCGCCCTTTCGGGTTTTTAGTCTACCGGGATACCCTTTTTTTCCCTAGCCGCCTTTGCAGGTTTTCGACTTGCCGGGTGTACATGTTTTGTATATATCCTTAACTTTTGCCCGAACCCTTTTGGTTCGCCAGGATGCCCTTATTTTTGCCTAGATCAGTCGACCTAGCGGGTCTCTTTTATGCGTAGTATTTTTTGACTATGTCTACGTTCACAGGGTGTGGGAAGTCTTCACCATCCATGGTGCTAAGTATCATAGCTCCGCCGGAAAATACTGTTTTGACTACAAACGGTCCCTCGTAGGTGGGAGTCCATTTGCCCTTGGGATCACCTTGTGGAAGAATGATGCGCTTGACTACTAGATCACCGACTTGGTAGACTCGGTGCTTGACCTTCTTGTTGAATGCTCTGATCATTCGCTTCTGATAGATCTGTCCATGGAAGATGGACGCGAGCCGTTTCTCATCAATCAGGTTAATCTGGTCAAGGTGAGTTTGGACCCAATCGTCTTCGCCTAACTCTGCGTCCTGGAGGACTCTGGTTGAGAGTATTTGAACCTCGATGGGTAGAACTGCTTTCATACCGTACACAAGAGAGAAGGGGGTTGCCCCTGTTGATGTTCGTACTATAGTGCGATAACCATGAAGAGCAAATGGTAACATCTCATGCCAATCTTTGTAAGTCACTGTCATCTTCTATATGATCTTCTTGATATTCTTGTTGGCGGCTTCCACTGCGCCATTCATCTTAGGTCGATATGGAGAAGAATTGTGATGCTTGATCTTGAATTACATGCAGAGTTCGGTGATCATTTTATTGTTGAGATTAGAGCCATTATCTGTGATAATCCTCTCAGGAGTGCCATACCGACAAATAAGATTATGCTTGATGAATCGAGCCACAACATTCTTGGTAATAGATGCAAACGAGGCTGCCTCTACCCACTTGGTGAAATAGTCGATTGCCACAAGGATGAAACGATGTCCATTGGAAGCTGTGGGCTTGATTTCTCCAATCATGTCAATGCCCCACATTGCAAAAGGCCAAGGAGTCGTTAGAGCATCTGTAGGTACCGGAGGTACGGTACTTTGTCAAGATAACCGCATTTGTGACAAGATCGAGCATAGCGTGACAATCGCCTCCATGGTGGACCAATAGTAACTGTTCTCAAAATCTTTTAGCCGTCGTGTGTCCACCGGAGTGGGTACCAAATGCCTGTAACTCTTCCATAATCGCTCCGCTATTTTCCGCCACATATGGAGTAAACACAAGTCGTGGTTGCGCTGTATAAGGTGCCGTTGCCGAGGAAGAATTTGATGCAAATCTTCTCAAGAACTTCTTATCATTGATGATGCCCTCGGGATATTCCCGAGTCTCAAGATACCTCTTCACGCCATAGTACCAAGGTTTCTCCTCTATATCAAGCTCATAACAATACTGTTGCCAAACCTCTCAATGATGATCTGGGGAGCCTCGTTGTCCCATCTGACCTTGAACATAGACGACATAGTAGCCAATGCGTCCGCCAACTAATTCTCTTCTCGAGGAATGTGATTGAAAGTAATCTCTTCGAAGTAGGGGATCAAACTTAGAACATGCTCTCGATACGGAATGAGATTCGGATGCTTCGTATCCCACTTGCCCTTAATCTGGCTGATCACTAAAGCTGAGTCTCCATACACTTGCAAGAATTTGATTCTTAAGTCAATAGTAGCTTTAATACCCATGATGCACGCTTCGTATTCGACCATGTTATTAGTGCAACTGAAACATAATTGGAAAGGCGATGTCCGTCAGGATGTAATGATGGCACCAATGCCATTGCAAGGCGCTTGAGGCTCCATCAAAGACCATGGTCCATCGGGATCCTTGCTCGTGTCCTTCGTCTGGGCCTCGGTTCTTCGCAATCAGAACTAGTAAAACGCTTCGTTCGAAACTCGAATCGCATAGATCGATAGTCATCTACGGCTTGATGAGTCAAATGATCGGCCACTACACTTCCTTTGATTGCTTTTGAGAAGTGTACCGATGTCGATCGGTCGGATCATTTTCCATCTTGCTATTCTTCCGAGAGTGGTTTCTCAAATATGTATTTTATCGGATCCATCTTGAGATCAACAAGGTAGTGTGAGTCAACATATACCGTTTTAGTCGGCGAAAGCGCCTTGTTAAAGCGCAAGTTTTCTCGAGTGAGTATCTTGTTTCACAACGGTAAACTTTTGCTAAGGTAGTATATTGCATACTCTTTTCGACTGCACTCATCATGTTGCCCCAACACACACGCCATTGAGTTGTCTAACAACGCCAAGTACATGATAAGAGGTCTTCCTTTGCGGCATCGTGGATAAGAGGATCGTAGGTACTCCTTGATTTTGTCAAAAGCGATCCGCAATCGCCGCTCCATTCTACCACTTGATCTTTCTTAAGTAACTTGAAGATTGGCTCACAAGTAGCGCTTAGGTGCAATGAACTGCAATGTAATTCAAACGGCCCAAGAAACCTCGACTTCCTTCTCGTGGGAGTCGGCATCTCTTGAATGGCTTTAACATTGGCGGTCAACTTCAATACCTTTACCATCGACAACAAACCCTAGGAGTTTACCGGATCCGACTCCAAAGGTGCACTTGTTGGGATTAAGTCTCACCAGACTTCTTCAACCCACAAACAGTCAAATGATCAAGATGTTCTTCTTTAGTCTGCGGATCGAGCTATCATGTCGCCGACATAGACCTCATCTTGTGATGAATCATGTCATGAAATAATGTCACCATAGCATCGATAAGTGGCGCCCGCTTCAAACCGAACGACATAACCTTGTAGCGAAAGTGCCCCAATGTAACGAAGTCTTCTTCCATGTCTTCGGGAGCCATTTTAACTGATTGTAACGGAGAAACCATCCATGAAGGAGAAAACCTTATGTCTGAGCGGTGTTGTCAACCAGAACATCAATATGAGGGAGTGGAAAATCGTCTTTCGGACTTGCTTTATTCAGATCCCTGTAGTCCACACACATTCGAACCTTGCCATCCTTCTTGGGTACAGGCACCACATTAGCAACCCATTGTGGATAAGAAGTGACAGCTAAGAAACCAGCGTTGAACTGCTTCATAACTTCGACTTTGATTTTCTCTGACATCTCGTGACATGCGATTTAACCTTCTTTTATCGAGAAAACCTCTTTGTCAAGCAACCGTGTACCACAATATCAATATCTAAACCTGGCATGTCTTCGTATGACCAAGCGAAAACCTCAATGTAGTCTCGTAGCATCTGAACAAATCTTTCTTTGACACTGTTCTCAAGACCTGCTCCTATCTTGATCTCTTTTTTGTCTTCATCAAGACTCAAATTCACAACCTCAACTTGCTCTTCGTGGTGGTCAGATAACTCGCTCTTCTTGCAGTAGCCCGACAAGTTCTCCGGCACCACAATCTTCCTCACCTTCGCCTTCTCGCTTGGTAGATCGGATTATCGAAGTCATATTTAGCAATAGCATAACGTTATCAACGAGATTCAAAGTGATTCGCATCACGGGGTGTGTAAGAAACACATAGCTTTTGAAGGGGTGATAAAGTAAAAGAAAGAAAACAACAATTGAATGCAAAAGTCCAACGATTTTATTGAATGAAAATATGCGATGATGATAATAACCCTAACAATGAGCCATGATGCCTCGGGCAAGGCACTAGGCTTTAGAGTTTATTGTTCAAAACGTAGAAAATACGAAAAGCAAAACGAAACAAAAGCAATTACTCCTGTCTAAAGGAGATTGGTATGACGTCTTCAGTCCTCCAATTGCCGAGCCCATTGTCCGAGTTGAAGATCCATTGTCGATGTCAAGTCGTTGTCGCCTTTCTATAGCATGGATTCCACCCTAGCTGATGCAGAAAGGAAGTTGACCGGCACGTTCGCGGCGTATCATCTTCTAACCTTTGATGGTGAAGCCTAAACCAGTCTTGTCTGATTTGAAAGGAAGATCAGGGAGCTGTCCCCAAATAGTACTACCTCCTTCTTCAACTGCAGCTTGAGCATCTTTCAACGAGGCCATCCTAGGCGGAACTTGTGTAACTTCAGGAGTGACAGTAGAGTCAACGGGTATGATTCTGGGTATTGTTTCAAAAGCTTGACAGGGAGTCTCAAAGAATTCACCCTCCATCTCGAGGTATCGGAATGATTGTAGATGACTGACCATATATTCTTCTTCACCACATATTGTGACAACCTTCTCCTTCACCGGGTACTTTAGCTTCTGATGTAAGGTAGAGGTAACAGCGCCTGCCCCATGTATCCAAGGGTGTCCGAGTAGGCAAGAGTAAGCTGGACGGATGTCCATGACAAAGAAAGTAGAGTCAAAAGTATGGGAACCGACTTTAACAGGCAGAATGAGCTCTCCAAGTACTGTTCGCTTAGAACCATCAAAAGCTCTTACAATTATGTCACTGGGTCTCAGAACCAACCCCTCAACATCAAGTCGATCAAAAGAAGTCTTTGGTAGGATGTTCAGAGCAGAACCAGTATCCACCAAAACATGAGACAAGGTAATGCCTTTACATTCAACAGAGATGTGCAAGGCTTTGTTGTGTTTCTTTCCGGCAGGAGTCAAATCGACATCAGAGAAACCTAGGTCGTTGTTGGCAGCCAGGCTAGAAATACAAACTTCAAACTGGTCAGTAGTAGTGTCTTGTGGTACGTGAGCATTCTTCAGAAACTTCACCAAGGCATTAGCATGAGCCTCGGAGCACAAGAGCAGAGCAAGCATGGAGATTTTGACGAGTCCGTCCCAACTGCTCCACAACATTGTAGTCACTCTTCTTGATGATCTTCAATTTCTCCATTTCCGGTTTGGAGGTGTCTTCAAGAATTCCTTTGATACTTCGAAAGTGATGAGTCATTGGTTCTTTCCCTAGCTTGGGAATGGATGGATAGCCGAACGCGAGCCGGGTCGCCGTGTCTTTTTGAGGTGAGATATCCGAGAGAACACTCTTCCGCCTCGTCACCTTACTTGATCCTGATGTTGTCAATGTCGTGAACGGTAGTTTCAACCGTAAGATCTTCAATGGTCGAGGGTCTTGCTTGACGCCATGATAGTAAACATCAGCCCATAATTCCAAGGGATAGCCTTGTCGAGGAATATGGAACCGGCCTTGAGAAGTAATAATGAGAGATGCCACTCTAGGCACGTGGATCGCAGAGGAAACTTATAGTGTTAACATCAACATAGTCTTCGAAATCATCACCCCATCCGGTCGCCTTAACATCTTCAATAGGAATCTTGTAGCTATCGTGAATGTGCAGTATTTCACCATGTAATCATACTTTCCACTTGGCTGCCCCAAGGTATCCCACATGATGGTGCATTCACATCTTCGATCTTTAGCTTAGAAATATCCTCACACGTCGCACGTGGTTTCGTGAATAGTATTTCACGATTATCCATCATGCATCGACACGCCTTTCTCAACCAAGCACAACCATCGTGCGTACGGGCACCAACGACAATTCTCGCATCCCTGATTGACACCGCCAGCAAATTCTTCTTAATACCATCGAGGAATGGTCAAGTCATCTATGTTGAAAACATAACGATCTTCCTAACAAAGATTGGAACTATTATCATGGTTAGGCATAGAGCGCTGATCACATCTCGAGTCTCAACCGAGGGTCAAACTCAATCGCTTAGCTTCAATCATATCTTGAATCTTGTTCTTCGAGCCCAACAGCTTGTCGTGTCATGCCCCGGCTATTGGAGTGGTAAGCACACTTAGCATTAGGATTGTATCCTGAGAGGAAGTGTTGACACCGAGGAGGATCCTTCAAAGTAATCACCGCTTTCAACATGTGTTGCAAGGCTTTCGACAATGGCATGTTGATCTTCAGAACTGCCTCGTGGCGCTGCTCGACCACGCTGTCTCGCCGAGGTTGTGCCGATGCGTGATTAGAGATCACAACCGCCCTACGATTGAGCCGGTCGGTCTTGGCTCGCTTTTCCGAACATACATAACATTTCTTTTCTTACCACCAAAAGATCTCTTCGCAACATTTGAAGATGTCTCTAGATGAATCTTCCCACTCTTGTTACCAAAATAATACGTCATTAATATCACTTGAATCCGGTCAAGAGTTTCCAATCGATGATTGAAGAATGGGCTCGCCTGTTCCCATAAACATATCAACCAACTCCCTATCGACAAGGGTGGTTGAACTCACCGCTAAATCTCTCTATTTCGAGCATACTCTTTGAACTTCTCATCATGACCCATAGACATGCTTTGTAGTTGCATGCGTGGGTGTCAATCAAAGATTGTATCTATATCGTCTGAGAAAGCATCTACTAAGTCACTCCAAGTACGGATACGGTCATTCTCTAGCTGATAATACCACTCCAATTGAGTTCCGGACAAACTCTCTTGAAAATAGTGCATCCACAACTTTCTGTCATCAGTGTGGGGATTGATCTTCTGAACATAGGACTTCAAATGCAACTTCAGACAGGAAATGCCATCATACTTGGCAAAAGTAGGAACTTTGAACTTGGGAGGAATGACAACACCAGGAACGAGACTCAAATCATCAAAATTCAATCCTGACATCTTCAAATTTTCCACAGCATTCAGACGGTCTTCAAGTTGCTTGTACTTGTCATCTTCATCAGAGTACTGGCCATTATCATAGTCTTTTTCAGGCTCAGGCTGACTGCCTTCATCGTCACCTTTGGCACTCCCCTCATTCTTGACACTTCCCTCAAAGAGCTCTATTCGACTGACCATTTTAGGACCACCCTTATAGGTTCTGCCCATGTTGAGAAGACCAACAACCTTCTTCTTCTTGTTGATGAGTTTCTTCAGATCTTCTTGGCCTTGGACCAAGCTAGTGAACATCTGCTGAAACTGGGCATTCTGAGCCTTGAGATCTTTGACAGTCTGTTCAAGAGCCATTTCTACTAAAATAAATAGCGAGCAAATGAGAAAACCAATCTTTAATGTACCTGTGATGCAATGTTATGCTATGATATGCAATGTTTATGCGAATGCAATGCAATGTTTTCAAGGACCTTAGAGATTTAAATTTGTTAGACAAGCACGAACAAACATTTATTAGTTCTCTTTTTATTCTTTTTCTTTTTAAGTACAAAAGATAGTTCAAAACAAATAAAAGAAAAGCATAAAAATCCTAAAGCTCTAAGTCTCCCATAGACGCTTCCTCTTGGTGCCGAGGTAGGCGTTGATGTTTCGCTCCTCATGAAGTAGCTTTGTCAACTCTAGTACTTTCTTCTCGCTTGCATAGCACTGAGCTTCAAAGGTATCCCTTTCTTCTTTTGTCGAATCCAGATCTCTTCAAGTCTTCAAAATCGAGGTATGTCGATGGAGAACAAGATAGGTACGCCACCTATAGCAACAGTTCCATAATTACGGTAACACGGTGTAAATGGCATCATGAGGTTTTGAGCTCGAGCTCACCCATTTGAGGTAAGGTTCCCAAGGAATGGAGTTTTGTGCCCCAAAGTCTTGGTATCGCCTTCTTACCATGCCCCACTCGAGATCGTGGTTGTAATCGAACACTTGAGAAGCATATCATGAGGACCATCTCTTCGAGCAAAACCAAACCGACGAGAGCTAGAGAAGGGTTGTAAGTAATACCTCCCTTATACCAAGTAGCACATTAGGGAATTCTCCACAACGCCAATGAATGTGAAACCTTTGAGAGAAAAGATTCCAACGAATATCTGAATGAGAGAGTGACATTAGTCTTTGAGACCATCTCAACCTTTGCTCGTTCTTCAAAACTGATGGAGGAAGGTGCAAAATAAACCACCTGGAAAGTAACGGTATGCAACCCATGAGAGTTCCTTGTCTTTTGATGGTACGAGTGTGGAGAGAATGTAGGATATCTCCAAGTAAAGTAGGCACAGGATTACGGGTAAGAAATAATTTGATGGCGTTGACATCTATGAATTGATCCGAGTTAGGAAATAGAACCAAACCATAGATTAACAAGGCTACAATGGCTTCAAATGCATGGAAACTCATAACTTTGAGGAATTCTCGGGCTTTCTTAATTAGGAATTTGGCAAGTAAACCCTTAACTCCACTTCTAGTTTCCCAATTGGCTTCAATGTCTGAGCGCTTAAGATGTAAGGTCGATGCGATGTTCATTTTAGGAACCTTTTCTAGACCAGTTAATGGCATTTGGTCAAGAATAGGTACCCCAAGTAGCTTAGAGAACTCTTCCAAGGTAGGAACCAACTGATAATCTAGGAATTGATGTGCGATAAACCTAATGTGTCTAACGGTATCTTAACTGCAAGTGCATAGCCTATCACGGTAGTAATAAAAGATTGTCGAATCCACAGGGACTTTGTAATTACTCTAGTGCGGGAAAGTAATGCTAGTTTAGCTAATGAAGTTGTCACGCTTTGGTTTTGGGAAGGTTAACAAGGTAAACTAATTGATTTTAAATTAATAATGGAATGAAATGGTCGGTATGTATAGAGTCGACCTAAAGGATCTAATCGGACTTAAGCATATAAGGATGGTCAACTTAGTTTATTCAGAATTAATCTTTAAAAACCTTCAACTCACACTTTCATGGTCTTATCTTGGATTATACGCCTAAAGCCCTATACCGCTTTCGCTAAACTATAAGTGTTTAGAACATACTTTTGGAAACTTAATTAATTCTAATTTGTTTTAAAAGCTTTCACCGTATTTAAATCAAATGCCTAACTTTAGCTATCCGTTAAAACCTCACACTTTCGTGGTCTCGATCCTAACCTATTTACTTTTCTTACTGAATAAAAAGGTTTTATTTTTAAGCATAAAAGTTATAACCAAAGTTAAGTTGATTAAGGTTTTAGCCTAAGTTTGATCGATGCCTATTGTCTCTAACTATTCCATACCGACACTAAAGGTTTAGCTAGCCATGATAATCTAATAAACTCACAGGAAATAAAAGCAAATAAATATAAAGCGTATATTATAAATAATAAGTGAAACTTAAATTAATTAAATGAGAAGTAATCAGAATACAAATGCAAAATAGAGAACCGAAAATAAAGCCAATACTTTAATCCTTCTTCCACAGATCGGAAACTTGGACTTGTATCTAAATACAAACGAACTCAAGCTTGAATAAAATCCTAACTAGAATAATAATTTCCTAATGTTGGAAATTATTATTTCAAGGAAATTAAACAATTGAAATCAACAAATGCAGGAAAATATAAATTGAAATAACAATGGTTCGATTTCTTAGCCCGCACAAGTAAACCAAAATTGCTCGTGTTTCTAACATTGAAAGTTGAGGTATTTATAGAAAAATGGAACTGGCAGGGATGAATTTCACACGTAGCTTCACTTGAATTTCTCCAAAATATAGGAACGTGGTTGAACGTGGTTGAACGTGGCTGAGGTTGAGAGAAATCAGGAGTTTTAAAAACTCCTTCTGTTAAGCTTCCCCACGTCCTGTATGTTTTAGAAACTGATATGCTGCGCTCACATGTATGTGTGTTACGAGCTTTGGTGTTTTCCGCAGTTACGGTCGTGGCGTATGTGCACGTCACACGCCTATGGATGTCTTACGGTCGTGGCATGGTCGACGACCGCCGCCTACAAAATCGCATTTTCTTTGACAAATTCATGTTCTCTTCTGTTCTTTGATGCTATCTTGCATTGTTTCATGTTTTCTTCTGTTTTGAGCTAAGTTATGTAATACCTGCAAAAAGTCATGACAACTCGAAATATTCGGGAGTTAATCGGGTCAAAATAATACAAAACGGGTTAATTTCATGGTAAATAAACGATACGATTTCGTGTTATCAAATTTCATATTTTAAACCTTTGCTTGTCCTCAAGCAAAATAATCAATTAGAAAATGGACAAGTTTTTATAGACGCACAAATCTAGTATACCTTTTTGTTTTCTAATTCTTACAAGAAATCCTAAGTTAGTTCAGCCAAGAAAATCGAGTAAAACAACAACGATACGCTAATGACACAAGCAACAAGCTAGTCGACGACTATCCGTTTTAAACGAAACGTCCAATAATACCGTTATAGTTCAACTCTGTTTCTCGCTCCTATTTCACCGGTTTCGCTCTGCGCAATCACATTAAGCCCATTATCTTTAACGCACGTAGTGGAATAGCCGGTTAGTGGTTCTGATCAAAACACAATGGTTTCTGGCACAAGTATGTGGCAACCTCTTTTATCCAATTGCAAGATGCGGGGGATCAAACCGTAGTCTGCCCTACCAAGTTTAGTACCAGATGCTTCTAAACCACCTAAACAATGGATTCTCGTGTTACTTAGTAAAAGCTTTTGCATCCGTTGGATTAAACGATCGGGTGATGATCGCCCAATTTAATTGGTGCAATACCTATTTCCTTAAAGCATGTAACATTATTTTAAAACAATTAGCAAGATCATCCACTTATGTTCATCGGCTTTCCACGTGGTTTGTGCTAAGACTGGTGCCAACTGCTAATATAAACTACTAAGGGCTAATTTAAGACTTAAAACTCAAAGTATCGGTATAACGAAAAATGGAGACGATTCTCGTAAGTGGGGAGTCAAAGGTGTCATAACCGATAGTTTTCGCTGATCTCTCTCGGCCTTCTAACTAAGATTTCAGTTAAGGTAGGTAACTAACGATTATGCGAAAATAAAGGGCGAAAAATTTTGGTATGGCTGAATAAAACGGGGAGAAATTGAAATAACGAAATATTACTAAAATGGAAATTAAATTACTCGTTATGAATTAAGAATGCAGTACTCCTCCCACACTATATCAAACATTGTCTCAATGTTATGATATAACGCCGAGGTTAAATTAAAAATACATTAGAAAAACAAAGAAAGCAACAAGGAAAAGCAAAAAGGAAAACTATCATGCACCACGGCTACCGTTCGGATCGTCTGAGGGAGTGGCTTCGCCGGTGCTCGTCCAAGAGATGTGACATCCATCCTTAAAGCGCTAAGCTCGCTTAGCACTTCATCAAGTCTTCATTCTCGAGCTGACCACTCAAGATTTGGGCATTTTGTGTAGTAAGACGTCAAACGCCCGATGTAACCTCTTTGGCATTCATAAGATTCTCGATGATGAATGGCTGAGGAGTTCGTCAAAAGATGGAGGTGGCGGAGCGCAGGAAGATTCGTGGATGGTGGGAGTTATGGAAAAGAAGAGAGAAAGGTCGAGGGAAAAGAAGAGGAACGTTTCGCCATGTGGTTATCGATAACCCGTGTTACGGTCGTGAATATCTAGTCGACGAGCGAATCACCGAAAGGCGGGACGGTGGGGTTAAGGACGATCGTGCCTACAAATTTTGCAATTTTTAATGTAATGTAACACAATTATATTGTGGTGATGTTTTTATAGAAAATGTAATATCTCAAGCATTCCAACATAAACACAACATTAATCCATTCAACATATATTTCAATATATAATTAATAAAATAGAAAACCATAAACACCTGTAAATGTAATAATGAATGTAAGTTTAAAATTGAAAACAAACAATTGCATTAATTCAAAATGAGCTACTTGTTCTTTTGATGAAAGTAAATGATCAGAATTGAAATGTAGTAATTTAATAAAGAATTGAAACTACCTAGAAACAAAACAAAATGAGAAAATTTAAAACTAAGAATTGAAAACCTAAAACCGAAAACTAAGAAACTAAGAACCGCTTCAACCAATCTTCTTTTAATATCTCTAAAGCCTTGGTGATGTTATAGAATTGCTCCAATCGTGATGTCATTAAACCAATGAGATCCAAACGATAGTCTTCAATTCGTCTTTATTCCATCAATGTCAGCTTTATAAGAATCCAAAGTGGTCGAATGGTATTCAATTGTGTAGTGTATTCTCCTTGGTTTATGTCGTGGGCTACTTGTGCTTCATCCATATTGGTGAAATCATGGTAACCAGAGGAGTTTCGTGATCCTGCTTTCGCACATGAAATTATCAGAACATAATATGATTGTGGTGTTTCGTGTGAAGGGTGGTCGTGGATTCAATTCATACAACCAATTATCACTATGGACACTTACTCCTGTATGGTTTGAAGGGTAAAAGAGTAACAACTTTGTTTCTTATCGTAATCATAAGGTGTGGCCTAAATTTCGTTATCCGTTGTTGAAACAAATCAATGTTCATAGGCCTAATTGATCCAAATGGTGCACGCTTATTTAGTTGGTAACGAAGTCCAAGAGCATTTGCAATCATTGTAACTAATCCTCCCACAATCGACAGAACATTAGGTCCTCACTAATGTGGGTAAAGGTTTTCATCGAGCGGAAAGCATTGACAAGGCCCTAGGTTCATACAATAAAGCGTAGATAACTCATCCTTGGATACAACATTTTGGTTTTGTTTTTCCAAACAGAGGTGGGCAAGAATCCTATGGAAATAACGGATAGCTAGGTTATGTATCTCATTGTTGTCCATACTCAATGGGTCGATGATAGTTTCCTGCTAAAGTACCCTGTATAATCCAACAAAATCCAATAAACCGTGGGTAGTAAAAGCTAAGGGTCCACTAGGGAATCCTAATAAAGCGCCTAAGTCCCTATGGTTATAGGTGAACTCAATACCAAAAAGTCTGAAGGCGATGATTCCTTTTCTGGCTCCGACACCGTGTTCAGGTATATAAACTAAAGAACTCAAGAACTCAAGGGTAAGCTCTCGGTAAGTGATAAATCTAGATTTAAGGTGTGCTCTCTCCCAACCCAATTGGTTAAGCATGTAGTAAACACTATCAGTTATGCCTAAAGTGTCCATAGTGGGTTCATCATGATACAGGGTCAAACTGATGTCTCGCTGAGACAAAGCCTCAAATCTTCTTCTTTGGTTTCTACCTCTAAAGGTGGTTTCCATAAAGTTTTGTGGAGGATCCATAGCAAAAGTAAAGCGGGGAAACAGAGTAGAGGAGAAAGTAAAGAGAAAAAGACTTTTCAGAAATCCAGTGGCAAGTAAAGTTGTTTTGAAATCAGCACCAGTTTTACAAAAGTTTTAAAAGGAAAAAATAGCAAATTGTAAAAGAAATAAAACAGAGAATACAAACAAAATAGCAAGAAAAAACAAATAAAATGGGTTGCCTCCCATGAAGTTAATCGCTTTTAACGTCAGAAGTCGATTTAAATACTTAGTGAAAGATTAGTCGGAGAAATAGGTGGCGTCGATTTAGTTTTAGATTATTCAGATAATCTCTATTTTCTATATGATGATACTGTTTAATCACGCCCGCTTACAATAAACGGGCACTATTTCTATCCTTAATTTCTACCGCTCCGCTAGGAAATACTTTTGTAATTTCGAAAGGATCGGACCATCTTGATTTAAGTTTTCCAGGGAAGAGTCTAAGTCTAGAATTAAATAAAAGTACGACGTCTCCCACACTAAATTCTTTCCGAGATAAACGCTTATCGTGCCATTTTTTAGTTCGCTCTTTTATATTTTAGCTTTGCCGCCTAGTCTTAATTCTTCCGCTCATGTAAATCGAGGATTCTCGCCAGCAGCAGTAGTTAATATTGAGTGTTTTATCGCCCAACAAGCTTTATGCTCTAATTCTACCGGAGATGACATGATTTTCCGTAAACAAGTTTGAAAGGTGTAGTTCCGATAGAGTCTTGTAAGTCGTCCTATAAGCCCATAAAGCTTCGTTGCTTGATGACCAATATTTTCAAGATATAGCTACGCTTTTTCTAATATTTGTTTAATCTCTCGCTCGAAACTTCGACTTGTCCACTAGTTCATGGATGATAAGTGTAGCACGCCGTGTTTGACTCGATTTAGATAGTAATTTATCAAATATTTTCAAATAAAATGAGATCCACCGTCACTAATAACAAGTCGAGGGACACCAAAACGCTGGAAAATTATATTCTTAAAAGCTTTATCACCACTGTGTGTCATTAGTAGGAGAAGCTATTGCTCGATCCATTTCAAACATAATCGATACCACGAGTATAAACTTGTTTCAAAAGAAGATGGAAAGATCCCATGAAATCTATTCCCAAACATCAAAACTTCAACTTCTAGTATTCCTTTCGAGGCATTTCATCGCCTTTGAGATATTACCAAGCGCTGGCGACTACGCTTTTTAATCGGCGATGTGGACATCCTTCCACGTGTTAGCCGTAAAAGGTCGGGCTTGGAGAATTTTGGCACATGTTTTAGAGGTGCTAGCATGTCCGCCATAAGGAGATGAGTGACAATGGGAAATGACGTCTTCTATTTCTTCGTCGGGTATACAACGGTGGAAAATTCCATTAGGTCCTCGTTTAAATAAAAGTGGTTCGTCCCAATAGTAACTCTTGAGATCATGGAAGAATTTCTTTTTCTGTTGGTAAGTTAAATCAGGTGGAAGCGCACCGGCAGCTAAATAATTAACGATGTCAGCATACCATGGCAATCCTACGGTCATATTGATGGCTTCCACGACTTCCTTAGCTTCTGGTTTGTTTAAATCCAATTGAGCTAGGTCGCTTATCATATGTGCTATCAGATGCTCATATGGAAAATCGTCGTTAATTGGCACTTGTTCGGGTTTTACACCTTCTAATCGGGATAAGTGATCTGCTACGACGTTTTCTGTTCCTTTCTTATCTTTAATTTCCAAGTCGAATTCTTGTAAAAGTAAGATCCATCGGAGGAGTCTGGGTTTTGCATATTTCTTGGTAAGTAGATATCTGATAGCAGCGTGGTCCGTATAAATGATGATTTTTGCTCCTACGAGGTAGGAACGGAATTTGTCAAGTGCGAAGACCACGACTAAGAGTTCTTTTTCAGTTGTGGTGTAGTTCATCTGAGCTAAGTCTAGCGTTCTGCTGGCGTAGTAAATTGTGTGAAGTTTCTTTTCTTTTCGTTGTCCAAGAACTGCGCCTACAGCGTAATCACTTGCATCGCACATGATTTTGAAAGGTAACCTCCAATCGGGCGGTTGCATGATTGGTGCAGAAATAAGTGCGGCTTTAAGGGTTTCAAAAGCTTTGAGACAATCGTTATCGAATATGAACTCAGCATCCTTCATTAATGCATCGGTGGGTTTGTAATTTTCGAGAAATCTTTAATAAAGCGCCAAAAACCGCGTGTCCTAGAAAACTGCGTATCTCTCGAACGGTCTTAGGTGGTTGGAGTTCTTTAATCACTTCTATCTTAGCTTTATCAACTTCAATTCCTTTATTGGAAATAACATGTCCAAGTACGATTCCTTCTCTGACCATGAAATGGAATTTTTCCCAGTTGAGCACAAGGTTTACTTTCACACATCGTTCTAAAACACTCTCTAAATTAGATAGACATCCTTCAAAGCTTTGTCCACACACAGAGAAGTCGTCCATAAACACTTCCACGATGTTGTCAATGAAATCTACGAAGATAGCCATCATACATCATTGAAAGGTTGCTGGGGCATTACATAATCCAAAAGGCATTCGTCTGTACGCGAATGTTCCGTAGGGACAAGTAAATGTAGTCTTCTTGATCATCGTGGAAAATAGGAATTTGGAAAATCCGAATAACCGCTAAATAGCGTAAATAGGAGTGTTTGGCTAATCGCTCTAACATTTGATCAATAAAGGGTAAAGGAAAATGGTCTTTCCGAGTAGCTTTGTTCGCTTTTCTATAATCAATGCACACTGTGTCCACTAACTACTTTTGTGTTATCGATTCGCCTTTGTGCATTTTTCACGACAGGACACCTCCTTTCTTAGGTACGATATGTACTGGCTAACCCACTTATCGCTTCGGAGATCGGTAAATAATTCCACCATTAGCTTTTTGATTTCATCTCCGACTACAAAGGTCGAGGATCGATTGATTCTTCTTCGAGGTTCTCGAGAGGTTTTGCAATCTCTTCTAATAGAATACGGTGCATACAAATTGAAGGACAAATTCTTTTAAGTCCGATATATTATAACCTAGTGCAGAGGATATTTCCTAGAACGCCTAAAAGTTTCGAGTTTCGAGCTCCTAAACCGGAATTCACTATAACAGTCGAGTTTGTTCAAGATCAAGGAATTCGTATCGTAGATTGTTAGGTAGAACTTTAATTCTAGCTTTGGTTTCTTTGGACATGGCATATGGTTAGGTGTAAGTGCTAGACTTTCGCTTAGACTGTCATCTCTATATGGTTCTCGCCAATTGTCGTCTTCGAGTATCGAGGGTTTCAATCTTCATTATTTCTAATATGTGGTTTGTTCAGCTTCCATCTCTTACGCACTGCTCATAATATCGAGTAAATAACATGTGTCATTCATGGCGGGTGCTTGTAGAAATTGAGGAGGATGAATTCCACTTTTTCTCTCCGACTTCAAATGTTAGTCTGCCCTTCTTTACATCAATTATAGCTCCAGCTATAGCTAGGAATGGTCTTCCTAATATGATAGGGGTAACTGAATCTTCGGTAATGTCCATGATTATGAAATCGGTCGGGATATAGAATTGACCTATTCTAACTTGAACATTTCCCAATATACCTACAGGGTACTTAACTGATCGGTCAGCTAATTGAACGGACATTTTTGTAGGTCTAAGTTCTCCCATTTCCAGCTTTTTGCAAATAGATAGGGGCATGACACTGATACTTGCTCCTAAGTCGCATAGAGCTTTGTCTATGACGAATTTTCCAATGTTACAGGGTATAGAGAAACTACCTGGGTCTTTTAACTTAGGAGGCATGTTATTCTGAATGATAGCACTACACTCAGCAGTGAGTGTAACTGTTCCGTTATCTTCTATCTTTTTCTTGTTAGATAGGATTTCCTTAAGAAATTTAGCATACGATGGCATCTGGGTGATGGCTTCTGTGAATGGTATTGTGATATTTAGTTGTTTCAGAAGTTCCACGAATTTCTTGAATTGGCCCATCGATTTAGAATTGGTTAATCTCTGAGGATACGGAATTTGTGGTTTATAGGGCGGTGGAGGTACATAAGGTTCTTCTTTTTCCACACCCTCTTGGGTTTCGTTTTCCTTTTCTTTCGGTTCGCTCTTGTTTTCACTTGGCTTGTCTTGCTTTTGATACATTGCTGGGTTTTCTAGTCTTGGATCAACAGGTCCGTCTGTCATACCCCAAAATTTGCCCTCCATCTTCTCAAGACATCCCATACACTCATGCTCAAGGATTCCTCAAGGGTTGATCAGACAAACCCTCTCCTAGACAATCAACCCAAACTAGGGTTTGGCAATTCTCAGATCAAGGTGGACTCCCAACATATCCAATGGTCATCATGCCTCCTCATATGCTTCAAAGATTCTCCATGTCAAGTTTCAAGCCTCACAAGTCAAGTTTCCTCGCATTGCTCGATGGTTGAAAATCAACAGATTGACAAAAGTCAACTGTGGTCAACATACAACAAACTTCATAATTTTTGGTCAACATCCTCATTTTGAAGTTACATTCATCATTTGATCAAGGGTTGATCATGATTCATCAAGAAAACTCAAGATTTGCTCAAAAGTCAACTTTCCAAATTAGGGTTTCGAGGAAAAGTCAACCAAACTTGATCGAGCATAACTTCTTCATACTTTCTAAATTTTTCCACCACCTCTTGTTTTGAAGGAAATTAAATTTCTACAACTTCATGTCTCACAAGAATGTTCAAAAATGCTTCATTTGGAAGGTATGGATCAAAACATTACAGGTCCTTTTCAAAGTCAACAAAAAGTCAACATTTTGTTTTGAAGATATATTGATCATGGAAACTCCAATTGAGATGAAACCAAAGAGGTCGGTTAGAGGACTCATAGAGCTTTCCAAAAAGTCCAAGAAAACTAAAAAATGTGAAAAATTGAGCAAGATACACCCTTCACAAGTTGGGCAATTTTGAAGAAATGCACAAAGAGAGATACTTCTAAAAATCAAAATTTTTGCAAATGGGCCTACTTTTTCTTTATCTAAACTTGTTCCTTATACAATTAGGAATATCCAAGCCCAATGCCACGAATTTTTATTTTATTTTTCTATTTAATTTGTATTTTATTCATTTAAATGCAAATTAAATTCAAAAATAAAGTATAAAATCAAAATTAAATGCAAATTTGATTTTTCTCTCTTCCTTGAGATCCAAGCAACTCAATAAAGCCAGCAAATTTTGAAATTTGATTGGATATGGCAAGAATTGATTGAAAATTGATCAAAGAAGAGAAAATTTGATTTGGTACAAAATCAAATATGTTTTGCATTGATTGATGATTGATTCTTTCTCAAATCAACTCTAATTCCATCTACTATATATATACAACACATGCCACATGAATTAGGGTAGAAAAAATGGCTGGAGAAACCCTTATTCAAGCTCAAAAATCGGCTATACAAGCAACTAGCAACCATCGATCCAGTTGGTTTCAATCGTTTTTGAGGATTCAAACACATTCCTTGACATCCCTGGAAGCATTCCAGACCTTCACATTGTCCAAAAGCATCAAGAATTGAGAAACCGAATTTGGTTTGTTCTTACTTTTTCAAAATCGAATTGCTTATCATGCATTATTAATGTGTTTTGATGATTGTTTTGTGTTTAGAACAAAGTTTGCAAGCTATCCGACAATCGAATTGAGTTTTTATGGCTCGAATTGAAATATGCCATCGTTAGGTTTCTTGAATCGAATTAGGCTTCCTTAAATCGTTAAATTGGACCAACCGATGCCATCAGGATGTTCAAGGACCAAGACTAATCGAACCATGGCTTTAGATTTCATTTATATTACTTGTATGTGATTTTTGATTTAGCAGGGTCGAAGGCCGCCTCGAGGTCGACGAAATTCTTTTAATTGAAGAAGATGAAGTTTGCGCGAGACGAGGCAATGGGGAGATGACACTTGTTTGTAAACGATCCATTCCGATTCAGTGACACGCGTGCGCTCCAGATCAGATGGCAAAGGCGTGGGGTTGTGAAAGGAAGGTCTCCAGTTCGATCCCTGGCCATGGCATTTGATTTTCACATGTTTGCAAAACTTCTTATTTTCTTATTTTTCCATTTAATATTTTCCATACAATTTTAATTAATTTCAATATTTTTCTCATGCATTAAAAACACCAAAAATATTTTCCTTTTGCATTATTTTCAGAAAATGTTTATTTAATTTATAAAATTAAAAAAATATTATTTTGCATGCATATTTAATTTAATTGCTAATTTATCATTTAAATCACTTCTAATTAGTTTTTAATTATTAAATTAGCTCCAAAAAATCCCAAAAAATTATTTTAGCATATTAATGTTATTGTAATGAAATATTTTTTCATTCAAAAATTTGCATTTTTACTAACATTTTCTCTTGATCGATTTCGTATTTTTCCGATTTCTTATCTTTTCACAAAGTTGTCCTGCTTCGACGATTTCTTTTATCGCTTTTTTCCAATTATCTTATTGCTTATGGGATGTAATAGTTTAATTAGGGTTTATTTTCCGCAAGTTTAAATTATGTATTTGCCCCAAAGCCATGTAATAGCAGAGATTTATCTTTCCGCACTTTACATTCCCATTTAATTTCCGCACCTATAAACTGTTAGTACTTAGGCGTGTATGGCAAGATAAAATCAACATAGCTCACTCTAATTTTCAAGATAAAATACCGGAAATCAACACACTCTTTCACACATGCACCCCTTAGGGTAATTCTCTCGCTTTACGAATTCAAATGGTCAAGTCCTCGAACGTAGGTATCCTAGCACCGCTGTTTCAAAACAAATCATCATAGTCCCTTCGATACAAAGATCATAAGACCCACGATGTCGCCTACGAATACATGATCTTGACCCTCGATTGTCGCCTACGAAAAATGATGATAGTCCCTTCGAATGTGCTAGGATACTTCCTACAAGTTGCTTTCTATGACCATCCGATGACCCTTCGAATGTCCCACTTACATCCAATGAATGGAGTTACCTACCAACTAATGGTATGGATAGCGCTATTCTAAAGGAACGTAAAATAACACGAAAACGACCAATTCTGAGTAGGTAATAAGACTTTTAGTTGCTTGCTCAAATCAAATACTTTTCACACCTCACACGTTTATCAAAGTTCAAACTCTTTTCAAAAACGAAACATTTCCGAACACTTTGTATACATTCCTACATGAATCATTACAAAGTCAAAGCGAAATGTCTTTTCAAAACATTTTCAAATATACAGAAAGCACAGTTTTAAAGTGATCTAAGAGCAACTAAGAGCCCGTAGATAACTACGGATGGAAAGGGGTGCTAATACCTTCCCTTTTCATAACCTTCTCCCTTACTCGTAATCTAACGGGTCTTTTTGCTCTTTTCACCTTCCCTTAATTGGATAAAAGAAAAGTCGGTGGCGACTTTTGCTATCCGCACATTTGCGATACAAAAACCTACAAAGTCAGCTTCACCGTGACACCGCCAAGTTCTTTTCCACTCCTTAGTATCGACATTAGCGTGTCCTTTGGGTTAGGTTGTGGTCGACCGTGAAATATTCCAGTTGAGGAGCAAGAGGTGTCATTGCTGAGCTACCCGTGAAACTGAGTTTCAAGCATCTTGTTATGGGTAGCTAAAGCCGACCTTGCTAGATAATTGCTTAATTTGCTCATTGGTATGTAAATTCGATTTAAAACATCCTTATTGGTCCGGGATCGAGAAGCAATGAAGTGTTCTATCATAATTTCGAGGTTAGATTTCCTAGGAATGTTGGAAGTATTAGGTCCGTTATTAGGATGATTCGGGATAGCTTTGACAACTGTGTGGTGTAGCAGAGCTTGTCCAGAGCATAAAACGATTGTTGCTTTTGTACAAGAAATTTGGACGATTCTTCCAACTCGGTTATACGACATCAGAGGGATTTCCTTGCACGTAGTTAGCTTGTTCGGCCGGTACTCCTACCAAAAGGGGGCATTCTCGAGTAAGATGTGATTGAATACCACATAGATCGCAGTTAGATCACCGCAGCCTACTAGTCATGGGAGTGATGGAAAGATTCTAGTTTTGGGTAAGAGCTTCCACTTTAGCATTAACTTGATCCGTGCTATTCACTTCACCATGTTACCTTCGCTTGAGATTTCTACATTAGCTCTCTCGCTTCCCCATTGGTAATGGTTTTGGGCCATGCTTTCGATTAGTTGGTTCGCATCGGCATAAGGTTTATCCATCAGTGCGCCACCAGCAGCAGTGTCGATAGTTAATCTTGTGTTGTACAAGAGACTGTTATAGATGTGTGAATAATCAACCATTCTTCTAAACCATGATGAGGACAGAGTCTTAGCATATCCTTATATCGTTCCCATGCTTCGAATAAAGATTCATTGTCTTTCTGTCTGAAACCATTGATGTTGGCTCTGAGCATAGCAGTTTTGCTAGGAGGAAAATATCTAGCTAAGAAGACTTTCTTCAACTCATCCCAAGTGGTGATTGAGTTTGAAGGAAGAGATTGAGAGCCGAGCTCGCCTCTTAAAGAAAAGGGAAATAGGCACAATCAGATCGCTTCTGGTTTACTCCATTCTTTCACAAAGGTTCACAGATCGCACAAACACCGACAAATGTAAATTTGGGTCGTCAAGAGGAGCTCCACGTAACCGGTTCTCGCGAACGGGGAAAGAAGCGAAGGTTTCAATAAATCATTTCGAGCGATAGTGGAGCCGCAATACGCATGAGGCTCCACTTGAGAAGGAACTGCGTAATCCTTAAGAGGACGAGGAGGAGGAGGTGGATCTGCCATACTTCATAGTTCGTCGAGATTTGGAAGTTTAGATGGAGGAAGATTATGGAGTTCACGGTACTCCTAAATTGCCTTCAATCAAGATAACGCCGGGCTCGCTTATTAGTATTGTTCAAAAAGTGACGCGCTAGGAATCGAATCAATTCGGATTCTCCGCTCAAACGATTTACTCTTTTGATTTGTTTATAAAGATGCCATGAGCATCAAGCTTTATTATTTTCAACACAAGAAAAGATGATTTAATGATTATGAAAAGGGGAAAGTCGTTAATACCCTCAATTGATTTTGATATGCGAACGACTAGCGCAAACTAGACGCAACGCATCGGGGAGATTCTCGAGTGGGTTTGTTATATAAAGGAATAGATGGAGCACCCTAAATATATATAGTTATCTATAGCTTTATATATGAATACGCTTGATATATTTGTGTGTTTTAAATGCTATTTCTATGATTGGGAAAGTTTCTCCTTTGGGATTTTAAGAAGGATAGATTATGAGGGATCCTAATGTTTGTTATTATTGTGCTCGCAAAGATCTTTGATCTTTCGCATACATATCCCTTAATGGGAATCGTGAGCATTTGTAGCTCGGATCTACAGTGATCTATGGTTTGTTTGGTCCGAGGGAGAAAGAAATTTGCCCGGCAAGGATGAGACCTCAGGCTCACGATTCTCAAAAGGATGTTGAGAAAGTCGTGAGCAATCATAGTTCCCACTTATGCTAGTGGAAAGCAACGGATGTTAGTAAGAGATGCATAAATGTCATCTTAATGAAAATGTATCTAATCTATTTCATCACATACATTTTTGAAAAGTTTTATCGATTCTTTCGTAAGTTATAGGTGCTTGAGTTTACAAGCTGCTACCACTTACATGTTTAAAGATGTTTTGAAAAGATGATTAAATCTTTTAACCAGCATTGGGTGTTTTGCTTGAGTGTACAAGCTACCACTTACAATTAAGAGATGTTTTGTTTGAAAACAGTTTGAAAAAGTTTTGATCAGATGTGATGTGATAGATGAGATATTTCTTCCATAGAGATGATAGATGTCTAAATCTCGAGTAGAAATTGATTGGATTAAAGGGATGCTTTTAAGAAGCCCATGGGTCCTTGTATTATTAGCCCAAGAGGAGGCATTCCGAGGGTCATCGAGGGTCATCGAGGGTCCTTGTATGAAGCTCAAGAGGAAGCTATAGGGTATGGCTGGCTTTGTCTTTAAAGGGATTTCACCGGGAAACCATCCTTTTGGAACTAAGAGCAATTTCACCGGGAAATTATACTCTTTGGGTTCTATCATAACGCGGGTGATTCTTTGTATTGGAAGCCCAATAGGAGGATGTTAAGAGATTTTGTGGTCTCTTTCATTGTATGATGCCCAAGAGAAGGCTAAACTCAATGAGGAGTTCTTTTGAACGAAGCCCAAGAGGAGGCTGACTCAGCAGGGGAATGTTGTCTTATATGAAGCCTAAGCGGAGGCTAAACTCAGATGAATGAGTTTTCTTATATGAAGCCTAAGAGGAGGCTAACTCTGTGGGGAGAGTTATCTTGTATAAAGCCCAAGAGGAGGCTACAACTGTGGGGAACCTATTGGTTAGACTAATTGTTATGTTATATTTGACAGTTGCATAAATAAGTGTGTGTCTGATATGTATTCACAGGAGTTTATGAAGGAAATGTAAACAATGCATGATGTTTATTTACAAAAGTTTATGAAGGAAATATAAACAAGTGTATGTGAAACGGACGGTTAAAACGAGCGTAACTTGATTATTTAAAAGTTTGAATTGTGTACAAGGAAGTAAATATGTACACGAACGGGTATTTATGTACAGAGAAGGCTGGATGTACATAGGATGATTGGGACTTACACCATAAGGGAGGCCCATTGGTTTAAAAGCAGTTTCACAGGGAATAATGCTCCTTTTAATACCAATGGTATACAGGCAAAACGGAAACGAATGATCGAAGTTTATATGTGTTTGAGTATTTACAAAAAAAAGCATTTGTGTTATGTACAGATAAAAATTTGTATGTGTTTGAAAAGAATTTTGTTATGTACAAGGAAAATATGTATGTACATAAAGAATGTTGGTTTCAGTGTAAAATGAAAACAAACGGAAGAAGTTTGTCTGTATTTGATTATTTACAAAGAAAACGTTTGTATTATGTACAGGTAAAAAGGTGTGTACATAAAAGAAATGAATATGTACAAAGAAATATATGTACATAAAAAGAATGTTTTGTTTGGGACTTACACCGTGAGGGAGGCCCATGATCGGTTAAGAAAAACGAGAGAAAACGAAATCGGTTTTATCGTTTAAATCGGATCGATCATGGAAAAGATGCAAGTTTGATGAAAAGTTTTGAAGAAATGATTTTGAAAGTGTTTTGAAATATGAAGTTCATTTATGAGAAGTTTTGAAAAGAATCGAAAGTCGAAAGTTTGAAAAATTCACCTTTTAAAGTGGTTTTGAAAAGTGCTCAAAGTGACATTTTCGGCTCGATTAAAACATAATCAGATGAAAGTTTTTTCTGAAAATTTTTGCACTATCATAAAATAGATACATTTATTGACAAGTACAAAAATCACCTCAAAATGAGGAGTTTTGATTGGTTAAAAAATGTTGAAGTTTGTGAAAAAACATGAAGAAAATATGACAAGTTTTAAAAAAAATGGTCCATGGGAGGCTTGAACCCAGGACCTGTGGGTGGCATACGTGGCACAAACACTTACGAGCGAGCTGGCAACCACTGGGACAACAATGCATTCGTGTATTGAAACAAAAACACGTGTTAATATTATATTGGATTTTTTAAATTTGAAAAGAAACAAGAACACTAAGCTCCCTCTTCTTCTTCAATCTTCTTCAATCCTAAATTCATTGTTTCTCAATGAAATGGATGATGTAAACATCAAACTTGCACGATTTTTAACAAGGAACATGATGGTGGTTGTTAATTTCATTTATTTTTGGTCTAACATGGTTAAATTTCTGATGAACACGAAGAACCCTAGAACTGAAAATCCTAATTGAAATCGTGTATGGTTGATGATTTTTCCAATTGATTGAGGGTTAATGATCGTGTAGGGTGCAAAAACAAAACGACCAAGAGTGTTTTCAAAATGAATCAAAGAATCATGAGATTGAGTTTCGTGTTCTTACCTGTTGAAGCTGGAATCGAATTCGATGAAGGAGTGTTTCCAGTCGTGTTTTTATGATTGCTTGAGCTTCAACGGCCTCTATGGATCATGTATGGGTGGTCTGCTTGCTTCGAATCACCCTGGATCACTCCAACCAAGTCCACCTGCATAAGCTAAAAATGGAAGCTCAAATTCTATGTTAAAGTTGTTACAATTAGTTGTTGATGATCTGCATCATGTCTATGATGTTTGTGGATAGTGTTTGAATGATCAGAACTCAATTTAATCAAGCCAAGCTATGGATTCGATTGATAAGGAAGTTTTGCAAGCATGATGAACATGGTTTGTGATTCTGAGTTCTAGCCTTTCCTATGTTGTTTTTAAGTTTCAAACAAGTTTTAAATGGATATTAGAACATGTTTGACACCAAAGTTCTTCATGGTTTTCACTAAATTTCAAAATTGCAAGTTATCCTCACTTTGAACTATAATTCATGAAATTGGAGAAAGTGGAAGGAAAGCATGTACTTGCATGGCTTTGGTGTGTTTGAACTGGAAAAGGATGCCTCTATTTATAGGCCATGGATTCTGAAATGTTAGGCACAAGGACATGGCTTTTGGTAAATCAAAGTTGCCTTAGAGGGCAAGAAAGTCCTTTTGCCTTAAAAGGAAACTTCCTTTTTTCACCATGTGTTTAAAATCTCAAATTTGATCCTATCCTTCAATTATTACCTCTAGCTGATATTTATCAGTTCTAAACTCAATTTGGCAAGGTGTCATTGCTTCTAGAAGAAGAAATTGCAAAATGACTTATAATCTTGAAGTTTTGACCTTGAAAATCATGTTTATGGAGCCTTATGTTTCAATTTCAAAATTATATCTAGACTCCATGGATTTGAGAGTTCTTGGACATTTTGGAAAGCTTGTTTCAAGGGCTACAACTTTCATGTTTTGAGTTGTTTCCAAATCAAAGTGGAACTATGTGAAAAAATGCCATGAAGTTTGGAAAAAGTACAAAATTTTAACACTTGAAAATTTTTTAAGTGTTGAAAATTTTGACTTTTTGTTGACTTTTCCAAATTCTTTGATTTTTTATGATCATGATGGTCATTTGAAGTATTTTGATGTTGGAAAAGGTTTTTTCTTGAAAAAGTTGACCAAAAGTCAAAGTTTGACTTTTCTATGCAGATGAAATTTCATCGATGTTTCAAAATTGACCGATGAAGTCGTGAACTCGTGATGTTTTGAATTCAGAAATTAGGTCAAGATGTTGTATCTAAGATATAATGACCAATATCTAACCAAAAAAGTCATTCATTGCTCAAAAACTCAGAGAAAACTCATCCTCAATCAAAACCCTAATTGGTCGATCCTTGATTGATCAATGAGAAAAGTTGGATATCTGATGATCAGAGGTTGATGATTTGATCAAGATAGATCAAATGAGGTGAGTAAAACTCAAACCCTAATTGGTTGCCTCTTGAATCAGATGAAAATTTGATGAAACCCTAATTTTGACCTGTGAATGCTACACCCGATTAACCCTTTTCTGGACTGTTAGTGATGCAATGATGCAAATGTAAGGTGGTATATTAGGTCAAAAATTATGGTATGACAGATTCCCCTATTTAAGTTTCTTTAACCTGAGAGATGAAGATGAATATCTTTATTTTGATAGGTGTAAAGAGACTTAAATATCAGAATACACAAATTTTGGACCTAAGATACCAAAAAATGCGGATGATGCAAAATGATCATGACAGGATTCGCCCAGAGAAATATCAAAGAAATGACATGGTGGGGGAAAATTTGTGAGGATGACTCGATCTGTTTAAGGAAAGAGACTCCTGTTTGTTGGGAAACATGCAATATGTCTCATTGGGAAAAGAGATTCACAAAACATGTGAATATCTGCTCACGCTTGAAAATAAAGAGATTACCGTCACCTTGTGACAATGTTTAAGGTAAGTGAAAATGATATTACCAATTATCACCTGTGATAGTTTATGTAATGAATTATAAAGATATTACCAATTATCAAGTGATAACTATAACAAGGTAAATCTTTGAAAATTTTTCTCGAGTATTCACCGTGAATATCAAACAAATGATGGAAATAGATCTCAAATGAGTTTTGAAGATATTACCAATTATCATCAAGTGATAACTATAACAAGGTAAATCATTGAAGAAATTTATGAGTATTCAAATTTGTGAATAACAATAATGAGAAAATGTAATCTCAAATGAGTTTCTATTTTCATGGATGCAATCTTGCCAAGGATCTCTTTTCAAGAAGATGCGGCATTTGATTTAAAGGGCACAAGTTTTCTTTAGACAGAAAGACAATCTGGGAATTTCTCATACCGTGATTTCACCTTGTTGAGAAGAACAAATGCTTTGTTGTTTAGAGATGTGGTTCTATCCAGAATGAACCGAAAGAAAAGTCAATCAAGAGATTGTCCCTAATGAAGAATGCTCTGGTTGGGGAACATGATAGAGAAAGGATGTATTTCGCTGGGGGTAATCACGGGATATAATCGCATCTACATGAGTAAGTGTGATTCGCATCAAAGGATATGGAAGCAAACATTTCAAGAATACAAAATGTATGAATGATGCTATTATGTATGAATGTCATGAATGTTATATGCATGCTAACAATACTTGATGTAACACTAAAGAGGTATTTGGGAAAAGGACCACGCCACAATGAACAAATACTCATGAAATTTGCAATGGTGCGACGCTCACTAATGAAGAAGAACTGAGTTGCATGTTTTAGACTTTCTGAGAAAAGCATTTCATTGGCAACTTTGTTGGGAATTCTTTTTTATAAGAATACCGTCTTTGATGATTTCTCACGAGGAGAAGACTTCTGTAGCAGTCATTCTATCCTTCGGAGATCGAAACACTCGCATGGAAATTGTTGAAGTTATTTCCGTGTTCATAGTTCAAAGGAACATTTTGCTTTTATTTCAAAAATTTGAAGTAAAAATTCATTTAAAACCGTTTTAGTTTCAAAAAGTGATTTTCACAATAAAAGCGTTATTTTGCAAAACAGAATAAAGCAAGGATCGCAAAAAAAAGGCATAAGGCTTAAATTTATTGATAGAATGGTAATCAGCCAAAGGCGTGATTCCATGAGCTATTTACAAGAGTTGGAAATGAAAATTTATTGGGAAAAGGCTACATTGAAAGCAAATAACCGCTATTATCCCTAACAACTTTGAATTTCCACTGTGCTTTGTTGCTTCAGAAGAGTTGATTGAAGATCTGTTGATGGAAGTTTCTTCAGATTGACGAAGTACAGACTGATTACAGTTACTTTGTCATTTTTGTATCCTTATTTTTTCCTAGATTGCCTTTTCAGGTTTTCAATCTATCGTGATAATTTCGCTATTGTCTCTAATTTTTGCCTCGGACCGCCTTTCGTGTTTTCAATCCACCGAGACGCTATTTTTGCCTAAGTCGCCTTTTCGGTTTTCGACTTACCGAGCTGTTTTTGTTTTTAGACAAAGTATTTTTGACCGCATCAAGATTCACAGGATACGGAGTTCATCACCGCCCATGGTTGTGAGAGTCATAGCACCGCCGTAAAAGCTTCTTTTGACGATGTACGGGCCTTCGTAATTAGGAGTCCATTTGCCCTAGAATCGTTGAAAAGAAAGAATCTTTTACACGAGGTCGCCTTCTCGAATTCACGAGGTCGGCCCTTTTGTCGAAATATTTCTTCATCCTTCTTGATATAGTTGTCCATGACACAGAGCCAAGCTTTTCTTCGATTAAGTTCACCGGTCGATCCGCTTTGACACCATTCGGCCTCGTGATAACTTAGTTTCCATGAGAAGTCTCATTGATGGAATCTCAACCTCACGGGAGCACTACTCTATGCCGATACTAGAGAAAAGGAGTTTCGTTGAAGTGCGATCAAGCACGATACCCATGTAGAGAAAATGGCAAGATTTCGCGCCGCCTTGTAGGTGATGACCATTTTTGACGATCTTCTTGATGTTCTTGTTGGCAGCTTCAACGACGCCTCATCTTTGACCGGTAAGGAGATGAGTTATGATGCTCGATCTTGAATTCCCTCACGCTCTTTCATCATTTTGTTGTTCAAGTTTGATCCATTGTCCTAATGATCTTGCTTGGATTCCATATCGCAAATGAGGTTGTTTTGATGAACCTCACAACCACTTGTCTTGTAACGTTACGTAAGATGTCGTCACCCATTTGGTGAAGTAATCAATAGCCACTAAATGAAGCGATGTCCGTTGGACGCTTTGGTTCAATCATCCCGATCATGTCAATGCCCCACATGGAGAAAGGCCACGGAGAAGAGAGAATGTTGAGTAGAGTCGGTGGCACATGGATCTTATCTCGAGATCCGAACTTGTGACATCTTTTGACGTGTTTACAGCAATCAGATTCCATCGTTATCCAATAGTATCCTGCTCCTAAAATCTTTCTGGACATTGCATGCCCATTTGAATGGGTTCCAAAGGACCCTTCATGTACTTCATGGATGATCGGTTCCGCTTTCGCCCGCCGACGATCCGAGCGTAACCATGTCGAAGTTTCTTTTGTATAGCACATCTTCATTGAGGAAGAAGTTTCTAGAAAGCCTCCTCAAAGTTTTCTTATCCTTGTACGATGCCCCGAGTGGGTACTCTCGTGTTTGAAGGAAACGTTTGATGTCGTGGAACCACGGTTTATCGTCAAGACCGCTTCAACAGAATACATATGCAAGTCTTTCAAGGCGTCTGATACGGATCTTAGGCATATCGTTCCACCTGTTGACTTGGAACATGGAAGATAGAGTAGCCAAGGCGTCTGCCATTCGATTTTGATCTCGAGGGATATGATGCGCTCAACTTTGTCAAGAAAGTCAACAAACGCCTTGCATAATCTCTCGTAGGAATTAGACCAAGATGATGAGTTTCATATTTGTCTTTGATTTGATTGATCACAAGGCGAGTCTCCATATATATCAAGGATCTTGATCCTAAGTCGATGGCTTCTTCGATACCCATGATGCAAGCTTCATATTCTCGCGATGTTGTTGGTGCAATCAAATAGCAACCTCATGGAAAACGGGATATGAGAACCCTCGAGAGTAATGATGACTGCCCCAATTCCATTGCCAAAGACATTAACTGCTCCATCAAAAATTAGGCCCCATCTAGATTCTGGATCTGGGCCTTCTTCGGGTAGCGGTTCGTCGCAATCTTTCATTTTTAAGTACATAACATCCTCGTCAGGGAAGTCAAACTTGAGATATTGGTATTCGTTGAGCGGCTGATAAGCCAAGTGATCGGCGAGTATACTTCCTTTGACCGCTTTCTGAGCACGATACTGGATGTCATATTCAGATAATAACATCTGCCATCGAGCAATTCTTCCCGTTAAGGCAGCCTTTTCAAAGACGTACTTGATTGGATCCATTTTGGAGATTAACCAAGTTGTGTGATTGATCATGTATTGGCGAAGACATTTCGAAGCCCACACCAAAGCGCAACATGTTTTCTCGAGCATGGAGTAACGAGTTTCACAGTCTGTGAATTTTTTACTCAGGTAGTAGATGGCATGCTCCTTCTTACCAGTGTTATCTTGCTGTCCAAGCACGCAGCCCATGGAATCTTCTAGCACGGTAAGGTACAGGATTAACGATCTTCCTTCTACTGGAGGGATCAATATTGGTGGTTCTGATAGGTATTCCTTGATACTGTCGAATTCTTTCTGACAATCTTCTGTCCACACAACCTCTTGATTTTTGCGGAGAAGCTTGAAAATCGCCCACGTGTAGCGCCATTTGAGAGATAACCGAGATGTAATTCAACTGTCCAAGAAATCCTCTTACTTGCTTTTCCGTATGTGGCGTAGGCATTTCTTGAATAGCCTTGACTTTGTCAGGGTCAACTTCAATACCTCTTTGACTGACGATGAAACCCAGAAGTTTTCCGGACCTCACCCCAAAGGTGCATTTATTAGATTCAGCGGTCGAATTTCCTTAGTCGTTGAAACAACTTTAAGAGATATTCTATATGCTCTTCTTCTGTGTCAGACTTTGCTATCATATCATCTACGTAGACTTCGATCTCTTTGTGCATCATGTCATGAAAGAGAGTAGTCATCGCCCTTTGATAGGTTGCGCCTGCATTCTTTAATCCGAACGGCATCACTTTGTAGCAAAACGTGCCCCATGGCGTGATGAAAGATTTCTTCTCCATGTCTTCGGGAGCCATTCTGATTTGATTGTAGCCAGAGAAACCGTCCATGAAGGAAAAGACGTTGAATTTTGCAGTGCTATCCACTAGCATGTCAATATGCGGGAGTGGGAAATTGTCTTTTGGACTTGCTTTGTTCAGATCACGGTAGTCAATGCACATTCTGACCTTTCCGTCTTTTTTGGAAACAGGTACTATGTTAGCTAGCCATTGAGGATATTCAGAAGTGACGAGGAAACCTGCGTCGAGCTGTTTTTGAACTTCCTTTTTGATTTTGTCGGCCATTTCAGGGTGAACTCTTCTCGCCTTTTGTTTAACTGGTGGACACTCCGCTTTAATGGCAAATGATGCTCCACGATGCCGGTATCTAACCTCGCATGTTTTGGTAGGACCAAGTGAACACATCAACATACTCTTTGAGAAGATCTATCGCTTGTTTGACGCTGTCGAGTGAAGCCCGATATTTACTTTTTTATCTTCTTCAACCCAAGTTGATTGCTTCTAGAGGTTCTTTATGAGGTCGAATGATCCTTTCCTCGTGCTTAAGTAATCGAGAAATCTCATCCGGGATCTCTTCTTCAACTTCTTCTCACGACTTCATGTGGGATTTCAAAGTTGGGAGAGAGCATAGAGTTATTGCTTTCAATGGATTTGTCCATCCGCTTAATCTGCATATTTGATTTATGTTTGATTAATTAACTCCTCTTTTTTTCATTTTTTTTTTTGAAAAAGTTAATGTGAAAGTGTATGCAGATTAATTTTATTATTTTTTTGTTTATTGTGTTTTTTAGGATTATCATTTCCAAGAAAGGGTAAAAATGAAAATAAACACAAATTGTGGAATCAAACAACGCTTTTATTTATGATTCACAATATGAAACAGGCCCTAAAATACAAACTCATTTGTCTTGGGCAAGACAAAGAGAAATTATTTAAAAGCTACGCCCTATAAAACATCTCTTCACTTTGGGCGAAGTGAGAGTTCAAAACAAAAGCAAAGATAAACTACTTAGGACTAGGAGCGTTAGTTTGAACTTCAACAGGTTTCAAGAGGGCGAACTCCTTGGAAGTCGATGTACTGTAATTTTCCACTTGGCTTAACTCGAGTAGACTTTGGTCGTTGGTCGAAAGGTGCTTGAAGACTCGACGATGGCCCTTGCCTTTGTGTCGCTAAAGCAATCTTCTTCGGCTTGATTAACAGATCGGGAAGTAAGAGATACAACATATGTACTTCCTGTTGACCTCTGTGTTGAATTTTGGGGATGTACCCTCCAATCTTCTGAGTGAAGAGACTCGTTGTCGGCGACACTTTCCAAATCGTATCCCGAATTGTACCCCTGATCTTCAGTAATCACATTGATGTAGTGGTAATCAGGATCTGATTTAGTGAATTCCACAGGTGTGTCAAAACAGAGATCTTCATTTGGAACTTCGATCTGCAGATGAGATCGGGAAGATGTATACACCTCTTCTGGCTGACTAGGATACTCAAAAGAATCACCCCATCCAGTGGGCTGGATATCTTCGATTCTGATTCTCGAGCTTTCTGGCGCAGTATATTTCACCATGTAATCAAATTTACCACTTGGTTCTCCCAAGGTATCCCAAACTTCAGTAGGGACAGGCAGATTTTCATTTTGCTGTAGGGATATACCTTTGAATTGATCAGTTGGAGGATAGTACGGTGCGTACGATTCTTCTTGAGACACATATTCAGGGCTGTTTAAATAAGTGCTCCACTCTTCAGATCCAGAGGGATCCTCTTCATCATCTTCTATGGTAACAACGTTAACTTCTTGAAGAACAGGGTTTAAGAAACCCCCACTGTGGAATACTTTGATCGGGCGAAGTGCTTCATCCTTTGCTTGTCTTTGAGAATACAGCGAACCCGAGTCCCGCTTTGCCCTTCTTGACAGTTTGATTACTTGTCCCCATCCTTCAAAGATTTCCATCTTTTACTATCTCGTGCCGCTTCTTTATAGGAAGACATAGATGATCTGTTTTTGTTGGTAGATTCATCTTCTAACGGATGTCCTGGGAAGTATGTCCCTTCAACGTCATTAGCTGTGATGAAAGAGAAACTGGACAAATGGCTTATGAGTAAAGCTTGTTCACCGAGTATAGTTACTAACTTTCCATTTATTGTGAATTTTAGCTTCTGATGGAGAGTGGAAGTCACTGCTCCTACTTCGTGGATCCACGGTCTTCCTAATAGACAACTATAAGCAGCTGACACGTCCATGACCTGGAAAGTGATTTGGAAAGTATGCGGACCAATTGTCATCGGGAGATCGACTTCCCCAATAACTGACTTTCGTGAGCCGTCAAAGGCTCTTACCACTATGTCATTGAATTTCATTATGCCCTTTGTAAGCCAAACGAGCAAGAGTCGTTGCATTACGCTCAAAGATGAACCGATTCTACCAATACGTTGGACAGGGAATCGATTGGCAAATCATCGAAATGTGCAAGGCCCAACAGGATCTTTCCTTCTTTGGAAGTTCCTCATCACGAAACTTAGATTATTACAAGTCGTTATGTTGGCAACAATGCCTCCAAACCGTCTGTAGTCACATCATAGTCTACATAGGCTTGGTCTAGTACCTTCATTAAAGCTTCTCGTGAGCTTCGGAGTCGAGGCGCATGCATGATTGAAATCTTGAGGAGTCTCGATCACGATCCACGACTTATTCGCCTTCTTGATTAACTTCAAGATCTCGTCAAAATCTGGTCGACGCTGGTTCTATAAGGAGGACCAACATTTGTGCTGGATTGACAGCGGAATCGCTATGGATTCTCGGAGATATGTTAACGGATTTTGTCTAACAATGTGAACCGCAGCGGTCTTGGTGGCAACGGAGCGTACTGCCCACCCGTGTTACTCGTCCGATTTCAGCTTATATTGACATTAGCTGGAAGAGTTGGCATGGGTTTCTCCTTCCCATCCTCTATCGAGTTGCATTGTATTGGTAAGGAATTTCTTTACTAGAACTCGTATGAAACAGACCGGTAGGCAAATCACTAAAGGAAACCCCGAATGTTTGAACCATTGTATTCAATCTCCACATGTTGGGTACATTGAAACAGGGATGATAACGCTTACTCGGATTTTCCGAGTTGATATCCGAGACTAAAAGCTCATGCGGAAAATGCCCCATCAGATTTACATCATGGTCATCTCGCTTCAGATCCGTATGTCACCAATGTCTAGCAATCGCCGAATGTCTCGCCTTATGGTGGGACACCCTTGAAGATCCTTGAAGCCGATGTTGCAAGCTGAGTAATCGTGCTTAGTGAAGGCGCTCATTGTACTGTATGTTTCATGGAGATGTACTAAGTTTCCTCTGATCAGATTCACATCTGTGACAAGATATCGATCCGTATTTCTTAGTATCAAACTCACTGTATGTCCACCGTGACTGGGAAGCGGATTGGCTTACACGTTCGGATTTGTATTTCTAAAGGAAAGAAGATTAGATTTCACTAATCTCTGCACTTCTGCTTTTAATGCTATGCAATGCTCAAGGTCATGGCCTGGTGCCCCTTGGTGAAAAGGGCAAGATACGTCCGCTTTGTACCACCACGACAATTTTTCCGGTACCGGAGGTGGTGACCTTGTCTGTATCAGATTCCTTTTTATTAGCGCAGGGTATAGTTCAGTGTACGTCATTGGAATTGGGTCGAATTGCGAGACCCGAGGTGCACGTTTTTGATGTTGAACCGAGCCGAGCCGCTGACGAGGTCATTGAGTTTGTTGAGTTTGCTGGAATCGGAGCAATTCCTCAGATTTGGACTCAGGTTAACAGGCGTTATGGCAGCTACCGTCATGTTGACCGACATTCTTTCACGGTTTCCTGGATACCATTCCTATGTCGTGTTCTTTTTCTTTGGAAAATGGTCCCAACCTTCCCGGTTCCACCGAAGATCCCGCTTCCTTAGTTAGCGTCCGGCTCAACCCTCTTCTAATCGCATTCCCATGCTTACCATCTTGAAATCTCCGGAGCGGCGATCATTCGCTCGTAGTAGAATGAGCCAAGAGTGTTTAAGAATACCTTAGTCATCTCTTTCTTCTAGTGGTGGGTTGACAAGAATTTCCTCCATCGTTAGGCGCTTTGAATGCCTCTATTTTGAGACATGGAGTGGAGTTGATCCCAATCGGAGCCATATCCAAGTTGAACTTATATTGCTATAAAGGCTTCACCTAAGTCATTGAATGTTTGATACTTATACCGTCCAATCCCATGTACCACTTCGGCGGCACGGTAAGACTGTCTTGGAAGTAATGGATTAACAACCGTGATCATCGTATGTGGACATTTTCCGGCATACATCGTGAGATGACTTTGTGGATGTGAATTTTTTGTACTTTTCAAAGTCATGGACTTTGAATTTCGCAGGTATCCTTACGCGAGGAACTAAGCAAAGATCCTGGGCGTTTTTCCCAAATAATTCTTTTCCACGAATTGTTTTTATTTCAAGCTGCATTTTGAGGAGCTGTTCCTGGAGATTTTCCATTAAACCATGTGAATTCTTGTTATTTCGGAGTATGGTGAACTTCTTCGCCTATGGTGTGCACCATGAAGTCGAAGTTTCATGATCGGTTGAGAAACCGACATTGTTACTTAGGAAGAGTTACCCACGCTATAAGTAAATGTAGAGATTTGCTGCAAAGTAGGTATTTCAAGCGTGGTTGTTTGCAATTGAGAAGTCGGTTGGCGAAATCCGATGCCAAAGTTGAAAGGCATGCCCCATGGATAGCCTTCTAGCATACTGAAAGGTGAACTACTGGCTGCAACAGTTGAAACTGGAGTAGTAGCATCCTCTGAAATCGCTGCTTGGTTTTGACTACTCGATGCTGCTTGTTGACTTTGCGCTGTGGCCAATGAGTTGACCAAAGATGTGAGTCTCTCCACTTCTTCTTGCAGTGTTGTTATCGTGCTACGAAGCTCAACATTCTCTTGCTCAAATCCTTCCATTACTTTTCTTCTTTTTGAACGTGTATCGTATGTTCGAGTTGGCTGTGGACGCGGTCGAGAAACTCTAAGACGCGACAGCTTGATGATCTTTTCCTATCTGTTGAAACTGTTGATAGATCAGACTCTAGACAATAGACTTAGAATGCAAAGTATGATGCATGGTTATGAATGTAAAGAAAAGGAATTTCCAAAGAATTTATGCTAAAAGAGAAATTTCTGGCAGATATTTGGATGGAAAACACACATTTATTAATTATTGAAAGAAGATTACAACAATCGTTTTTGGAGCATTGCTCACACAAATGATAAAATAAATGATAAAAGATTACAAACTAAACTAATTAAACGTCCTCGTCGGATGAAGATCCAAAGGCTTGATGTAGCTTCAACTTCAGGATTTCCTTCCCATAGTGAGCTTTTAGTTCAGCTTTCTCGGCTTTGAGCTTGCTAATGACTTTCTTCCATTCTTCGGGAGCGGGATCGCTGGTTGTCATCTTCTCAAGCTTTCTCTTCCTTTCTTTGACGTATCTTTGATCGCGCTATCTTTCGACGAATCTTCTCATCTTTCTCCATGAGCCATTCATCTTGGAAGTAAAGCTTTTTCATGATCTTTGACTTGCTTTCGAGCTTCTCATTCTCGAGATCAATCTTAAGGAATTTGTTTTCCAAGGCCTCTTTTCAAACCTCATCTTGGCCAAAGCTTCTTGGTATTCTCCCATAGTTTCGACGGAATTTTTTAATTTGAAGGTTGAGAACATGGGTTCTTCGAAGCGTAAGGCATTCGAATTCCTTTGCTCTTTCTTTACCCAAGAAGTGTAGGTTTCATGGCTACACAATTTTGCCTTACCTTTTCTTTCTTTCGGATGTGATGCCAAGCTCTGATCATCCTAGCTTTCAAACCTTGGGAATCCTCCCCTTCATGATAGAAGTAGCTCTCTACCGTAAATCCAAGAGGTTTACTAGAGTTTGCGTATCCGAGTTGACGTCTCGCCAAGAATTGGTTGTAGTTGATTCCTCCTTTTGTACCGAAGAGAGGTACGTTGGAAAATTTTCCACAACTCTCAATGATTTCCATCTCATTGTCTGCCAAGGTATACCAATGGATATCGTCGTTTGTGAGAGACATGAGTCTTCGAGACCAATGCCATTCATCTTTGTTTTCACGGAAGATAGGAGATTTAGGCAAGTGTGATACAATCCATTTGAAAAACAGAGGTACACAACACACGGTAGTTCCGTCTCCTTGATGATTCCTATGATGAATAGAGAAGTACGTGTCACCAAGCAGAGTGGGAACGGGATTTCCAATCAGAAAGATCCTTATGGCGTTGATATCAACAAAATTTGGGACGTTGGGAAACAACACCAATCCATAGAGGAGTAAAGCTAGAATAGCTTCAAAGGCTACCATACTACCAGCTTCAGAGAATTTAAGAGCCTTCTCCATTAGGAACTTTGAAGTTAGTCCTAAGAGTTTTCCTCTGGTAGTTAGGTTTTTGTCTATCTCAGATTTCTTTAAGTGAGTCATTATGGCAATGACTGGTGACATAGGAATGGCTTCCAAGCCATTGAAAGGTACTTTGTCTGATACTGAGATACCTAGGATATGCGTGTACTCTTCCAAAGTAGGCATCAACTGATAGTCAGGGAAAGTGAAACAATGATAGACCGATCGTAAATCGAACGAAAGTTTTGAGAAGTCCTTCATCAACGTTAGTGTTCGAATAGTTAAAAGAGTTCCATAGCTTAAAATCCGAGGGATCTTCTACCAAGGATGCCAACTCTTTAACTTCCCTACATCGAATTCTAAAATCAGATTCTTGGTGAATCTTCCTCTCGACGCCCATCACTCTAACCTAAAATATTTTACAAAGAAAATCTCTAAATTCTTTTGAAATGGGAAGAGAAATGAAGTTTTTTCTTTTTGAATGAATGCATGAATGCAGCAAACATGGTTAGTAGTTAAACACACGGTCAAGCCGCTCAAGTCACGAGCATGAGGCCAACGATAAGAATCAAACGGGTAAGTTCTAGGGCTTATTCATTTGTGAAACGGTTCTATCGATAATACAGCTCAACACTCTCTTTGAAATATTATCGGATTTGTTGAATACCGATGGTCCAATAATATTTTTCAAGAGAAACTCGATCGTAGTCTCGCATGACACTACTCTAGGCTTACGCCCGAATAATCTCTCGCACTACATCCTAAATGGCGTGGATGGGTTATGTGTTCTACACCACTCACCGCAAGTTCCCTTGAAAGCAAAATGTCTTTGCAAATACTTGCTAAACACAAATACCCCCAAGACAACCTCCACTGAGAGAGGGATCTCAAATTAACTCCGTAAGTACTGAGACTTTCACAAGTTAATAGGACTATACCCCACCTAGATCTTAAAATGTTTCTTAAATCCGGTTAGGATTTCTTTCCATCGATGAAATCGTGAAAACACACAATAAAGAAAAACAAACACATGCACATATGAAAGCTTAACCCTTTTGTTTTCTTTTGAAACAAAAGCTTGATGCTCGAAAGTAGTCATATTTTTTTGAACATCAAAGTTTCAACAGAACAGAGTCGCCATTTTTCCTGTCAAAAAGTGACGCTAGGAATCGAATCAATTCGGATTCTATGGCTCAAACGATTTACTTTTGATTTGTTTATAAAGATGCCATGAGCATCAAGCTTTATTATTTTCAACACAAGAAAAGATGATTTAATGATTATGAAAAGGGGAAAGTCATAATACCCTCAATTGATTTTGATATGCGAACGACTAGCGCAAACTAGACGCAATGCATTGGGGAGATTCTGAGTAAGGGGGTTTGTTATATAAAGGGAATAGATGGAGCACCCTAAATATATATAGTTATCTATAGCTTTATATATGAAAACATTTGATATGTTTGTGTGTTTTAAATGCTATTTCTATGATTGGGAAAGTTTCTCCTTTGGGATTTTTAAGAAGGATAGGTTATGAGGGATCCTAATGTTTGTTATTATTGTGCTCGCAAAGATCTTTGGATCTTCTGCATACATATCCCTTAATGGGAATCATAGCATTTGTAGCTCGGATCTACAGGGATCTATGGTTTGTTTGGTCTGAGGGAGAAATAAATTTGCTCGGCAAGGATGAGACCTCAGGCTCACGTGATTCTCAAAAGGATGTTGAGAAAGTCGTAGCAATCGTAGTTCCCACTTATGCTAGTGGAAAGCAACGAGATGTTAGTAAGAGATGCATAAATGTCATCTTAATGAAAAATGTATCTAATCTATTTCATCACATACATTTTTGAAAAGTTTGACTGATTAAAAATCTTCCGTCGTAAGTTATAGGTGTTTTGCTTGAGTTTACAATGCTACAACTTAAATGTTTAAGAAAGATGTTTTGAAAAGATGATTGAATCTTTTAACTGAAGTATTGGGTGTTTTGCTTGAGTGTACAAGCGCTACCACTTACAATTAAGAGATGTTTTGTTTGAAAAGTTTGAAAAAGTTTGAAAAAAAGTTTTGACTGTATGTGATGTGATATATGAGATATTTCTTCCATAGAGATGATAGATGTCTAAATCTCGAGGAGAAATTGATTGGATTAAAGGGATGCTTTTAAGAAGCCCATGGGTCCTTGTATTGTTAGCCCAAGAGGAGGCATTCCGAGGGTCATCGAGGGTCCTTGTATGAAGCTCAAGAGGAAGCTATAGGGTATGGCTGGCTTTGTCTTTAAAGGAATTTCACCGGGAAACCATCCTTTTGGAATTAAGAGCAATTTCACCAGGAAATTATACTCTTTGGGTTCTATCCTAACGCGGGTGATTCTTTGTATTGGAAGCCCAATAGGAGGATGTTAAGAGATTTTATGGTCTCTTTCATTGTATGATGCCCAAGAGAAAGCTAAACTCAATGATGAGTTCTTTTGAACGAAGCCCAAGAGGAGGCTGACTCAGCAGGGGAGTGTTGTCTTATATGAAGCCTAAGCGGAGGCTAAACTCAGATGAATGAGTTTTCTTATATGAAGCCTAAGAGGAGGCTAACTCTGTGGGGAGAGTTATCTTGTATAAAGCCCAAGAGGAGGCTACAACTGTGGGGAACCTATTGGTTAGACTAATTGTTATGTTATATTAGACAGTTGCATAAACAAGTGTGTGTGTGTGTGATATGTATTCACAGGAGTTTATGAAGGAAATTTAAACAATGCATGATGTTTTTACAAAAGTTTACGAATGAAATATAAACAAGTGTATGTGAAACGGACGGTTAAAACGAGTGTAACTTGATTATTTACAAGTTTGAATTGTGTACAAGGAAGTAAATATGTACACGAACGGGTATTTATGTACAGAGAAGGCTGGATGTACATAGGATGGTTGGGACTTACACCATAAGGGAGGCCCATTGGTTTAAAAGTAGTTTCACAGGGAATAATGCTCCTTTTAATACCAATGGTATACAGACAAAACGGAAACGAATGATCGAAGTTTATCTGTGTTTGAGTATTTACAAAAAACAGCATCTGTGTTATGTACAGATAAAAATTTGTATGTGTTTGAAAAGAATTTTGTTATGTACAAGGAAAATATGTATGTACATAAAGAATGTTGGTTTCAGTGTAAAATGAAAACAAACGGAAGAAGTTTGTCTGTATTTGATTATTTACAAAGAAAACGTTTGTATTATGTACAGGTAAAAAGGTGTGTACATAAAAGAAATGAATATGTACAAAGAAATATATGTACATAACAAGAATGTTTTGTTTGGGACTTACACCGTGAGGGAGGCCCATGATCGGTTAAGAAAAACGAGAGAAAACGAAATCGGTTTTATCGTTTAAATCGGATCAATCATGGAAAAGATGCAAGTTTGAAGAAAAATTTTGAAGAAATGATTTTGAAAGTGTTTTGAAATGTGAAGTTCATTTATGAGAAGTTTTGAAAAGAATCGAAAGTCGAAAGTTTGAAAAATTCACCTTTTAAAGTGGTTTTGAAAAGTGCTCAAAGTGACATTTTCGGCTCGATTAAAACATAATCAGATGAAAGTTTTTTCTGAAAATTTTTGCACTATCATAAAATAGATACATTTATTGACAAGTGTACAAAAAATCACCTCAAAATGAGGAGTTTTGATTGGTTAAAAAAAATGTTGAAGTTTGTGAAAAAACATGAAGAAAATATGACAAGTTTTAAAAAAAATGGTCCATGGGAGGCTTGAACCCAGGACCTGTGGGTGGCATACGTGGCACAAACACTTACGAGCGAGCTGGCAACCACTGGGACAACAATGCATTCGTATTGAAACAAAACACGTGTTAATATTATATTGAATTTTTTAAATTTGAAAAGAAACAAGAACACGCCCGAAGCCCTGTTCTTCTTCTTCAATCCTTCTTCAATCCTAAATTCATTGTTTCTCAATGAAAATGGATGATGTAAACATCAAACTTGCACGATTTTTAACAAGGAACATGATGGTGGTTGTTAATTTCATTTATTTTTGGTCTAACATGGTTAAATTTCTGATGAACACGAAGAACCCTAGAACTGAAAATCCTAATTGAAATCGTGTATGGTTGATGATTTTTCCAATTGATTGAGGGTTAATGATCGTGTAGGGTGCAAAAACAAAACGACCAAGAGTGTTTTCAAAATGAATCAAAGAATCATGAGATTGAGTTTCGTGTTCTTACCCGTTGAAGCTGGAATCGAATTCGATGAAGGAGTGTTTCCAGTCGTGTTTTTATGATTGCTTGAGCTTCAACGGCCTCTATGGATCATGTACGGTGGTCCGCTTGTCAATCACCCCGGATCACTCCAACCAAGTCCACCTGCATAAGCTAAAATGGAAGCTCAAATTCTATGTTAAAGTTGTTACAATTAGTTGTTGATGATCTGCATCATGTCTATGATGTTTGTGGATAGTGTTTGAATGATCAGAACTCAATTTAATCAAGCCAAGCTATGGATTCGATTGATAAGGAAGTTTTGCAAGCATGATGAACATGGTTTGTGATTCTGAGTTCTAGCCTTTCCTATGTTGTTTTTAAGTTTCAAACAAGTTTTAAATGGATATTAGAACATGTTTGACACCAAAGTTCTTCATGGTTTTCACTAAATTTCAAAATTGCAAGTTATCCTCACTTTGAACTATAATTCATGAAATTGGAGAAAGTGGAAGGAAAGCATGTACTTGCATGGCTTTGGTGTGTTTGAACTTGAAAAGGATGCCTCTATTTATAGGCCATGGATTCTGAAATGTTAGGCACAAGGACATGGCTTTTGGTAAATCAAAGTTGCCTTAGAGGGCAAGAAAGTTCTTTTGCCTTAAAAGGAAACTTCCTTTTTTCACCATGTGTTAAAAATCTCAAATTTGATCCTATCCTTCAATTATTACCTCTAGCTGATATTTATCAGTTCTAAACTCAATTTGGCAAGGTGTCATTGCTTCTAGAAGAAGAAATTGCAAAATGACCTATAATCTTGAAGTTTTGACCTTGAAAATCATGTTTATGGAGCCTTATGTTTCAATTTCAAAAGTATAGCTAGACTCCATGGATTTGAGAGTTCTTGGACATTTTGGAAAGCTTGTTTCAAGGGCTACAACTTTCATGTTTTGAGTTTTTTCTAAATAAAAGTGGAACTATGTGAAAAATGCCATGAAGTTTGGAAAAAGTACAAAATTTTAACACTTGAAAATTTTTCTAAGTGTTGAAAATTTTGACTTTTTGTTGACTTTTCCAAATTCTTTGATTTTTTATGATCATGATGGATAATTTGAAGTATTTTGATGTTGGAAAAGGTTTTGTCTTGAAAAAGTTGACCAAAAGTCAAAGTTTGACTTTTCTATGCAGATGAAATTTCATCAGATGTTTCAGAAATTGACTGATGAAGTCTGTGAACTTCTGTGATGTTTTGAATTCAGAAATTAGGTCAAGATGTTGTATCTAAGATATAATGACCAATATCTAACCAAAAAAGTCATTCATTGCTCAAAAACTCAGAGAAAACTCATCCTCAATCAAAACCCTAATTGGTCGATCCTTGATTGATCAATGAGAAAAGTTGGATATCTGATGATCAGAGGTTGATGATTTGATCAAGATAGATCAAATGAGGTGAGTAAAACTCAAACCCTAATTGTTTGCCTCTTGAATCAGATGAAAATTTGATGAAACCCTAATTTTGACCTGTGAATGCTACACCCGATTAACCCTTTTCTGGACTGTTAGTGATGCAATGATGCAAATGTAAGGTGGTATATTAGGTCAAAAATTGGGGTATGACAGGTATATGCAAAGGACTGCCTTGGGAGCGAGTACTTGGCATACACAAAGGTAAAAGTAAATAGTTGCCTTAGTCTAGACAGTGCTACTTTAAGAGTGTACTAGTGACTAGATCAAAGTCCCCGGCAACGGCGCCAAAAACTTGATGTGCGATAAACCTAATGTGTCTAACGGTATCTTAACTGCAAGTGCACAGCCTATCACGGTAGTAATAAAAGATTGTCGAATCCATAGGGACTTTGTAATCACTCTAGTGCGGGAAAGTAATGCTAGTTTAGCTAAGGCGGAAATTGTCACGTTTGGTTTTGGCAAGGTTAAGTAAGGTAAACTAATTGATTTTAAATTAATAATGGAATGAAATGGTCAATATGTAATAGAGTCGACCTAAAGGATCTAATCGGACTTAAGCATATAAGGATGGTCAACTTAGTTTATCTGTAGAATTAATCGGTTTAAAAACCTTTAACTCACACTTTCATGGTCTTAGCTCGGATTATACGTCTAAAGCCATATACCTGCCGCTAGCCTATAAGTGTTTAGAACATACTTTTGGAAACTTAATTAATTCTAATTTGTTTTAAAGCGCTTTCATCAGATTTAAATCAAATGCCTAACTTTAGCTATCCGTTAAAACCTCACACTTCGTGGTCTCGATCCTAACCTATTTACTTTCTTAGTTTCAGAACAAAAGGTTTTATTTTTAAGCATAAAAAGTTATAACCAGAGTTAAGTTGATTAAGGTTTTAGCCTAAGTTTGATCAGATGCCTATTGTCTCTAACTATTCCATACCGACACTAAAGGTTTAGCTAGCCATGATAATCGGAATAAACTCACAGGAAATAAAAGCAAATAAATATAAAGCAGACATTATAAATAATAAGTGAAACTTAAATTAATTAAATGAGAAGTACTGTAATACAAATGCAAAATAGAGAACCTGAAAATAAAGCCAATACTTTAATCCTTCTTCCACAGATCGGAAACTTGGACTTGGTATCGGAAATACAAACGAATGCTGAAGCTTGAATAAAAATCCTAAACTAGAATAATAATTTCCTAATGTTGGAAATTATTATTTGGGCAGTGAAATTAAACAATTGAAATCAACAAATGCAGAGGAAAATATAAATTGAAATAACAGCGGGTTCGATTTCGGCAGAGCTTTCGCACAAGTAAACTGAGATTTGCTCTGTGCTTCTAACATTGAAAGTTGAGGTATTTATAGAAAAAATGGAACTGGCAGTTGGGATGAATTTCACACGTAGCTTCACTTGAATTTCTCCAAAAACATAGGAACGTGGTTGAACGTGGTTGAATGTGGCTGAGGTTGAGAGAAATCAGGAGTTTTAAAAACTCCTTCTGTTAAGCTTCCCCACGTCCTTTACGTTTTAGAAACTGATATGCTACGCTCGCTATGTATGTTACGAGCAGCTTTGGTGATTTCCTGTTACGGTCGTGGCGTATGTGTTACCGCCACACGCTTCATGGATGTCTTACGGTCGTGGCGTATGGTCGACCACACAACTACAAAATCGCATTTTCTTTGACACATTCATGTTTTCTTCGTTTTGATGTCAAGCAACTCGATTTTCAAAAATCATTTAAATGAATTTTCAAAACAATGAAATCGCCACCTAATTTTATTTGTTCTAGAAAGAACGGGAAATATAGATAAAACCCACAAAATCGGATAAGGCGGTCCACAAGACCAAAAAGCATGGATTCGGAGTTGGTTACGCAAGAGGAAGGTATTAGCACCTCTTACGTCCATCGACTCGATGGGACCCATTTAGTTCAAAAAATGTTTGTGTGTGTAATCGCTAATTTCTAAGTCATGAATAAGAAAAAGAAAATGGATTTGTTTGTTATTATTTTGAGTTTGACACGGTTTCAAACCGCGCCTCACGATTCCCTCGCAATGGGAAAGTCAAAACTCCGTAGTTCTTGTTGAAAATGTCTTGGATTGTTTGTATTGATTTTAGAAGAAAATGTTTTGATGACCGATATGAGCGGAAAAGGAATTTGAATGGGTTGAATTGATTTTAATTGTAGATGACAAGTACCAAAACGTTGGGATATCCTCTAACGATTCGATACTCGAGATTGGTGATTGAGGTCAACCGATCATCTCTCATCCAAAATCTTTATTATGAAAAGAGTGAGGTGAAACAAAGTTCACTTTTATTAAGTGTTATGGAATAAAGTATTTAAGTCATTGTTACCTCTAATGGCCCAAATATTTACATTTTAATTAAATCGCTACTAACCTCTAACGATTTACTTAAATACCATAGCACCATGTTTTTTGTTTGTTTTGTAGAAAATTGATTTAAAGAAAACAAATTCAATTAATTAATTTAATATGAAAGTGTTTTAAATATTTATGTATGGAATAAAGTATTTAAATCATTGGTTACCTCTAATGGCCCAAATATTTTACATTTTAATTAAATCGTCAAGTTAACCTCTAACAATTTAATTAAATACCATAGCACTATGTTTTTGTTTTGGTAGAAAAATTGATTTTGAAAGAACAAGTTCAATTAATTGTTTTAATTTGAAAGTGTTTTAGGAAAACAAGCGAGCCCATACAAGGTGGCTTTATGTATGCTCCTAAAAGTGGGACTAGCGTGACACTAGTATTCTAAACGACCGATTGGAACAATCGATCGAATAGTTGTCACTGAGAAAAGCCCAGACCAAACTATGAATGTGCAGTGTGCATTGTGTATGTTTACCGCTTGATGAGGAGCCCAAGAGGAGGCTATGTGTTCTAATATGATAAACGATAATTAAACGGTAATTAGAATACACAAGGAAATAAATCCAAGCTATTACAACCAAATCAAATTAGTTTGAATAATAAAATATCTTTACGCGGTGAAAGAATTGAACCCAAGTGGTCTTCAAGATCGGATAAGGCTTGACGCTACGATGAATACCAAATGAAGATTCCTACATCACTCAAGATTCAAGCAAAACTACGCCAAGAATGGATATATTTATGCTCAATTTCATTCAAGGTTGAATTAAATTCCAAATCAAATCGAACACAAGAATAATAATTACAATATGATTTTATTTACAAAATGAACCAAATAAAATATATAAATAAAAGTAGTATAATTGTATTTACAATGCTAAATATAAAAGTAAATATGCCAAATATTTTATATATACATACTAAATATTAAACAAAAGTAGTAATTCAAAATTAAAATGCTATGAGCAAAGTGTGGATATGCTAAAAGAAATTGAATGCCTTGATCGATCCTTGGATGTCTTCACAAATAGCAAACATGTTAGTATCATAAGTGAGATAAAATAAATGAGATAGAATTGCAATAATTAGAACATGTGCGGTAAATGTGGTTATAAAATTGAATGAAGTTAACATGAATCTAACATGAATACATTTAAATAATCGAAAGCTTAAATCAATATTCAATTCCACATGGCATTTCGCTCTAACTTCATTCAATATCGAGTAAACACAACAATTATTAATGATTATCAATTCAAAATGAAAACAAATGACAATGGTTCATGTTATTACCGATCAAGTTTAAGATATGAAAATTCAAGCTCAACGCAAGCTTAAAACAACAAAAACTAATTCCGGACAGCAACCACATAATCACAAATATGCTCAGGATATCGATCAAAAATTGCATAAACTCAAAGGCAAACACAAACAAGTGTCAAGATAAACTCAATCAACCACGAATCGTCAACCAACTTGTATATATTCAAACATTTACCAAACCGGGCAGCCATGTACAAATTTAAAACGCACATTGGAATTCTTTTCAAATAAGTTCAAAAATCGATGGCAACCACGATACTATGCTATAACCGATTTAAAGCACAAACAAAACAAAAGCATCATCAACATTATTTCAAAATGAATCAAGCAAACACAATGAATCCGGGCAGCAGCTACGTAAATGAAAATGCTCACAAGAATGCAAATATCAACGTGTTTGGCACAAACGGAATCACCGAAATAAAGCAAACTGAATTACCTCTCAAAATCAAACTCAAATTATATCCATACAACACCAACATCTTCTTCAAATTGGATCAAACAAGCATGATACCGGAATTAAACTCAACTCTTGATTAAGACCAAGAATCTCCTCAACATCTCATCATTCATCGCAAGGTTCAAAACCCATTCATTCTATAGTCAGCAAATGTCTATTAACTTCTAAACTAGACCAACAATTATGTTATGACTAAATCCAACCATGGTTGTAACATTCAAATTATTTAAAGTTAAATTATTATTAACCTTCACATTTAATTTCAATATGAATAAATCAATGCCAATATCGCAATCTTATCACTATCACACTGTTTTACAACATCAAGAACATAATTAATAGACTTGTCTTACGAAGGGAAAACAAACTTAAGATGACAAAAAGTCGTATCCAGAAACACAATATCAGCATCGATAAATGAAACAAGTGCAGGATTCAAATTCATTTCAAGAGCAAATCAAATATTCAACATTATGAACAAGAGACACAACCTCAAAATATTTTCAGATTTGGGATTAGTTTCTACAACATAGCAGATTTATATCCAACACGGCAACCTTTCATCATAGTATATTTGTCAACACAGCAAATTGAACACTCCAACACATATTTTTGGAGCAACATAGAAGTTCAGAACTCAAACAACAAATCATACACTGTAAAACTATTCCTATTCAGTATTTATCATGGGTTATCAAAGTAAATAGCACCACAGTTTAGCTTGAATAACTCAACGAAGTGAAATCGAGGCTTACTGTTTTGAAATCTGAGTCGAAGCTGCGATGAGTCGATATTGTCGGCGTTGCTGCTGTATTGAGATGGTGCAAGGAGCTATGTTAATGGAACTAGTTGGTGCTGTTGTTTTGAAGTGAAGACACAGATTGTAACGGAGACGCGGGCTTTAGAGTCGAGCTAAGACGGCAGCACTGAGAAGCAGTATAGAGTGGTTGCGAAGAAGGAGCAGAGGATAGACAGTGAGTGTGAGTAGCGGCTACGGAGTATCAGCGATGGAAGTGAGGGGTTGAGCGGCTGTTTGAGATGAAGGGAGTATAGGGATGGAGGATGGCCGCGGTTTTGTGAGGTTTGCGCGAGAGATGGAGACGAGGGTGTGAGAGGTGGTGGAGCGACGATTTCCGGTGGGTTTGCGGCTGACGAGGCAGAGGAGTTTGAAGGTGATGGAGGTAACAGTGGAGAGTGGTGGCTGGAGAATGTTAACGGCTGTGTACGATTTGAGGGAGGAATGGTGGAAACAGAGTTGAAGAAGGGTAAAGCTGATGGAGGGTTGAAGATGGAGTGGGGTTACGGTTTGAAGGTGAGGTTAGGAGAAGAAGAACAATGATACGGTTGTGAGGAAGACAATGGTGGTTTCTGTTGAAGCGAGACGGCGTGAGAGGAAAATGGAGAAGGTAAAGGTCGAAGAGAAAGAAGCAGGTGGAGATTTCTGTGAGATGGAAGTTGAAAGGGGGCGGCGGAGTGACAGAGGGTTAACGGAAGGGAGTACAGAAAGGGGGTTTTCGGACGAAGGAGATGGCGATGAATGGGGTGTGGTTCTGCGATTTTAGTGAGTGAGGAAGGATGATGAATGGAGGTTAGAGAAGGAAATGGCGAGGGAGATGGCTTCAGATGGGTGGATATGGAGGTTGGCCGGCGGATGAATGGAGCCGTGTTGTTTTGGAAAGAAGAAGAACAGTGGAGTGAGTTGTGAGGATAGTGAGAACGAGACAGTGGGGGATCGAAAAATGAAGAGACCAAAAAAATTATATTATTTTTTTCTCAGATCCAAAACCCACTACATCCGCCTCCCTCTCTCACATTTCGTTTTCAAATTTGGCTCCTCCCCCCATTCCAACAGTAAATAACAATATATATACACATAGAATTAGGTTTAGCAATTTTGAAAAATGCCTAAAATACCCTTAATCATAAAATGGGCCAGAAAGATGGATCGGATAAAAGATAACAAGCCCAATAATATTTTTGTTTTAATTTTTATAGATAAAAATTAGACACCTAAAATTGTCAAAAACGGTAAAAATTCGGACAATAATTATCCGAAAAAAATTAAATGAGCATATTAAAATAAATCGGGTTTAATAGATTAAAGGAAAATTATCGAAATAATTAAAATTGAAATAAAACGATAATGAAGAATACCTGATTTTAAAACACTTACGGTTAAAAACAAAACTTCGAAATGTATCGAAAAATTAGAGAGATCACATTTTCATGATCTACGCGACACGTAGATTCATAAAGTAGTGAGTTAGAGGCGAAAGTTTGAAATATTTTCCCGCTAATTTTCCGCACAGTGTCGAATTGCTTTTAGCAGTCTGTTTGTAAAATCGAAATATTGATATCATCGACATATAATCAACTTAAAACGATACAATAAATAGGTAAGAAGATAAAAATGAATGAAGTGAAATATCGGGTATTTTATTACTATAAAACGATACAAATATCGATTTAAACTAACTTTTGGTCAATTTAAATACGACTAATGATGTAGATGCGATGAATGAATGATTGTTTAATGCAATGACCTAATGGAAGCATATGCAGATGAATGTGAAGCCTAAGCCAGATAAAATCGAGATAGGAGGGCAAATTTTGGGTGCAATAGTTGTTCCTATTTAATCGCCTTAAACCCGAAAGTGAAATTACGCTAGCCTTTGAACTTTCAAGGTAGAAGAAGATTAAATACTAAAGGAACCCTAAAATTTGCGCTCCGAAGAATCAAGTAGAAATATTTATATCTTTTGAAGCCTCCACTAACAAGCTTTGGCGGATAATGGTATGATATTCCCAAAAGATTTCCTCAAAAAGGAGAGGAATTATGTTGAATTTTACAACCGGGCGACTCGACAAAGAAGGTTACCGGGTGGCTACCAAGTTTTTTTTGACAAATAATCACAGAAAAGGCTCGACTTCAGATGGTTACCGCTTACGAGTCAATCAGTGATTATAATGAAAATGATATCAAATGGCCAACATCGGTAAGGTTACGGGTATCACAATCGTGATTGGAAAAGAAAGCCATAGTGAAGTCATTATCGTGGGGTCACCGGAAACCAAAGAGGTAGAAAGGTCCATAACATCGGTAGGTTACGGGGATCACAATCGTGATTGAAAAGAAAATGAGCAAAGTTGCTACAACGGTAAGGTTATCGGGATCACAATGTGTGATTGGAAAAGAAAATTAGCAAAGTTGTTACAACGGTAAGGTTATCAAGACATCGATCGTGTGATCGGGAAACAAAATTAGCAAAGTTGCTACAACGGTAAGGTTATCAAGACATCGATCAGTGATCGGTGAAACAAAATTAGCAAAGTTGCTACAACGGTAAGGTTATCGAAGACATCGATCGTGATCGGGAAACAAAATTAGCAAAGTTGCTACAACGGTAAGGTTATCAAGACATCGATCGTGTGATCGGGAACCGAGACATACAGAAGGTTACTGGCATCGGTAAGGTTACCGGGGAGAAAATTTTTAGTCAAATTGGACTTAGAAGAAAGGAGAAACGAAGAACTCCAAACATAGATCTTTAGCACGAATACGCTTGAATAAGTGGCTTCGCAGATCAAGGAAGACGAACTCATAGATCTTTGGAACGAGCATACTTTAATAAGTTGCTTCGCAGATCAGAAACGAAACCAGACAGACCTTTGGAACGAGCATACTTAAATAAGTTGCTTCGCAGATCAGAAATGAAACCGACAGACCTTTGGAACGAGCATACTTAAATAAGTTGCTTCAGATCGAAGGTAAGAACTCGATCTTGGAACGAGCATACTTAAATAAGTTGCTTCGCAGATCAGAATGAAAACAGACGGGAGTATATGTTAAGTAAAGATATTATACACACACAAGAAAGAGACCGACTGGAGCAGACTCACTGGGGAGAAGATATATGGAATGGTAAAATCGTCGATCGAAGACGAATTTACGGAGAAAAAGGCCAACCAAAAGAGACTCTAGCAAGGATTGCTGAGCTACGTTGGACTTTGAAAGTTTGCAAATATGCAAGAAATACAATATCCCTCAGGCTAAAGGCGGGGTGTATTTCTTCAAGAGAGGCAATTATATGAATTACCACACACCAAGTATGGATACTCAAATAACCGAGAAGCAAGAAAGGTTAGACACCGACTCTTACTCACACTCTAACGACAGAGGCAAACACGGGTAAGAATACCAAAATAAAAATTTGCAAAAAAGCGAGACGCTTGGTAAATGAATTGAATTGAACGGTGTAAGAGACTGACACAAGGTCTAAAATGTAGGTAGCAACAACAAGAATATATATCTTGAGGAAACTTGACAGGGAATACCACTTGGGATTTTTTATGGATAGACTTTTCTTCGGAGACGCAAAAGGACTCGAGAAACACTTTAATCTGGCTTATGCTTAGATGCATGTTTGAGATTATTATTTTTTAGCGTAATGCTCCATATCAATGGAAATGCTACGCATTTTTGAGGATGCTATGCAATGCAACGATGATTACTATATGCAATGTGTCGAAGCAAAAACATCTGTTGGAACCCAATGGATAGAATCTTGTCTTCTAACTTCCGTTGAAGGAAACCAACAACCAGGAGTTAAATCCCGATCTTTGATGAGCTGAGGATAACGATCCTGACTTGAGTTGGAGATAATGATCCTTAATTTTTGATGGAGAAAATCCAACACCGACTTAGATCTCTGAAGAGCTGAAGATGACAATCCTGACTTCCTAACATGCCATTTAAACTCAACGGTTGTTTAGCTTGCGCCTGGACTTAACCTGATTAATTATGAGGTGGAGGAATGCCCCTACATAAAGCTTTTCCCCAGTCTGTAGGGATTTTGAAGAAATTAGACTCGAGAAGGCTTCTTGAGATCTGTACCATCAAGATAATCGGCCCCAATATTATAAACTTGGAATCACTTCCCCTGGCCAACCAAAGGTAAAGATGGTTTCAACCATGCTCGGGTGAATGCCCCCGATTGCTCAGCACTTTGAGAGATTCTTCGAATCTCAACATGATTTCTCCAGATTGGTGGAACTTTGAAGATATCACCTACTGTGGTGGTTAACTTACATATGGAAAGTAGGCTACTTCACAACCTTACTTGACTCGAATCGCTTGTGCTCAATCGATACTTGAAGCAATATGTCTTTCGTATGCATCAAATTATCCGTCTGATGCTCAATATGCAAGCTCACTTGATGTTTAAGCACTTGTCTATATGCAAAAAATGTTTTATTCTACGAATGATAATTCTAATGCAAAGTTCATGTTTGTCTTGAAGTTAAAGTAACTTTTATTGAAAGGATATCGAAACATTGAAATTTTTTTTTTTTATAAAAGATTGAGTGATACCAACTCAAATGTTTAGCAAACCTCCTAGGAGTCAGGTTACCGTATTCTTGTAACAGATTTACTTTCGAATTAACCCATGCTTCAATTAGGACTTTCAAGGGTTGTAACGTGGTCTGGTTCACGGTTTTTTAGAAAAAAGTTTTTAGGCTCAAAATATTTGGTGCCCTCCCATTCTCCGTGATGTTCTCCATTCCTAAGTTCGGATAACTTGATGCGAGCATTCATCTCTTGCGAGAAGTTTATGATGGTTGAGGAAACACTGAGGTTTCTTGGACACGACACTCACTCACCTTTTGCTTTTGGTGTTTGATCATATGACTTTGTTCTTTTGCTGAGGATTTTTGTTTGGTAATCCTTTCCTCTTCTCCTTTTTTTTTTTTGCCTTACTTTTGCCTAAGCAACTTATTATGAAGTTTCGACTTAGCGGATTTTGTCACTTTTTATATCACTTTTCTTTGAACAAGTCGTGTGATCTTCCATCTTTGTTTTATGGAGGTGATTGTGATCGCTGAATCCTTGGCGGATGAGAGATAACAATTATGGTATCGCTATCCGTTGATTTTCACCGATGTGCAAGAGTTAACCATTTTGGTATCATTCTTCTCGATGCACGCTGATGATAGACAAAGGTTAACCATTGTGGTTTTGACTTTCCTCGTCCTTTTGAAGGATAACCATTGTTGTATCCTTGGATGTGCACCCTTGATGAGTTTTGAATGCTCGATCGATTAATCAATACTACCCCGCCTGGTTAAAATGAGGGTTTTTCCGAATGTAAAATAAACTCCTACTCGAGGCTCGAAAGGGTTAACGAGGGTTTCACTCCCTTATATCTCCAGTGTTTGGGGATTTGAAACAAGGCCTGTACATCGTTAGCAGGGTTTTTACTCGAAAGCAAAACATTTGAGATTCTTAGTAAATTATTCATCATCCTCCCTCCAGAGGTGTTGCTTTATTAATAAGAGTTGAATATCAAAAGCATAGTAAAACAAATCAGAGTGAATACGAATGGATCAATTCAAGACAAACATATTCAATGCATTATGATTAGTATTCAGAAATGAGCACGTTTTGCATACAAGAAAGTATCAACAAAACAAGAAAAATCACAAATGAGCATGCAAGATAAAACTAGAAATCCCCATGTTGAGGAGACTGGTCTCCGTATGGATTTCTTGCTTCAGAAGATGCACTTCGTAGTCGTGGCGTTCACTGAGTCAAAAGAAAGTTCAATTAATGCGTAGGCCCTCTGGAGTGAACGTGATTGCTTTGGAATCAATGAGTTTTGAATTGTGCCTTTGAAAAGATTACATCCTTCAATTGTATGGCCGTGTTCCCGTAATGGAACTCACAAGATGGAAAAGGAGGTGGCCGAGCTCCTTTAACTCCACCAAAGAATGTTGGCGAGGTGAGTTAACAACTCATTATGAGGCATATGGATTGGATTATGCACTTTTCTTGGCCTTATCGATTCTTCCCACCTCTGCTGACGATGTTGTCGATAAGTTTGTTGTCGAGGAGTATTATGTCGGGAGCATGTTGACCGGTGTTTGATGACAGCCATAACACAAATTTGTGGAGCACACCGATTTGAAGTAGCTTTTGTCACTTGATTAGAATCAAACGGAGGGTAAATAGGAACTCTTCCTTGTCCCGAAATTGTACTTGCCTCTTCATCAATTTGTTCGGGAATTGTACAATAGAAACATCATGAATGTTACCCATCTTGAGACCACACTCAATTGCTCCCTACAACAACCAGTGTGAAAATGTAGAAGTACATCCATCAACCGATAGGGATCCCAGAAGGTATCGGAGAACATCTTAATGAGTTCTCGCTCCAAAAGAGGAGGTTGAACTTTAGCGCTAATTCTTCCATCTCTGCATACCCTTGAAAGATTCTTCTCCGAGTTAAACCTTGAGTTGAATTCGTGAGCCATGTCCCTATTATAGTCGATCGATTGACAAAAGCTTCACCAAATCTTTCCAAGTTTGGATGTGAGTTCGCTCGTCGAGTGTACCACTCGAGAGATGCTCCACTAAGGCTATCTTGAAAAACGTGCATGAGGAGCTTGTCATTTTCCGCATAGGGAGCCATCTTATTGCAATAGGCTTTGATGTGAGTAATCGGACAAGAGATACCCTTATACTTCTCGAAAGTGGGAACTTTGAACTTTGTAGGAATTTTGATACCAGGCACCAAGCACAGACTAGGAGCATCTAAACCGAGGGAATCACGACCCTCAATAGCTTTCATCCTTTTCTCAAGGAGGTGAAGCTTTTTCTCAGACTCAGTCTCTTCAATCGGAAATCTGAAGGTGTCAAACGAAGACTCGAAGATGTCATCACAGTGAGGAGTTCCATTGACATGCACCTGGACAGTGTTTTTGGCATCTTGATTTGAAAAGACCTCCTTGTGGTTAAGATTAACACCCGGTGGATTAACATGATCAATAGCAACAACTTCAGACCTCTGAACAACTTGCTTTAACTCTTCTTGTCCAATGGCGAGGTTCTGGATAATCTCCATGAATTGGTCCATCTGGGTATCTATACGAGTATTCATCGCAGCCACACTTGCTTGAAGTTGATCCATGATGATAACGATGTCAGGAAATCAGTTTTGCAGCCTTGAGATTCTAAATAAGAAGCCAGGTTGAAATGAGTCTTCTGGTTGAAATGAATGAAATGCATGATGATGCATGGATGATAAGAGAAATAAACTCTTTTTTATTGATGCAAATGGTATGCAATGTGATGATAATAATATGTTCACGGTGACGTGAATCAGGAAGGATATTGGTAATCAGAACAACTTATTTAGGTGGGCTCCTACAATAGGATAACTCTAGGTTTCTACCCAAAAATCTCGAACAAGGTGGTTCTGATGTTTTTTGCTAAATGTATCTCGAGTCTCGATCCCCTTTAACAAATATTATCATCGCAGAGGCCTACATGGCGACAATATTTGCAAAAGTATACCCAAGAAACGGTCTTAACGGATGCTCGAATCCAAAATTTGAGCGCTTGGTCTCTGTTAGACAACATGAACAAACTTAGAGTTATAGGTCATTTGTCCAAAGATTGATGTCCCGCGCTATCGCGGCCAACAACCTTCTTAAAACAACCAACTCTAAGCCGAGTCTTCGCTCGGCCAACAAGACAATGGAGTCGTGGACCTAGGCTACGCAACCCTCTATTCCTAAAAGGTGACCTAAAAGCTCGGTAGTGGGCTTATCTATGTATCAATGCCCATGAATTCCCATCACAATAATATATCAATGTAATATATATATAAAGTGTAAAGAGAATAATAAGTAATAAACAATAGATAAGCATAAAGAAAGAAGCGATAAACAAACACACAAACATGCTAAGAACTAAACTAGGGTGACTCTTAGTCAAAAAGATTTAAAATCCCTGAAGTCGCCAACCATAACTCGATTTTCAAAAATCATTTAAAATGAATTTTCAAAACAATGAAATCGCCACCTAATTTTATTTGTTCTAGAAAGAACGGGAAATATAGATAAAACCCACAAAATCGGATAAGGCGGTCCACAAGACCAAAAAGCATGGATTCGGAGTTGGTTACGCAAGAGGAAGGTATTAGCACTCTTACGTCCATCGTACTCGATGGGACCCATTTAGTTCAAAATGTGTTTGTGTGTGTAATCGCTAATTTCTAAGTCATGAATAAGAAAAAGAAAATGGATTTGTTTGTTATTATTTTGAGTTTGACACGGTTTCAAACCGCGCCTCACGATTCCCTCGCAATGGGAAAGTCAAAACTCCGTAGTTCTTGTTGAAAATGTCTTGGATTGTTTGTATTGATTTTAGAAGAAAATGTTTTTGATGACCGCATATGAGCGGAAAAGGAATTTGAATGGTTGAATTGATTTTAATTGTAGATGACAAGTACCAAAACGTTGGGATATCCTCTAACGATTCGATACTCGAGATTGGTGATTGAGGTCAACCGATCATCTCTCATCCAAAATCTTTATTATGAAAAGAGTGAGGTGAAACAAAGTTCACTTTTATTAAGTGTTATGGAATAAAGTATTTAAGTCATTGTTACCTCTAATGGCCCAAATATTTTACATTTTAATTAAATCGCTTAACCTCTAACGATTTACTTAAATACCATAGCACCATGTTTTTTGTTTGTTTTGTAGAAAATTGATTTAAAGAAAACAAATTCAATTAATTAATTTAATATGAAAGTGTTTTAAATATTTATGTATGGAATAAAGTATTTAAATCATTGGTTACCCTCTAATGGCCCAAATATTTTACATTTTAATTAAATCGTCAAGTTAACCTCTAACAATTTAATTAAATACCATAGCACTATGTTTTTGTTTTGGTAGAAAATTGATTTTGAAAGAACAAGTTCAATTAATTGTTTTAATTTGAAAGTGTTTTAGGAAAACAAGCGAGCCCATACAAGGTGGCTTTATGTATGCTCCTAAAAGTGGGACTAGCGTGACACTAGTATTCTAAACGACCGATTGGAACAATCGATCGAATAGTTGTCAGTAGAAAAGCCCAGACCAAACTATGAATGTGTGCAGTGTGCATTGTGTATGTTTACCGCTTGATGAGGAGCCCAAGAGGAGGCTATGTGTTCTAATATGATAAACGCATAATTAAACGGTAATTAGAATACACAAGGAAATAAATCCTAAGCTATTACAACCAAATCGAATTAGTTTGAATAATAAAATAACTTTTACGCGGTGAAAGAATTGAACTCCAAGTGGTCTTCAAGATCGGATAAGGCTTGACGCGTCAAATGAATACCAAATGAAGATTCCTACATCACTCAAGATTCAAGCAAAAACTACGCGAAGAATGGATATATTTATGCTCAATTTCATTCAAGGTTGAATTAAATTCCAAATTCGAAATCGTAACACAAGAATAATAATTACAATATGATTTTATTTACAAAATGAACCAAATAAAATATATAAATAAAAGTAGTATAATTGTATTTACAATGCTAAATATAAAAGTAAATATGCCAAATATTTTATATATACATACTAAATATTAAACAAAAGTAGTAATTCAAAATTAAAATGCTATGACCAAAGTGTGGATATGCTAAAAGAAATTGAATGCCTTGATCGATCCTTGGATGTCTTCACAAATAGCAAACATGTTAGTATCATAAGTGAGATAAAAATAAATGAGATAGAATTGCAATAATTAGAACATGTGCTGGTAAACAGGGTTATAAAATTGAATGAAGTTAACATGAATCTAACATGAATACATTTAAATAATCGAAAGCTTAAATCAATATTCAATTCCACATGGCATTTCGTTCTAACTTCATTCAATATCGAGTAAACACAACAATTATTCATGATTATCAATTCAAAATGAAAACAAATGACAATGGTTCATGTTATTACTCGATCAAGTTTAAGATATGAAAATTCAAGCTCAACGCAAGCTTAAAACAACAAAAACTAATTCGACAGCAACCACATAATCACAAATATGCTCAGGATATCGATCAAAAATTGCATAAACTCAAAGGCAAACACAAACAAGTGTCAAGATAAACTCAATCAACCACGAATCGTCAACCAACTTGTATATATTCAAACATTTACCAAACCGGGCAGCCATGTACAAATTTAAAACGCACATTGGAATTCTTTTCAAATAAGTTCAAAAATCGATGGCAACCACGATACTATGCTATAACCGATTTAAAGCACAAACAAAACAAAAGCATCATCAACATTATTTCAAAATGAATCAAGCAAACACAATGAATCCGGGCAGCAGCTACGTAAATGAAAATGCTCACAAGAATGCAAATATCAACGTGTTTGGCACAAACGGAATCACCGAAATAAAGCAAACTGAATTACCTCTCAAAATCAAACTCAAATTATATCCATACAACACCAACATCTTCTTCAAATTGGATCAAACAAGCATGATACCGAATTAAACTCAACTCTTGATTAAGACCAAGAATCTCCTCAACATCTCATCATTCATCGCAAGGTTCAAAACCCATTCATTCTATAGTCAGCAAATGTCTATTAACTTCTAAACTAGACCAACAATTATGTTATGACTAAATCCAACCATGGTTGTAACATTCAAATTATTTAAAGTTAAATTATTATTAACCTTCACATTTAATTTCAATATGAATAAATCAATGCCAATATCGCAATCTTATCACTATCACACTGTTTTACAACATCAAGAACATAATTAATAGACTTGTCTTACGAAGGGAAAACAAACTTAAGATGACAAAAAGTCGTATCCAGAAACACAATATCAGCATCGATAAATGAAACAAGTGCAGGATTCAAATTCATTTCAAGAGCAAATCAAATATTCAACATTATGAACAAGAGACACAACCTCAAAATATTTTCAGATTTGGGATTAGTTTCTACAACATAGCAGATTTATATCCAACACGGCAACCTTTCATCATAGTATATTTGTCAACACAGCAAATTGAACACTCCAACACATATTTTTGGAGCAACATAGAAGTTCAGAACTCAAACAACAAATCATACACTGTAAAACTATTCCTATTCAAGATTTATCATGGGTTATCAAAGTAAATAGCACCACGCTTTAGCTTGAATAACTCAACGAAGTGAAATCGAGGCTTACTGCTTTGAAACCGAGTCAAGTCGATGAGTCGATATTGTCGGCGTTGCTGCTGTATTGAGATGGTGCAAGGAGCTATGTTAATGGAACTAGTTGGTGCTGTTGTTTTGAAGTGAAGCCACAGATTGTAACGGAGACGCGGGCTTTAGAGTCGAGCTAAGACAAAGACCGAGAAGCAGATAGAGGTTGCAAGAAGGAGCAGAGGATAGACAGTGAGTGTGAGTAGCGGCTACGGAGTATCAGCGATGGAAGTGAGGGGTTGAGCGGCTGTTTGAGATGAAGGGAGTATAGGGATGGAGGATGGCCGCGGTTTTGTGAGGTTTGCGCGAGAGATGGAGACGAGGGTGTGAGAGGTGGTGGAGCGACGATTTCCGGTGGGTTTGCGGCTGACGAGGCAGAGGAGTTTGAAGGTGATGGAGGTAACAATGGAGAGTGGTGGCTGGAGAATGTTAACGGCTGTGTACGATTTGAGGGAGGAATGGTGGAAACAGAGTTGAAGAAGGGTAAAGCTGATGGAGGGTTGAAGATGGAGGGGTTACGGTTTGAAGGTGAGGTTAGAGAAGAAGAACAATGATACGGTTGTGAGGAAGACAATGGTGGTTTCTGTTGAAGCGAGACGGCGTGAGAGGAAAATGGAGAAGGTAAAGGTCGAAGAGAAAGAAGCAGGTGGAGATTTCTGTGAGATGGAAGTTGAAAGGGGGCGGCGGAGTGACAGAGGGTTAACGGAAGGGAGTATAGAAAGGGGGTTTTCGGACGAAGGAGATGGCGATGAATGGGGTGTGGTTCTGCGATTTTAGTGAGTGAGGAAGGATGATGAATGGAGGTTAGAGAAGGAAATGGCGAGGGAGATGGCTTCAGATGGGTGGATATGGAGGTTGGCCGGCGGATGAATGGAGCCGTGTTGTTTTGGAAAGAAGAAGAACAGTGGAGTGAGTTGTGATGATAGTGAGAACGAGATAGTGGGGGATCGAAAAATGAAGAGACCAAAAAAATTATATTATTTTTTTCTCAGATCCAAAACCCACTACATCCGCCTCCTCTCTCACATTTCGCTTTCAAATTTGGCTCCCCATTCCAACAAGAATAACAATATATATACATAGAATTAGGTTTAGCAATTTTGAAAATGCCTAAAATACCCTTAATCATAAAATGGGCCGAAAGATGGATCTGATAAAAGATAACAAGCCCAATAATATTTTTGTTTTAATTTTATAGATAAAAATTAGACACCTAAAATTGTCAAAAACGGTAAAAATTCGGACAATAATTATCCGAAAAAAATTAAATGAGCATATTAAAATAAACTCGGGTTTAATAGATTAAAGGAAAATTATCGAAATAATTAAAATTGAAATAAAACGATAATGAAGAATACCGATTTTAAAACACTTACGGTTAAAACAAAACTTCAAATGTATCGAAAATTAGAGAGATCACATTTTCATGATCTACGACACGAGATTCATAAAGTAGTGAGTTAGAGGCGAAAGTTTGAAATATTTTCCGCTAATTTTCCGCACAAAGGTCGAATTGCTTTTAGCAATGCTTGTAAAATCGAAATATTGATATCATCGACATATAATCAACTTAAAACGATACAATAAACAGTAAGAAGATAAAATGAATGAAGTGAAATATCTGTATTTTATTACTATAAACGATACAAATATCGATTTAAACTAACTTTGGTCAATTTAAATACGACTAATGATGTAGATGCGATGAATGAATGATTGTTTAATGCAATGACCTAATGGAAGCGTATGCAGATGAATGAAGCCAAGCCGATAAAATCGAGATAGAGGGCAAATTTTGGGGTGCAACAGATGCTATCTTGCATTGTTTCATGTTTTCTGCTTTGAGCTGTTATGTAATACCCGCAAAAGTCATGACAACTCGAAATATTCGGGAGTTAATCGGGTCAAAATAATACAAAACGGGTTAATTTCATGGTAAATAAACGATACGATTTCGTGTTATCAGGAATGTAAAGCAATGGTGTTTCGGATCGAAGAACTGGAATAAGACATGCATCATATCTTCTTCAAAACCAGAGATAACCAAGTCAAGTAGATAACCATGTCTTTTGATGAACTGAGCATGGTCGGGAATTTCTGAAACCAATTCTTTGAGTTGAAGTACACACAAACAATTCACACAATGAGCCTAGGTTTAAGGCTTGCATGAAGTATAGGTGATTACCCCACCAAAAGTTTGAGTTGGTTCATCCTGTCCTATAATAGTAACTGGGTTCTAGGAATATCATATCATTGATCTTCTCGTAGGCGCTTATTTCAATACGACTACCAAGTGGTCGATCAAATATCCCAAAAGTCGATCTCAATGAGCGCAAAGATCGAGCATCGCCCAACCTTAGTCTGACAAAGCCGCCATCTCACTACCTTCTAATGGCCAAGATGGATCAATTAAGGTTCTAAAAGTTTAGTTAGTGCTTGATGACACCACGCAGAAGCCAAATACTATCCTCAACTTGGGAATGAAGAGTATCAGGACATCCAAAGTGTCACACTAACGTAGCCATCATGTTGACCGCTTCGACATACGCCTAACGGTCGCGATGATTTATTGCTACTTACCTAAAGGAAACCCGATCCGGTGTAGGATCCCCACAAATATAATACCCAAGCAACCCTTAAAGATAAAGCATGCAAGTCAAACAAAAAGCAGTAAAAATGATGTAGAAATCCCTAAGGCATTCTCTCTTTAGGGTGTTTCCCCGGTAGAGTCGCCAGTTCTTTAATACGGTGAACTGACTTTGTAGATTTTTGTATCGCAAAATATGCGGATAGCAAGAGTCGCCACCGACTTTTCTTTTATCCAATTAAGGGAAGGTGAAAAGAACAGGAAAAGACCTTCGTTAGATTCTGAGTAAGGGAGAAGGTTATGAAAAGGGAAGGTATTAGCACCCCTTTCCATCCGTAGTTATCTACGAGCTCTTAGTTGCTCTTAGATCACTTTAAAATTGTGCTTTCTGTGTGTTTGACAAAAATATTTTGAAAATGGCATTTCGCTTTGACTTTGTAATGATTCATGTAAGAATGTATACAAAGTGTTCGGAAATGTTTCGTTTTGAAAAGAGTTTGAACTTTGAAAAAGTGTGAGGTGTGAAAAGTTTTGATAGAGCAAGCAACTAAAAGTCTTATTACTTACTCGAATTGGTCGCTGTTATTTTACGCTCCTTTAGAATAGTGCTATCCATACCATTAGTTGGTAGGTAACTCCATTCTGGATGTAAGCGGGACATTCAAGGGACATCGATGGTCATAGAAAGCATCAGGAAGTATCCTAGCACATTCAAAGGGACTATCATCATTTTCGTAGGCGACAATCGAGGCTCAAGATCATGTATTCGGAGGCGACATCGTGGGTCTATGATCTTTGTATCGAAGGGACTATGATGATTTGTTTTGAAGGCAACGGTGCTAGGATACCTCTACGTTCGAGGGACATAACCATTTGTATTTGTAAAGGCAACGAGAGAGAATTACCCTAAGGGGCATGTGAAAAGAGTGTGTTGATTTCAGGTATCATATCTTGAAAATTAGAGTGAGCTATGTTCAATTTTATCTTGCCATACACGCCTAATTACTAGCAGTTAAATATGTACAAAAATTAAAATGCGGAAAGTAAAGTGTGGAAAGATAAATCCTACGCTATTACATGGCTTTGGGGCAGATACATAATTGAAAAGATGCGGAAAATAAGAGTCCTAGTTAAACTATTACATCCCATAGGCAATTACATAATATGAAAAGAAAGCGATAAAAGAAATCGTCTGAAACGGGATAACCTGTGAAAAGATGAGAAATCGGAAAATACGAGGAAATCGAATAAGAGGAAAATGTTAGTAAAAATAATGATTTTTGAATGAGAAAAAGTTTTCATGCTGGAAATAACATTAATATGCTAAAATAACTTTTTGGGATTTTTTGGAGTTAATTTAATAATTAAAAATCAATTAAAAGTGATTTAAATGCAAAAATTGAAATTAAATTAAATATGCATGCAAAAATAATATTTTTAATTTTAGAAATTAAATAAACATTTTCTGAAAATAATGCAAAAAGAAAAATATTTTTTGGTGTTTTTAAATGCATGATAAAAATATTTAAAGTTAAATTAAAATGCATGGAAAATATTAAATAGAAAATATAGAAAATATAAGAAAATATGAAGTTTTTCAAACTTGTAAAAATAAGTGTCATGGCTGGGATTCGAACTGGTGACCTTGCCTTCACAAACCCACGCCTTGACCAACTGAGTCAGCGTGCACGCGTGTCATGGAAACGGAGCGAATGGCTTGTAAACGAGTGTCATCCCCTGATTGCCCAGAATCACGCGCCAAGCTTCATCTTCTTCGTTTTGAATTTTGAAAAAGATAGCGTCGGCCTCAGTGCGACGCTATAGTCCCTGCATTTTCCAAAATCAAACACAGGTAATATAAATAACATTCAAGGGTATGAATCGATTGGAAACATCGTTCTGAACACGATGGTGGTGGTCTTTTGGTCCAATTTTTCTGTTTTAAGGAAAATCTAATTCGAAACCGAAAACCCTAGCAATGGTAAATCGTGTTCTAGGCCATGGAAATTCAATCAACCTGCCCAGAAAGCTTCCAAACTTCGTTCTAAACACAAAAACCGAAATTCAATCAACGAAACATGTTTATAATGCATGAGAATTGAAAATCGATTTTGGAAAAGTATGACAAACCGAAATCGTGTTCTTGTGATTCTTGATGCTTTTAGGCAATGTAAAGGTCTGGAATGCTTCCAGGGATGTCAAGGAACGTGTTTGAGTCCTCAAAACCAATTGAAACAAGCTGGAACAAGGGCTGCTAGTAGCTTGTGAATCACAGATTTTTTGAATTAGGTTAGGGTTTCTGCAAGGAATTTTTCTGTTCTAATTCATGTGATATGCATTGTATATTTATAATGGATGGAAATTGAGCTGATTTGAGGAAAAAATAATCATCAATCAATGCAAAGATTATTTGATTTTGTACAAAATCAATTTTCATCTTTTTTGATCAATTTCAATAAATTTCATGCCAAATCCAATCAAATTTCAAATTTGCCGCCTTTCTTGGCTTACTTGGATCTCAAGGATGAGAGAAAATCAATTTTGCAATAAATTTTGATTTTATACCTTATTTTTGAATTTAATTTGTATTTAAATGAATAAAATCCAAATTAAATAGAAAAATAAAATTAAAATTCGTGGCATTGGGCTTGGATGTTCCAAATTGTATAAGGAACAAGTTTGGATGAAGAAATATTAGGCCCATTTGCAAAATTTTTGATTTTTACAAGTATCTCTCTTTGTGCACTTCTTCAAAATTGCCCAACTTCTGAATAGTGTATCTTGCTCAAGTTTCCACATATTTTCATGTTCTTGGACTTTTTGGAAAGCTCTAAGAGTCCTCTAACGAACGTCTTTGGTTTCATCTCAATTGGAGTTTTCATGCTCAATATATCTTCAAAACAAAATGTTGACTTTTTGTTGACTTTGAAAAGGACCTGTAATGTTTTGATCCATACCTTCCAAATGAAGCATTTTGTGAACATTCTTGTGAGACATGAAGTTGTAGAGAATTAAATTTCCTTTAAAACAAGAGGTGGTGGAAAAATTTCTGAGAAAGTATGAAGAAGTTATGCTCAGTCAAAGTTTGGTTGACTTTTCACTAAGAAACCCTAATTTAGAAAGTTTGACTTTTGAGCAAATCTTGAGTTTTCTTGATGAATCATGATCAACCCTTAATCAAATTATGAATGTAACTTCAAAATGAGGATGTTGACCAAAAATCAGGAAGTTTGACTGTATGTTGACCACAGTTGACTTTTTGTCCAACACAACTGATTTTCAACCATCTAAGCAATTATCTGAGGAAACTTGACTTGTGAGGCTTGAAACTTGACATGGAGATTCTTTGAAGCATATGAGGAGGCATGATGACCATTGGAGATGTTGTAAGTCCATCTGGATCTGAGGATAGCCAAACCCTAATGTGGGTTGATTGTCTAGGAGAGGGTTTGTCTGATCAACCCTTGAGGAACCCTTGAGCATGGATGTATGAAATGTCTTGAGAAATTGGAGGGCAAATTTTTGGGTATGACAATAGGTCGCAAGGTTTATTCTGTAATAGCGTAGATTTAAACTTTCTCGCCTTTACTTTCCGCACCTATATTTTGTATATGCCCCAAAGCCATGTAATAGCGTAGGACATTTACTTTCCACGCTTTATGTTCCGCACTTTACTTTTCTATAAATATTAACCGCTTAATTGTATAGTAACTAGGGTTTGTATGGCAAGATTAAAAACAATCTTAGAATAACGCTAATTCAAGTCTAAAATATTTGAATTCAACACACCTTTCACACTTGCACCCCATTAGGGTATCCTATCTAGTTACCTTTCGAATACAATGGTTATGTCCCTCGAACGTAGGGATACCATTAGCAAAGACGCTTACGAATAACATCATCATAGTCCATTCGATACAAAGATCATAATCCCTTGATGACCCACAATGTTGCCTACGAATATATGATCTCGTCTCTTGGTTGTTGCCTACAAATAAGTGATGATCGTCCCTACAAATTGCTAAGGTATCCTTACAATGTTGCCTTCTATGACCATACGATGACCCTTCAATTGTCCCTTCACATCCAACGGGTAAAGTTACCAACCAACTAATGGTATGGATAACTTTATTCTAAAGGAGAAGGAAAATAATATTGAAACGACCATTCTATGTAGGTAAATAAGACTCTATTGCTTGCTCCAATCAACAAACACTTTTCACACCTCACACTTTTCAAAAACCTTTTCAAACACTTTGTATACATTCCAGCGAGAATCATTACAAAGTTAAAAATTTCTAAACAAACATTTCCGAAAACTTCGTATACATTCCAATGAGAATCATTACGAAGTAAAAGCGAAATATCTTTCAAAATACTTTTCAAACTACACAAATACAAAAAGAAATTTTTCAAAAGTGAGCTAAGCAACTAAGAGCCCGTAGGTAACTACGGATGGAAAGGGTGCTAATAGCTTCCCTTTTGATAATTGTCTCCGGTACCCAGAATCTAACGGTCTTTTCCTATTCTTTTCACCTTCCCTTTATTGGATAAAAGAAAAGTCGGTGGCGAATCTTTCTATCCACAACATTTGTGATAAAACGCAAAACAAACAAGTCAGATCTCCCACCGTGTTACAGAACTAGGAACTCTACCGGGGTTACTACCTAAAGAGAGGCTACCTTAGGGTTTTAGATCACTTTATTGCCTTTTGTTTGCTTTGTCTGCTTTATTTTTAAGGGATGCTTGGGTAATATATTTGTGGGGGATCCTACACCCGGATCCAGGTTTCCTTAGGTAAGTAGCAATAAATCATTGCGACTATTAGGCATAAACCGAAACGGCCAAAATGATGGCTACGTTAGTGCGACACTTTGGATGTCCTGATGCTCTCGTGTTTAGTTGAGGAATTATTTTGCGTCTACATGGTGTCATTAACACTAACTCAAATTTAGAACCCTAATTGACCCATCTTGGCCATTAGAAGGTAGTGAGATAGTCGACTTTTGTAAAATGTCGTTGGTTGATACTCGATGCTACGTAATATTCAACTTTCGGATGTTTTAGTCAACCATTTGGACGTCAGATTTAAATAAGGCATGCGAGAAAGATCGATGATTTGAGATTCTTAGAACCCGTTACTATTATAGGATAGGTCAAACCAACTTAAACTTTGGTGAAGGGTATATACCTATACCTCATGAAAGCCTTAAACCTAGGGCTATTATGTGAATTGCTGTGTGCTATTTATACATGACATCGTGATATCATAACATCATATCATTTCTAACCATTTCAAGGACTTAGGATTTATCTTTGCTCTTTGTTGTAGGGATATGGCTTACAGGAAGATTATCCGAATCAGCTTTGTGGGTATACCTACTCAACTTGGTTACCTCAGGTTTTGAAGAAGATATGATGAGTGTCGTATTCAAATTCTTTGAGTTGAAGCATCACTGCTTTACTTTCCTGCACTATCACTTGGTACCTACATCAAAAGAGTTCTCTAAGCTACTCGACACCCATTCTTGATCAAATACCTTTCACTGGTTCATAAAAAGTGCCGAAGTTCGATGGCATCGAATCAGTGTTACATCTAAAGCGGTCAGAAATTAAAGACAATTGGGAGACAAGAAGTGGAGTTAAGGGTTTGCTTGCTAAGTTTTTGATAAAGAAAGCTCGAGAATTCCTAAAGGCTATGAGTTTCCACGCTTTCAAAGACTTTTTGGCTTTGCTAATCTATGGTTTTGTTCTATTTCCTAATCTAGATAAATTCATAGACGTGAACTCCATCAAGAGTTTCCTCACTCATAATCCCGTGCCTAGCTTGCTCGGAGACATTCTGCATTCTCTCCACACTCGTACTACGAAAAGATAAGGAACTCTCATGTGTTGCATACTGTTATTATCCAGGTCATTTATTTCGCACCTTCCTTAATCCATAATGAAGAATGAACAAAGGGTAAAATGGTCTCAAAGGTTTATGTCACTCTCTCATTCAGATATTCGTTGGTGTCTCTACTTTCAAAAGGACTTCACTTTCATTGAACGTTGTGGAGAATTCCCTAATGTACCACTCCTTGGCATAAGGGGAGGTATCACCTACAACCCTTATTTGGCATTACGGTAGTTTGGTTATGCTCGAAGAGACAGTCCTCATGACAAACTTATTCAAGACATTATATTTGACTACTGTAATACGGTGAATTGACTTTGAGATTTTTGTATCACAAATGTGCGGATAGCAAGAGTCGCCACCGACTTTTCTTTTATCCAATTAAGGGAAGGTAAAAAGTACAGAAAAAGACCTTCGTTAGATTCTGAGTAAGGGAGAAGGTTATGAAAAGGGAAGGTATTAGCACCCTTTCCATCCGTAGTTATCTACGGGCTCTTAGTTGCTCTTAGATCACTTTAAAAAATTGTGCGTGTGTTTGAAAAAATGTTTTGAAAAGGCATTTCACTTTGACTTTGTAATGATTCATGTAGGAATGTATACAAAGTGTTTGGAAATGTTTCGCTTTGAAAAGAGTTTGAACTTTGACAAAAGTGTGAGGTGCGAAAAGATATTTTGATAGAGCAAGCAACTAAAAGTCTTATTACCTACTCAGAATGGTCGTTTTCGTGTTGTTTTACTTTCCTTTAGAATAGTTCTATCCATACCATTAGTTGGTAGGTAACGCTATTCGTTGGATGTAGAAGGGACATTCGAAGGGACATCGGATGGTCATAGAAGGCAACTTGTAGGAAGTATCCTAGCACATTCGAAGGGACTATCATCATTTTTCGTAGGCAACAATCGAGGGTCAAGATCATGTATTCGTAGGCGACATCGTGGGTCTATGATCTTTGTATCGAAGGGACTATGATGATTTGTTTGAAGGCAACGGTGCTAGAATACCTCTACGTTCGAGGGACGTGACCATTTGAATTCGTAAAAGCAACGAGAGAGAATTACCCTAAGGGGTGCATGTGTGAAAAGAGTGTGTTGATTTCAAGTATTTTATCTTGGAATTATGAGTGATCTAAGTCGATTTTATCTTGCCATACACTCCTAATTACTAGCAGTTTATAGGGTGCAGAAAGTAAATGGCGAAAAGTAATGTGCGAAAAGTAAATGTCCTACTCTATTACATGGCTTTGGGGCAGATAGATAATTGAAAGTGCGGAAAATAAAAGTCCTACTTAAACTATTACATCCCATAGGCAGTTACATAATTAGAAAAGAAAAGCAAAAAATCGTCTGAAACGGTATAACCTGTGAATAGATACAAAATCAGAAAATACGAGAAAATTGCATAAGAGAAAAATGTTAGTAAAAATAAATATTTTTGAATGAGGAAAAAGGTTTTGTGTTAGTAATGACATTAATATGATAAAATAAATTTTTGGTAATTTTCTGAATTGATTTGATAATTTAAAAACAATTAAAAGTCATTTATACGATTAATTAATAATTAAATTAAATATGCATGCAAAAATAATAATTTTTATATTAAAAATTAAATAAACATTTTTCTGATGATTATGCAAAAAATAAATATTTTTGGTGTTTTTTAGATGCATGATAAAAATATTTGAAGATAAAATAAATTAACATGAAAATATTAAAGAAAAATAGAAAATAGAAAAATATAATGTTAGTTTTCTAACTTGTGAAAAACAATTGCCATGGCTGGGAATCGAACTGGGGAATCATGGGTGACATGCGCGCTGCCTGTACCAACCGAGCTAGCCTGTACACGTGTTTAAGAATTGAAACAAAACGTTTTTAAGCGTTGTTGCCTCCTGATTGCTCAGAACACGCGCCAAGTCATCATCTTCCTCGTTTTGAATTTTTAAAACCTAGGTTTTTACCTACGGTTTTTGCTATAGCCTTTACCTACGAATTATTTCCGTAGCTATACCCCTGCAAAATCAAAACTCAAGAAATATGCAATATAAATTTATTATGAGGACATGGATCGACTTGTTTTGGTCCACTGAACATGCTGGTAGCACTGGATTCTCCTAATTTTGCATATTTTGAGAAACCCTATTTCGAGTTCTCAAACCCTAACAATGGCATCATGGTATTCCTGCACTTAAAAATCAATTGAACGATTCAAATAGCTTCGAAATATCATCCTAAACACAGACAAACAATCAAATTATGTTAGATATGCATGGAAAACAGAAATCGATTTCAAGAGGAAAGTATCAAAACCGTGAGTTGGATATGGCGTTTCTGCATGTTTTGCTTGCTTGTAAGTATCTGGGATTGATCAGAGTACCTCCAGGAATCGATTGGAAGGCTTGGAATCGTCTAAATCGAAGCAAAACCAAGGCTGCCAATTGCTTGAATGTCACAGATTTTTGGCTTTAGGTTAGGGTTCTTTGAGGCAATTTTTCTGTTCTTGTTCATGTGATATGCATTGTACATTTATAGTGGATGGATTTTGGGCGGATTTGAAGAACAAATAATGATCAATCAATGCAAAAATTATTTGATTTTGTACAAAATCAAATCTTCCTTTTTTGATCAAATTTCAATCAAATTCTTTCCAAATCTATGCAAATTTCGAACTTTGCCAGCTTGTGTGAGTTACTTAGATCTCAAGTATGAGAGAAAAATCAATTTTGCATTTAATTTTGATTTTATACCTTATTTTTTAATTTAATTTGTTTTTAAATGAATAAAATTCAAATTAAATAGAAAAATAGAGCTAAAATTCATGGCATTGGGCTTGGATGTTCTAAATTGTCTAAGGAACATCCTAGTTTGAATGAAGAAAAACTAGGCCCATTTGCAAAATTTTGGATTTTAACAAGTATCTCTCTTTGTGCACTTCTTCAAAAATGCCCAACTTGTACAAGGTGTATTTTGCTCAATTTTCCTCATTTTTTAGTGTTCTTGGACTTTTTAGAAAGCTCTAGGTGTCCTCTAAGAAACCTCTTTGGTTTCATCTCAATTGTAGTTTCCATGCTCAATAATATTCAAAACAAAAGTTGACTTTTGTTGACTTTGAAAAGGACCTATAATGTTTTGACCCATACCTTCCAAATGAAGCATTTTGTGAACATTCTTGTGAGACATGAAGTTGTAGAGAATTGAATCTCCTTCAAAATGAGAGGTGGTGGAAAATTTCGAGAAAGTATGAAGAATTTATGCTCAGTCAAAGTTCAGTTGACTTTTCATTGAAAAACCCTAATTTGGAAAGTTTGACTTTTGTGCAAATCTTGAGTTTTCTTGATGAATCATGATCAACCCTTGATCAAATGATGAATGTGACTTCAAAATGAGGATGTTGACCAAAAATCAGGAAGTTTGACTGTATGTTGACCACAATTGACTTTTTGTCCAATACAACTGATTTTCAACCATCTGAGCAATTGTCTGAGGAAACTTGACTTGTAAGGATTGAAACATGACATGGAGAATCTTTGAAGCATATGAGGAGGCATGATGACCATTGGAGATGTTGGAAGTCCATTTTGATCTGAGAATTGCCAAACCCTAGTTTGGGTTGATTGTCTAGGAGAGGGTTTGTCTGATCAACCCTTGAGGAATCCTTGAGTATGGATGTATGAAATGTTTTGAGAAGTAGGAGGGCAAATTTTGGGGTATGACAACTACGACAACGATCTCCATGGTTATCGCTGAAGATTTGTACACGCTTGGGGCATGGTGAAGAAAACTGATACCAAAACCTTAGGGAATAAAAATTCCATTCCTTGGGAACCTTACCTCAAATGGGTGCGAGCTCGCGCTCAAAATCTCATGATTCCATATACTGTTATCCTGCCAATAATTATGGAACCTGTTTTTATAGGTGACGAACCCTATACCATTCTTCATCCAGAAATGCCTTCTAATTTTGAAGAATTAAAGAGATTCTGGATTCAACTCAAAGAAGAAATGGATACATTCGAAGCCCAGTGTTATGCAAGCGAGAAAAGAGTATTCGAGCTGACGAAGTTGCTTCACAAGGAGCAAGGCATCAACACGTACTTCAACACAAAGAGGAAGTGTCCACTGGAGGCCTAAGCATTAGGAATTTTATTTTTACTTGAACTATCTTTTGTATTACTGATCAGACTAATAAAAAAAAGTTTGTTCGTGCTTTGTTTACCAAATTTAAATTCCTAAGGTTCTTAAAAACATTGCATTGCATAACATTGCATATCATAGCATAAAATTTTATAATAGGTACTCTGAAGACCGGTTCTCTTATTCCCTTGTTGTTTATTTAAGACGAAATGGCTCTCGAACAAACTGTCCAAGATCTCCAGGCTCAAAACGCTTGGTTCTAGGAAATGTTCACCAATTTGCCCAAGGTCAGAAAGATTTGAAAAAGCTCATAACCAAAAAGAAAAAGACCATTGGCATTATCAACATAGGGAAAAGGTACAGAGGTCCAGTCAAGGTGGTCAGACAACTTGAATTCTCGACAAGAGCGACGAAATCAAGGAAGGCCAAAACCATGAAGGAAACCATCATGAGTCTGAAAACAAAGAGGAAGACTATATGAGCGAACAACATCCTGACAACGAAAAGTACAAGCAACTTGAGGACCTCCTGAATGCTGTGGATAATCTGAAGATGTCAGGGTTGAACTTTGATGATCTGAGTCTGGTTCCCAGAGTGGTAATTCCCCGCAAGTTTAAGGTTCCTACTTTTGCTAAGTAAGATGGCATTTCTTACCCAAAGCTGCATTTGCGGTCCTATATACATAAGATCCATCCTCATACTGAAGATAGGAAGTTGTGGATACATTTCTTTCAAGAGAGCTTGTCCGGAACACAACTGGAGTAGTATTATCAGCTAGATAATACCCATATTCATATCTGGAATGATTTGGCAGAAGCTTTCCACAAACAGTACCAGTACAATGCTGAAATAACACCAACCCGTATGCAACTGCATAGCATGTCTATGGGCCATGACGAGAAGTTCAAAGAGTACACTCAGAAATGGAGAGATCTAGAAGGCAGAGTTCAACCACCCTTGTCTAATAGTGAATTGGAAGTTTATGGGAACGCTGACAGACCCATACTTCAATCATCTGATTGGAAACTCTTCAGCCGAATTCAAGTCGAAACATCCTCGAATACTGTGAAGATATATTTCGGTGGGAAGAAAGAAGCCAATGTTTTGTATGGTCAGAAGAGCCATGACAAAGCTGATCGCAATCAATCTATGGGGGCAGTTCTGATCTCCAATCACACGCCAGTGCAATCTCAACAAGACAATGCGTGTAGACAAAACGCGCCAAGAAGACAGTTTACGAAGATCAACATGCCGTTATCTCAAGCACTACAACACATGTTGAATCCAGAGCTGATTACTTTGAGGGATCCTCCTCAGCATGTCAACACTTCTTCTACGAAATACAATCCCAATGCAAGATGTGCATACCACTCTAACAGCCTGGGCCACGACACCAACTACTGTTGGGCCCTGAAGAACAATATTCAAGACATGATTTAAGCCCGAGAAATCGAATTCGACACTCCTATCAAAACTCCAAATGTGATCAACGCACCAATGCTTGACCATGGTAAACATGCCAATGCCATTGAAAATGACCCATATGTCTTTGATGTGAACGAGCTAACCATTCCCTTGATGACTGTCAAGAAGGATTTGTTGCAAGCCGGTTTATTTCCAAGATGTCCTAACAACTGTAGTTGACACGGATCTGAATCCAATGAATGTTCTTGGTTGAAGAGACGTGTTAAACACATAATGGACAATCAAGAAGTTCTATTCCTAAAAGCTCCACCTATAGAGAGTCTGTGCAAAGATGTTTCCAAAAGCCTGAAGATCAAAGACATAAGCGAAGCCATACTAGAAATCTGGAATACCTTGGGGAAACCAAATGGGAAGTTTGATTTCATGGTGAAGTATAGCGCTCCTGAAAGCTACAAGATTAAAATTGAAGACATCAAGGAGACCAGATGGGGAGATGACTATCCCAAAGAATATACTGATGTGAACAAAATAAGGATCACCTCTAATTATTACCTCACCCAGATCAATTCCATATTCCTCTAACAAAGCTATACCTTGGAATTATGGATCTGAAGTCTACTATTATGGAGTCAAGAAAGAGGCATTAGCCATTGAAGACAGTACATATGAAGCTTCTAGTCCTGATGATAACAATAACCCGGATCAAGCAAAGTAACCAGGATTGGAAGAGTGTTTTCTCGAGATAAATCTCCTCCAAAACACACTACTACCCTAGTTCACATTCTCACTATTGAACCAACTCCCGAGGCTTAAGGGAAAGAGAAGGTGACTCAATCTGCTCAGACAGAAGTACCAAAGGAAGTTAATGAAGACACCTCTAAGCAAGAAATGGAGGAAATTCTAAAGATCATTAAAAAGAGTGACTACAACTTTGTGGAGTGGTTGGGACAAACCCCATGAAAGATATCCATGTTATCTCTATTATTATTCTTCAAGGCTCATGCTAAATCCTTGGTGAAGTTTTTGAAGAATGTTCACATACTGCAAGACACTTTTGCTGACCAATTCGATAGTTGCATTGCTAGACTAACCGTAGACAACAATTTGGGCTTTTCTGATGCTAATTTGACTCCCGCAGGAAGGAAACAAAGCAAAGCCTTGCATATGTCTATAGAGTGTAAGGGAACTACATTGTCTAAATGTCCTGCCAAAGAGTGCTCTCGACCGATTTGATGCTGAAGAAGTGGTCATGAAACCCATTGACATAATCGTTAGAGCTTTCGATGGTTTGAAGAGAATAATACTTGGAAAGCTTACCCTACCGATCAAAGTAGGTTCCAGACTTTTCATTCTACCTTCTTTGTGATGGACATTCGTCCATCTTATTCTTACTCGCTTGGCGCCTTGGATACATGGGGAAGGCGCTCTTACCGCTACCTTGCATCAGAAGTTGAAGTGCCCGGTGAAGGGGAAGGTTGTTACAGTATGCGGAGAAGAAGAATACATGGAAATCCATCTGCAGTCATTCGGATACATCGAAATGGAAGGCAAATTCGTCGAAACTCCCTATTAAGCTTTCGAAGTAGTTTCACGAGTCACACCTGCTGACTCTCCTATCACTCCTAAAGTTACTAGAGTTCCACCGAAGATGGCCTCACTAAAAGATGCCAGAGTTGTAGTTAAAGAAGGAGGATGTACTATTTGGGGTAAGCTACCTGATTTTGCATTCAAGTCTGACAAGACTGGTTTAGGCATCACTTTAAAAGGTCATAAGATGATACACCACAAACGTGCCTAGGGATTTCCTTTCTATATCAACAAATATGGAGTTCATGCTATAGAAGACGATGATGGCGACTTTGACATAAACAATTGGATCTTCCCAACTCCTGGCAGTGGAACCAACAATTGGACGACTGAAGACGTTATACCAATCTCCTTTAGACAAGAGTAATTGCTTTTTTTTCCTACTTTATGCTTTTTACTTTGAACAATAAAACTTTAAGCCTAGTTCCTTGCCCGGGGCACCACGACTCGTTTGTGAGGGTTATTATTTGTCATTCGCATATTTTCATTCAACAAATCATTGGAAATTTGCATTCAAATATTGTGCTCCCTGTCTTTCTTTTTAATTTATCACCTCTTCAAAAGCTATATGTTCTTACATATACCCACGCAATAAACTGCAGATCCACATTCACTCCAGATTCCGTCGATAATGACTCTACTATTGCTAAATATGACTTCGATAATCTGATCTACCAAGCCGAAGACGAAGGTAAGGAAGATTGTGAAGTGCCAGGAGAACTTTCTAGACTACTACAACAAGAGGAAAGGGATATACAACCGCACGAAGAACCGGTCGAAGTTGTGAATCTAGGTACCAACAAAGATAGAAAAGAAATCAAGATAAGAGCGGTTATTGAGAACAATGTTAAAGAAAGATTGGTCCAGATGCTGCGAGACTACATTGAGATTTTTGCTTGGTCCTACGAAGACATGCCAGGTCTAGATATCGACATTATGGTACACCGACTACCAAAGAAAGAAGGTTTTCTCCATGTGAAGCAAAAGGTTCGTCGTATGCGTCCTGAAATGTCTGAGAAAATTAAAGACGAAGTTATGAAGCAGTTCAATGTCGGTTTCTTAGCCGTTACTTCTTATCCACAGTTGGTGGCAAACATGGTTCCCGTACCTTAGAAGGTTGGAAAGGTGCTCATGTGTGTGGACTACCAAGATCTGAATAAAGCCAACCCGAAAGACGATTTCCAATTTCACATATTGATGTTCTGGTTGATAACACCGCTCAGCATAAAGTTTTCTTTCATGGATGGTTTCTCCTACTATAATCAAATCAATATGGCTCCGAAGACATGGAAAAGACGACTTTTTTAGGCAGTGAGGCACTTTCTGTTATAAGGTCATACCGTTTGGGTTGAAAAATGTTGGCACCACATATCAGCATGGTTTGGTGGCTTTATTCCATGATATGATCCATCACGAGATAGAGGTCTACGTCGACAGCATGGTAGCTTGATCACAAAACGAAGAAGAATATCTTGATCATTTGCGTAAGCTGTTTGATAGACTAAAGAAATACAGATTGAGACTTAATCCAAGCAAATGCACCTTCAGAGTCAGATCCGGAAAACTCTTGGGTTTTGTTGTCAGTGGCAAAGGTATCGAAGTTGACCTCGCAATGGATAAAGCCATTCAAGAAATTCCAGCTCCACGAAGAACTCACTAGCAACCTTAAGATTAGATTAGGAATCATTTGAATTTGCATTGTAAAATCTCCGAACTTAGTTTCTTTGTAAATTGTAGGAACCTTGTAACATAATCATTCCATACTTGTAAACTTGGAAGTCCTTTGAAATTGGTTTGAATGTCATTCATATGAATTAAGGCTTGAATTCTCTTTGTAACACAATGGAAAATTCTCTAGATAAATTAAAGTTTTACAATCCTTTAAGATTAAACTTTGAAATGTTAAATAGAAAAAAAAATTCCTCACATTTGGACTTGATTCCAATAAGAATTAATATTGAAAGTATATTGAAATCTTGATTGACATTAAAATTAAATTTGTAATTCAACATACCATGTATCAATTTGTATGTAAAATTGTCTTCATTTGGATTAAAACTTGAAGAAATTTCTCAATTGTACCAATTTGCAACATTTGCTTCAAGAACTTAAAGGCTCTTAAATGATAATGGTAACAACATGCTCTTTAAATCAAAGATGCAATTGCACATGGATTCCCTTGACTTTAACCTCAATGTCTTAAATTCTTGAGCACACGAATTGATAACATGATATTGGACATAAATCTAAACTTCCCAACCTTCAAACAATTGAATCACCTTTGGTAACATCTCAGAAAGATGATTCGTCGCACACCATAATTGGATCGAATGGAAATTCTAATCACTTGATTCTCAAGAATTACAGTGCATAAAAACATTATAACTTGACGAGAAAGAAATCTATAACGATAATGAGTTCAAACCCTAATTCAATGGTTTATTTCAAATTCCCTTTCCAAAGGAGTGAGCACCAAAACCCTTGTAAAAACATGTGATCAAATCTGAACCACAAACCAAACTTCTAGATTGCTTATCCTATGAGATGGACCCGGATAGCTTAAAACATGAACAAACACAATCTTGACCTGAATAAAAACTATGAGCCAAATGAGGGTGAAATTGGATTATGGTAGGGTAAATTTTGGGGTGCGACAGTTGCACCTATTCAATCATCTTAAACCTGGTAAGTGAGAAAGATTGACAGCTTTCGAACGTTCAAGGTAGAAGAGGATTGAGTACTAAAAGAACCCCAAAAAATTTACCCGACGCTAGATACCACAACCAGATAAAATACCTTGACCACAGAGTCAAGGAAGAAACGCCCGAGGAGAATAAACTTGTTAAGCACCAACAGAATGCCCTAACAACAACAGTAACAACTAAAGAATACCAGAGGATCTCGATAACACTGGGGATAATCGAGTAACCAAAATGAGCCTTAACAGTTAGTTTTAATGAAAATGCTATGAGAAGAAAACCCAACTTCTCAAGAGAAAAGAAAAACAATAGATTAAGCCATCACAGGACGTCTTAAAGAGAATACTATGAGAAGAAAACCGAAATTCTCAAGCAATAAGAAACAAAATAAATTAAGAGATTCGATATAATTGAGAGTTTGTCAGAAAATTCCAAAGAGTTAAAGAATACCCGCAAACTTTAACAAAGATATAGATCGAGAATTTATCAGAAAAATCCCGAAGAGTTAAGGAATACCCGCAGACCTTAACGAAGATATGATTGAGAATTTGTCTAAAAATTCCAAAGAAGATAATTGAGAAATTGTCTGAAGATCCCAAAGAAGATTTGATTTGAGAAATTGTTTGAAGATCTTAAAGAAGATAATTGAGAAATTGTCTGAAGATCCTAAAGAGTTAAAGAATACCCGCAGACTTTAACGAAGATATACGGCTAGAACAATATTAGAATTGTTGTGCACGAAAGTGCGACGAGCCATGTGTTGTACCCCAAAATTTACCCTCTTCATTTTTTTTATAAATAATTAGCTAACACTTAATTAATAGGTGCATCGCATACATATCATTCATGCATTGATCATGGGTTCGAGATTTTCCAATCGTATGAATTTGTACAATTCTGAAGAAGAGGTTTGTTTCTTAAAAGTTGAATATTTAAGGTTCTGTCAATTCGGGCGTCATTTCAATATGCAAGCGTGTCCAGAAGCTTTTGATTATTATCTCGCAAGTTTTGGTATTCTGATCGTCTATCAGGTGGATGCTGATTACAATTTCAAGCTACAGTGTGTTGTGGTCGGATATTTGAACCCGAACTGATTCTATGGCCTTCCGTGAGTTGTGAAGCATTGGTATTTGGCTTATCGATCTACACGATTTATCAGAAAATCAAGAACGAACAGATAAAATGCTATTTGAGCGCACGTCTCAAAAGGTCAACAAAAGTCAATGTTTGACCGGGCGGAATTTCGGGTCAAAATTACGGTCAAAAGTCGACATTTGAGAAAATGCGATCATTTGCTGAGAAAAATCGGAAGAATCGGGCGAAAATGAGGTTTCTTGCATTTTAAGTAATCTTGGACTTAGAAAATTTTTCTAAGTTTTAAGGTACTTTGTGTTCACGGAGCCATGTTGCTGCATCCGTATCTTACCCGTCTGTGGTCAGAAGTTTGTGAACTGATAGTCGTTGGAAAGAGCTCATTTCATACTCCGACTTTGTCTTGGTGAATATTTTTTCAGAAATGCTCGGATTTCGAGTTATGAAGCTCCGAAATTTGAAGTTCATAACTTTTGAAGTTTTACACTTAGTAAAATTTTGAGTGTTTTTAACATGTTCAAGCGCTCGACTTCGGAGGCAATTTACACGTGTTTCGAGGCGTCGATTCGAATTAAGTTCAACATCAAAGTTGTTCATTTAATGGTAATCTACAACGTTGCTGAAGAAGTCAAATCCATTCGGGACTCGGATCGGAAGTTATAAAGCTCAGAAAATAAGAACTCATTATGTTTGTAAGATTCGAACAGTTTTTGTGCACATGTTCAGGGCTGTTTTCGTCAATGATTTGGTTGCCGCACGAAGAAATTCCGAACACGAAAGTTTGAGTTCGTAATTGCATCTACAAGTTCAGTTTAGAAACTTTTCCGTTTCGGACATCGGATCTGGGAGATACGAGTCGCCGTAAGTGAAGGTTTGAAGTTGAAAAATTGTCGTGAGTTATGTTCAAAACATGCCCAGCCAGCCAAGCATTTCGTCGAACAGTGACGATGCAATTTTCAAACACTTTTTATTCAATGATTAAAGCCTCGTTCGGATTTTTGTCGAACTAAAGAATTATCGTATCACACGTGAGCTTTCCAACGGTACCGAATTCACGTCATTTGGTCGAGTATCGGAAGAGTTACGGATCTGCAAAGTGAGGTACATGAATTGGTGTATTAAACTTAACACTTAGAAAATTTCCAAAACATTCAAAACAGTTTGTGTCGGCATGACTTCGAGGCTAATTACGGCGAGCTTGTGATCAATTTTTCATCGGGCATTCAACATCAAAGTTGTTCTGCCACATGCCTTCTTTCCAATGACACCGAGTTTGCGTTATTTGGTCGAGTGTCGGAGGAGTTATAAGTCCATAAAGTAGCGCACACGGCATGATGTAGAAAGCATATCATAATTATAATAGATTCTTATCTTTCACGCTCCAGCTCCATCACTCTTTCTTTTTATTCATGCTTTCTAACAACAAAAACTTACAACTCTCACTGGAATATGACAGCAAAATTCCTACTGCTCTCATTTTTTTCATTTTTTTTCAATCTCTTGTTTGCTTCATCCAAAAATAACAATAACAACACCACTTTATTCTTTTTTTCTTCCTCTCCATTAACCACTCATTCTCTCAACCATTTTCACTGCTAATAACCATAACAAACTTTCCAAAAAAATACATACACTATTTTTTCCACCATCATCAAGAACCACCTTCATTACATTATTCTCACCACGAAATAACAGAAAAAAACACTCTCCTTCTTCGCTTCACCACAATGCCGTCACACTCATCTTTTCTCACCGTTTTCTTCCAACAATCATCTTCACCTCTCATTCTCATGGCCAACTAACTACAACAAACTCTTCCATCACGATAACAATCTCTTTCATTCTCATCATAACAAGAAAACCGTTTCTCACTCACCATTCATTCTTCTTCTTGCATCAACTTCCTTTTCTCGAATCGACACCATCACTTCACTCTCTCGGACCACACTCTTCTACCTTTCAATCGTAATGAATCCAAAACTCCTCACTCCCGAAATCGTTGTGTTGCATCTCCTTCCTTCATTCACCATAGCCATACACCATAACATCTCTTCATCATCGGCAACCATAACATAACTCCGCTATCTCACTGTAAAGTCCTCCACCTCTTCCTTGCACCGCCATTCTAGCAAGCTTGTACCCATATGTGAAGTCGTGAGATAACGCATGGAATATATATACGTAATCGTTATGTTTCAAGATTAGCTCCGTGGAATCGATTTGGTTTTCGGAAGATTCTTGCTCCGAGTTTATTTCTCAATCATCAAGCTCCTCGAGCTCGGTTCAGTAATACTAAACCATAAGATCTCTCCCGCGACGTTTCTTTAATACCTCTTTTCCCGACGCCACAAGAAGAAAGATCTTATAAGATTCTCGATGGTTCGATTTTGCGCAAGAGTCGGACTCGCACAATTTATCGTCATTGAGTTGAAGAAAACATTGAGCATTCTCGATGTTTTCCAAGTTTTCAAGTTTTCCAAGAATCTCCGTATACTCGCCAAGTAAGTTTCCATTGTTAGCCTTGGTTCGTTGATTACTCGTCCGCTACATATTACCGAAGATGCATAAAGCTCGAGCATAGACGCGATATATCCGTAAGTGTCGAATTCATGGAGTTATAACTTCGGATCCAGCTTTTTTCTTTGATTTCATGAGATTTGGATAGATTTTAGGATGAGCGGACACTAGATTCGAATCCTCGCTAAAATCCGAGTAGAATAATAGGTTCAATTTTCTTTTTCGGACGTGGTAGTTCTGATGACCACCGTGGACGGTGAGCCTGTTCGCCGGAGAAGGAAGTGTTTTCCGGCAGCCTTTTTCCCTGGCCCTATGTGTGGCATCATGATACTGGTTCATGTGTTTTTCCATACCAGCCGTCCAGATCTTGACACATGGCATCTTGTTTTAATTTTAAAAAAATAAAATCTGGAATATTGACTTAAGTTGTAATTGACCAGTTGGTGGAATGTTACATAAAAACATATAATAAAATGTGACAGCATAAAATAATTAAGTCAGAATATGAAAAATAATAATAATAAGATTTTGTGTTTGGACAAAAAATGAGACAATTGGACTCAGCAAAAAAATATAAATTGGACTAAAAAGCGTAAGAAAGCTTAAAATATAAATTGGAACTGGGCCTAAGCAATTGCTGATACACCCCCCTGATTTAGGCCCAGCATACCAATTCTGTAGATTTTGTTCAATTCTGAAAATCTGGTTTACACCCCCCTGTTTCCATGTACATAATACTAACACCTAATCAATTTAGCTCCCGATTTCGATCGTTTTGACATGTAAAAAATACATAAAAAAAATAGTTTCTGACATTATTAGGATATTAGAATATTTTTGACACTTTTTAAATATTTTTTAATATTAGAATATATTCTGATTTTTCGATTCTGATGGTGAATATTAGTCACCTTAGTCATGCTTGGCTACTGTTTGCACTCCATTTCTTGCAGGGATACGTGACGCATACATATGCGGCTCGTTTTGTCGATATTCATACACTTTTCCTTTGCTTGCGTTTTGGGTCTAACTCCCTTTTTGCAGGTTTCTCATGTTCGTATACCCACGTATACGTTATTGTACTTGCCGCTTGGGTCCAACTCCCTTTCCGCAGTTTGCTACGCGTTTGTACACCCACGTGTGCATTTCCATACTTGTTTTTTGGGTCTAACTCCCTTCTTGCAGGCGTTTTGTGTTTGTACACCCACGTGTACATCCTTTTGTTTGCTTTTTGGGTCTAACTCCCTTCTTGCAGACGTTGTTGCTTCACATGCGCACAAGCGCGCATTCTCTTTGCTCTGATGCCTCGAGCTATTCTCACCGGCTTTCTCTTATTGCACGGCTGCAGTACTTGAAGTTTTCCGGAGTATTTCTATAGCTTGCGTTGCTCTTCGGATTTAATATCCGTCGGGTATTTATTTCTACACCATTTACCGTATTCTCTTACAGCTTTCCTAGATATCATGAGAAGTAGGGCTTTACAGCTTTCTTTTGCCATGAGAAGTAGGAATAGAGATGCATGAAGGGGCTTCCGTGGTTGGAGCATGTTCGGGAACCCCTCGGTTTATTTAAAGACCCGCTTAGGGCAATTCTACTTGTGATCGTGCATATTTGCTTGTTTGTTTTGCAGTTCCCTTGGTTAGGTTTGGTTCTCTAGCCTAGACTTTAGGATTCACATCCTTTGCATGTTAATATAGGTAGAGATTCCCTCATCTTCAACCATAGGTCTAACCTTTTGCTTTGCTAGTTTCATTTGCATGTTGCATATAATAAAACTAAAACTTGCTTTTCTTTTCCCTTTGAAAACAAAAACACATAATAATGGTTTAAACTCCTTTCTCAAGGTAAAAAACAACCAACCAACACCAACTCTTTTTCGCCTTTGCGCGCTCTCTTTCTTTTTGTGTTTAAAACCTTTTCACAAATAAAAAATACAAAACACACCAAAACAAGTGAGCCGAACTACGGCGCTCTGACTTTCCCATTGCACGCGGGAATACGTAGGCATCTTGTCACGGGGCTCGACCGACCGAACTTTGTAAATATTTCCTTCTTTTCCCCGTGTTTTCTTTATTTTCCTTTCTTTCACATGCATTCCCCTTTAGCATACAGATATAGTAATTAAGCAGTAAATAGACTTAAACACACCATTTTAGACAGAAAATAGAAGTGGATACCGTAGAGTACTACGGGCGTGTATGGTGCTAATACCTTCCCTTCGCGTAATAGATTCCCTTACCCTATCTCTCGGTCGCAAGACCGTGCCTTATCCCTTTTAGGTTTTCGTGATGCGTTTGCCTTTCTCCTTTTAGGAGATAAAAAACGTTCGATGGCGACTTCATTGATACATTTATCGGATGATGTTCAGCCGGTTGTTTCAGCTGGCGACTTCACTGGGGATCGTGCAGACCTGTGCTGGTCCGATCAGGAGTCGATCCTAGCTTTTATTTTCATGTCTATTGGGTGTTTATTTATTTGTTTATCTATTTACCTGCTTTATCGCACCATCCTTTGTATGCTTGCATTGCATTCTATGTGGCATATTTACTGCTTTCATATACTGGTTGGGCTATTGTGCTGTGATCTATTTCTGATTTGGGTGGGAGTTACAAGAGGTAAAAGGCCAACTACCCCGGCCAGTGACATATAGGTTAGATGGATGTCCATGTCGAATCCCGCATCCTGTGGTGCGTGTGAGGAGGCATGGAGTACCGAATTCAGACGAGATTCGATTGACGGTGCTCTCGCCCTACACCCTGTTGTGTAGTCAGCGAAGTACTCGATAAAGGATCGTCGACTCTGCATATCATTAGGGACATCCTGTTGAGTCTAGAATCACCCTGTGAGTGGGGCGGGATCATGATTATTACAGGTACAAATGGTGACTATGTTCTGTTGGTGACTATGTTCTGTTGGTGACTTGGTATTTTCTATTGATGATCTGATGTTTTCTGTTGGTGACTATGATATCATTCGGTGGCATTTTCTAGCCGTTACTTTGTCTGATTTTTGGTTTTTCTTCAATCAGAGCAGAAACAGCGCAACAGTTTGACCAGTGTTCATGGAAGTAGTAAACCCATGATCAATGCATAATGTATTTGCATCATAGCATGTTTATTTTTAAAAGAAATGTCAGAAAAAGCATGTTATTTTATCTAACCCCGCATGCATATCATTTCCAGGACTTCTTGTGGTTTACTATCAACATCAGGGTGGATACCAACAATCAAACCAACACCGAGGCCCTAAGGAAGAATTCCTCATACTCTTTTTGTGCATTCGACATCTCTGAAGTAAGAGCCAGAGGTATTCTTGTGAAGGATCTGATTGAAAAGAGAGTTCAGAAAAGATCATGGGAACATATTGCCGTTACTAATGGAGGATTATGAGTTCTATGCCATGCAATCTCTACTCCAGTTTTATGATAGTGAGCTCAGGTGTTTTACCTTTCAAGATTATCAGTTAGCACCTACTCTTGAGGAGTACTCTTTCCTTTTGGGTATCAGTATCACAAGTAGTTTGCCTTTTATCAAAAGAATGGGTACTCCTGATTTTGAAGCCATTGCTAAAGCCCTTGGTTTGCGCGTTAGTGAAGTAAGGGACAATTGGGTTCCGAAAGATCACACTTGTGGACTTCCGTTAGGTTTCCTTTTAGTCAAAGCTGATGAATTTGCCAAGGTTGGTAGTTGGAAAAGCTTCAATACTATCTTAGCCGTCATGATCTATGGTATAGTGATTTTTCCCTCTTTTGAGAAGTTTGTGGATGTTGCTGCGATTTCTGTTTTCATGAATGACAATCCGGTTCCTACCATCTTGGCTGATACATATTATGCCATTCACTTTCGCCATGGTCAAAAGGGGCGTGTTATGGGTTGTATGCCTTTACTTCATCGTTGGTTCAACACACATTTGCCAAAGACAGGGGCATTTGTTGATTATGCTAAAACCATGAAGTGGTCTAGCCGAATCATCGCACTCACTTCATATGATATAGTTTGGAATACCATGTCGAGCGGTTACGAGATCATTACTAGTTGTGGAGAGTTTCCAAATGTACCATTGATGGGAACTAAAGGTTGCATCGTTATAATCCTATATTGGCACGCCGTCAACTAGGATATCCTTTGACAAGTACCCTTTGCTCGTCATTGACGAAACTATCTTCTTTGCAAATGATGAGAACCGGTTTTGCTAAATCGATTATCGTTGCATGGAGCTCGGTTCACAAAAGGGCACGGTTTTCTTTGGCCAAAAGGAAATTATGCATTTGATTCTTACAGTTGGTTAAAAGATTGGGTCTCAAGATTCGGCTTCCATACAAAAGGAAGCACCTTTGTATTCTCAACTGGTTCCTTGGTTGAAAGTCTGTACTGATTTTGCTACTTCCTATTCTTCATCGTAATCTCTCCTCCGTGTTTCGTGCGTATTGAGGTTTACAAACAGCTCAATCGGAGAATTCACTTTGAAGGAAGTTACAAGCTCGAGCCATGGACCTAGCATTTGCTCTTCAAGATAAAAAGAGGTTATCTGTTGAGATCGAGCAGAAAGACCAAGTTTTGAAGGCCTATGGCTTACTTGAAGAAACCAAGAGAGCCAAAGGTGGTAGTTCCTCTTCTTTTGATCAGATGACCAAAGAGTTTGACAGGGTACAAGAGAAGTTGAAGAATATGCGATAGCTAATGAGAAATTGAAAGCCAAGCATGGTGAAGAAATCCGGGTTTTAAAGAAGCGACTCCGCAAGGAAGAATCCAATGCTAAAGAGTCCCTTGAGAGAAGGAAAGAACTTGAAGTTGAAGCCCAAAGTCGACAGGAGCAGATGACTATCCTTTCTAAAGAGGTTGAAGATTTGAAGACTAAGTGGCAATATGCTAAAGATGGAGAATATGCAGCATACACCATGTTGAGGGGTCGAGACATTCATGTGGCTAAGCTAGTAGCCGAGATCCATACGCTCAAGGCGCAAGTGGCCCCTAAATAAGTAGTTGCAAATGTTATTTGATGTTATTTGATTCGACGAATCACCTCCAGGCTTGTTAGATGGGGTTCGCTCACTATTGTGTTTGTATTAATACTCTGTGATCGTGGACTCTTGTATGACTCTATTTCATCTATGCACTTGAGCAGTTGATTCTCAATCTGATTGTGTGTCTGGTCTTGATAATTATTGTTGTCATTATCCTATTATTATTTGATGTTTGATAACAAATTGCAAGAATGTCCTGGAACTGATCATTTCATGCATCATGCATTAACCATGCATATACATACATCGTGCATAACAAGCATTTGAACTTGGGATTTCTCTTACTCAAATCTGGTATTTTCTACTCAGAATTGTGAACTTTGCCTCCATGCCATTTTGAGTTTAAAACCGAGTGATGAAGCAAATTCGCGGGGAACTGGATGAGATGAAAGAACAAATGGGATTTCTCATGTTGGACATGCAAAACTTGAGAGAAGAGAACCAACAGTTGAAGACTCAACTAGGCTTGGTGATGGAAATTTTAGGGACCGTGTTGAGAAAGGGAGATGACCCCAGTTTTCCTACAGCAACAGGAGTCGCTATTCCTTCTTATACTCAAGGTTTTTCTTTGAGACCTAAAGCTGGGCATGCCATCACCCTGTATTCCGAGGTCTCCTCGTTCACGTCCAATTCCTATTGTTCAGAAAGGTCTAGAAGGTAGAGCTCTTCAACCATGGTCGCTACACTCTGAAAAGCAATTCGATCCTATTCCGATGCCATATGCTCAGTTGCTTCCTCAGCTGCTCAAGTTTCGGTTGGTTGAACTCCAAACTCTTGCCATACCTGAAGGGATTCTATTCGAGTACGATGTGATGGCTAGGTGTGATTTCCATTCTGGGGCACCCTGTCATGATACAGAGGACTGTGTGACCTTGAAAAATGAGGTTCAGGATTTCCTTGACAAAGGGATTATCCGGTTTACTTCCACAGGGTTGAGCATACAAGTCAATTTAGCTCCTCGATATGACCGTTATGCCTGCTGCTATACCTCAAAACAGAGTTTGTGCGTCGAAGAGGGATAATCGACCGCTCCGCCCACCGGCTCATCAAGCGCTTCATCGAAAGAATCAAAAGAAGCCGGAAAACCATGCTCTTAGAAGATTCGACGTCGTCCCAATGTCTTATGCTGAGATGTTGACACAATTACTTGAGCTCAAGTTGATAGTTCCGAAGGCCATGTTGCCATCTCCTCCTCCTGACAAGCGTCCGAATAGCTATGATACTAATGCCGGTTGCGCATTCCATTCTGGTACCGTTGGGCACAACATTGAAGATTGCCATGCATTCAAGCGCAAGGTACAGGATCTGATTGAGGCAAAAGCTATCAGTTTCACACCAGATGGTCATGTTCGGGTCCTCCGCTAGCTCAGCAAATGTCAAAACTTCCAAATGCATCATCAAAAGCAACAAGTCAAGTCTCCTCAACGGCAATTTCAAGATTCATTTGCATTCTCATTTGTAATCTTTCTTGTTTGTTTAGTACATGCTTGTATGCAAAACATTTTCATCTTTTGAATGTTAATCATAATGCATTGAATATGTTTGTCTTGAACTAATCCATTTGTATACACTTTTAATTGTTTTCAAACGCTTTTGATATTCAACTCTTGTTAATAAAGCAAAACCTCTGTAGGGAGGATGACGAAAATATACCAAGAATTTCAAATGGTATTGCTTTCAAATAAAAACCCCGCTGACGATGTACAGGCCTTGTTTCAAATCCCCAAACACCGATATAGGGAGTTAGACCCTCGTCGACCCCCTTTGAGCCTTGAAGTAGGAGTTTCTTCTGTTCAGAAAAAAACGCATTTTAAAACCGGGGCAGGGTAGTGTTCAGTTAATCAAATTGAGCGCTCAAAACTCATCAAGAGTATATTTCAAAGGATATAACAATGGTTATCCTTCAAAGATTGAGAAATAGAGATCAAGTTTCGGTTATCGACAATGTGCATCAAATGAGGACAATACCCCAACAGGAACTCCTTATCTGCAAGGGATCTGGATCGCCACAATCACATCTAGCAAATCAAAGACAGTGTGAAGATCAACGACTGGTTCAAAAAAACAAAAAAAGAAAAGCAAAAAAAAAAAACAAAGAAAAAGCCCGCTAAGTCGAACTTGGAAATAAGTCGCTTAGGCAAAATAAAAGGTCAAATGTTAAAAAGCAAATTGGCAAGCCATAAAGGCGAGGATAATCCAAGAACATCCTCGATAAAGAACAAAGTCGTTGATCAGGCACCGAGCGAAAGGGTGAGTGGCTATCGTGTCCAAGAAACCCTGTCCTTAACAAAGTCAAAGTTGTACGACCAAGAAACTGCAATGGTTTCTCAAATTTCAATTTCCTCTTGTGAGAGATGATTGCTCGCATCAAGTTAACTGAACATAGGTTCGGAGAATATCATGAAGGGGGTGGGCACCAAATATTTTGAGCCTAAAAATCTTTCTTTCTAAAAACCGTGAACCAGGCCACGTTACAACCCTTAAAAGTCCTAATTGAAGCAGGGTTAATTTGAAAGCTAAGCTGTGATGAAAACGCGGTATCCTGACTCCTAGGAGACTTGCTAATACCTTTGAGTTGGTATCATTCCACTTTTTGTTATCTTCTGCACAAAAATGCGATGTTTCGACATCTTTTCAAAAGCTTTTTGTTTCAAGACAAGCATAGGATTTGCAGTAGAATTATCATTTTTAGGATAAAACATTCTTTGCATATGAACAGGTGCTCAAACATCCAGTAAGCTTGCATAACGAGCATCAGATGAATGCCCTGATTGTCCCAAGGGACAGGTTGTATGAAAATCTATTGAACGACCTTTCAAAGAATCATCTTAATCTGGGGCATTCAAAATGGTATTATATCCTTCAGGGCTCATTAAAACTGGGGCAACTTTGTCAAGGTTGGCCAATCCTTTCAGAGACACAGGGGCATGTTGACTATTCATGTTTCACTCGGGGTTTGAAAGTGGCGTATGGGTGACAGATTGCAGATGTCTGATTACTCATTTGATTGGAATTCCTATATCTTGAAGAATACTCTTCAATATAGGGTCCTCTCCGTTGAGTCCGCTGCTATACAGAAATGGTCTCCAAATTGGGTCTTTAGATGTTTGTCAGGATGATTTGTTCTTCTTGATTCAAGCTTTTACTTATTGTCTTTTATTTTTTGCAATGAGTCGCACGCTCCCCGTTTATGCAAAATCGTCGGTTATCTTACCCGTGTTTGCATTACCTTTCCAGACGTTTAGGTATCCATACTTGGTGTATGGTAATCCAAATGTTTGATACTCTTGAAGAATTATACCCCGCCTTTGGCCTGAGGGATATTATAGTTCTTGCAGACACTTCCTTCCGATGTCATCATCTTGGTAAAGTTCGTCTGAGTTCGTCTTCACTAGACTTTCTCTGCCCCTTTGCAGGTTCATCTTCACACAGATGTCCTTCCCCACAAGTTCGTCTTAACTAGACGTTTTCTTTCCCTTTGCAAGTTCATCTTCTCGCAGATGTTCTTTCCTTGCGAGTTCGTCTACATCCGACGTTCTCTTTTCCTTATTAGTTCGTTTTCACATATTTGTCTTGTTCATTCTTACGCGGGTTCGTCTTCATCTGACGTCCTCTTCTTCTTTTTCCTACAAGTTCATCCTCGCACGGGTGTCCTTTCTCTCGAGTTCGTCCTTGACTGACGATGCTCCCTCTTATGTATTTTTCTTCCATTATCAGGTATCTCACAACTTGGTGCCCTCACGCCATCCTCCAATGAAATTCAGTATCTCGTTTTCAGTAAGCATGGACGAGAAAACCCCGAGTGAAACTTCTGCAAAGAATCAGATGTAGCGTTTGTCATCAGCATACCATATTTGGTGAGTCTCCCCAGCAGATGTTGTTATCGATAAATCCTTATTGTAGAACATGATACCAATCCCCGGTATGGGTTGACAATATCTGTCTCAATGAAAGTCCCTAGTGGATGTTCTCCAAAGTCGCAAGTGTGTTGTATCCTGATATTCCCTATGGAGGTGTTATCTGGATTGTTGATCGGGCGTTTGATTCCCTAATGAGTCGCATATTGTCCACAGGTGATCTTCCCCAGAGGGTTCTCATCTCTTGACATCCCCAGCAGTTGACATATCTTTGTCTCCCCAGCTAGAGTTGTAGTGGGTAACGGTGGAAGATCTTCTCCAGGTGTTCCTTTTATTTCCCAGCGGATCTCTGTCTAGCTGACAAGCTTCCTATGACATCATCTTCTCAGCAGGGTTATATGGTAGATCTCGATATCTTCAAGTGGTCCTTCCAGATTTATCAGCTTGACCGTATCCTTGGTTGATCTCCATTATTATCTCCCCTAGTGGATTATCAGATTGAAGTTGGTCATCTTGTGACCTTTTGGTCGCCATTCACATTTCATCTTTTGAAAACATGCATCATCGCATTTGCATTACCTTTTAGGAAATTCATGCATTTTCATCAAATTATAAGCCAAGAGCAATGAATCTTCAGTCCCCAGTGGTGTTCCAATGTCTCTCTAAAATCCCAGCAAGGATAGGTTTTGAGTGTGGGGCATTTCCTTTGGTGTTGAAGCTTCCAGTTTCATCTGGTGCAACACATCCCTTGGTGTTGAAGCTGCCAGTCTCTCTGGTGCAACACGTTTCTTGGTGTTGAAGCTACCAGTTCCATCTGGTGCAATACGTCTCTTGGTGTTGAAGCTGCCAGTCTTCTCTGGTGCAACACATTTCCTTTGGTGTTGAAGCTGCCAGTTCCATCTGGTGCAACACGTCTTCGTGGTGTTGAAGCTGCTAGTTCCATCTGCTGCAACACGTCTCTTGGTGTTGAAGCTGCCAGTATTCTCTAGTGCAACACGTCTTTTGGTGTTGAAACTGCCGGCTCTTACCCCGGTGCAACACGTCTTCAGCAAGCCCTACCCTTGCTTCCTTCTTTTTGCACAAGAGTTGAGTCGCTACCAATTCTTGGTCAAGGTCGAGCATCTCTTCCTTACGCATGATGCAAGTTTCTACGTATTGTGTGTGAAGCACAGTCGACATTTCTTCGTCTTCGTTGAAGCGCCGACATCCCACGGTACAACGATTCTCCGGACAGGTCCTACTCCTGTGCCTTTTTGAGAACAAATACTCCCTTTGTCTCCCTTCTCAGAGTGTAGCGTTCTGAGTCAGTAAAGCCTACTCGGCACTTTCTAGCCTTTGCATCACTAACCCGTCCAGTTATTCTCTGGCGTAAATGTGGTAGTCTAGTCAGTGTATCAAGTCTTTGCTTCCGCTTACGTGTCAGCTCTCCCCTGATATTACGGATTGAATTGGGTAGAGGCCAATTCTTCTTAGGTCAGGTTAGCACTTGTACCTGCCTTCACAGAGTTCAGCATTTATTCTGTGCTTTCTTTGGTTGTGGCCCAGTTAAGCTCTGGCGCAACATGCTCCTTTTCTCCAGTGAGGTTCCTTAGAATTTTGGAATGCCCACACCTATCTCTTGATGCAGCTTTTGGGATTCAGAGTGTAAATTTCTGGGTCCGTTTTTGTATTCAATCACCTCATACCTTGGCGCTCGAAAGGCAGACGCCAATCTCGCTCTTGAGCTAGAGGATGATTGAATAGGGGCAGCTGTTGTACCCCAAAATTTACCCTCTTCATTTTTTTTATAAATAATTGGCTAACACTTAATTAATAGGTGCATCGCATACATATCATTCATGCATTGATCATGGGTTCGAGATTTTCCAATCGTATGAATCTGTACAATTCTGAAGAAGAGGTTTGTTTCTCAAAAGTTGAATATTTGAGGTTCTGTCAATTCGGGCGTCATTTCAATATGCAAGCGTGTCCAGAAGCTTTTGATTATTATCTCGCAAGTTTTGGTATTCTGATCGTCTATCAGGTGGATGCTGATTACAATTTCAAGCTACAGTGTGTTGTGGTCGGATATTTGAACCCGAACTGATTCTATGGCCTTCCGTGAGTTGTGAAGCATTGGTATTTGGCTTATCGATCTACGCGATTTATCAGAAAATCAAGAACGAACAGATAAAATGCTATTTGAGCGCACGTCTCAAAAGGTCAACAAAAGTCAAAGTTTGACCGGGCGGAATTTCGGGTCAAAATTACGGTCAAAAGTCATCATTTGAGAAAATGCGATCATTTGCTGAGAAAAATCAGAAGAATCGGGCGAAAATGAGGTTTCTTGCATTTTAAGTAATCTTGGACTTAGAAAAATTTTCTAAGTTTTAAGGTACTTTGTGTTCACGGAGCCATGTTTCCGCATCCGAATCTTACCCGTCTGTGGTCAGAAGTTTGTGAATTGATAGTCGTTGGAAAGAGCGCATTTCATACTCCGACTTTGTCCTGGTGAAGATTTTTTCAGAAATGCTCGGATTTCAAGTTATGAAGCTCCGAAATTTGTAGTTCATAACTTTTGAAGTTTTACACTTAGTAAAATTTTGAGTGTTTTTAACATGTTCAAGCGCTCGACTTCGGAGGCAATTTACACGTGTTTCGAGGCGTCGATTCGAATTAAGTTCAACATCAAAGTTGTTCATTTAATGGTAATCTACAACGTTGCTGAAGAAGTCAAATCCATTCGGGACTCGGATCGGAAGTTATAAAGCTCAGAAAATAAGAACTCATTATGTTTGTAAGATTCGAACAGTTTTTGTGCACATGTTCAGGGCTGTTTTCGTCAATGATTTGGTTGCCGCACGAAGAAATTCCGAACACGAAAGTTTGAGTTCGTAATTGCATCTACAAGTTCAGTTTAGAAACTTTTCCGTTTCGGACATCGGAGCTGGGAGATACGAGTCGCCGTAAGTGAAGGTTTGAAGTTGAAAAATTGTCGTGAGTTATGTTCAAAACATGCCCAGCCAGCCAAGCATTTCGTCGAACAGTGACGATGCAATTTTCAAACACTTTTTATTCGATGATTAAAGCCTCGTTCGGATTTTTGTCGAACTAAAGAATTGTCGTATCACACGCGAGCTTTCCAACGGTACCGAATTCACGTCATTTGGTCAAGTATCGGAAGAGTTACGGATCTGCAAAGTGAGGTACATGAATTGGTGTATTAAACTTAACACTTAGAAAATTTCCAAAACATTCAAAACAGTTTGTGTCGGCATGACTTCGAGGCTAATTACGGCGAGCTTGTGATCAATTTTTCATCGGGCATTCAACATCAAAGTTGTTCTGCCACATGCCTTCTTTCCAATGACACCGAGTTTGCGTTATTTGGTCGAGTGTCGGAGGAGTTATAAGTCCATAAAGTAGCGCACGCGGCATGATGTAGAAAGCATATCATAATTATAATAGATTCTTATCTTTCACGCTACAGCTCCATCACTCTTTCTTTTTATTCATGCTTTCTAACAACAAAAACTTACAACTCTCCTGGAATATGACAAAATTCCTCGCTCTCATTTTTTTCATTTTTTTTCAATCTCTTGTTTGCTTCATCCAAAAATAACAATAACAACACCACTTTATTCTTTTTTTCTTCCTCTCCATTATCCACTCATTCTCTCAACCATTTTCACTGCTAATAACCATAACAAACTTTCCAAAAAAATACATACACTATTTTTTCCACCATCATCAAGAACCACCTTCATTACATTATTCTCACCACGAAATAAACGCAACAAAAAAAACACTCTCCTTCTTCGCTTCACCACAATGCCGTCACACTCATCTTTTTCTCACTGCGTTTTTCTTCCAACAATCATCTTCACCTCTCATTCTCATGGCCAACTAACTACAACAAACTCTCTTCCACTGTCACGATAACAATCTCTTTCATTATCATCATAACAAGAAAACCGTTTCTCACTCACCATTCATTCTTCTTCTTGCTCGCATCAACTTCCTTTTACGGTGACACCATCACTTCACTCTCGCGGACCACACTCTTTTCTACCTTTCAACCGTAATGATCCAAAACTCCTCACTCCGAAATCGTTACATTGCATCTCCTTCCTTCATTCACCACAGCCATACACCATAACATCTCTTCATCATCGGCAACCATAACATAACTCCGTCATCTCACTGTAAAGTCCTCCACCTCTTCCTTGCACCGCCATTCTAGCAAGCTTGTACCCATTTGTGAAGGTGAGATAACGCATGGAACATATATCTCGTAACTTCCGTTATGTTTCAAGATTAGCTCCGCCGTGGAATCGATTTGGTTTTCGGTCGAAGATTTAGTTGCTCTTGAGTTTATTTCTCATTCATCAAGCTCCTCGAGCTCTCGATCTGTAATACTAAACCACAAGATCTCTCCGCCGACGTTTCTTTAATACCTCTTTCTCCGGCGATGTCACAAGAAGAAAGATCTTATAAGATTCTCGATGGTTCGATTTTGCGCAAGAGTCGGACTCGGGTTTATCGCTCGAGTTGAAGAAAACATTGAGCATTCTCAAGTTTTTCCAAGTTTTCGAAGAATCTCCGTATACTCGCCGCCAAGTAAGTTTCGATTGTTAGCCTTGGTTCGTTGATTACTTGTGCTTACATATTACACGAAGATGCATAAAGCTCGAGCATAGGAGCGCGATATATCCGTAAGTGTCGAATTCATGGAGTTATAACTTTCGGATCCAGTTTTTCTTGGTTCATGAGATTTGGATAGCTTTTAGGATGAGCGGACACTAGATTTGGAATCCTCGCTAAAATCCGAGTAGAATAATAGGTTCAATTTTCTTTTACGGGCGTGGTAGTTCGATGACCACCGTGGACGGTGAGCACATTCACGGAGAAGGAAGTGTTTTCCGGCCTTTTTCCCTGGCCCTATGCGTGGCATCATGATACTGGTTCATGTGTTTTTCCATACCAGCCGTCCAGATCTTGACACATGGCATCTTGTTTTAATTTTAAAAAAATAAAATCTGGAATATTGACTTAAGTTGTAATTGACCAGTTGGTGGAATGTTACATAAAAACATATAATAAAATGTGACAGCATAAAATAATTAAATCAGAATATTAAAAATAATAATAATAAGATTTTGTGTTTGGACAAAAAATGAGACAATTGGACTCAGCAAAAAAATATAAATTGGACTAAAAAAGCGTAAAGGGCTTAAAATATAAATTGCAATTCGGCCTACCAATTGTAGATTTAGTTCAATTAGGCTCTGTTTCCATCCATGTACATAATACTAACACCTAATCAATTTAGCTCCCGATTTCGATCGTTTTGACATGTAAGAAATACATAAAAAAAATAGTTTCTGACATTTTTAGGATATTAGAATATTTTTGACACTTTTTAAATATTTTTTAATATTAGAATATATTCTGATTTTTCGATTCTGATGGTGAATATTAGTCACCTTAGTCATGCTTGGCTACTGTTTGCACTCCATTTCTTGCAGGGATACGTGACGCATACATATGCGGCTCGTTTTGTCGATATTCACACACTTTTCCTTTGCTTGCGTTTTGGGTCTAACTCCTTTTTTGCAGGTTTCTCATGTTCGTATACCCACGTATACGTCATTGTACTTGCCGCTTGGGTCCAACTCCTTTTCCGCAGTTTGCTACGCGTTTGTGTACCCACACGTATACATCCGTTTGTCTGTTTTTTGGGTCTAACTCCCCTCTTGCAGGTGTTTTGCGTTTGTACACCCACGTGTGCATTTCCATGCTTGTTTTTTGGGTCTAACTCCCTTCTTGCAGGCGTTTTATGTTTGTACACCCACGTGTACATCCTTTTGTTTTCTTTTTGGGTCTAACTCCCTTCTTGCAGACGTTGTTGCTTCACATGCGCACAAGCGCGCATTCTCTTGGCTCTGTTGCCTCGAGCTATTCTCATCGGATTTCTCTTATTGCACGGCTGCAGTACTTGAAGTTTTTCGGAGTATTTCTATAGCTTGCGTTGCTCTTCGGATTTAATATCCGTCGGGTATTTATTTCTACACCATTTACCGCATTCTCTTACAGCTTTCCTAGATATCATGAGAAGTAGGGCTTTACAGCTTTCTTTTGCCATGAGAAGTAGGAATAGAGATGCATGAAGGGGCTTCCGTAGTTGGAGCATGTTCAGGAACCCCTCTGGTTTATTTAAAGACCCGTTTAGGGCAATTCTACTTGTGATCTGTGCATATTTGCTTGTTTGTTTCCTGCAGGTTCCCTTGGTTAGGTTTGGTTCTCTAGCCTAGACTTTAGGATTCACATCCTTTGCATGTTAATATAGGTAGAGATTCCCTCATCTTCAACCATAGGTCTAACCTTTTGCTTTGCTAGTTTCATTTGCATGTTGCATATAATAAAACTAAAACTTGCTTTTCTTTTCCCTTTGAAAACAAAAACACATAATAATGGTTTAAACTCCTTTCTCAAGGTAAAAAACAACCAACCAACACCAATACTTTTTCGCCTTTGCGCGCTCTCTTTCTTTTTGTGTTTAAAACCTTTTCACAAATAAAAAATACAAAACACACCAAAACAAGTGAGCCGAACTACGGCGCTCTGACTTTCCCATTGCACGCGGGAATACGTAGGCATCTTGTCACGGGGCTCGACCGAGCGAACTTTGTAAATATTTCCTTCTTTTCCCCGTGTTTTCTTTATTTTCCTTTCTTTCACATGCATTCCCCTTTAGCATACAGATATAGTAATTAAGCAGTAAATAGACTTAAACACACCATTTTAGACAGAAAATAGAAGTGGATACCGTAGAGTACTACGGGCGTGTATGGTGCTAATACCTTCCCTTCGCGTAATAGATTCCCTTACCCTATCTCTCGGTCGCAAGACCGTGACTTATCCCTTTTAGGTTTTCGCGATGCGTTTGCCTTTCTCCTTTTACGAGATAAAAAACGTTCGATGGCGACTTCATTGATACAGTTATCGGATGATGTTCAGCCGGTTGTTTCACCATGGCATGCTGAATGGCTTAACCATGTAACTTCCGAGTTACCAGCAGAACAAATTCAGTAGCGCACCCACCCGAGAATACAATTCTCTGGGGATAAACAAATTAATATCCAGCAAACTGGTGTGATATAGATGTTTATGAAGTCGGTAAATCTTTGTTTCTGACGTCTCTGTTGATGAAATCTCACTGAACATGTAAAGACATGTTGAACAACTTCTGAGTTGACAAGATCTTCAAACTGTATGCAAATAGCTTTACCGGGGATAGAAGAATTAGATTCAATGCTTGTGGCTGAAAAACTTTTTTGGTAATGAGCTTCAATTTGCTGGTATTGTACCGACAATGCGTTGTAGCAAGTAGATATGTGGATCAACTTCTGAGTTGGAGAAAATATCCTGAGATTGAATAAACATCCTACCCGGTGGATATTTATTTGTTGAGTATTTGAAAACTTACTGGGGAAATAAACACACCAGAAGTTCACTGTAGTTTTCTAAGAACAGCTCAGAGAACAAAATTGCAGAAGTCATTGCCAATAGAATTTGCTGAGAAGATTCTTGTCTGAAAGAATTCTTGAAAATACCAAGAACACTGTTGTAATAATCCTTTCTGAAGGAGACTTGCTTGCGAGTAAATTAAGCTTCGCTGGGGAAACACCGTAAGAAAACCGTGTGGAAAACTTCACTGGGGATTCCCGGTTGATAATTTGCTGACATTAAAGTTCATTTGAAAAGACAATTGTTTTGTTGAGGAAGAAATCTCGATTGGAGAAACCACCAGTTGTTAAGATTCATACAAGTATACCACTTGTGTTGTAGAAAAGAAAATAATTCTGTCATCTGAGAACCATTCCTTCAATTTGATCCTCACGAGGATGTTTACAGTTTCAGCTGAAAAAACTTGCAAAAGAATTAGCCAGAGCTAATGTATGAGTATGATATGCATGATGATTTGTTTTTTTTAATGCAAAGGTTAGTAAAGGTGAATTTATGATACTGATCAGAAAAGAAAACGTCACTGGGGGAATCCAATTGGACGATCCCGTTGACACAAAAGTTCACTAGGGATGATTAATCACTTCTCTGGGGAAGAGACTTAACTTGAGAGTTGACACCACTGCCAACTTATCTTTCAACCAAGCGTTCAATTTGCTTAAGATTAGATTACGAATCATTTGAATTTGGATGGTAAAATCTCCGAACTTAGTTTCTTTGTAAATTGTAGGAACCTTGTAACATAATCATTCCATACTTGTAAACTTGGAAGTCCTTTGAAATTGGTTTGAATGTCATTCATATGAATTTTGAATATAAGCTTGAATTCTATTTGTAACACAATGGAATATTCTCTAGATAAATTAAAGTTTTACAATCCTTTAAGATTCAACTTTGAAATGTTAAATAGAAAACCAAACTCCTCACATTTGGATTTGATTCCAATAAGAATTAATATTGAAAGTATATTGAAATCTTGATTGACATTAAAATTAAATTTGTAATTTAACATATCATGTATCAATTTGTATGTTAAATTGTCTTCATTTGGATTAAAACTTGAAGAAATTTCTCAATTGTACCAATTTGCAACATTTGCTTCAAGAACTTAAAGGCTCTTAAATAATAATGGTAACGACATGCTCTTTAAATCGAAGATGCAATTGCACATGGATTCCCTTGACTTTAACCTCAATTTCTTAAATTCTTGAGCACACGAATTGATAACATGATATTGAACATAAATCTAAACTTTCCAACCTTCAAACAATTGAATCACCTTTGGTAACATCTCAGAAAGATGATTCCTCGCACACCATAATTGGATCGAACAGAAATTCTAATCACTTGATTCTCAAGAATTACAGTGCATAAAAACATTGTAACTTGACGAGAAAGAAATCTATAATGATAATGAGTTCAAAACCTAATTCAATGATTTATTTCAAATTCCCTTTCCAAAGGAGTGAGCACCAAAACCCTTGTAAAAACATGTGATCAAATCTGAACCACAAACCAAACTTCTAGATTTCTTATCCTATGAGATGGACCCAGATAGCTTAAAACATGAACAAAGACAATCTTGACCAGAATAAAAACTACGAGCCAAATGAGGGTGAAATTGGATTATGGTAGGGTAAATTTTGGGGTGCGACACCCACACTCAGAGTACTGAAGGACGCAGTGTTTGACGAAGATGAATGGGTCCAAATTTGACTTGACCAGATCAACTTGATCGATGAGAAATGACTCGCAGCCATCTCCGATGGACAGATATATCTAAAACGCATGATCAAAGCCTTCAACAAGAAAGTCAAGCACCGAGTATACCAAGTTGGCGATCTAGTAGTCAAGCGCATCATCCTACCACTAGGTGATCCCAGGGGCAAATGGACTCCCACCTATGAGGGACCATTCGTAGTGAAGACATTGTTTTCTGGCGGATCCATGATACTAAGAACTATGGATGGATAAGACTATCCGCATCCTTTAAACACAGACATAGTCAAAAAATACTACGCTTAAACGAGACCCGCAAGGTCGACTGGCCTAGGAAAAAATAAGGGCGTCCTGGCGAACCAAAAGTGTTCGAGCAAAAGTAAGGGACATATATGAAAGATGTACACCCGACAAGTCGAGAACCAGTAAAGGAGGATTGGGCAAAAAAGGGTATCCCGACAGACTGAAAACTCGAAAGGGCTGTCTAGGCAAAAGTTAGGATTAAAGTGTACGACTATGTCTCGACGAGACATAGTCGAAAGTATGCGCAATAACATAGTTGAAACTCGAAGAGATTGTTCCCACATAACTTTTACTATTTTCTAAATTCTTTTGACAATTTCCTCTTACTAGGATAATTGTCTCTCTATATACGAACTTCCTATCTATAGGCCCCTTGTCAAAATTAATACAATCCTCCTTTTCCAATTCCAAACATTCACTTTTATTTGTTTTATTTGCATAAGGTCCAATGATTGATTTGAATGATTATATGCATCTGACAATAAATATATGTTCACAGACATACGGAAAGCGACAGAAACAATAATTACTACAGACTCTAGGAATTGAGATAACAACCAAAGTGACCAATACATCCCCACAAAGTCATTTTCACAAAGCTATATTCCCACAAGAATAATATCCACAATCCCCACAGAGCCATCGCTCCCCCGACAGAGACAGATTTCCCAACAAGAATGCTATTCTATCATCTCCTTTCAGCAATGTCCAACACTTCTATTCATCACATTAGTCCCCGAGCAATGATCCGATCAACATCATCACGTTATTCCCCGTGCAGTGATCCTATCAATTCATCACGTTAGTCCGCAAACTGTGATCCTATCAAGTCATCACATTAGCCCTCAAGCAGTGATCCTATCAACTTGTCACGTTATTCCTTGAGCAGTGATTTTATTAAATATCATGTTAGTACCCGAGCAGTGATCGTATCAACCTATCACATTAGTCCCGAGCAGTGATCATGTACATCTTCACGTCAGACCCCGAGCAGTGATCATCTATGTCATCATGTTAGTCCTCACACAATGATCATCTACAACATCATCACGTCAGTCCCCGTGCAATGATTATCTATATTCTTAACTCATCATGTTAGTCCCTGGGTAATGATAATCTACATTGTCACATCAGTCCTCGTGTAGATAACGTCTTGTTACATTGGTCCCCGAGCAATAACCAATCATCAATCAACTTATTATGTCAGTCTCTGAGCAGTAATAGGTTATACAAGATCACATCATTCCCCAGCCAGACTCGTACCTAAGATATTAATCCCCAAATGAGTGTCTATGAAGGATTATCATTCCCCAACATCATCAATATCAAGCCTCGAAACTTGGTCTGATAGTGCATCATAGGAATCTACATCTCTTTTATCCTCAGTTAGAATCTTCATCCCCAAGCAGAAATCAAAGATCCCCAGTAGAATGTTCCTATCTTCTTCAAGATGGATACCACCATATCTACATTCATACATTATTCATAAAAGTCATAACATGTGCATATATCATTCACGAGCATTATCTTATACTCGCATGCATCATAATCTGCATAGAACTAACCATATCCTTTCAATTTAAATTTCCCCAACAGGTGAAAGTTATCTTCCAGACAGAAGGTCAAATATTAATACCTGAAACAAGACGAGAAAACTATCTGAATGACCAAACATGTTTATCAACAGACATCAGGATAGAGATTAATACCCGAAACATGACGGGAACGCTATCTACAGCCTAACGAATACTCATTTCAGATAAATCCAAGACGAAGGTTCATCCTGACTCTCTCTTATAATCAACTACTCCAAATGGAATCTTTAAGCCCATCTCCGACTACACGTTGATATCTCTCCATCTACAAAATGCTGCATATATGGTTAAAAATCAATGTATACCGGTAATCTCATTCAAAGAGGAACATAGAGTCTAACATACAACTCAATCCCCAGCATCGGCTTCTCCAAATGGCATCTATAATCCCATTTTAGTGCATCGTCAACTAACAATCTCATTCCATACACTAGCGAGTGCGAATTTTCAGGTGTACTCGAGTGTCCAATCATCTTCTACCTTCAGGTCACTAAACACAAGCATACCAATCTAACCCTTCAGGTACAAGAAGATTGAACAGGGGTAACTGTTATACCCCAAAATTTTCCCTCCTATTTCTCAAGACAATCCACATCTCTATACCCAAGAACTTCTCAAGGGTTGACCAAATCAACCCACAACCAGGTTTTGATTTTCTCAAGTAAAAATGAGTTATAATGCCTTAAGTGGTCATCATACCTCCCTATATGTCTCAAGGTATCATCATGGCAAGTTTCAAGCCTCACAGCTCAAGTTTGCTCGGTCAATTGCTCAGATGGTTGAAAATTAGCTGTATTGAACAAAAAGTCATATGTGGTCAACATACAATCAAACTTCATCAATTTTTATCAACATCAAGATTTTGAAGTCACCTTCATCATTTGATCAAGGGTTGATCATGATTCATCAAGAAAACTCAAGATTTGATAAGAAGTCAAAGTTTCCAAATTAGGGTTTGTTTGATAAAAGTCAACAGAAATTGGACCAGGCATAACTTTCACATACTTTATTAGAAATTTTTCCACCAAAGCTCATTTTAAAGAGAATTCAATTCTATAGAACTTCATGGCTCACAAGCTTTGGCCAAAAATGTTTCATTTGAGATTTATGGATCAAGACATTATAGGTCCTTCTAAAAGTCAACAAAACGTCATCGTTTTAAAAAGAAGTGTATGTGAGCATGGAAATTTCAATGACGATGAAACCAAAAGGAGTATTTAGAGGACATCTTGAGATTTATAAAAAGTTCAAGAACAAATAAAACTGTTGAAAATTGAGCAAGATACAACTTATGAAAGTTTGGCATTTTTAAAGAAGTGCATGAACAGAAATACTTAGCAAAACCAAATGTCTTCTAAATGGGCTTGAGTTTTTGTGATCCAAACTTATTCCTAACATTATCAAGATCCTCTAAGCCCATTGGTGCATGGCCATTATTTTTATTTATTTTATTTTTTATTTTTAATCATTTAAATTCAAAATAAATCAAGTAAAATATCGAATAGATGATAAGAGGCACATGGGATTTGATTTACTATCAGAAATCAATCAAATATCATCCTTGAATCTCAAGATATTCATTTAAACAAGATTGGAAGAAGATTGATACCAAAATAGAAATATTTGATCAAATTTTCAATCAAGTTTCCATCGTCATAATTGGCATATATTTGATTATAATTCTTGACCTAATTTCTCCTACTACATATGCACAACATATTCAGATCACAAGAGGACAAAAATTGGCAGCCAAGAACCCTAACCTAACTCTCAAAAATCTGTGGCATTCAAGCAAGTGGCATACCATGTTTTGGATTGTTTCACGCTAAATAAAGCATTTCAACACGTTCCTTGATCCTCTCTGACTTGTTCTAGATCATCACCAGCCATCCATACACCCAGAAACACAAAATCGCATATCACGGATTGCTTTCAAAATTTCAATTTTGGTTTCAATAAGTCATGCGTGTTTAATGAAATTTGTTTGCATATTTGTTTTCCTGACGTAATTTCGATTCTATCTGTATAGGTTAATTCAAGTTTGAATGCAAATACAAGGAGTTGCCATGGTTAGGGTTTTGACCTTTAAATTAGGATTTTCCGATTTAGCCAAAATTAGACAACACCGAGGGCATAGTCGTGTTCATTGGATCGATTCTAATTGATCTATGGTCTCACATCTTATTTATCTTTCATATTTTTCAAGTTTTGATTTTTGCAAGGATATAGCTACGAACAAGTATCGTCGGTATAGGTTTACCCACGTAAAAGCCATGGATAATGTCCGTGGGAAATTCAAATCGGGTACGAAGACCCAACGCGCGGGTTTTTTTTAAACTTATATTTTAAAATTTCTTTTTCAATTTTTTTCTTTGGGCCAGGGGTTCGATCCCTGGCTAAAAGAGATTCATCTTGGACCAATCTTGTACATCTAAGTTTTTATATCAATTACAAGGTACAAGGATTGTGGTTGATGCAAATCCATCCAAATTCCAATTTACAAAATTGTAAATTCCTCAAGCCCAAAAGGAAGTTCCAAGTTCTCGAGCCAATTAAAATGTTGGTTTATGATTTAGCAAGTTAATCACGAGTTGGAGTTCAAAGGAAATTTTGAATTCTACTTATGGAACAAGGCAAGATAGAATTATTGGATTTTTTATGGCAACTCAAATGTTCAAATATCAAATTCAGATTCCAAGTCCTAAGTTTGCACCAACTTTGGCAAGTTGAATTTTGAACACCATTCAAATGCGAATTTTATTCGAGTGTTCTAAACGCGTTACAAGTCCATTCAAGGTTTATTACGAGTTTTGGAAAATTTTGCCAAGATTTGTTTTATTCAAAGATCAATACGAGGACAATTTCGTCAGCATTTCAAGGATTACAAATATGGAACAATTGTGTTATGCGATTCAAAGATCGGAAAATGTCCAAACCAAGATTGCTTCTTTCTATTCCAATTTCAACTTCTTCACAAAAAGAGAAAAGAAGGAAAAGTTCAACATTGGAAATTTGAATTCAAGTTTTCATTTATGTCATGAATATTACAAGTTGCTACAAGTTTGCTTTCAAATTACGATTTGTTACAAAAAGCAATTCTAAATCCTACAATTCTAAATCCTACGAGTTTCTAAAGGTTCCCTAATGCTACGATCTCCGAAGTTGTTTCAAACTTTTTGTCGTCCTCCGAAGCTTTTCTTCACGTATGGTCGTTCCTCTTCATCTCCATGCCGTGCCATCCAAGCATACCAATTCGCAACATGAAACAAGAAACAAAAGAGCATGTTAGCAAGCATAAAGTTGAAACAAAACGTGGAATTATAAAAAACTGTTTTTCAAGGATCATCATTAGGCGTTGGCGGGAATCAGGTAAATCAATAAGCCTCAACATAAAAGATGAATCTCTTAGGAATTTTCTGAGGCATGTACAGTCTGATTCATCTTTTAGCTTCAACATAAAAGATGAATCTCTTTCTCTTAGCTTTCCAACGATTATTATAATGCCTCAATCCGATTCTTGTAGCACTAATTATGAATATTTTATTGAAAAATGCTAATGTTGAAATATAAACACGAAAATTAAATTAGTGCAAAAATAAACTAACTTATGAAAACACATAAAAATGGTTAAACTAAAGAAATAAACTAAGGAAATGCCTAAGTATAATAGTAGAAGAATGTGCATTAAGATGCACTGGTCAATAATTTTTAGATTATTTTCTTTGTTTTAGTTCGTTAAAAAATATTTTTTTATTTCCTTTTGAAATTTTTGTATTCATATCACATATGTCCTAAGAGATGTCGAAACACCGATCTCTGTACAAACAAACAATTAACAAGTAGTAAACGATATAAGCGGTACAGAAAAGTTAATAACACGCATGATTGTTAACTCAGTTCGGTGTACAACAACACCTTCTATGGCGGAAACCAAGCCAGGGACGAAATCCACTAAATAATATCAATTCAAAGCTAAATTCCCCCATCTACAAATTCTCACTAAATCACTACACCAGCTATATTTCTACCTAAGAATCACCTAGGTATGAGAACCCTCTCATTTCCTTTTAATCACCATAGTGTTTGAATTATTCTAACACTCAGAACACTTTTGAAGATACACTTAAAAGACAATACTTATACAAGACTCTTGACTAAGAACAATACTTAGAGTTACATACAAGCTTCCTCCAAGAACAATAATCATCTCTATGCATAAAGATTTATGAGTGATTCATAGTTACAAGTCAACTAACAACCCAACTCAAGTATTAAACAATACATGAGTGTCTCACACAACTGGTGGAACACAAACCTTAAGGTTTAATAAACATTACAATAAGTCCCATACATACATTAGGTATGAACCCTTCTATTTATAATAATATACTGGATGAATTGTGCTTTAAAAGCGCAGGTGACCTGTATTAAATAAGGCTGCATATAGATCTCCGAAAACATATGAAAATAATCGTTAGTTTCCTAATTTATCTCCATAATTAGAAACTAACACAACTCATTATTTTCAGCTTGAATCTCTTATTCCTTAAACTGAATGCCACATAGGATGGAATAATATACCTAACATATTCTACATTTGTAACAACCATATCTAATCTAATCTTTTAGCTTCATACAGGCGCGGTGTCGAATGATTTTTCATAGGACATCATTATTCGACATGTATCTTATGATGATAAAATCTATTAGTTTAACACTTCTGATTTATTCATCTTGTACTACACATATAATATCATAATATTCCCAGAATATTCAGGATGTGTACCATAAACTATAACCATGACCAATATGTTAAATGATCAGAATAGGACATTATGCTCAACATTATTTCTCTCCAAGTTAGAACATACTATTTATTTTTTTTACTAAAATTAATGACAACCTTAAAATAAAGAACTAATAATCTCTCCATTTGGCAAATTTTGGCTAAAATAAATAATTAATTTATAATTCATATTTCTATACATCCATCCAATAAGAACAAATACATATGATCGGTGGTATTTACACAATTATTTCCAGTTACTTTAGTTAGAGTTTATTACCAATGTCAAACATTTTATTTCATTTTGATAAACTCAGTATTTATTCAACTCAATATTTCCTATGAAGTCCTCAAGATCTAAACGAGGCAAACTGGTAAAAGCAAATAGAGAAGCAGTCGTACCAAATCAAGATAAAAAGGAAGGAGTTTCACTTCACTCAGAGCATTCAGATACAGAGACAAAAAAAACTTTCTAAGACAATGGGTGAAAATCCTCCAGCACCAGAGAGACTTCTTGGTGATTATGCTGGGACAAATGCACCGGGTGGTAGTTTGACAATTGTAAACCATCTGGTGAATGTGCCCAATTTTCATCTACATTCGAGAAGAATCACTTAGCTTTAGAGAAGATCATTCACCGGAAAGGTCAATGAAGATGCCAACAAACACTTGCAGAGATTTTTGACGATGAGTACCACGTTGAAGATTGGCGGGCATACAGATGAAGTAAAGAAACTGAGAATGTTTCCGTTTACCATGTCTGAAGACGCTGAATAGTGGTTTTACTCACTACTCGCTGGTATTATTTCTACTTGGGAAGAGATGAAGAGGATTTTTCTTGATGAGTACTTCCATGCTTCTGTTTATATTCGCAAAAGATGTGAAATTGTGAATTTTAAGAAGAAAGAAGAAGAGTCACTTGGGGATGCCTATAAGAGTTTCAAGAGATTGTTAGTAGCTTGTCCGACTCACAACATGGACCAAACTGAACAAATGCAGATGTTTGTGAATGACCTCAGAATGAAGAAAAAGTAACTTATTGACACAGTTGTCGGAGGCTCATCCAACTTTACAACAACCACTAGTATTAAGAAGATCATTGAAGCCATTGCTGCAAATGAGCATCTGGAAATGTATGACATGGTTATAAGCAAACCAGAGGGAGTGATTGATTTGAAGTTGGAAGTAAATAGGCAACTCAAAATGGAAGAGACAATTGTTGCCGAAGTGGAGAAAAAGCTCAAAGCTTTAAACATCGGCATGCAACAGGTAGCACAGGTTAAAAATGTGGTTTGTGACATTTATAGTGGACTACACATGACTGTGCAATGTCTTGCAACTCCAGAAAAAATTTAGGAGATAAAATTCTTGAAGCAAAATAATCCATATTCTAACACCTATAATCATGGGTGGAAGAATCATATGAATTTATCCTAGAAAGATCAACAACAACAAGCTCCTAAGAAGGCAGAATGGGAGGTGGCCATTGAAAATATGGCTACTCACACTTCCCAATTCCAAGAAGAAACAAGAAACAATCACCGAAACACCATAGTTGCAATTAAAAATATGGAGGTTCAAATGGGGAAAATTACACAACAAGTAGCGATGCAAGCACAAGGCAATCAAAAGAACCATGAGGATGTGAATTATGTTGTAGTGGGAAAAACTGCAAGTGTAAGCCATTGAATTGACTTAACTCAAAAAACTAACAAAAGAGTCGCCACCGCGCTTTTATTTTATCCAAAGGAATAGGAAAAAGAGCGAATAAAATCCTAAAATATCAGAGATCTGGGATCAGGGGTTATTTATGAATAGGGAAGGTGTTATGCACACAAAACATCTACGGTACTCCGCAGGAAGCTTTTTAAAAATTTGTATATGTGTGCTAAAAGGAGTTTGTACAAAAGTGTTTGGAGGGTTTAGAAGAAAACAAGAAAAAGTATTTTTTTTGGATTTTTTGGTTTGATAGAACTTCTAATGAGTTCTGGGCCTACATACCAACAATGTGCAATATTGAAATCAAAACCAAGTAGTTCGGCTAAAAAAGGACCAAAATTATGTGTTGGTTGATTTTAAGAAAATGTTAATTTGGAAAAGCTACAAACAACTCAAAAAAGGTTTGAATGAGGTTAGGTATTTTTTAGTCTTACAAAAAAGGATGTCAAAGTATAATTAAATGGATTGAAAGTTTATTAAGAAAAGAAGTTTGAAAAAATCATGGACCTAAGTCCAAGTTTTTTATGAAAGCGGTTCCAGTTTTGAAAACAAGAATCCTTTGAGAAAAGAGGGAAGATTTTGAAAATTAAAGAATGAGAAAGAGATGAAGAGGCTAACCTAAGTACATAAAGTAAAAGGTAAGGGTAAAGAAAGATCTAATTGAATGAGAAAATTAGTACGTGACATCAAGAGCCAATACTACATCCCATCCTTTGGATAACCCATACAAGCAACAAATAACCAGACAAAAATACCATGCTTCAGATAATTCCATGTCTTAGATGAATTCTCGTCTACAGAAAAATAGGCAGAGTAACGACTGTATTTTGAGGAAATCCAGTCATCATTTGAGTATAACGGAATAACCTGCATACAAAGATAATAACCAGAAAAGATAAAATAACACCAAGAGCACAGAGATCTCCCAAGCTGAGGTAAAAGTCATAATCTTAAGTCCAAAGATCAAGCTCCAAGCACAAGGATAGTAACCAAGTCCAATTAAAAGTTTCTATGTTTACGTTGAATTATTAAGTATTTTGAAAAGAAATATAAAGCTCAAGTGAGCAAATTTAAAATAACAAGAAAGTAAAATGCTCAAATGAGAAAAAGGAAAAATGACATGAAATGTAAATGCTAAAAGTAAAGTGCGTAAAAATAAAGAGCATAAAAATAAATGCGGAAAGTAAAGAGTAGAAAAATAAAGAACAATTAATATATGTTAGTGAGATTAGTAAATAGTCGTCAGCAAGGTGACCATCTTGAAACTTATGCATGAAGGCTTGCAGAAGCTTGATAGAATCAACGCGACCACACGACAAGTTTCAGTTGTTTTTTGTCAAGTATATCACCGGTTTTGGAAATATTACATCACTTGATAAAAAAATGATCGAGAGTTTCAAATGGCCAAAGCGCCACAAGATGAAACTCAAGTCATCTTTTGGGGCTTATGCTTGAACTTTGAAGTTCGTGTCACCAATTGATCACTTTATCCAAATTGGGACAAAAGAAAAATAAGATGGAGCAGATGGAATAAATTTCAAGTTATTTTTCATCAGATAAATTTAATCAATCTAACTTCGTCCAAATCAATCAACACTCTTGGCGGATTTGTCAAAGAGAACTATCAACACCCAAATTCCATTGATGTTGAGAAAATTTATGACTTCAAATTAAATTCAAAAATTCAACAAAATAAAAATGAAAATAAAGAATTGAATAAAATATTGAAATTAGATTATTTAATTGGATTTTATTGACGAAATGCATAAATAGTATTTTTTCATCAAAATAAAATTCCAAGAAAATAACCCAAGGTCAATCAGAGGTTAACAAGCGGTGACAAATTTTTTTATAATTTTTCCATGTTAAAAACTATTTTTAAAATAAAAAGGAAAATGATGAAATAAACCTAAAATAACAAAAAAATAGAAAAATCAGAAATAAAAATAAAACGAGGTCACCAATATTTGTCAAATGACCATTGGATCCTTCCATAATTTTTCCAAAATTTTTAAATGTCAAAAAGTATTTTAAAAAAATTAAATAAAAGGGAAAAATCATGAAAAATATCAATTTCATGATTTTTCATAATTTTTGGACTAAAAATGAATTTTGGAAGTTTAAAACATTTAAAATATAAAATCAGAAAATAAAATAAATGTAGAAAAAATCTGGGCCATTTGATCAATGTCAAAATACGTAAGTAACAGATCTGATAGATCTGACGCGCTGTGCATGTTATGGACCTTGTGGAAATTCACACCGGATCACAAAAATTAATTAAATAAAATACAAATGAAGAAAAAATGAGAAGCATTGGATCTGACTTCATTTAAACACGCTGGCAATATGAACGGTCCATATGTGTGACAACACGGTAGGCCATGGTTAATGCACCCGTTTACAACAAAGAAAATTGAGACAAATCAGATTAAAATAATTGGCCTTCAACCTCTAGCCACCTGCGAATTGGGATTTTATGAGATTCTTCAAACGAAATTGTTTGAAGCTTAAACCGGTATCATTGGATTTGTCTTCTCAAGACGATCTTAACCTCACCCTCGCGAATAATTTATTTAAATTGAGCTAAGAGAATTTTAAGAAAAAGAAGAATAATAGCGAGCTTTTGATTTTGAAATGGCAAGTTCAATTCTCAATGAAAACAAAAACGGTGAAGATCACAAGGATCAGGGAGATGAGGAGAGTACAATGATGCTTTATTTTACAAGGTTTGATGGAGATTTTTACCTGAACGAAGTTCACTTTCAGAGCTCTGAAACTGGCCTTGGATAGCACGACTTAGGAAGCTTCAAGGTGTAACTCTTGTTCTGTTAGCTTCAGTGAGGTTCAAGGAAGAGGAATCAAAGGTTAATTTCAAACTGGAAGTGGTTTCAACTTGAATTCGAAGTTGCAGAAAATTTGGTTTGTGAGAGAGTTTGGCAGAGGTTTTTTGGCTATCAAAGCTTCCAGGAAATGAGTGGAATGTGTCCCTTATTTATAGGAGAGGCGAATGGAATCAAAATGAGGGGTGGATGATGACATTTGAGTGGAAATCATGCACACCCGTGTTCATGAAGAAAGTGTGACCTTGTGTGCATCAAAACTCAATCATTCCTTGTCTTTTGATGTGCTAATTAATCCTGAGAAGTTCCTAATCACAATTAGTCATGAAAGCAAGGCTTAATTTGACTTAAAATCAAGTTACAAGCGCAAATGCACAAACTGATGGTGAGTGTAAAACAGGTTTTGGCTCAAATATTGAACTGAGGCCAAATCCAATTCCCTCGTGCGTTTTCTGATTTTCCTTGAGCCAAATGAAGTATTCAAAGAGTACAACAAAATACAAAAAGAATAAAATCCAATGGATGCTTGAGCTGAGAGATCGAGCCTTTAGGATTCTTGAAAAATCATTGAATTTTTTGGTCAGGCCTTGGTCAAGCATGCTTCTTCTTAAAAAATGACCTAAAATGTTTCTTTCTCAAAAATGCTTTTCCACTCAAACTTTGCTATTTATTTTCAAATATGATATGAAGTAGACGTCTCAAAAAACATTTGGCAAAAAGAATCACTCAAAAACTCCAAAAGTTGAGAAAGTTATGGCCTTGTGAAGTTGATGAAAATTTGTGAAATGACCTATAATCTTTTGATTCTTCCAAGAAATTTCCAAACACTTTCTGTAACACCCCTTCTAAACTACCCCATGAATTTAATAAATAAATCAGAGTTAACATATAGTAAAGGGCATTACAATTTATTAAAATAGAAAATCTCATTCAAAATGTCATGCTTCATTGAAGAACTTTATCAAAAATAGCCAAAACCAATAATATTTTCTACACAGCGGAAAATACCAACAAACCGGAATAAAATTCAATTCATAATTATTCCCAAAAAATTTATCAAAGAACAATAGAGTATAAAACTATAAATCTAAAACAATCGTTCCCCAGTGTTACAACTACCAGAGCATGACACTGATACACGGATAAACTAAATAGCACAACTCAAAGCTATCCTCACAAACTCCTAAGCGGCTAACACCTCAATCTGAAATCATCAAAGGAAGGGTGAGATTTCATCAATAATTAAAATGCATTATATGTTTCTAAAAACAATAAAACTGTTCAATATATTATTTCACCCTCATTAGCATAATCAGATTTCAGTACACAATTGCAATTCACACAGTTCACTATGCACAATAATAACAACAACAAGATTATAACACTGGAAACCATCCTATCATGTTATAATCCATATGCAATACAGACTCTATGCATGTGGTACCAAACGTGAACTAAATTCACACCCTGTTCCATTTACACCTAAAAAACAACGTTAATCAACGATTCGCCCATACACCACTGGGACACGAATCCAGCCTCACCACCACTAAACCACTGGGTACGGGTATTGGCTTTGCAGGTCAAATTCCACACAACGGGAATTAACCACCACCAGAATGCATATGCATGCACATCAAAAGCATGCAACATTCAAATAACGGAATATGATATCACAACATTATTCCATACATAGCCAACACCAAACCACATCACATGATAACAGCATGATCATGAATAAACAACAAGAACAACTCATAAGCATCTAATCCTCATCCAATCAGTCAGAACAATCTCAAACAGTTCATCACCATTTCTAGAACTTGTGATACGGTGAACTGACTTTTTAGTTTTTGGTATCGCAAATGTGCGAATAGCAAGAGTCGCCACCGACTTTTATTTTTATCCAATTAAGGGAAGGTAAAAGTACAGAAAAAGACCTTCGTTAGATTCTGAGTAAGGGAGAAGGTTATGAAAAGGGAAGGTATTAGCACCCCTTTCCATCCGTAGTTATCTACGGGCTCTTAGTTGCTCTTAGATCACTTTAAAATTGTGCTTTCTGTGTGTTTGACAAAAAATGTTTTAAAAAGGCATTTCGCTTTGACTTTGTAATGATTCATGTAGGAATGTATACAAAGTGTTTGGAAATGTTTCATTTTTGAAAAGAGTTTGAACTTTGACAAAGGTGTGAGGTGTGAAAAGTATTTTGATAGAGCAAGCAACTAAAAGTCTTATTACCTACTCAAAATTGGTCGTTTTACGTTCCTTTAGAATAGCGCTATCCATACCATTGGCTGGTAGGTAACTCCATTCGTTGGATGTAAGCGGGACATTCGAAGGGACATCGGATGGTCATAGAAAGCAACTTGTAGGAAGTATCCTAGCACATTCGAAGGGACTATCATCATTTTTCGTAGGCGACAATCGAGGGTCAAGATCATGTATTCGGAGGCGACATCGTGGGTCTTATGATCTTTGTATCGAAGGGACTATGATGATTTGTTTTGAAGGCAACGGTGCTAGAATACCTCTACGTTCGAGGGACATGACCATGTGAATTCGTAAGGCATCGAGAGAGAATTACCCTAAGGGGTGCATGTGTGAAAAGAGTGTGTCGATTCGGATATTTTTATCTTTGAAAATTAGTGGGCTATGTTGATTTTAGTCTTTCCATACACGCCTAATTACTAGCAGTTTATAGGATGCGGAAATTAAAATGCGGAATGTAAACTGCGGAAAGGTAAATGTCCTACGCTATTACATGGCTTTGGGGCAGATACATAATCTAAACTTGCGGAAAATAAAAACCTAATTTAAACTATTACATCCCATGAGCAGTTACATTATTGAAAAAAAAGAAAACGGTAAAAGAAACCGTCTGAAGCGGAATAACCTGTGAAACGATAAGAGAAATCGGAGAATATGATGAAATCGAATAAGAGAAAATGTTAGAAAAAATGAAAATTTTTAATTGGGAAAAATATGACATGCTGGAAATAACATAAATATGCTAAAATAATTTTTTGGGATTTTTTGAATGCAATTTAATAATTAAAAACTAATTAAATGTGATTTAAATGCAAAATTATGAATAAAAATAAATATGCATGCAAAATTGTATTTTTTAATTTTATAAATTAAATAAGTATTTTCTGAAAATAAATGCAAAAGGAAAAAATATTTTGATGATTTTTAATGCATAAATAAAAATATGAAAAGAATTAAAATGATATGCAAAATATTAAATAAAATAAAAATATGAAAATATGAGTTTTGTAAAAGAGAAAAACCAAATGGTCCTGGCATTGTTCGAACTGGAGACATGTGAGAGCATCCATCAACAGGAAACGCCTTAACCAACTGAGCCAAGTGTGCAAGCATGTTTGGAAACGGAGTGAGTGGGTTACAACACGCGTCGCTTTCTCATTGCCACGAGCTCGCGCCAATTCATCGCTTCTTCGCTTTGAAATTTTAAAATCCTCGGCCATTGCTCGACGCTATGTCCCCGCAAAATCAAAACCCAAAGATACATAATATAAATAAGTTCTAAAACCATGGTTCGATTCCCGAGATCATTCGAACGCATTGGTATAGGTCTCATGGTCCAATTTTTTCATTTAAGAGAAACCCTAACACGGCATGGGAAACCCTAACAATGGTGATACGTGTTCCTGGCCATGGAAATTCAATTAGAGTGCCCAGAAAGCTTGCAAACACATCACTAATCACAAAAACAAACACAAAACATGTTAATAATGCATGAATAACAGAATACGATTTTGAAATTTTCAAGAACAAACCAAATTCGAATTTCTTGTTTCTGGATGGTTTTGATCAAAGTAAAGGTCTGGATCGACTCAAGAGGTATCAAGGAATGTGTTGGACACCTCAAAATCGATTGAAAACGGCTGGAACTAGGATTGCACTTTGCTTGTTTGCCACGACTTTTTTTGAGCTTGGAATAGGGTTCTTGAGTGAATTTTCTACCCTAATTCGTGTGGTATGTATCATGTATATATAGTAGAAGGATTCAGAGCTGTTTTGGGAAAGATTTAATCAATGATCAATGCCAATCAAATTTGATTTTTGTACAAAATCAAATCTTCAAATTTTGATCAATTTTCAATCCAATCTTGCCATATCCATCAAATTTCGAAAATTGCTGGCTTTTAATGAGTTGATTGGATCCCAAGGAAGAAATAAAAATCAAGTTTGCAATTAATTTTGATTTTATACTCTATTTTTAAATTTAATTTGTATTTAAATGAATAAATTCCAAATTAAATAGAAAAATAAAATAAAAATTCGTGGCATTGGGCTTGGATATTCCTAATGGTGTGAGGAATAAGTTTGGATGAAGAAAAAGTAGGCCCATTTGCAAAGCTTTTGATTTTTAGAAGTATTTCTCTTTGTGCAATCTTTCAAAATTGCCCAACTTGTGAATGGTGTATCTTGCTCAATTTTTCACATTTTTAAGTGTTCTTGGACTTTTTGGAAAGCTCTAAGAGTCCTCTAACCAACCTTTTTGGTATCATCTCAATTGGAGTTTCCATGCTCAATATATCTTCAAAACAAAATGTTGACTTTTTGTTGACTTTTAAAAGGACCTGTAATGTTTTAATCCATACCTTCCAACTGAAGCATTTTTTGAACATTCTTGTGAGACATGAAGTTGTAGAGAATTGAATTTAATTCAAAACAAGAGGTGGTGGAAAAATTTCTGAGAAAGTATGAAGAAGTTATGATCAGTCAAAGTTCAGTTGACTTTTCATCTAGAAACCCTAATTTAGAAAGTTTGACTTTTGAGCAAATCTTGAGTTTTCTTGATGAATCATGATCAACCCTTGATAAAATGATGAATGTTACTTCAAAATGAGGATGTTGACCAAAAATCATGAAGTTTGACTGTATGTTGACCACAGTTGACTTTTTGTCCAATACAACTGATTTTCAACCATCTGAGCAATTGTCTGAGGAAACTTGACTTGTAAGGCTTGAAACTTGACATGGAGAATCTTTGAAGCATATGAGGAGGCATGAAGACCATTGGAGATGTTGGAAGTCCATATTGACCTGAGAATTGCCAAACCCTAGTTTGGGTTGATTGTCTAGGAGAGAGTTTGTCTGATCAACTCTTGAGGAATCCTTGAGTATGGATGTATGAAATATCTTGAGAAGATGGAGGGAAAATTTTGGGGTATGACAGCTGCCCCTGTTCAATCTTCTTGTACTGGAAGGTTAGATTGACACGCCTGTCTTTCGTGACCTGAAGGTAGAAGATGATTGAACACTTAAGTACACCTGAAAATTTGCACTCGCTGTTGGTGGATGATGCGGGAATGGGCTTACAGATGCCATTTTGGAGAAAGAAGAGACTTCGCTGGGGAATGAGTCATACGTTAGACTTGAGAATGTCGATAGGAGAATTGACGAGGATGGGCTTAAGATGCCATCTGGAAAGATCGATGTTGGGGAATGAGTCGTACGCTAGGCTCTGTAGATGTCCTTGATAGTAGAGGGAGTCGTATGTTAGACTTCGTGCTCACCTTTGAATGAAGTTATTGGTTTGTATTGATTTTTAACCAAATATGCAGCATTCTGAAAGCGGAGAAATGTTGATAAGTAGCCGGAGATGGGCTTAAGATGCCATCCAGGGTAACTGAGTCGTACGCTAGACTCTGTAGTTGCTGTTGATAATAAGAAAGGATCAGAATAAATCTTCGTGCCGATTACTCTGAGGGAGGTAATAGTTGGCAAAACGTGGATATCTTCCCTGTTGTGCATCGGGTATTAATCCACTGCCTGTTATCGGAGGATAACTTGCGATAGTTCGGATAGGGTTTCCCGTATGGCTTCGGGTATTAATCCTGGATCCGTTGTCAGAGGACAACGAGGGCGGTCGTTTAGATAGTTTTCCCGTCGAGATTCGGGGCTTAATCCTAGACCAGCTGTCGGAGGACAACTAGGGGCGGTCTTTCAGATAGTTTTCTCCGAGATTCGGGCTTAATCTCGACCACCTGTCGGAGGACAACTAGGCGGTCTTTCGATAGTTTTCCGCCGAGATTCGGGGCTTAATCCGGACTGTTTATGTCGCGATTTTCAATTGCTTTGGAGAAAACAAGAGAAACTTTGATAGAATATTTGTTAGTCTTATGCAAAGTATGATGCATGACAATGTGTATGAATGACATATGCATGAATTATGACTTTATGAGTAATGTATGAATGATAGATGTTGTGGTATTTCAAAACATATCCATCTTGAAGAAGATGCGGATGTTCTGTTTGGAGATTTCTGACTTCTGCTTTGATTCCTCCGGTGCACTATCTGACCAAGTCTTGGGCCTAGATACCATTGAGGAGGGTAGAGATTGAGAAACTCGTTGTTGGAGATCTCATACATAGACCCTACTGGGGAGAGTCTGGGAGGAAGTCCGTTGGGGATCTTGCATGTAGACCCTGTTGGAAAAATTAGGAGGTTCTCTATTGGGGATTTTGAGTGTAGATCTCACTGGAGAGCGTTTGATGGTTGCTGGGGAGACCGGTCAGCCCGTGGAATCTCCGACTGGGAATAGAAGATGTAAATTTTGTCTGGTGCACTATCTGACCAAGTTTCAAGTCCGGGTACCGCTGCTGGAGAAAAGGGGAATTGTTGGGAGATATTCTGCTGATGATAAATACTTCGGCTGGGGAAGGTTTGTTGTGAGTGACACTGCTGTGGGGACCATGCTCTGTGGGGAAATGCATTGGTGACTTTCGTCGTCATCTCAATTCCTGGAGCCTGTAGTAATTACTTTTGTATGTCCACTTTTCGTATGTTTGCGAATAGATTCTTATTGTCAAATGCGATAATCATTCAAAGCAAACGTTGGACTTATGCAAACGATAACAACAAAAATTGTAAAGAGAAAGAAACTTGTGTTTATTTGAAAGGTGGCGATGGCCAAGTAATTTGTACACAAGAAAAGTAAAAGCTATGGAAACAATCTCGTTAAGTTCCAACCATGCTAGTACTCATATATTTCAACTATCTCATCTCCTTGGAAGAAAGTGAGTAGATCGATCTTCACCATTTGAATCTTGAATCTGATAGTAGTGGAAGGTGTGATCCGAAGAGACATAGTCGACGCTTAAATCCCTAACTTTTGCCTAGACCGCCTTTCGGTTTTCACCACCGATACCTTTTTGCCCAAGCCGCCTTTTCGTGTTTTCGACTTGCCGGTGTACATTTTTGTATATATCTTTAGCTTTTGCCCGAACCCTTTTGGTTCGCCAGACTTATTTTTGCCTAGGCCACCGACCTAGCGGGTCTCTTTATGCGTAGTATTTTTGACTATGTCTGCGCTCACAGAGTGTGGGAAGTCTTCACCATCCATGGTGCTAAGTATCATAGCTCCGCCAGAAAATATTGTCTTGACTACAAATGGTCCCTCGTAGGTGGGAGTCCATTTGCCCCTAGGATCACCTTGTGGAAGAATGATGCGCTTGACCACTAGATCACCGACTTGGTAGACCCGGTGCTTGACCTTCTTGTTAAATGCTCTGATCATTCGTTTCTGATAAATCTGTCCATGGAAGATGGATGCAAGTCATTTCTCGTCAATCAAGTTAATATGGTCAAGCCGAGTCTGAACCCAATCGTCTTCGCCCAACTCTGCATCCTGGAGGACTCTGGTTGAGGGTATCTGAACTTCGATGGGTAAGACGGCTTCTATACCGTATACGAGAGAGAAGGGGTTGCCTCGCTGATGTTCATCAGAGTGCGATAACCATGAAGAGCAAATGGTAACATCTCATGCCAATCTTTGTAAGTCACTGTCATCTTCTGTATAATCTTCTTAATGTTCTTGTTGGCGGCTTCCACTGCGCCATTCATCTTAGGCCGATAAGGAGAAGAATTGTGATGCTTGATCTTGAACTGCGTGCAGAGTTCAGTGATCATCTTGTTGTTGAGATTAGAGCCGTTATCTGTGGTAATCCTTTCAGGAATGCCATACCGACAGATAAGGTTATGCTTGATGAAACGAGCCACAACATTCTTGGTAACAGATGCGAACGAGGCTGCTTCTACCCACTTGGTAAAGTAATCGATTGCCACAAGGATGAAACGATGTCCGTTGGAAGCTGTGGGCTTAATTTCTCCAATCATGTCAATGCCCCACATTGCAAAAGGCCAAGGAGTGTTAGAATATTGAGGTACCGAGGTACGGTACTTTGTCGGCATAACCGCACTTGTGACAAGATCGAGCGTGGTGACAATCGCTTCCATGGTGGACCAATAGTAACTGTTCTCAAAATCTTCTTTGCCATTGTATGTCCGGAGTGAGTACCAAATGCTTCTGTAACTCTTCCATGATGCGTATTGTGTTTCTCGACACAATGGAGTAAGCATGCATCATGGTTGCGCTTGTATAAGATGTCGCTGTCGAGGAAGAATTTAGAAGCGAATCTCCTCATGAACTTCTTATCGTTGACAGATGCCCCTGCGGGATATTCCTGAGTCTCAAGATACCTCTTCACGTCATAGTACCAAGGTTTCTCTTCTGTGTCAAGCTCGTAACAATATGCTGGTTCGTCAAACTTCTCAATGATGATCTGGGGAGCCTCGTTGTCCCATCTGACTTTGAACATAGACGACATAGTAGCCAATGCGTCTGCCAACTGATTCTCTTCTCGTGGAATATGATTGAAAGTGATCTCTTCAAAGTAGGAGATCAAACTCTGAACATGCTCTCGATACGGAATGAGATTCAGATGCTTCGTATCCCACTCACCCTTAATCTGGCTGATCACTAAAGCTGAGTCTCCATACACTTGCAAGAACTTGATTCTTAGGTCAATAGCAGCTTTAATGCCCATAATGCACGCTTCGTATTCGGCCATGTTGTTCGTGCAACTGAAACAAAGTCTGGCGGTGAAAGGCGTGTGTCCGCCTGCAGGGGATGTAATGATGGCGCCAATGCCATTGCCAAGTGCGTTTGAGGCTCCATCAAAGACCATGGTCCATCGGGATCCTTGTTCAGGTCCTTCGTCTGGGCCTGGTTCTTCACAATCGGTAACTAGTAAAACATCTTCATCTGGAAATTGAACGCATAGATCGATAGTCATCTACGGCTTGATGAGCCAAATGATCGGCTACTACACTTCCTTTGATTGCTTTCGAGAAGTACCGATGTCATATTCGGTCAAGATCATTTGCCATCTTGCTATTCTTCCCGAGAGAGCTGGTTTCTCAAATATTTATTTTATCGGATCCATCTTGAAATCAACAAGGTAGTGTAAGTCAACATATACTGCCTTAGTCGGCGAGCACAAGTTAAAGCGTTGCAAGTTTTCTCGATGTGAGTATCTTGTTTCACAATGGTAAACTTTTTGCTAAGGTAGTATATTGCATGCTCTTTTCGACCAGACTCGTCATGTTTCCCCAACACACATCCCATTGAATTCTCTAGCACTGTCAGGTACATGATGAGAGGTCTTCCTTCGGCAGGCGGCATCAGAATGGGAGGGTTCTGTAGGTACTCCTTGATTTTTTCAAAAGCGATTTGGCAATCGTCGTTCCATTCCACTACTTGGTCTTTCTTAAGTAACTTGAAGATTAGCTCACAAGTAGCAGTTAGATGTGCAATGAATCTGGCAATGTAGTTCAATCGGCCCAAGAAACCTCTGACTTCCTTCTCGGTGCGGGGAGCTGGCATCTCTTGAATGGCTTTAACCTTGGCGGGGTCAACTTCAATACCTTTACCACTGACAACAAACCCTAAGAGTTTTCCGGATCTGACTCCAAAGGTGCACTTGTTGGGATTAAGTCTCACCGTATTTTTCAATCACAAATAGTTTCGAGATGATCAAGATGTTCTTCTTCATGCGGATCGAGCTATCATGTCGCTGACGAGACCTCTCTCGTGATGAATCATGTCATGAAATAACGTCACCATAGCACCGATAAGTGGCGCCGTTCTTCATCCGAATGGCATAACCTTGTAATGAAAGTGCCCCACCGTAACGAAAGTAGTCTTTTCCATGTCTTCAGGAGCCATTTTGATCTGATTGTAACCGGAGAAACCATCCATGAAGGCGAAAACCTTATGCTGAGTGGTGTTGTCAACCAGAACATCAATATGAGGAAGTGGAAAATCGTCTTTCGGACTCGCTTTGTTCACATCTCTATAATCCACACACATTCGTACCTTGCCATCCTTCTTAGGTACAGGTACCACATTAGCCACCCACTGTGGGTAGGAAGTAACAACTAAGAAACCGGCATTGAACTGCTTCATGACTTCGGCTTTGATTTTCTATGACATCTCAGGACGCATGCGATTTAACCTTCTCTTTCACCGAGAAAACCCTTTTTTGCAGAATCGGTGTACCACAATATCAATGTCTAAGCCCGGCATGTCTTTGTATGACCAAGCAAAAACCTCAATATAATCTCGTAGAATCTGTACCAATCTTCCTTTAACACTGTTCTCAAGACCCGCTCCTATCTTGATCTCTTTTCTGTCTTCGTCAGTACCCAAATTCACAACCTCAACTTGTTCTTCGTGGTGGCAGATAACTCGCTTCTTCTTGCTGTAGCAGGGCAAGTTCTCCTGGCACCTCACAATCTTCCTCACTTTCGTCTTCGGCTTGGTAGATCGGATTATTGAAGTCATATTTAGCAATAGCATAGTTGTTATCAACGAGATTCGGAGTGATTCTGCAGTGTATCACGTGGGTGTGTGTAAGAAACACATAGCTTTTTGAAGGGGTGATAAAGTAAAAGAAAGAAAACAAACAATTGAATGCAAAAGTCCAACGAATTTATTGAATGAAAATGCGCAAACAATAGATAATAACCCTCGCAAACGAGCCATGATGCCCCGGGCAAGGCACTAGGCTTTCAAAGTTTATTGTTCAAAACATAAAGAAATACGAAAAGCAAAACAAAACAAGAGCAATTACTCCTGACTAAAGGAGATTGGTATGACGTCTTCAGTCTTCTAATTGCCGAGCCCATGATCTGGAGTTGGGAAGATCCACTTGCTGATGTCGAAGTCGTTGTCGCCGTCTTCTATAGCACGGATTCCACTCTGGCTGATGTGGAAAGGAAGTTGGCCGGCACGTTCGCGACGTATCATCTTCTGTCCTTTGATGGTGAAGCCTAAACCAGTCTTGTCGGATTTGAAAGGAAGATCAGGGAGCTGACCCCAAATAGAACTACCTTCTTCAACTGCAGCTTGAGCATCTTTCAGTGAGGCCATCCTAGGCGGAACTTTAGCAACTTCAGGAGTGACAGGAGAGTCAACAGGCATGACTTTGGGTATTGTTTCAAAAGCTTGACAGGGAGTCTCGAAGAATTCTCCTTCCATCTCGAGGTATCGGAATGACTGTAGATGACTGACCATATATTCCTCTTCACCACATACTGTAACAACTTTCCCTTTCACTGGGTACTTCAGCTTTTGATGTAGGGTAGAGGTACGCCCATGTATCCAAGGGCGCCCAAGTAGGCAAGAGTTGGACGGATGTCCATGACAAAGAAAGTGGAATCAAAAGTCTGGGAACCGACTTTAACAGGAAGAGTGAGCTCTCCAAGTACTGTTCGCTTAGAACCATCAAAAGCTCTCACAATAATGTCACTGGGTCTCAGAACCAACCCTTCGACATCAAGCCGATCAAAAGCAGTCTTTGGTAGGATGTTCAGAGCAGAACCGGTATCCACAAAGACATGAGACAATGTAGTGCCCTTGCATTCAACAGAGATGTGCAATGTGTTTCTTTCCGACAGGAGTCAGATCAGCATCAGAGAAGCTTAGGCCGTTGTTGGCAGCTAGGCTAGCAATACAAACTTCAAACTGGTCGGTGGTAGTGTCTTGCGGTACGTGAGCATTCTTCAGAAACTTCACCAAGGCATTAGCATGAGCCTCGGAGCACAAGAGCAGAGCAAGCATGGAGATTTTGGACGGAATTTGTCCTAACTGTTCCACAACATTGTAGTCACTCTTCTTGATAATCTTCAGAATTTCCTCCATTTCTCGTTTGGAGGTGTCTTCAGTAACTTCCTTTGGTACTTGGCTGAGGGATGAGTCACCGGTTCTTTCCTCTAGCTTGGGAATGGATTGAATAGTCGGAATGCGAGCTGGAGTCGCAGTGTCTTTTGGAGGAGAGATTTCTGGAGAGAATACCCTTCCGGTTCTGGTCACCTTACTTGATCCGGTGATGTTGTCGATATCAGGAATGGTAGCTTCAATTGTAAGATCTTCAATGGTCAGAGGGTCTTGCTTGACACCATGATAGTAGACTTCAGCTCCATAATTCCAAGGGATAGCCTTGTCAGAGGAATATGGAACTGGCCTTGGAGAAGTAATGATGAGAGGTGCCACCCTAGGCACAGGATTAGCAGAGGAAATTCTTATAGTGTTAACATCAGCATAGTCCTCTGGAAAATCGTCACCCCATCCGGTTACCTTAACATCTTCAATAGGAATCTTGTAGCTTTCAGGAACAGTGTACTTCACCATGTAGTCATACTTTCCACTTGGCTGCCCCAAGGTATCCCACACAGATGGTGCAGTTTCATTCACATCTTCGATCTTCAGCTTAGACATGTTTTCACACAGCTTCTGCACAGGTGGTTTCAGAAATAGTATCTCACGGTTGTCCATCATTCACTGAACACGTCTTCTCAACCAAGCACAACCATCAGGTGCAGATGGGCACCAACGGAAATTCTCTGGGCATCCTGGATTGACACCGGCTTGTAGCAAATTCTTCTTAACAGTCATCAGAGGAATGGTCAAGTCATCTATGTTGAAAATGTAATTATCCTCACCAACAACATTGGAACTCTTGTCATGATTAGGCATAGGTGCATTGCTCACTTTCGGAGTCTCAACAGGAGGGTCAAACTCAATCTGTTTTGCTTCAAACATATCTTGAATCTTGTTCTTCAGAGCCCAACAATCATCGGTACTATATCCTGGGCTATTGGAATGGTAAGCACACTTAGCATTAGGATTGTATCTGAGAGGAGGTATTGACATTCGAGGAGGATCCTCAAAGTAATCACCGCTTTCAACATGTGTTGCAAGGCTTGCGACAATGGCATGTTGATCTTCAGAACTGTCTTCGCTGCTCGTTACGCTACTGTCTCACCGAGGTTGTCTTGATGTGGTCGAGATCACAACCGCCTCACGATTGAGCGGTCGGTCTTGGCTCGGCTTTTCGACCATACACATTGACTTCTTTCTTACCCCAAAGGATCTCTTCGCAGATTTGAAGATGACTCTACATGAATCTTCCCACTTGATACCGCTTCAATCGAATCATCTCTTGAATCCGGTGAAGAGTTTCCAATGATGATTGAAGAATGGGCCTCGCTGTTCCCATAAACATATCAACCAACTCCCTATTGGACAAGGGTGGTTGAACCCCGCTAGATCTCCACTTCGAGCATACTCCTTGAACTTCTCGTCACGACCCATAGACATGCTTTGTAGTTGCATGCGAGTGGGTGTCAATTCAAGATTGTACTCATACGTCAGAAAGCATCGCTAAGTCACTCCAATTACGGATACGGTCATTCTCTAGTGATAATACCATTCCAACTGGTTCCGACAAACTCTTGAAAATAATGCATCCACAACTTTCTCGTCATCGTGGGATTGATCTTCGGACATAGGATTTCAAATGCACTTAGGGCAAGACATGCCATCATACTTAGCAAAAGTTGGAACTTTGAACTTGGGAGGAATCACAACACGTGGACAAGACTCGGATCATCAAAATTCAGCCCGGACATCTTCGTGTTTTCCACAAGATTCGACGGTCTTCAAGTTGTTTGTACTTGTCATCTTCATCGAGTATTGGCCATCATCATAGTTCTTCTCAAGCTCAGCCGCCTTCACCATCACCCTTGTTACTTTGCTCATCTTCCTTCTTGAAACTTCCTTCAGAGAGCTCAATTCGACTAACCACTCTAGGACCTCCTTTGTAGCGTCGCCCATGTTGAGAAGACCAACAACCTTCTTCTTTCGTTGATGAGCTTCTTCGATCTTCTTGGCCTTGGACCAAGCCGGTAAACATCTTAAACCGAGCATTCGAGCTCGAGATCTTTGACTGTTCAAGAGCCATTTCTGCTAAAATAAATAGCGAGCAAATGAGAAAACCAATCTTCAATGTACCTGTGATGCAATGTTATGCTATGATATGCAATGCTTATGCGAATGCAATGCAATGTTTTCAAGGACCCTAGAGATTTAAATTTGTTAGACAAGCAATGAGCAAACATTTATTAGTACTCTTTTTATTCTTTTTCTTTTTAAGTACAAGAGATAGTTCAAAACAATAAAAGAAAACATATAAATCCTAAATATCTAAGTCTCCCATGGGCGCTTCCCCTTGGTGCCGATGTAGGCGTTGATGTTTCGCTCCTCGTGAAGTAGCTTGGTCAACTCTAGCACTTTCTTCTCGCTTGCATAACACTTAGCTTCAAAGGTATCCCTCTCTTCTTTAAGCTGAATCCAGGATCTCTTCAAGTCTTCAAAATCAATAGGCATGTCGGGATAGAGAACGGTATAGGGTACGTCACCTATAGCAACAGGTTCCATAATTACTGGTAGAACAGGCGTGAATGGCATCATGAGGTTTTGAGCTCGAGCTCGTACCCATTTGAGGTAAGGCTCCCAAGAAATGGAGTTTTGGTGCCCCAAAGTCTTGGTATCAGTCTTCTTTACCATGCCCCAAGCATGTATGAACCTTCGTCGGTAATTCTGGAGATCGTGATTGTAGTCGAACACAATATCTTGGAGAAGCATATCATGTGGACCATCTCTTCGAGCAAAACCAAACTGACGTAGAGCTAGAGAAGGGTTGTAAGTAATACCTCCCCTTATACCAAGTAGTGGTACATTAGGGAATTCTCCACAACGCTCAATGAAGGTGAAGTCCTTTTGAGAGAAAAGGCTCCAACGGATATCTGAATGAGAGAGTGACATTAGTCTCTGAGACCACCTCAACCTTTGTTCATTCTTCAAAACTGATGGAGGAAGGTGCGAAATAAACCACCTTGAAAGTAACGGTATACAACACATGAGAGTTCCTTGTGTCTTAGTAGTACGAGTGTGGAGAGAATGTAGGATGTCTCCAAGTAAAGTAGGCACTGGATTGCGGGTAAGAAACAACTTGATGGCGTTGACATCTATGAATTGATCCGAGTTAGGAAATAGAACCAAACCATAGATTAGCAAGGCCACAATGTCTTCAAATGCATGGAAACTCATAGCTTTGAGGAATTCTCGGGCTTTCTTAATTAGGAACTTGGAAAGTAAACCCTTAACTCCACTCCTGGTTTCCCAATTGGCTTCAATGTCTGAGCGCGCTTAAGATGTAAGGCTGATGCAAGGTCTTCGTACTTAGGGACCTTTTCTAGACCGGTGAATGGCATTTGGTCAAGAATAGGTATCCCAAGTAGCTTAGAGAACTCTTCCAAGGTAGGAACCAACTGATAATCTGGGAATGTAAAGCAATGGTGTTTCGGATCGAAGAACTGGAATAGGACATGCATCATATCTTCTTCAAAACCAGAGATAACCAAATCAAGCAGATAACCATGTCTTTTGATGAACTGAGCATGGTCGGGAATCTCTGAAACCAATTCTTTGAGTATTGAAGGTATACTCATGAAGTTGATTCGGATAGTCTTCCTAGAAGCCATAATACCCTACAAAACAGAGCAAAGATAAATCCCTAGGTCCTTGAAATAGTTAGAAATGATATGCAATGCGAATGATGTTATGATGCCATGTTTAGCACACACAAACAATTCACACAATGAGCCTAGGTTTAAGGCTTGCATGAGGTATAGGTGATTACCCCACCAAAAGTTTGAGTTGGTTCATCCTGTCCTATAATAGTAACCGGGTTCTAGGAATCTCATATCATTGATCTTTCTCGTAGGCGTTTATTTCAATACGACTACCAAGTGGTCGACCGAAAATATCCCAAAAGTCTGATCTCAATGAGCGTAGCATCGAGTATCAACCAACCTTAGTCTGCACCAAAGCCGGCCATCTCACTACCTTCTAATGGCCAAGATGGGTCAATTAAGGTTCTAAAAGTTTAGTTAGCGCTTGATGACACCACGCAGAAGCCAAATACTATCCTCAACTTGGGAATGAAGAGTATCAGGACATCCAAAGTGTCACGCTAACGTAGCCATCATGTTGACCGTTTCGATATACGTCTAACGGTCGCGACGATTTAATGCTACTTACCTAAAAGGAAACCCGGATCCGGGTGTAGGATCCCCCATAAATATAATACCCAAGCAACCCTTAAATATAAAGCAAGCAAGTCAAACAAAAAGCAATAAATGTGATCTAGAAATCCCTAAGGTATTCTCTCTTTAGGGTGTCTCCCCGGCAGAGTCGCCAGTTCTGTGATACGGTGAACTGACTTTTTAGTTTTTGGTATCGCAAATGTGCGAATAGCAAGAGTCGCCACCGACTTTTATTTTTATCCAATTAAGGGAAGGTAAAAGTACAGAAAAAGACCTTCGTTAGATTCTGAGTAAGGGAGAAGGTTATGAAAAGGGAAGGTATTAGCACCCCTTTCCATCCGTAGTTATCTACGGGCTCTTAGTTGCTCTTAGATCACTTTAAAATTGTGCTTTCTGTGTGTTTGACAAAAAATGTTTTAAAAAGGCATTTCGCTTTGACTTTGTAATGATTCATGTAGGAATGTATACAAAGTGTTTGGAAATGTTTCGTTTTTGAAAAGAGTTTGAACTTTGACAAAGGTGTGAGGTGTGAAAAGTATTTTGATAGCGCAAGCAACTAAAAGTCTTATTACCTACTCAGAATTGGTCGTTTCGTGTTTTTTCCTTTAGAATAGCGCTATCCATACCATTGGTTGGTAGGTAACTCCATTCGTTGGATGTAAGCGGGACATTCAAAGGGACATCGGATGGTCATAGAAAGCAACTTGTAGGAAGTATCCTAGCACATTCGAAGGGACTATCATCATTTTTCGTAGGCGACAATCGAGGGTCAAGATCATGTATTCGGAGGCGACATCGTGGGTCTTATGATCTTTGTATCGAAGGGACTATGATGATTTGTTTTGAAGGCAACGGTGCTAGAATACCTCTACGTTCGAGGGACATGACCATGTGAATTGTAAGGCATCGAGAGAATTACCCTAAGGGTGCATGTGAAAAGAGTGTGTCGATTCGGATATTTTTATCTTTGAAAATTAGTGGGCTATGTTGATTTTAGTCTTGCCATACACGCCTAATTACTAGCTTATAGGGTGCGGAAATTAAAATGCGGAATGTAAAGTGGAAAGGTAAATGTCCACGCTATTACATGGCTTTGGGGCGATACATAATTTAAACTTATGGAAAATAAAAACCTAATTTAAACTATTACATCCCATGAGCAGTTACATTATTGGAAAAAGAAAACGGTAAAAGAAACCGTCAAGCGGAATAACCGTGAAACGATAAGAGAAATCGAGAATATGATGAAATCGAATAAGAGAAAATGTTAGAAAAATGCAAATTTTTAATTGGGAAAAATATGACATGCTGAAATAACATAAATATGCTAAAATAATTTTTGGGATTTTTGAATGCAATTTAATAATTAAAACTAATTAAATGTGATTTAAATGCAAAATTATGAATAAAAATAAATATGCATGCAAAATTGTATTTTTAATTTTATAAATTAAATAAGTATTTTCTGAAAATAAATGCAAGAGGAAAAATATTTTGATGATTTTTAATGCATAAATAAAAATATGAAAAGAATTAAAATGATATGCAAAATATTAAATAAAATAAAATATGAAAATATAAGTTTTGTAAAAGAGAAAACCAAATGGTCTGCATTGTTCGAATCGAGACATGTGAGAGCATCCATCAAGGAAACGCCTTAACCAATCGAGCCAAGTGTGCAAGCATGTTTGGAAACGGAGTGGGTTACAACATCGCTTTCTCATTGCCACGAGCTCGCGCCAATTCATCGCTTCTTCGCTTTGAAATTTTAAAAATCCAGCGTCGGCCATTGCTCGACGCTATGTCCCTGGCAAAATCAAAAACCCAGCATACATAATATAAATAAGTTCTAAAACCATGGTTCGATTCCTGAGATCATTCCGAACGCATTGGTATAGGTCTCATGGTCCAATTTTTTCATTTAAGAGAAACCCTAACACGGCATGGGAAACCCTAACAATGGTGATACGTGTTCCTGGCCATGGAAATTCAATTAGAGTGCCCAGAAAGCTTGCAAACACATCACTAATCACAAAAACAAACACAAAACATGTTAATAATGCATGAATAACAGAATACGATTTTGAAATTTTCAAGAACAAACCAAATTCGAATTTCTTGTTTCTGGATGGTTTTGATCAAAGTAAAGGTCTGGATCGACTCAAGAGGTATCAAGGAATGTGTTGGACACCTCAAAATCGATTGAAAACGGCTGGAACTAGGATTGCACTTTGCTTGTTTGCCACTGTTTTTTTGAGCTTGGAATAGGGTTCTTGAGTCAATTTTTCTACCCTAATTCGTGTGGTATGTATCATGTCTATATAGTAGAAGGATTCAGAGCTGTTTTGGGAAAGATTTAATCAATGATCAATGCCAATCAAATTTGATTTTTGTACAAAATCAAATCTTCAAATTTTGATCAATTTTCAATCCAATCTTGCCATATCCATCAAATTTCGAAAATTGCTGGCTTTTAATGAGTTGATTGGATCCCAAGGAAGAAATAAAAATCAAGTTTGCAATTAATTTTGATTTTATACTCTATTTTTAAATTTAATTTGTATTTAAATGAATAAATTCCAAATTAAATAGAAAAATAAAATAAAAATTCGTGGCATTGGGCTTGGATATTCCTAATGGTGTGAGGAATAAGTTTGGATGAAGAAAAAGTAGGCCCATTTGCAAAGCTTTTGATTTTTAGAAGTATTTCTCTTTGTGCAATCTTTCAAAATTGCCCAACTTGTGAATGGTGTATCTTGCTCAATTTTTCACATTTTTAAGTGTTCTTGGACTTTTTGGAAAGCTCTAAGAGTCCTCTAACCAACCTTTTTGGTATCATCTCAATTGGAGTTTCCATGCTCAATATATCTTCAAAACAAAATGTTGACTTTTTGTTGACTTTGAAAAGGACCTGTAATGTTTTGATCCATACCTTCCAACTGAAGCATTTTTTGAACATTCTTGTGAGACATGAAGTTGTAGAGAATTGAATTTCCTTCAAAACAAGAGGTGGTGGAAAAATTTGTGAGAAAGTATGAAGAAGTTATGATCAGTCAAAGTTCAGTTGACTTTTCATCTAGAAACCCTAATTTAGAAAGTTTGACTTTTGAGCAAATCTTGAGTTTTCTTGATGAATCATGATCAACCCTTGATCAAATGATGAATGTTACTTCAAAATGAGGATGTTGACCAAAAATCATGAAGTTTGACTGTATGTTGACCACAGTTGACTTTTTGTCCAATACAACTGATTTTCAACCATCTGAGCAATTGTCTGAGGAAACTTGACTTGTAAGGCTTGAAACTTGACATGGAGAATCTTTGAAGCATATGAGGAGGCATGAAGACCATTGGAGATGTTGGAAGTCCATCTTGACCTGAGAATTGCCAAACCCTAGTTTGGGTTGATTGTCTAGGAGAGAGTTTGTCTGATCAACTCTTGAGGAATCCTTGAGTATGGATGTATGAAATATCTTGAGAAGATGGAGGGCAAATTTTGGGGTATGACAGAACTACCTTAGTTTACAAAATCGGAATTACTCCCCAGGAGTAACTGGTTCCCACTGAGTCAGAATTACTCCTCTCTGCTTTTTATACCAGGAACCCGGTTCTTCCCACATGGGAACCGGTTCCTGTGACCTGCAGAACAAAAAACCTACAACTTTTGATAGCAACCTATTTCCAAACCTTTCCTTTTCACTCCCATACGAACCAATGCATTAAAATCATCCAATACACACCAACATAAAGACTCATATCATAATTAAATCATTCCCCATAATCCCATAACATTATTAACGATTCAATTTCACACAATTCGACACATTTAGGGATAATCCTACAAACATAGATTTTCTAATTCAAGTTTCCTAACATACTCAACTATTCAATCGATCCCAAAACCCATAAGGCATCATAATTGGATAAAATTATCCCTTACCTCGTGATAATTCTTCGGATTCTGACGCTTTGGCTTTTTCCTCTTTCCTCTTCCCCTTCTCAATTGCACATATGATGAATATTCCAATTCCTTCTCTTTTCCTCTTTTTCTTTCTTTTATTCCTTTTTATTATTCTAAAATAATAATAAAAGAATAATTAGTGTGAGTAGAGTCATTTACTCCTCACACCCTCCACTTCACACCTCACACCCCAACACTTCTATTCTATTTAATTAATTAATTAATTAATTCCGATAATTCAAAAATACCAATAATTAAACTTCTAATTAAATTAATAATTAAAATTCTAATTATTTAATAATCGAATTATTTGGGGTGTCACACTTTCAATCTTCAAGGATTATATGGAGGTAAAGTAGACATCTTCAATATTTTTGTGCAAAAAGAATGACCTCAAAATGATAAATGATGACCAAGATATGTTCATTTGAAGTTGATTCACCAAAACTTGAGGAATTCATCAAGGACTTGTAATCTTTTGACCTCACAGGCAAACTTCCAAGCATTTTATTTTCTCACCAATTGAACTATGTTGTTGTAAACATCCTTAGGTTCATTTTGATAGAAAAATAAGCTCAAAGAGGCAAGGGATGACCATGATATTATCCTTTGAAGGCATACAAGATAGATGAAGTATCAATCTAGAGAGTGGGCAACCATAGGTCTTCAAAGAAATCTTCTCATCACTTAAAATTCTTGAATCAAAGTATATACATATTAAAAGTCCTTTAAAAATCAAATGATCATGAATTCATCCACAAACCTCACACACATATCAAGATATGGTCCTCATAAATCCAAAACCCTAATTTCAAGAGAGATGGCCATGTGATGAAGGAATTATTGAAGTTGATGATCTCTTTCAAGCATGGAGTACATATTCAAGATGAAAAAGCATGGTTTATGATAAGATGAGTCTTCAATGAGATATAACACTTTCAAAATCTTGAGAAATGATGAGAGAAGGCATGTAAATAAACACATGAGTCCTACCAACTCTTTGAGGAACTTGTGCACCTTTCAGCTACAACATTTAGAGAGCAAGGGATACACATCATGGTTAATCCAATATCAACCATCACACACAAACAATAGTCATCTCTACAAGGTGCTTGGTGATCTCCCAAAGGCAAACCTTAGAGATGAGAGAGAGAGAACCAACATCTGATCTTTGTGCAATGCAATTGTGTGAAGTATTAGAGAATCTTAGGGGAAAAATTGGGGTACAAAAGCTTCCATTATTTAAGTGTCTTCTATCCGGAGATAAGAAGGGCACCTTCGCCTTGATAGGGTAGAAGATACTTAAATATAACACAAGCCCTATTTTTAGCCCTAAGATGCAATGCAACGTTTTTTAAAGGTTATGCAATGCAAATGAATGATAGAAGACGAACTATCCCCTCACAAAGGAGTTAGCCAAAACAAAGTAATGACATCGACTTTCCAAAGAGAGTAAACCATCAATCTTGAACAAACGTCAAGAACTGCTTCTGAACAACAGATGGTAAGAAGATAATATCAACAAAGACTGAATCTCCAAAAACTCTGGCACTCCATCAAAGACAGGTTGGAAATCCTTCTTTGACCAGGATATTTTATCATTCTTCAACAAACTTAATCCCATAACGAAGAGGCTACCATTCATCGGAATGACTGATCTTGTTGCAAACAAATATTCAGAATTGATCCACAATAAAGTTTATAAATCACCCAAAGGATTCCCGAAACGACTAATCATCAATGATCTTGTAAATAACCCAAAGAGACTTTCAACAACGAGTTTGTAAATTACCCATTGGGAATAAATGGTTAAATCAGGTATGAGCTTGTAAATCACCCAAATCAATGTTCAACAGTGATCTTGTAAATCACTCAAAGGAATGTCCATCGACGAGCTTGTAAATCACGCATCCGAAATAAAGAGTTAATCCTCATTGAGCTTGTAAATCACCCACCGAAAAACCAAAGAAACATTCAACCATGAGCTTCTAAATCACTCAAAGGAACTTCCATCGACGAGCTTGTAAATCACCCATTAGAGATAAAGAGTTAATCCGCAATGACCTTGCAAATCACCCAACGGAAAACCAAAGAAGTGTTCAATAATGAGCTTGTAAATCACTCAAAGGAACTTCCATCGATGAGCTTGTAAATCACCCATTGGAGATAAAGAGTTAATCTGCATTGAGCTTATAAATAACCCACCGGAAAACCAAAGAAATGTTCAATAAAGAGCTTCTAAATCACTCAAAGGAACTTCCATCGACGAGCTTGTAAATCACCCATCGGAGATAAAGAGATAATCCGTAATGAGCTTGTAAATCCCCCAATAGAAAACCAAAGAGACATTCAATAATGAGCTTGTAAATCACTCAAAGGAACTTCCATCGACGAGCTTGTAAATCACCCATCGGAGATAAAGAGATAATTCGCAGTGAGCTTGTAAATCACCCAACGGAAAACCAAAGAAACGTTAAACAAAGAGCTTGTAAATCATTCAAAGGAACTTCCATCGACGAGATTGTAAATCACCCATCGGAGATAAAGAGTTAATCCGCAATGAGCTTGTAAATCACACAACGGAAAACCAAGGAAACGTTAAACAAAGAGATTGTAAATCACTCAAAGAAACTTCCCTCGACGAGATTGTAAATTACCCATTGGAGATAAAGAGTTAATCCGCAATGAGCTTGTAAATCACCCAACGGAAAACCAAAGAAATGTTCAATAATGAGCTTGTAAATCACTCAAAGGAACTTCCAACGACGAGCTTGTAAATCACCCATCAGAGATAAAGAGTTAATCTGCAATGAGCTTGTAAATCACCCAACAGAAAACCAAAGAAACTTTTAACAAAGAGCTTGTAAATCACTCAAAGGAACTTCCATCGAAGAGCTTGTAAATTACCCATGGTAAAGGATTTGGAACAGATGGAGGTGCCCTTGTCTGCACCAAGTGTTTCTGAATCAAAGCTGGATACAACTCTGCATAAGTCATTGGAATTGGATCAAACAGTTCTCCCTTTGGTCCTTTCCCTTGCTGAGATGGTTTGTTATAAGGGATAGTAGTTGCAGTTGTGGCAACAATAGGAGTAACAACAACTACTTGTTGATTTTGAGGACGTCTGTTAGAAGTTCTAGTTCTCCTTTCCTGTACAAAAGCATTAACTTCTTCTTTCTTTTTAGAGAATCCAAAAGACAGCTTCCTAGCCCCACTAGATAATTCACCTTTCGACAATTGTCCCTCTCGGACAACCTCTTCTAGACAGACTCCCATGCTCACCGTTTCAGCAAATTCATTAGGTGTGTTGGCCACCATCTTCCTATAATAAAAGGGACCCAAAGTCTTTAAGAAAACCTTGGTCATCTCTTGCTTACTTAGAGGAGGTATAAGCTGTGCAGGAAGCTCACGCCATCGCTGAGCATACTCTTTGAACGAGTCCTTATCTTTCTGAACCATTGACCTTAGTTGATCACGGTCGGGTGCCATATACATATTGTAGTTGTAATGCTTCACAAAAGCTTCACCTAAATCATTGAATGTATGGATGTCACTACTATGTAGATTCATGTGTCATCTCAAAGCTGCACCGATCAAACTATATTGATAGAAGTGAATGACCAGACGCTGATCTTCAGTATGAGTGGACATCCTTCTCAAGTACATCATCAAATGGCCACGAGGCCAAGAATTTCCCTTATACTTCTCAAACTTCGGGACTTTGAAATTAGATGGTACTTTCACATTAGGAACCGAGCACAAATCATTGACGTTTTCACAAAAAAGATCTTTCCCATTGAGGGCCTTCAGCTCTTTCAGCATCTTGTCAAACTGTTCCTGGAAACCGTCCAGTCGATCATAAAAATCATAAGCTTTCACTTGGAGGAGGAAGTGGATTGTTGTCAAACTCTTTGTTGAAAATAGGAGTGGTATGCACCACAGGAGGTGCGGAATCAACATCAGGTTGGGCCAAGGAGGTTACTTAAGCATCGGGATTGTAACCTTCAGACATGAAATTCTCTGGAATTCCCCAAGGATAACCAGGAAGCATACGGTGATGGACAGAAGAAACCGCTGGCACAACAGAAACATGAACATCTTGAATCTCGGAAATAAAAGTTGTATGTTGAGGTGGAATGATACGAGGAAAAGTCAAGGGCAGTAGTGGCTGATTCTGAGCAGCCACCAACTGTTCCACCATAGCAGTCAAGTTGGCCATACTGGCTCTAAAAGAAGTAACAGAATTGAAATACTGAATAAAAAAATCATATCATTAATAAAATATTTTGAGGATTACAACTCTTCAATACAAGTTTCAATGAACCCAAGTACAACAGAGCATAAAATAGAAACTAGAAGTTCTAAGGAACCAAATATGCAGAAGACCCTTCATCAGATGAACTCCTCCTCTTAAGCTTCCTAATCTATTCCTTCAGCTACTCGTTCTCCAACACATACTTGTCAACATAACCTTTCCAAACTGGGAGCACTATAAACTGGGTGAACACTGGAAGAAAGCAAATCATCCTGCTTCTCCATCAACTCTACAACAAGACTCTCAAGAATCTCAATGAAATCATCCTTTTCTTTCAACTCTAATGCATGATACATCTTTAAAGTATGATAATTGTTCTTCCAAGCTTCATTATCTTGTCACATATGAACCAAAGCAACCTAAAGATCCTCTATGTCTTATGAACCCTGAGTAGTAGCTAAGAACAAATAAGTAAGAGGGTCCTCTCGAGAATACGACATCTTCAACTCAATAGCTCTCGCTTGAACACATATAAGATAAGGCTCCAAACAAACAACTCCTCTTTGTTCTATATTATCTTTCCCTTTCCTATGAATATGATGCCAAGCTTTCTCTATATCCTCCCTAGCTGCAGTGTGGTCTTTACCCTCTCTAAGAGAGAAGCCACTCACATGAATACTTTTTGGTTTATCCCTCATTGGATAACCAAGCTGACGACGCGCAAGAACAAGATTGTAGCTAATGCATCCCTTTGTACCAAGAAGAGGAACATTGGGAAAGCTACCACAACTATCAATAATCTCTACATCATAATAAACCTTACTATACCACACAATATCAGAATGAGTGAGAGCCATGATCTTTGGCGCCCAACGAGGTCCCCTCCTAGGATGCCAAAAAGCACTAGATGTAGGTAAATGAGAAATATAGCAATGACATACGACAAATAATCTTCCTTCTCGATGGAAGTTTCGAAGTTTAATAAAGTAATAAGTCTCTGCAAGAAGGGTGGGAACTGGATTCCCAATCATGAAGATCCTGATAGCATTAACATCCCCAAAGTTCTCAATGTTGGGAAACAAGAACAAAGCATAGGCAAGCAAGGCAAAGATAGATTCAAAAGCCTCCATATTCCTCATCTAAGCAAAGTAACGAGTCTTCTTCAAAAGAAAAGTAGTTGGTAATACTTTGATACAACCCTTGGTAATCATGTTGTCTTCAATCTCAGACCTCTTCGGATGGGTAATAACAGAAATCTCATGATACATAGGCTTCTCTTCCAAACTAGTAAAAGGAACAACACTAGTAATAGGTCGACCACTGAGTAAGAATTACTCCTCTCTGCTTTTTATACCAGGAACCCGGTTCCTCCCACATGGGAACCAGTTCCTGTGACCTGCAGTACCAAAAACCTACAACTTTTGACAACAACCTATTCCCAAACCTTTCCTTTCCATTCCCATATGAACCAATGCATCAAAAGCATCAAATTCATCCAATACACACCAACATAATGACTCATATCATAATTCAATCATTCCCCATAATCCCATAACATTAATAACAGTTCAATTTCACACAATTCGACACATTTAGGGATAATCCTACAAACCTAGATTTTCTAATTCAAGTTTCCCAACATACTCAACTATTCAATCGAATCCCAAACCCCATAGGGCATCATAATTAGATAAAATCACCCCTTACCTCATGATAATTCTTCGGATTCTGATGCATTGGCTTTTTCCTCTTTCCTCTTCCTCTTCTCAATTGCACATACGATGAATATTCCAATTCCTTCTCTTTTCCTCTTTTTCTTTCTTTTATTCCTTTTTATTATTCTAAAATAATAATAATAGAATAATTAGTATGAGTAGAGTCTTTTACTCCTCACACCCTCCACTTCACACCTCACACCCCACCACTTCCATTCTATTAAATTAATTAATTAATTCCGATAATTCAAAAATACCAATAATTAAACTTCTAATTAAATTAATAATCAAAATTCAAATTATTTAATAATCGAATTATTTGGGGTGTCACACTTTCAATCTTCTAGGCTTGTATGGAGGTAAAGTAGACATCTTCAATATTTTTGTGCAAAAAGAATGACCTCAAAATGATAAATGATGACCAAGATATGTTCATTTGAAGTTGATTCACCAAAACATGAGGAATTCATCAAGGACTTGTAATCTTTTGACCTCATAGGCAAACTTCCAAGCATTTTATTTTCTCACCAATTGAACTATGTTGTTGTAAACATTCTTAGGTTCATTTTGAAAGAAAAATGAGCTCAAAGAGGAAAGGGATGACCAAGATATTATCCTTTGAAGACATACAAGATAGATGAAGTATCAATCTAGAGAGTGGGAAACCATAGGTCTTCAAAACAATCTTCTCATCACTTAAAATTCTTGAATCAAAGCATGTACATATTAGAAGTCCTTTAAAAATCAAATGATCTTGAATTCATCCGTAAACGTCACACACACATCAAGATATGGTCCATAGAAATCTAAAACCCTAATTTCAAGAGAGATGGCCAAGGGATGAAGGAATTCTTGAAGTTGATGATCTCTTTCAAGCATGGAGTACATATTAAAGATGAAAGAGCATCTTTTATGATAAGATGAGTCTTCAATGAGATATAACACTTTCAAAATCTTGAGAAATGATGAGAGAAGGCATGTAAATAAACACATCAGTCCTACCACATCTTTGAGGAGCTTGTGCACCAATTACCTACAACATTTAGAGAGAAAGGGATACACATCATGGTTAATGCAATATAAATCATCACACACAAACAATATTCATCTCTACAAGGTGCTTGGTGATCTCCCAAAGGCAACCCTTAGAGATGACAGAGAGAGAGAACCAACTTGTGATCTTTGTGCGATGCAATTATATGAAGTATTAGAGAATCTCAGGGGGGAAAATTGGGGTACAAAAGCTTCCATTATTTAAGTGTCTTCTATCCGAAGATAAGAAGGGCACCTTCACCTTGACAGGATAGAAGATACTTAAATATAACACAAGCCCTATTTTTAGCCCTAAGATGCAATGCAACGTTTTTTAAAGGTTATACAATGCAAATGAACGAAAGAAGACGAACTATCCCTTAGCAGAGGAATTAGCCAAAACAAAATAATTACATCGACTTTCCAAAGAGAGTAAACCATCAATATCGAACAAGCGTCAAGAACGGCTTCTGAACAACATATGGTTAGAAGATAATATCAACAAAGACTAAATCTCAAAAAACTCGGACACTCCATCAAAGACAGGTCGGAAGTCCTTCTTTGACCAGGATATTTTATCATTCTTCGACAAACTTAATCCCATAACGAAGAGTCTACCATTCATCAGAATGACTGATCTTGTTGCAAACAACTACTAGAATTGATCCATAATAATGTTTGTAAATCACCCAAAGGATTCCCGAAACGACTAATCATCAATGAGCTTGTAAATCACCCAAAGAGACTTTCAACAATGAGTTTGTAAATCACCCATTGGAAATAAAGGGTTAAATCAGCTACGAGCTTGTAAATCACCCAAAGCAATGTTCAACAGTGATCTTGTAAATCACTCAAAGGAACTTCCATCGACGAGGTTGTAAATCACCCATCGGAGATAAAGAGTTAATCTGCATTGAGATTGTAAATCACCCACCAGAAAACCAAAGAAACATTCAACAATGAGCTTCTAAATCACTCAAAGGAATTTCCATCGACGAGCTTGTAAATCACCCATTAGGGATAAAGAGATAATTTGTAATGAGCTTGTAAATCACCCAACAGAAAACCAAAGAAACGTTCAATAATGATCTTGTAAATCACTCAAAGGAACTTTCATCGACGAGCTTGTAACTCACCAATCGGAGATAAAGAGATAATCTGCAATGAGCTTGTAAATCACGCAATGGAAAACCAAAGAAACGTTAAACAAAGAGCTTGTAAATCACTTAAAGGAACTTCCATCCACGAGATTGTAAATCACCCATTGGAGATAAAGAGTTAATTCGCAATGAGCTTGTAAATCACCCATTGGAGATAAAGAGTTAATCCGCAATGAGCTTGTAAATCTCCCAACGGAAAACCAAAGAAACGTTCTATAATGAGCTTGTAAATCACTCAAAGGAACTTCCATCGACGAGCTTGTAAATCACCCATCGGAGATAAAGAGTTAATCCACAATGAGCTTGTAAATCACCCAACGGAAAATCAAAGAAACTTTCGACAAAGAGCTTGTAAATCACTCAAAGGAACTTCCATCGACGAGCTTGTAAATCACCCATCGGAGACATCCAAAATAATTTTTCAACTTGCTGGACGTGAATGGTCAATCCCTAGAGAGATATTCCTCGTTAGGTTACCGAAATAAGATCAGATTAGCATTAGGGGACTTGCTGGGGATAATTAGTTGTTTACACAACAGGCCTGTTGTAGCTTGGGGAGAAATATGATGTCTATATTGTTGGAGAATGAGAACGAACTTCCTAAGAAGAGTCAAGTTTACTCCAACTGAAGAGATAAAGTCTTCTTTGTGCAAAATAAATGCAGTATCCATAAAAAATTTATAACTTGTGCGACAAATCTACCTAGAGATTAAAATCCAAACCAAGATTGCGCTGGGGAAAGAGACTCTATATCTCCACGAAGGATAAATGTGGGGAATGCGAAAAGAATGAACTTTTCTACTCAAAGATGAAGATTGTGAGATATAAGGCATACTCGGATTATCAACATATGCAAATGGGCAATTAATTAAAGTGATGCATAGTGTATGAATGAATGCACGTGCAAACATCTTTTTGAGGATCAACAAAGAAAATCAAGTAGTGCACAGGTAACACTCGACCAACATGAAATCCTCTAGAACCGTGGGATTGAAAACGCAAACCCCTATTAGGCGCATCGTTGACTTTCTCAGGTATCATTTAACTAACATATTCTGTGAAAATGTCAACACGCTTCAATCAAGAAAACAGTTTGTGTAAACTCTTATGGGGATAATTGAAATGTTCTTCTAGGATAACCTACTTTGCACTGACATTCATGTTTGGGGAAAAAACGAATTCTACATTGGTTCTTCTGGGACCATCCCCAACATTATTGATTAAAAATGGGAATTGTTCTATCTTGTCCCCTTGCATCACATCCAATGTAAACACACTTTAGAATTGTAAAATTTTCTCCAGTATGTTCTTCTGAATCTGTTTGTTTTTGAAATATATTTTTAGTAATAAAATAATATTTCTATGAACTGAACAAAATTAGATTGCAAAGAAATTGGATAAATTCTCAAATTTTATTGATATAATGGTAGCCTGCCAATAGCATGACCCCACAAATGATTACAAAGTTTTTGAAAAATGGTAGATACATGGAAAAGGTACATCGAACACATTGAGCCTTATTCTCCCTGACAACTTTGAACTCCTGTACTGTAGTCTTTAGTTGAGGTATGAAGATGATCCGTGTAGATTTTTTCCTCTACGATCAAATCTTGTCTGAAATAGTTACTTGCCATTAATCCCTAACTTTTTCTAAGACTGCCCTTGCTGATTTTCAGCCTACCGGGTAATTTATTATATTTATGTCTCCAATTTTTGCCTAGACCGCCCTTTCGGGTTTTCAGCCTACCGAGACGCTCCTATTTTCCTAAGTCACCCTTTCGAGTTTTCAACTTAGTGACCTGTTTGTTTATTTATTTAGGTGAAGTATTTCTTGACTACATCAGCATTCAGAGGACGTGGAATCTCCTTGCCATCCATAGTTTCAAGAATCAATGCACCGCCAAAGAAGGCTTTCTTGACAAAATATGGGCCTTCATAATTGGGAGTCCACTTGCCTCTAGAATTAGAGTTTAAAGAAATGATCTTTCTGAGCACGAGGTCTCCGTCTCTGAATACACGAGGTTTGACCTTTTTATCAAATGTTTTTATCATGCTCTTCTGGTACAAATGACCATGACACAAAGCAGACATACATTTCTCTTCGATCAAATTCAACTGATCATATCTATTTTTACACCATTCAGCCTCTTACAACTTAGCCTCCATGATGACTCTCATTGATGGAATCTCAACTTCCACAAGGAGCACTACTACCATGCCGTACACAAGAGATAATGGGGTTTCTCCTGTTGAAGTGCGCACTGAAGTGCGATACCCATGTAAAGAAAAGGGTAACATTTCATCCCAGTCTTTGTAATTCACAACCATCTTCTGGATGATCTTCTTGATGTTCTTATTTACAGCTTTAACTTCCCCATTCATCTTGGGTCTGTATGGTGAAGAGTTGTGATGGACAATCTTGAATTCTTCACAAAGTTTCGTCATCATCTTATTATTCAGATTTGATCCATTGTCGATAATGATTCTGCTCGACACACCATAACGACAAATGAGATTATTCTTGATAAATCAGACCACCACTTGTTTGGTAACATTTGCATAAGAAGCTGCTTCAACCCATTTGGTGAAGTAGTCAATTGCTACCAAGATAAAACGATGTCCATTAGAAGCCCTGGATTCAATCATCCCAATCATATCAATACCCCACAAAGAGAAAGGCCATGGGGAATAAATAACATTGAGCAAAGTAGGAGGCACGTCAATCTTATTAGCATAGATCTGACACTTATGGAACTTGCAAAATTGTAACAATCAAATTCCATCGTTAGCCAATAATATCCTACCCTCAACATGTTCTTAGCCATAGGGTATCCATTTGCATGGGTACCAAAAGAACCCTCATGGAACTCATACATCAACATGTCTGCTTCATGACTATCCACGCATCTGAGAAAGACCATGTCAGGATTCCTTTTGTGTAACACACCTTCATTAAGAAAGAAACTATAAGCCAATCTCCTCAAGATCTTTCTATCTTTGCTTGTCGCAACAACTGGATACTCTTGAGTCATCAGGAAATGCTTAATATCATAATACAAGGGCTTTTCATCTTTTTCCACATCCAGGGAGAATATGTATGATGGCCTATCAAGGCGCCCAATAGTGACTTGAGTTACATCATTCCATCGATTCACTTTATACATAGAAGCCAAAGTTGCCAAGGCATCTGCAATCTGATTTTCATCCCGAGGAATATGGTGGAGCTCTACTTTATTGAAGAAAGTCAATAGCCTCCTTGCATAATCTTTGTAAGGGATTAAGCCAGGATGATGAGTCTCACAATCTCCTTTAATCTAATTTACTACAAAAGCTGAATCACCGTACACATCAAGAATTTTGATTCTAAGATCAATGGCTTCTTCCAGATCCATGATACAAGCTCCATATTTTGCCATATTATTGGTACAATCAAACATCAACCTTGCTATGAAAGGAATATGAGATCCTTGAGGATTAATGATCACAACACCAATTCCTTTTACACAAGAATTCACGGCTCCATCAAACACCATTCCCCAACGAGATTCTGGGTTTGGACCTTCTTTAGGCAAAGGTTCATCACAATATTTCATTTTCAAATACATTACATCTTCATCAGGGAAATAAAATCCAATAGATTGATCACACTGCTTTTGATAGCTTTCTAGGTGGGGTATTCAATATCAGATTCAGATAACAACATCTGGCAACGAGCAATTCTTCCCGTAAGAGAAGGCTTTTCAAAGATGTACTTGATTGGATCCACTCGAGATGTCAACCAAGTAGTATGATTCAACATTTATTGCTACAAACACTTCGAAGCCCAGGCTAGAGAACAATAGGTCTTTTCTAACATAGAATACCGGGACTCACAGTCGGTGAACTTTTTGCTCAAGTAATAAATGGCATATTCTTCAGTTAGGTACAAGACCAATGATCTTCCTTCAACAGGAGGGAGCAAGATAGGAGGTTTAAGCAGATATTCTTTGATAATTTCAAATGCCCTTTGGCAATTATCCGTCCATACGCAACCTTGATCTTTCTTCAACAACTTGAAGATTTGTCCACAAGTTGCAGTCATATGGGAAATGAATCTGGAAATGTAATTCAAACATCCAAGGAAACCTCTGACTTGGTTTTTAGTTCTTGGTATCGGCATCTCTTGAATTTCCCTAACTTTATCAGGATCAACTTCAATTCCCTTCTGGCTAACAATGAAACCCAATAGATTTCCAGACTGGACACCAAATGTACATTTATTAGGATTCAAGCGGAGACGGTACTTCCTCAAATGCTAAAATAGCTTCAACAAGTCTTCCAAATTATCAGTTTGGGACTTAGCAATCATATCATCAATAAACTTCAACCTCGTTATGCATCAGATCATTGAATAGGGTCGTCATGGCCCTCTGGCACGTTGCACCAACGTTCTTTAACCCAAAGGGCATCTCTCTATAAAAACATGTTCCCCAGGGTGTGATAAACGTTGTTTTTTCCATGTCCTCAGGAGCCATCTTAATTTGACTGTATCCGGAAAATCCGTCCATGAACGAGAACACTTTTCATTTTGTAGTGCTGTCTACCAACATATCAATGTGAGAAAAAGGAAAATATTTTTTCGGACTAGCCTTGTTTAGATCTCGGTAATCAACACACATGCAAAGTTTTCCATCTTTCTTAGGCACTGCAACAATGTTGGCAATCCATTGAGGATAAAATGACGTCACAAGGATACCTACATCGATATGCTTCAAAACTTCCTCTTTAATCTTTTTGCCATATCAGGATGAGTTCTTCTTAATTTCTGCTTGATTGGTGGACATTCAGGCTTTAACGGTAAATGATGCTCCACAATATTAGTACCCAACCCTAGCATATCTTGATACGAACAGGCAAAGATATCTATATATTCTTTAAGCATCTCAATCAAACGAATCTTCCCCTTAGGATGTCGCAATGCTCTGATCTTGACCTATTTCACATCTTTCTCAGAACCCAAGTTAATGACTTCTAATGACTCTTTGTACGTTTGAATGGTGTTTTCCTCACGCTCAAGCAACCGAGAAACCTCTTCAGGGATCTCATCAAAGTCCTCTTATTTGGATACATATATAGGATGTTCAAAGTTGGAAAAGGGCGTAGGGTCATTGTTTTCAACGGTTTTGTGAATTAATCTGCACATATGATTATGATTGATTTTAGAAACTGACACATGTGATAAGTGCTTATGCATATTCAATTTAATTATTATTATATATTTTTAGAAAGGGTTTTTTTTATTACCATTTTTCAAGAAAAAGAAGAAAATAAAAGACTCAATTTGGAATAAAAAATAAATTTTTATTAATGATCTTAAATTTCAAAACAAGTAGATTCTCGCCCATACAACATCACTTTCACCTTAGGATGAGTGAAAGGATTATTATTAGAAAATTCAAACAAACTAAACTGAATTACTTCGACATATGAATGCTTGTAGGGAGGTCAAGAGCAGTCCAATTACAAACTCTAGTTCCATGCGTCACAAAGTTGGGAATTTCTTGCTCTGGTCCATCTTTAACAATGGCATGGACTCCTAGAACAGTAGGATCAAGATAACCAGCACTTCTGAAAACCTCTGGATATTTGGCAGCAACGGGTCCTAACTTCAACATTTCTCTTCTAAGCTTCGTGGAAAACCTTAAACCATAACCATTCTTGTTCACCTTTGGCTCAATAACTTAACCCTAAACATTGCTAGGGCCTTTCTAAACCACATTACGAGCATCCTTCAACCGAGCAATATAGTCTTCACTCCCTTGAACACCATCAATAGACAGAGCTTGAAACTGCGTTCCAACAACGGCTTCATCAGCTTCTACTACAAAAAAGGAGGATAAAAGGGAAACCAACATAGCTTGCTCTCCCTCCATAATAATCACAGCACCTTCACGGACAAACTTCAACTTTTGATGGAGAGTGGAAGTCACAACACCAGTCTCATGAATCTAAGGTCGTCCAATCAAACAACTATAAGTAGGAAATATATCCATCACTTGGAAGGTGATTTAAAATAAGTAAGGGACAATATGAATGGGCAATTCTACTTCCCCAATAACAGATTTGTGAGAACCATCAAACGCATTCACAATGATACCACTAGGTCGCATCGGCGATCCTTGATACTTAAGCTTTAAAAGGGTAATCTTAGGAATAACATTAAATGCGTAAACATTATCAATGAGCACATTGGACAATGAATAACTCTTACAATTCATGGAAATATGCAAAGGCACATCATAACACTATTAAAAGTTTCCAAAGGCACATCATAACCAACAAACACTTGATCCAAAACCTTTATTAGAGACTCTCTATGAGATGAAGAATTCATCAACAAAGCTAGGATTGAAATCTTTGATGGTGTTTGCAACAATTGCTCAACAATCTTATAATCGCTCATCTTGATAATCTTCAACAAATCAACCATATATTTCTCTTGGGTTCCCTCACTAGTCTACCATTCAACCTTCTTGGGTTCAACACTACTTTTCATAATCTTCTTACCATCATCAGCCATATTTGGAATCACAGGAGCAAACACACGACCACTTCTTGTCTTTCGACTTGCATCAACAATATTTTTAACTTGAGATGGGGATTGAATCAGAACTTCAACATCTCCTTCTAGAATGGTGGCATTATACTTGTATGGCACAACTTTGTTGGAACTATACGGGACAGGTCCAGGAAAGCTAATAACCAAAGGGGTAACTATAGGTTAACTGTAGGAAGTCACTTCCACAAGAGTGGGAATAGCAAAGTGCGGCACAATGACATTCGCATCTGCTTCTTCATCAGACTCATCTGCAGAGAAACACTCATTAGCATAAACATATTCATCATCTAATTCGTCAAACGATCCTTGAATAATATTGACTCTATTGTTGAAACCAAACCTCCTTACTACAATCCGAATAATATCTTCGTCCAACAGACGCTGAATATATCTTTTAACAACATCACAACCATGATGATATGTGCTGCATATTGAGCATTCACTATATTAGTGCACCTCTTCCCCTTCAATGAAATTGAACTCGGCATGCAAATTCACCAAATTAGCATTAGTTTGATTCACGTCACAGATTTGAACTTCTGTAGGAGGACCATAAACAACATTCACTTCAACTTCAGGATCATCTGTTAACCTGATAATCTGAATAAGATTCCTGTCCATCATGTCTTGCAGATCACTCTTTATCTTATCACAACCACGAGTATCCTCACTGCACACATTACAAGCAGCATGATCATGGGTGCAAGAACCAAACTTACAGAGGGCAACATGCATCTTCACAAGATTTCCAATGATCGAATTCACATCCTCAACCCTAATTTCTCCGTCAATCATATTCAAAGCATTTCCATGTTTGGGCAACGGGTTCCCTTACACATTAAAACCCATGTCTATGAATGACAATAAACCAGATCTAACCATCTTTTGCACTTTTGACTTCAGCGGATAACAGTTGTCAATATTATTCCCTAGAGCTCCTTGGTGGTGTGCACAAGTCTGGTCAGCCTTGTAATACCATGGAAAAGAAGTTGGAACAGCTGGAGGTGCCCTTGGTTGCACCAAGTGTTTCTGAATCAATGCTGGATACAACTCTGCATAAGTCATTGGAATTGGATCAAACTGTTCTCTCTCTGGTCCTTTCCCTTGCTGAGATGCTTTGTTATAAGGGATAGTAGTTGTAGTTGTGGCAACAATAGGATTAACAACAACTACTTGTTGATTTTGAGAACGTCTGTTAGAAGGTCTGGTTCTCCTTTCCTAGACGACAACATTAACTTCTTCTTTATTTTTAGAGAATCCAAAAGATGACTTCCTAGCCCTACTAGATAATTCTCCTTTCGACAATCGTCCCTCTCGGACAACCTCTTCTAGATAGACTCTCATGCTCACCATCTTAGCAAAATCATTAGGTGCGTTGGCCACCATCTTCCTATAGTAAAAGGGACCCAAAGTCTTCAAGAAAACCTTGGTAGTCTCTTGCTCACTTAGAGGAGGTATAACATGTGCAGGAAGCTCACGCCATCACTGAGCATACTCTTTGAACGATTCCTTATCTTTCCGAACCATTGCCCTTAGTTGATCACGGTCGGGTTCCATATACATATTGTAGTTGTAATGCTTCACAAAAGCTTCCCCCAAATAATTGAATGTATGGATGTCACTTCTGTCTAGATTCATGTATTATCTCAAAGCTTCACCGATCAAACTATATTGAAAGAAGTGAATGAGCAGACGCTGATCTTCAGTATGAGTGGACATCCTTCTCAAATACATCATCAAATGGCCACGAGGACAAGAATTTCCCTTATACTTCTCAAACTCTGGAACTTTGAACTTAGATGGTACTTTCACATTAGGAACCAAGCACAGATCATTGACCAAATATGCAGAAGACCCTTCATCAAATGAACTCCTCCTCTTGATCTTCCTAATCTATTCCTTCAGCTGCTTGTTCTCCAACACATACCTGTCAACATAACCTTTCCAAATTGGGAGCACTAGAAACTGGGTGAACATTGGAAGAAAGCAAATCCTCCTGTTTCTCCATCAACTCTACAACACGACTCTCAAGAATCTCAATGAAATCATCCTTTTCTTTTTACTCTAATGCATGAGACATCTTTGAAGTATGATACTTATTCTTCCAAGCTTCCTTCTCTTGTTACATTTCAACCAAAGCAACCTAAAGATCCTATATGTCATATGAACCCTGAGTAGTAGCTAAAAACAAATAAGTAAGAGGCTCTTGTCGAGAATACGACATCTTCATCTCAATAGCTCTCGCTTAAACCCATATAAGATAAGGCTCCAAACAAGAAGCTCCTCTTTATCCTATATTATCTTTCCCTTTCCTATGAATATGATGCCAAACTTTCTCTGTATCCTTCCTAGCTGCAGTGTGATCTTCACCCTCTCTAAGAAAGAAGCCACTCACATGAATACTCGATGGTTTATCCCTCATTGGATAACCAAGCTGACGAAGCGCAAGAACAAGATTGTAGCTAATGCATCCCTTTGTACCAAGAAGAGGCACATTGGGAAAGCTACCACAACTATCAATAATCTCTACGTCATAATAAACCTGACTATACCATACAATATCAGAATGAGTGAGAGCCATGATCTTTGGCGCCTAACGAGGTCCCCTCATAGGATGCCAAAAAGAACTAGATGTACGTAAATGAGAAGTAAACCAATGATATAGTAATGACGTACAATAAATAATCTCTCCTTGTCGATGGAAGTTTCGAATGTTAATAGAGTAATAAGTCTCTACAAGAAGGGTGGGAACTAGATTCCCAATCATGAAGATCCTGATAGCATTAACATCCCTGAAGTTGTCAATGTTGGGAAAGAAGAACAAACCATAGGCAAGCAAGGCAAAGATAGATTCAAAAGCCTTCAAAAGAAAAGTAGTTGGTAATACTTTGATACAACCCTTGGTAATCATGTTGTCTTCAATCTCAGACCTCTTCGGATTGGTAATAAAAGCAATCTCATGATACATAGGCTTTTCCTCCAAACCAGTAAAAGGAACAACACTAGTAATAGGTCGACTAAACAGATAAGAATACTCCTCCATGGTAGTAACCAACTGATAGTCAGGAAAAGTGAAGCAATGGTATAACGAATCATAGAACTGAACCAAGGTGTAAAGAAAATCATCCTTCATCTTTGTCTTCATCAACGATATAATAGTCCCATACTTCTTCCGGAAATCCTATGGACTCTAAATCTTATTAATCAAGCTCATCAATCCCTCAATATTAGGTTCCTTTAAATTGTACTTTTGAGTCCTCCTTTGTCCAAAACCCATTGTCAAGGTATACTGGAGATATTTGCAAACGTCAATTTTAAGTTCCTTGAGTAACCGTCTGAAAGAATGCATATGGGTGCATGAATGCATGATGCAACAACAACACACAAAGATCACCAACAAGGGGGGTTCATAGATTCGATGTCACCAGCATGGAGTCAAAAAGGTACTAACCACAAGGTATTCTAGGCTTTGTCACCTATAAATCAAGGTTCTAAAGGAATCCTAGAGTATGCATTCCTCTATCCAGCATTACCAACTTCCTGATTGCTCGATAATAAATAATACCTTCAGGTGAAACTCGTCTGAGTGCAGTATCGCGTAGCAACTTTTTCCAGATGATTCCGTAATTGGCCCCGCGCTACCCCTAAAAGGATAAGATGGGTTAAAGGTTCTACGAATGCTCGGCTTTTGGGACTCTCAGGTCAAAAGCGACCATGTCTTCTCGATCGCTCGGTATACAAAATACCACAGTCAAGGAGATCTCCGCTGAGTAGGGGATCTAAAGTTTGCCCGAGTCCGGGTATAGGAACTCAAAACGAAGATCACCAAGCACCCTTGAAAACCGGAAAAAAAATTCCAAACAAACAAGAATATAATATATATACAGACAACAAAGCACATATATACAAAAAAAGAAAAACAGGATCAACCCCAACTAGAGATTTTGTAGCAGCAAAAATTGCATGTATAAGCCATTGAATTGAGTTAACTCAAAAAATAATAAAGAGTCGCCACCACGCTTTTATTTTTTCCAAAGGACTAGGAAAAAGAGTGAATATAATCCTAAAATACCTGAGATCTGGGATCAGGGGTTAGTTATGGAAAGGGAAGGTGTTAGGCACCCAAAGCATCTACTGTACTCCGCATGAACCTTTTTGAAAATTTGTATATGTGTGCTAAAAAGAGTTTGTACAAAAGTGTCTGGAGGGTTTAGAAGAAAACAAGAAAAAGTACATTTTTAGGATTTTTGGTTTGATAAAACTTCCAATGAGTTCTAGGCTTACATACCAACAATGTGCAATGTTAAAATCAAAACCAACTAGTTTTGCTAAAAAAGGACCAAAATTATGTGTTGGTTGATTTTAAGAAAATTTTAATTTGGAAAAGCTACAAAGAGCTCAAAAAGGGTTTGAATGAGGTTAGGTGTTTTTTAGTCTTACGAAAAAGGATGTCAAAGTATAATTAAATGGATTGAAAGTTTATTAAGAAAATAAGTTTGAAAAATTCATGGACCTAAGTCCAAGTTTTTTATGAAACCAGTTCGAGTTTTGAAAACAATAATTCTTTGAAAAAAGAGGGAAGATTTTGAAAATTAAAGAATGGGAAGGAGATGAAGAGGCTAACCTAAGTACATAAAGTAAAAGGTAAGGGTAAAGGAAGATCTAACCGGGTGAGAAAATTAGTACTTGACATCAAGAGCCAATACTACATCTCATCCTTTGTATAACCCATACAAGCAACAAATAACCAAACAAAAAAACCATGCTTCAAATAATTCCATGTCTCAGATGAATTCTTGTCTATAGAAAAACGGGCAGTAATGACTATATTTTGAGGAAATCCACTCATCATTTGAGTATACCGGAATAACCTGCATACAAAGATAATAACCAGACAAACACATAATAACACCAAGCGCACAGAGATCTCGGAAGCTAAGGTAAAGGTCCTAATCCTAAGTCCAAAGATCAAGCTCCAAGCACAAGGATAGTCACCAAGTCCAATTAAAAGTTTTTATGTTTAAGTTAAATTATTAAGTATTTTGAAAAGAAAAATAAAGCTCAAGTGAGCAAATTCAAAATAACAAGAAAGTAAAAGGCTCAAATGAGCAAAAGCAAAAATGACATGAAATGTAAGTGCTAAAAGTAAAGTGCGTAAAAATAAAGAGCATAAAAATAAACGCGGAAAGTAAAGAGCGGAAAAATAAAGAACAAGTAGTTGTCAGGAAGGTGACCATCTTGAAACTTATGCATGAAGACTTGCCAGAAGCTTGATAGAATCAATGCGATCACACGAAAAGTTTCAATTGTTTTTTGCCAAGTATATCACCGGTTTTGGAATTATCACATCACTTGATCAAAAATGATTGAGAGTTTCAACTGGCCAAAGTTAGTGGAAACTTGCCAGAAGCTTGATTAAAATCAACGCGACCACACGACAAGCGCCACAAGTGTTAAACCAAGATAAAAAATCAAGTAATCTTCTGGGGCTTATGCTTGAAATTTAAAGTTCGTGCCACCAATTGATCACTTTTTCAGAATCGAGACAAAAGAAAAATAAGATGGAGCAGATGGAATAAATTTCAAGTTTATTTTGCATCAGATGAATTTAATCGATCTAACTTCGTCAAAGTCAATCAACTCTCTTGGTGGATTTGGCCAAGAGACCTATCAACACCCAAATTCCATTGATGTTGAGGAAATTTATGACTTCAAATTAAATTAAAATATTCATCAAAATAAAAATGAAAATAAATAATTAAATAAAATATTGAAATTAAGCTATTTTATTGGATTTTATTGACGAAATACATAAATAGTATTTTTTCATCAAAATAAAATTCCAAGAAAATTACCCAAGGTCAATCAGAGGTCAACAAGTGATGACAAATTTTTTTAGAATTTTTCTAAGTCAAAATCTATTTTTAAAATAAAAAATAAAATGATGAAATAAATCAAAAATAACAAAAAATAGAAAAATCATAAATAAAAATAAAATGAGGTCACCAATATTTGTCAAATAACCATTGGATCCTTCCATAATTTTTACAGAATTTTTAATTGTCAAAAACTATTTTAAAACAATTAAAAATATCAAATAAAAGAGAAAAAATAACAAATCTGAAAATAAAATTAGAAAGACAATATTTGGACTAGAAATGAATTTTATATGAAATCGGAAAATAAAATAGAAGTAGAAAAAATTTGGGCCATTTGAGACAATGTCAAAACGCGTTAGTAAGCAGATATGATGGATCTGACGCGCTGTGCATGTTATGGACCTTGTGGAAATTCACACCGGATCACAAAAATTAATAAAATAAAATATAAACGAAGAATAAATGAGAAGCGTTGGATCTGACTTTATTTAAACACGCTGGCAATCTGAACGGTCCATATGTGTGAAAACACGATAGGCAATGTTCAATGCAAGCGTTTACAACAAAGAAAAGTCAGACCTATCATATTAAAACAATTGGCCAAAGATCATTTGTTGAAGAATGACACATAGGTCGTCCTCAACCTCCAACCACCTGCGAATTGGGATTTTATGAGATCCTTCAAACAGAATTGTTTGAAGCTCAAACTGGTATCATTGGATTCGTCTTCTAAAGACGATCCAAACCTTACCCTCGCAAGAATTTATTTAAACTAAGCAAAGTGAATTTTAAGAAAAAGCTGAATAATAGCGAGCTTTTGATTTTGAAATTGCAAGTTCAATTCTCAATGAAAACAAAAACGGTGAATATCACTAGGATCAGGGAGATGAGGAGAATACAATGATGCTTTATTTTACAAGGTTTGATGGAGATTTCTACCTGAACGAAGTTCACTTTAAGAGCTCTGAAACTGGACTTGGATAGCACGACTCAGGAAGCTTCAAGGTGTAATTCTTGTTCTATTGCAGAAAATTTGGTCTGGGAGAGAGTTTGGAAGAGGTTTTTTTGGCTATCAAAGCCTCCAGGAAATGAATGGAATATGTGCCTTATTTATAGGAGAGGCGAATGGAATCAAAATGAGGGGTAGATGATGACATTTGAGTGGAAATCATGCACACCCGTGTTCATGAAGAAAGTGTTACCTTGTGTGAATTTAAACTCAATCATTCCTTGCGTTTTGATGTGGTAATTAATCCTAAGAAGTTCCTAATCACAATTACTCACGAAAGCCATACTTAATTTTTCTTAAAATCAAGTTAGACGCACAAATGCACAAACTGATGGTGAGTGTAAAACAGGTTTGGCACAAATGCACAAACAAATGCACAAACTGAGGCCAAATCTAATTCCCTCGTGCGTTTTCTGATTTTCCTTGAGCCAAATGAAGTATTCAAAGAGTAGAACATAATTCAAAAAGAATCAAATCCAATGGATGCTTGAGCTGAGAGATTGAGCCTTTAGGATTCTTGAAAAAATCATTGAATTTTCTGGTCAGGCCTTGGTCAAGCATGCATCTTCTTAAAAAATGACCCAAAATGTTTCTTTCTCAAAAATGCTTTTCCACTAAACATTTGCTCTTGATTTTCTAAGATGATATGAAGTAGACCTCACAAAAAACAATTGGCAAAAAGAATCACTCAAAAACTCCAAAAATTGAGAAAGTAATGGCCTTGTGAAGTTGATGAAAATTTATGAAATGACCTATAATATTTTGATTCTTCCAAGATATTTCCAAATACTTTCAATCTTCAAGGCTTATATGGAGGTAAGGTAGACATATTCAAGATTGTTGGGCAAAAATAATGACCTCAAAATGATAAATGATTACCATGATATGTTCATTTGAAGTTGATTGACCAAAAGTTGAGGGATTCATCAAGGACTTGTAATCTTTTGACCTCATAGGAAAACTTCCAAGCATTTTATTTTCTCACCAATTTAACTAAGTTGTTATAAACATACTTAGGTTCATTGTGAAAGAAAAATTAGCTCAAAGAGGCAAGGGATTACCAATATATGATCCTTTGAAGTCATACAAGATAGATGAAGTATCAATCTAGAGAGTGGGCAACCATAGGTCTTTAAAGCAATATTCTCATCACTTAAACTTCTTGAATCAAAGCATATACATATTATAAGTCCTTTAAAAATCAAATGATCTTGAATTCATCCACAAACTTCACACACACATCAAGATATGGTCATCAGAAGTCCAAAAACCTAATTTCAAGAGAGATGGCCATTGGATGAAGGTATTCTTGAAGTTGATGATCTCTTTCAAGCATGGAGTAAATATTCAAGATAAGAGAGCATAATTGATGATGATAGGAGTCTTCAATGACATATAACACTTTTATAATCTTGAGAGATGATGAGAGAAGGCATGGAAATAAACACATTAATCCTACCGACTCTTTGAGGAACTTGTGCACCATTCACCTACAACATTTAGAGAGCAATGGATACACATCATGGTTAATCCAATATCAATCATCACACGCAAACAATAATCATCTCTACTAGGTGTTTTGTGATATCCCAAAGGCAAACCCTAAAGATGAGAGAGAGAACCAACTTGTGATCTTTGTGCAATGCAATTGTATGAAGTATCAGAGAATCTTAGGGGAAAAAATTAGGGTATAACAGTTGTCACAACAAGGATTTAAAAAGTTGCTAAAGGAAGAAAGGAGGTAAAATTTGATGATTATCTTATAGTAGTGGATTTAGAAGTGAGTGAGAACAAGAAAGAGCATGAAGAAGTGGTGATACCTGTGAAGTTGGCTGGAGAAGATATTAAACCTGATATCAGGCTTCCATATCGCTCTAGAGTTGAAAAGAGGTACACAAAAGAGAAAAAGTTTGATAAATTTGTCAAATTTTTCAAAAAGTTGGAGATCAACAAACCTTTCTTTGAAGCACTCGAGAAAATGCCTCAGTACAAAAAAATCATGGAGAAGGTGCTGTAAAAAAAGAGACCTACAGATGATGAACAGGTACCCATTGATGAGAAGTTGTGTGCATTTACGCCTGAGAGAAGAATACCGGTCAAGCACAAGGATCCTGGATTAGTGGCAATCCCGTGCACAATAAAAGACAGGAAATTCAAAAGGGTTCTAATTCATTATGGCTCTAGTGCGAGTTTAATGCCATTATCAATCTTCAAGAAGCTCGGTATTGATAAGATATGCGGGGGAGGAACAAAATTAAAATTTGATGATCACACCATCAAGATATCGTACGGGATAGCTGAAGATGTGTTGATGGAAATTGAAATTTTTTCATTTCCAATTGACTTCCAGATCTTGGATATCCCTGAAGATGAAAAGACTCCTATCATTCTTGGTCGACCATTATTATTGACTAGTCGGTGCAATTTTGACATCGAGACAGGTAATCTGATATTAAATTTTTTTGATTAATAGATAACCTTGCAGGTGTTAGAAATCAAGAAGCACGACGCAGGTGGAAAGAATAAATCTTCCGTTGTTATGATTAAAGTAGAAGGAGAGAACACAAAGGCAAATTCTCCCTTAGAAGAAGTCTCAAGCATAATCTCTCAAGTTGCATCCATAACAACTCCCAAGTTCACTCAAGCTGTCAAGAAGAGATAGAAGCAGGTATGCAAAGGTGAGAAGATGGAAGTTGGAAATAACAAGAATCACGCAGTGGCTAGTGCTTTTGATCTAGATGAATTTTGGGTCGCGAAAAGTACAAGCAACAAGGTGTGGAGGAGAAAGTACCCCCATAAGGGGATGACCCATTCAGCCATGCGATGTTAAATTAAGCACTTCGTGGGAGGCAACCCACGCTTTTAATAACTTAGTTTCTATTTGGTTTTGTTTTGTTTGCAGATAATAAAAAAAAGAGTCTTACTTGCGAAAGCTAGGATGAAGCAATTGGTGCTGCAGTACCCTTTGTGAGTCACCTCTCTTGAGCTTGGTCTGAAACATTGAGGCCAATGTCTAGTTCATGTTTGGGGGAGGTTTTACTACTTTGTTTTTGTTTATTTACTTGTAAGGTTGATGTCAATTGTTGTGTAAGTCCACTAGTAGAAATTCTCCTGAATTTTTTTCAAAATTTTGACCGAAATTTTTGTTTTGTTTTGCGCAAGACCTTGTATTTCAATGTGATCGAGAATAATATGTTGACATAAAGGGATGATTTCTTGAGGGTAGGAAGTTCCGAATAATTTGACAATGATACGAGTCCAATGTATAGATGTATACCATAATCCTTAAAGTCGGCGAAGTACTCCTTGAGTAGTTTATATATACAGTCTGGCATAATTAGGATTCACATGTAGGTATGATTGGTCGAGAAGAAAATATAAATGGTACCAAATGATGAAAGGGCGATAAAAGTCAAGCAGCACACTATGTTGGGTAGCCCTCACCAGGTTATTCAGCCCAAAGGAGGTTGATCCTCAAACGTCGTCCAGATAAAGGACAATATATAACCGCAAGGTTTGCAAATTTCATCGATAATAAAAGGTAGTAAATGTTGCTTGTTTGGTGTTCGAACATGTGAAATTCTTGGATAGTCATGTGCATATGATGATTATCATAATTCTTAGTGCCTTAATTTGATTGTTCGAATGAAAGAGGAGGAAATTCGGAAAGAGAAAAACTTAAGAGCGAAGCATAGTTAGAGAGGTATCTACGTGTCATGTGAATAACGGATGCACTACTTTCTGAGCAATGTGAGCTGAAGTTTTGCATATGAGTACCAATTTGTTTTGATTTTCATGAGTTCTTGTAATCGTCGCTTGAGGTCAAACAACAGTTTAAGTTTGGGGGACTTGATGAGTGGTATTTATCTAGTTATTTCCACTTATTATAGTTAGAGTTTATTACCAGTGTCAAGCATTTTATTTCATTTTGTTGCATTTTATGCTTTGGTTTTGTGTTTTATTATCTTCAGGTTCAAAGGAATAAAATAGGAAAAATTGAAGCTAAAACGTGCAAGATTCAGAGTGTCAGGAGGAAGACATGGAATGGAAGAACTGAAGACCAACACGGCCCGTGTCTGCTAGCACGACCCGTGTTGGAAGATCTACCACGCCCAGTACAAAAAATAGAGTGCTGACATGAGAGGCCATGTGGCTTGGCACGTCCCATGTCAGGAGACTTGAAGCAAAAATAAAATCTTCAAAATCAGGGACCAACACAGCCAGTGTTGCCCAGCACGACCCGTGTATGTAGCGCGGAAGAAGTTTTATATTTTAGTTTTTTTAAGTGAATCTGGACTTTGGAGGGAACTTTGGACATTCTTCTTGATTAGAATTTATATGGAGAGTATTTAATTTAGTTTTTAGAATTGAGAAAGGACTTTTTTTGACCAGACGGAGAATTGAGAGGATTAAGGAAGGAAAAATATGCAACTGTTGGAGAACAAAGCCCTTTCATGAGCGGAAGCAATTGAAGATCAAAGTTCATCAATAATTTGCAATGTCTAATTTTTATGTCTTCGATATTCTTTTGAACAATAATATGAGTAGCTAAACCCCTCAATGCTAGGGGGTGTCCCTGATTTGACTTTTTAATGCCTTGAATTCTTTAGTTTGATCAATTTCATGTTTTTATTATTCAATTTAATCGTTCAAAGTTTTTATGCTTTCCTTATCGGACCAATTTGGATTGATTTATGATTAACGATTAGCTAGACCGTAATTGTTAAGGTTTGTGTACGATTATACTAGATTAGATATCACCTAGGACTAGGGATACCCTATGGTCACCGGTTAACCGTTGATAAAACGAAGACTTGATTTCATCATAATTCACTAAAGACTTAGGAATTAGGATTGAATGTTCAAAGGTTTTCCCACTAAGGACTTGGGGGAAAATAACCCAAAGGGATGGTAATTGAATGATATGAACTTGTTGAAGAAATCAAGAATGAAGTTATTATTGGGGCAATTCACACACTCACCCCTAGCATAGCACTCATATTATTCACTTTTAGAAAAAGTCAATCTTTACTTTCTATTAAGTGTCCCATTATAGAAGTTAATCAAAACCAACATCAACTCTATTGTTTTTGTTCAATTGAATTAATTATTCAACTCAGTATTTCCTACGCAGTCCTCGATATCGATACTCGGGATAAATCTCATTATTACTACATCGGTAAAAATAGTACACTTACTATTTTTTTGATCAACACATTAAAGATATAGTCTTCATAACCTTCTTATAAACACGAAGAATAGAGATTTAGTCTTTTTAATCAGGTGGATGTAAAAACATGATGTTCGACATCTTTTCACAACTCCATTGCAACACACCAAACTCAACACCACAGAACAACAACCTCGGGATGACAAAAGTATAAATTCATAAAGTCATTTGGTGTACATGAAGAAGAAGATGTCTAACACTCCCCCTCAATGCAGGAACATTCCACTTAGGGACCATAAGAGAAAACTTAATAATCACTCGCACACCCATCTAATCAATCCAAATGAAAGCTCTAGTGAGTAACCTGCAACTCTGGATAACTCGGAACACAAGGCACAATTGTGTTCAAAAATCATATGATAAGACAAAAAAAAACAAATACAATTAAAATGACTTATATACAAGTATCCTACCTAACTAAAACAAAAACAATCACTAACAACCTTCAAACTGAAAGAAAGAGCAAAAATAGTAGAAACAATAGTAGCAGATCATTTCTCCTCCTTTATTGCCAAAAATTGACATCTATGGGTACCACAAAACCATATACACGCCGTGCTTAAGCAAACCCAGACAAAACACATAAGAAATTATTTATAAGACTACAAACAAAACTTGATGATAGAAAGGAAGCAATAACCTCTATAAATACCTGAGCAATGACTTAGGAGTTAATGATTCTCGACTATAACAATGGCCTTGGTCAACGAAAGTGTTATTTGAGGATTTAAATTGCACTAAAATAAGTGTGCACCATCCAAGTCAGTTTTGAATGCCTTTATTGACTCTGGGCAGGTTCTCCTAGAATTAATAGTTCCAATAAATTTGCATATACACGTGCTAGATAACAACCATGTGCTTTAAAAGAATCCTGAACCAGATACTCTAGTTTCTTGAGAGAACATCCAAGTAAATTCATGATACACACCACTATAGATATGGTTAGAAGCTTATCATCCTACCTCACCATATTTAGGAATGCCACACCTTGATATTGATGATTCTAAGAATCTTCCAAAGACACCCATCAGACTTGATCAGACGAGTTATTTCAACACACTTTTCAAACACTTGGAGATAAAGACCTCTCTTCGATTCACATCTCTGAATAGTGATAAATAGAGAGTTTTCAGATAACACTCCTTCTAACTCTTGGATTCTTTAATGTTGAGGAAATGTCCCAACATTTTCTTAGACAATAGCACCTTTCTCCTTCACAATAGTGATCAATTTCTAGACTATCATCACTTTGCTGAATTGGAATTTTCAGAGTATAAGGTTCATAACAATAAAACTTTTACCAAATAACAGGCTTCCAAAGGACATCTTCCTTAAGTCTCATGACACTATTTGTGTTAATTTTTATGGAAGGCCACTTAAAATTCCTTTTACTTCCTACTTTTTTATAAGGATGATATGCCCAGCTCAAGAATCTTCCTTTCTGATGTCTAACATGACGTTTAGAAACTATAACTTAGTTTGACTTATGATGGAACTAATCTTTCATCCTTCTAAGTATCTTCTTGATAAACCCTTCAAAGGCTGTTTGGATTTTTCACACCCCTCCCATCAACACAAAACATTTCCAACTACTTGAACAATTTACCAGTTTAGGGAACATAAACAATCCTTTCTTATGCAGATTACAAGGGATGTACACACGTCCTTCTTCCTCACTCAGAGGACGAGGCATCAAATTTTATCTTCATATATACTTTTTCCCTTCAGAATCATAATATTAAGTAAGAAGAAAATCTTCTCATACATGACCACACAAATATGACACCTTTTGATCAGATGTCAGAGGGGATGTCCTCTATATTTGAACTTATCCTCCATGAAGAACCATATAAAGATAAAGAACCTCCACTAGAAGATAAAGCCCAACCTCTCTATTCATACTTACATGGATCAAAAATAACATGACCTTCACAATAATTAATGTGTGGATCAACCCTCTTGTCTAAGACAAATTTCTTATAATCTTCCTGGATACATTACCCAAAGGCTATTTCAAGTTCAATATGGAAAAGTATTTAACCATGCATGATCAACACTACTATGCCATTCCTTTCAACATGATTATGCACAATAATATTTGTCTATCAGAGGTGTTGCAATAGAATACACAATCAACAACCAAGGTAACAGAGCAACACCAGGTCAAATATACTTATTGCATTAACCAAGATAAAAATATATTCTTAACATGTCGCGACATTATTTATGGCACCTGTTGATAGTGGAAGTAGTCCAACCACAACAGAGACTTCCTCAATCCTGCTAAGCAATAATTTAAAGAATACCAAAATTCTCCCCCTAAATCCATTTAGCATAAGCAGATACAATTAAGACCAACCATAAAAAATTGTCATCCTTCTACAAAACAACCTTTCAAAGGAAACTAGATCACATTGTTTTTCTCTTATTGGTATGCCAAGAACATAACTTTCTAAAAACCACACATCCAAAGACATAAGGAACTACCAGAGGTTTTATATTAGACACACGGGAAGCGGATAAAAAACTCCCCATTCCTCCTCTAGCACAGAAAGACCGTGGTACGTCCTTGAGGGGGAGTGTTTACTATTTATGATATGGGGAGTAATGATGCTATCTGAAACTGTATGGCATATTACTTTGGTAATAAGCTACTTTGTGTGCTTGATTTATTTTCAAGCATATGCCACCTATGTTGTAGTACTTGCAATCCAAGGTCCTTCTACGTTGAAAGAGGTCTGAAGAGATGTCGAGACACCTATCTCTAAACAAACACACAATGAACAAGGAGTAAACAATATAAATGATGCAGAAAAGTAAATAACACACATGATTATTAACCAAGTTTGGTACACAATAACACCTACTTTGGAGGCTACCAAGCCAAGGACGAAATACAGTAAATTGTATCAATCCAAAGTTAAATTGTCCCATTTAGAACTTCTTACTTAATCACTACCCCTGCTATATTTATTCCTAAGACTCGCCAAGGTATGAGATCCCTCTCAATTCCCTTTAATCACCACAATGTTTGAACAATTCTAACACTTAGAACACTTTTGAAGAAACACTTCAAAGACAATACTTAGACAACAGTCTTGACTAAGAAAAATTCTTAGATTTTCTTAAAAGCTTCCTTCAAGAAAAATAATCATATATATGCTTAAAGCTTTATGAGTGATTCATTGGTATCACTAAACTAACAGTCCTACTTAAGTGTTAAACAATACATGAGTAGCTCACAATAAATACAATCCCACTGACCTATGGAGTGTACCACAAAATCGATGGAACAAAAACCCTAAAGGTTAATAAACATTACAATATGTTTCATACATACATTAGGTTGGAACCCTTCTATTTATAACAATCTTATTGCTGGATTGGGCTTCAAAACCGCAACTGACCTGTAGCAAATAAGGCTACATATATATCTCCTAAAACTTAGGATAACAATAAATAGTTTCCTAATTTATCTCATAATTAGAAACTGACACAAATCCGCCATATCAAATTCAATCTTACAACTGCATACATATGTGATGTCGAATGATTCTGCATATGACATCATTATTCGACATGTTTGTCCTGATTTCTTCATCTTGGACTTACACGTATAATATCCGAATATTACCAGAATATTTAGGCTTTATACCATAGAATACAACCCCAGCCAATCTTTCGAATGATCTGAATAGGACATAATATTCAACGTTATTTCTCTCCAAGTTAGAACATCCTATTTATTTGTTTTACTATAATAAATTCCAACGATAAAAAAGAGAACTAACACTTTAAATTCAAAAGAAAAAAATTACATGATCTTATGATGGTTTCTGATCTATGGTGATTTTATTTGATTTTTTTATTTTCAATTTAGGTATTATTTTAAAACCTTTTTTATCTTCTTGCTTGATTTTAAATAGTTTAAAATTAGTTTAAAATTTTAAAAAATGGTGAAACAATTTTATAAAAATATAATAGGTCATATACAATTTTTTATGGTCTCACTTCATTTTTATTTGATGATTTGATTAGACTTAGATATTTTTTTTTTATTTCCATTTAAAATCAATTTTAAAATTAATTTGTTAATTGTTTAATTGCATTATAATATAGTTTGACTTTGTTAACTAGTTGGCCTTGGTTTATAGTCCATTTGATCACAAGTTTCCTCAACCTCATTGGATATTGGTCGTAGATGGGGTGAAAACCGTAATCCACCAAAATGGATGAACAATGTTGAGTAAACTTGATCAAGACCTTGGTCCACTATGGATTTATATTTTGTTTTGTTCACTTCATCTCTACTCCATCTCTTTCTTTCGTTTTCTTTTTGGATCAATTGGACGATGATTGACTCGTCTTTGTTTAATTGAATTTAGATTGGTATTTGATAAACTTTCATCATTTCAAATATACCTATAATTGATCAAATGATTACTCAAGGTACTTTGAATTAGTGAAATTTTCCCTAAGGTATAATGAAGGATTTGATTGATGTAATGATCTCACTATCTTGATTTAGGTCTTGATCCACATTTTTTTTACACATGGTAGATGTTTTCAGAGAACGATTTCTATCATATCTATAACATGCATGGTACATAAATTGTTATTGACTGATCTTGGATAAGTGCAACTTCTACATAAGTTCACTTCTTTCTTAACATAGCGCTGAATTTGTCTTGAATCAGAAAACTAACATATTAAATTTATCACTTTAGTCATTTAATTTATGTCTTTATTCTATTCCCCTTTATTTTAGCATCTTCATCACCCTTGTCATTTATCCTTTTTCTATTTACTTTATGTTGATTGCGAATTTGTGTGTCTTAAAGAATCTAGACCGCAAGTATACAGTCCTATCGCGCGTAGCTTTAAACATTATTGAATCCCAAGGGACTAAATGTCGAACTACCGCTATTTTAGGTTACTACATAAATATAAGGCTAATAATGTAATTAATTTGGGGTTTCAGGGAACCTAACTGGATAGAGTCTAGTTTAGATTCAAGGAGAGATATCGGTATGTAATGGTCGGGCTTCGGGAATTTAGCAACTCATTGAGTCAACTCAGATTATTAAAACAGTCTTCAGTAGAAAATATTTGTTTGAAAACCCTCTTCTCACAGTCTCGTGTTTATTGATTTAGATCCTATAATCAAACCCAAGTGAGCCCTCTCGTTGTATCATTTAAAGTTTGGAAATAGTTTTTGAAAATGAATAAGATCTAATTAACTTAAAATCGCTCTTGCTATATTTTAAGTTAATGCACAATTACTACTCTCCAGTTATTATCTCAAACACTCGTTTTATTGATCATAACTTCTATCTGTATTTTACTCTCACAATAAAACAGTTGATGTTTAAAACTAGTAATTGAAACCAGAAAATCATTCTTTAAAAGGAATATAACAAATGGCATTGCTGAACCCTGTCGGCTATATGACCTTACATACCGATAAACTAATTTAGCCTAACATGTTATAAAATTTAATAATAGGCAACAAAAATAAATAATATCGAATAAATTAAACCCAAGCATATCAGAAATTTTTTGGCAGTAATAAATTAAAACAATTAAATTTAACGTGAAAATAAAATTGCGGAATATTTGGCTAAGTGTCAGGTGTCTCCCACAGGTCGGTGATATCTGCCTTTATTGCTCTGAAAAGTAAAAGCGAGAAAGAATATAAAAGCACAATTCAAACGTAAGGTTAGCATCAACAAAGGTTCGCAGCAATTCCCGATGTGGAAATTACTACGAGAAAATAGAAGCAGAAACAAAATAAATAAACTAAACCAGAATCTGTAAATAAAACTCAAAAAAATAATCACTGGAAAATTTGGTAGAGTAACAGTAAAGTGAAGAGAGAAAAGAATTGTGTGAAAAGTCAAGTACAACAACTTATTTATTGATGTGAAGCTGGCTTTAAAGTAGGAACTTTGAGGGATTTTCTCCTCTGGAATTTCCGTTGTAGCGATCGCTACGGACTATTAAAGAGAGTGCGACGGTCGTCACGATTTGCTTGGAGAGGAAGCCATGCTTCCTGCTTTGTCGTGGCCGTTACAGCTTGCGTGGTGAGGATGTAACAATCGTTACCCCTTGCGTGGACTAATGGCTTGTTGTGTTGGGCTGGGCCTGGCGCTTCTTCTTATTTCTTTCTATTAAAAGCCTTTTTTACTTAATAATACACCCCTATTTTGCCATACACTACATATTTGCATATTTGTTACTGTTTTGTGGATTTTAAGTATGATTTGCTCGACTTTTCTAGACATTCTTCGCACATGCCTTGTAAACATTAAATTCCTAAAAACTTAGAAAATACCGGCATAATAAGAATAAAGATTAATTTCATTAATTAAAATGCGGACCGACTTTCTTTCTAATATTAGAAAGGTGGAACTAGGCCCCGACACTAACGATACAAAAATGACACGAAACCATAGAATGTGAAAAAAAATCCTCCACCCTATGTAACCTAGTCCGAATCATGCTATCATAGCTCAACCTAAATATCTTCGTTCGACGTCAACCATTTTCATTCTAGTGCAATCACATTAAGCCCTTTATCTCTCGCACGCACATAATAGAGTATCCGGTTAGTGATTCTAGTCATTTATGCATGGGGTTCTGGTACACATGTTGGTAACCCTCTTTCTTTCCCAGATTATAACTCTCAGGGGATAGAACCGTGGTCTAGCCTACCAAGTTCAGCACCAGATACCACTGAACAGGCTTACAACTGGTTGTTACATAATTTTTGTAGGTTCCGAAATTGTTGGATTAAATGACCTGGTGAGGGTCACCTAACTTAATTATCGCATTCCCTATTATATTATGATGTTTAAAAATTTAATTAGGACTAGTCATTTATATTCATCGGCTCCCTACGTAGTTTATGGATAAGACGGTGCCGACAACTAGTATAAACTACTCGGGGTTGATCCAAAATTAAAATTTAAGGTTTTCAGTATCATAAGTACTCAAACTGATCTCGCATAATTTGAAAGACTTAGGTCTCAAGGCGATATTGTTTTTTTCAAATTTTTTCCAAAAATTCTTATGTAGCCTAATTGTGAGCAACCTATATAATTTTCGAATGTACTGAGCTAATGCCTCGAGTAAATATTTTTGTTATGGTTCAAGAAAAGTGTGGAAGCACGAATAACTACAAAAATGATTGCTCAATTGAAATCAATCTGACAAGAAATTATTTTATTGATACAAAAAGGGAAATAACAGAAGTTCAAAGCTGACTTACTAGGAAATTAAAAATAAAGGTTTCCTCCCCTATACTTAAACTGGGCATTGTCCCCAATGCGATAATAAAAGTGAGAAAAGAAAACTAACAGTAAACTAAGAAAATAAAAATACAAGAAAACGGCGGTTTTTGGACACTGAGGTAACATTCTAAGGTTTCCCAAATAGGGTAAACTCCACAATCATGTGGAACTACCTAATGGCGGGGTTATGAATCTCTGATGAGTGTCTAGGAATAGAGCTCTCCTGTCGCATATCAGATATCTCTCTCCAAAAACAGCCCAGTTGGCTGTCCATAAACTGGTCATCTGGAATCTCAATGACAGCATCAACCCTAATAGGTTAATCCAATAGAGCAACAAGTTCATGGATGGTGAACCTGTGAGTAAAACCAAACAATATGAATGAATCCAAACCTCTGACCAATCCTAAACCAATATCAGGGTTGTAGTGCAAGAAACTGAGGAACTTCAGCATCAGGTTACGGTAGGTAGGCTGATGATGATGACAGTGTGGGATCATGCACAAAAATGGTGGGATGCATCCCTCTCTGAACAAGCAACTCATAACTCCTTTGTTGAGCATCATTCACGAAGGCAACAAGCATACTATCATAAAATACATAGCTAAAGTCATTGAGGAAGAAATGTGAGTGAATCACGTAAGTAAATCAAAATATTTTTAAAATTAGCGTCGACCTAATGCCTAAAATTAGAAAACAAGAAAAGAATAGAATATTTTTTATAAAATTTAAGAAAAATAAATTAAAAAATTTTAGTAAATGAAAATTTTAATAAAAATGGTGGGTTGCCTCCCATAAAGTGCTTTGTTTAACGTTGGAATCTCGACCTATTTTGAAAATCGAAAAATCAATTTGGTGACTCAGCCGACAACTGTATAAGTTTCATACAAGCCGAGTAGTCCCTGTTTTCTATACCATGGTAGTGCTTCAAATTCTGCCCGTTTACAATAAACGGATCACTTGCTTTTCCTTTAATTTCAACAGCACCACTTGGGAGTACTTTAATAACTTCAAAAGGTCCTTACCATATAGAACGAAGTTTTCCTCGAAAGAATTAAAGTCTGGAGTTAAACAGAAGTACTATATCACCCTCATTGAATTTTTTCCTAAAGATGCGTCTGTCATGCCATTTCTTAGTTCGTTCCTTGTAGATTTTGGCATTCTTGTATGCATCTAGCCTAAGTTCTTCCAATTCATGGATGTCTAGAATTCTCTTTTCTCCAATAGCTTTGTAACTCAGGTTCAGGGCTTTACTGGCCCAATAGGATTTATGTTTGAGATCTACTGGTAGATGGCATGATTTACCTTAGATTAGTTTGAAAGGTGTAGTTCTGATGGTTGTCTTGTACGTTGTTCTATATTCCCATAATGCTTCATGTAGTTTAGATGACCAATGTTTCCTAGATGTGGCAACATATTTCTCATGTATTTGCTTAATCTCTCTATTAGAAACTTCCACTTGCCCGCTTGTTTGTGGGTGGTAAGATGTTGCTATGCGGTGTCAGACTCCATACTTCGCTGTGCGTTTATAAAAAATTATGAAATGAAGTGAGAGCCACCATCACTTATGACCAGTCTCGGCACACCGAATCTTAGAAAGTTATGTTTGTGAATAGTCTAATCAATACATGTGCATCATTTGTTGGAAAAGCTACAGTCTCTATTCATTTAGATACATAATCTACTGCAACAAGTATGTAATTGTTGCCAAAAGAAGATGGGAAAGGTCCCATAAAGTCAATTTCCCACACATCAAAGATCTCTACTTATAGGATGACCTTTTGAGGCATCTCATCATGCCTAGATATGTTACCAGTGCGTTGACACCAATTGTATTTTATAATTGCAGCACAAACATTTTTCAAAAGACTAGGCCAATATAGACCAACCTGTAGGATTTTTGCGCAGGTCTTTGAAGTGCTGGCATGTCCATCATAAGGGGATTCATAACAATGAGAAATTATGTTATCTATTTCACTCTCTGGAACGCCCTGACGGAAGATATCGTTGGGGCCTCGCTTGAATAATAAGGGTTCGTCCCAATAGTAGTGTTTGAGATCGTGAAAGAATTTCTTCTTTTGTTGATAAGTTAGATCGAGTGGATGAACTCTCGCTGTTAAGTAGTTGACATAGTCAGCATAATAGGGCAGTGATATCTGAGTAGATACTGCTTCCACTACTTCAGTTGTCTCGTTATTGTTGCAAAATTCAGGGCATTCTTTAGTCGAGTTTTCAGATTCCATCTGGGCTACCATGTGTTCATATGGAAAATAGTAATTGTTAGGTATCTCTTCAGGTTTAAGATTTTTCATCCTAGATAGATGGTCAGCTACAAGATTTTTGGAGACTGGTTTATCTTTGATTTCCAAATCAAACTCTTGTAAAAGTAAGAGCCATGTCAATAATCTTGGTTTGGTATCCTGTTTGGCTAATAAGTATGTAATAGATGTGTGATCAGTGTAGATAATTATTTATGCGCCTACTAGATAGGAACAAATTTTATCTAATGCAAAAACGACAACCAAAACTTCCTTTTCTGTAGTGGCATAATTTATATGTGCAGAGTCTAAGGTCCTACTTGCATAGTATATTGCATGGAGGTTTTTGTCTCTTCTTTGTCCTAGGACTACACCTACTGCATAATCGCTTGCTTCACACATTATCTCAAATGGAAGACTCCAATCATTTGGTTATATGATAGGTGCGGATATGAGAGCTATTTTTAATCGTTCAAATGGCTTTAGGCAGTCATCATCGAAGATGAATTCATCTTCTTTCATTAAGAGGTTGGTCAGGGGTTTAGAAATTTTGGAGAAATCTTTTATGAAACTTCGGTAGAAATCGGTGTGGCCTAAGAAACATCGTATTTCCCTTATGGTTTTTGGGGGTTGGAGGTTTTCTAGTACATCAATCGTAGCTCTGTCTACTTTGATCCCTTTATCAGACACTATGTGTCCAAGTACAATTCCTTGTTTTACCATAAAATGGCATTTCTCCCAGTTCAACACTAGGTTTACTTGTACGCATCCGTCCAGTAACTTTTCCAGGTTTGACAAGCATCCTTCAAAACATTGCCCACATACAGAGAAATCGTCCATAAATACTTCCATGATGTCATTTATGAAATCAGCAAAGATGGACATCATACATATTTGGAATGTTGTAAGCGCATTACATAGTCCAAACGACATTCGTCGGTAAACAAACGTACCATAAGGACACGTCAATGTAGTCTTTTCTTGGTCATCAGGGTGGAAGGACTTATTCCTTTTAGATCAACAATGTTATATCCTAAAGCAGAGGAATATTTTCATAAAACATGCAATAGTTTTTCAGTCTCAATTTGTCCCAAGTCTGCGTGAGTATCACTGGTCTTTTAAGTTTGGGATCTAGGAATTCGTATCTTAGGGTTTTGGGTAAAACTTTAAGTTCCAAATTGGGTTTCTTTGGACAAGGCATATTAATTGGTGTCACTGCTAGACATTCACTTAAGTTGTCATCTCGATATTTGGGACACCAATTATTATTTTGAAAGATCAGGGGCATCAAAATCTTCATAGTTTCAGAATGAGTTTCTTTTCTTGACTCCATCTTTTTGATATATTCGTATGTGATGTGTAACTGATAGCACGTATCATCTATAGCTGGGGCTTCCATGAATTCCGTCAAGATAAATTCGACTCTCTCTTATCCAACTCCAAAAGTTAGCTTTCCTCTTTTAACTTCTATAATAGCTCTAACTGTGGATAAAAACAGTCTTCCCAGTATTATAGGAGTAACAATGTCTTCATTAATGTCCATAATGATGAAATCTGTAGGGATACAAAATTGACCTATGCGCACCAGAACATTTTAAAGAATTCCTACAGGGTGTTTGACAGAACGATCCTCTAGTTATACCGACATCTTAGTCGGTGTTAATTCTCCCATATCAAGCTTTTTGTATATGGACAAGGGCATAACACTGATAATAGTGCCTAAGTCGCATAGAGCATTTTTTATGAAAAATTTACCTATATTTCAGGGTATAGAGAAGCTTCTAGGATCCTTTAGCTTTTGAGGAATTTTGTTCTGAATGATTGGGCTACACTCAACAATGAGTGTAACCATCTCGTTATCATCTATCTTTTTCTTGTTAGACAAGATTACATTAAGAAACTCAACATACAAGGACATTCAGTTGTTTCAAAAGTTCTACAAATTTCTGAAATTTCCTTGCACATCTAGATTGAGTGAGTCTTTGAGGATAAGGGATTGGTGGTTTATAAGGTGGCAGAGGCACAAAGGATTTTCTTTTTCTATTGTCTCTCCATCACCTACCTTCTTCTTCTCGTTTGGTTCACTTTCCTTCTCAGTTCTTTTTCCAGAGCTTTGGGACATGGCTGGATTCTTAAGTCTAGGATCAGTTGGTCCATCGTATTCATCCCCACTTCGCAATATGATAGCATGAGTGTGTCCTTTCGAATTCTGCTGAGGTTGAACTGGAAGTGTATCTACAGGCGCAATAGTAAGTGCTTGTAGTTGGGCTACTTGTGAAATATAGGTTTCTAACATTTTGTTATGGGTGGCTAGAGCATCTACTTTGTTCACTAACTGTTTTATTTGCTTACTTGTGTGAATGTTTTTATTTAGGAAATCCTTGTTAGTTTGAGCATGGGTAGCTATAAAAATTTCCATCATTAGTTCAAGGTTAGACTTCCTAGAAATATTAGGACCGACTGCAAGTGCTTTTTGATATCCTGGTGGTACAGTAGGTGCTTTGCCAGACACATACAACACATTGTTGTTATTATATGAGAAATTGGATTATTCTTCCATCCTGGGTTGTATGTGTTCGAGTATGGGTTTCCTTGAGCATAATGCACTTGGTTAGTGGGAGTTCTGTTGTACCCCAAAATTTACCCTCTTCATTCTTGTATTTCTGGCTTACAATTCGACTGCATAAGCATACATGTGGTCGCATACATAACATTGATCATGATGTTACCAGGTACAAGGTATCCCAAATGCCAAAATAACAAGAAAATATTTCATTCGCTTATTTCTTAATAAAGTGAATTTTGGGTTTTCGGCGCGTTTTGGACACTGCAGAAGGCGTATCTCTCAGCTCATCGGGTAATTTTTGATGATTTACGACTGGTGATTCCATCTCATTATTATCTACAACTTTCGTTTGAAATCTGGAAGAAAATTGTGTGAGGAAGGTCCCAAAAGAAATTGATTTCTCTAGAGGATTAAATTGAATTTTAGTGTTGAGCCGTGCGTTCTGCCAACTTAATAGTTCATATCGCTTAGCTGGAAACACAGAATTGAGTGGTACCAATTACTAAAATTCCTTATCGATGTCCCCTACAACTTTCATTTGCACATCGAGAGCTGATGCCTCACCAATCAATACCAGAATTTTATTCTTCGGGGTTGATTTTGAGCTAAACCGAGCAATTTTCATCTGATACGCGAACTTCGAAAAATCATATCTTTCTCGTTTTTTATCAAAGCGAGGTGAGACCAGTGCTAAAAGTTACTAAATTTTGTTAGCTTTGATTATCTCAGAGATACTCACTTGCAAGTTTTGATCAGAAGACCCTCGTTCGAGGCATTTTCTCCGAACAGCGCATTGAAAATTCTGCATGTGTCAGTAGTCTTGACCGTTCACCCGATCAAGTCGAAATTTTAATTCACGCAAGCAAAATGAACATTAGAATTCATGCCTTGATTGTTTTCATCAAATGAACATTAGAGTTGTTGTTACAACTTGCATTCTTAACATGTTCCTGCATTAATTATTGGCACATGAACATTAGAATTGTTGTTTCAACTTGCATTCTTAACATGTTCATACTGTAATACTTGATACATGAACATTAGAATTGTTGATTCGACTTGCATTCTTAACATGTTCATACATTAGTTCTGGATATATGTGAATTGCATTTGTTGCTTTAATTTGCATTCCTCACTTGCTCACGCATTTGAATAACATCTAGAACATTGGAATCGTTGCCTTAAATTGCATTCCTCACATGTTCATGCATTTGATTTTCATTTATGACCATTGGAACTGTTGCCTGATTGTATGGGTTGACCTTTGGCATTGAGAATAATCGTTGCCTGATTTTCATCAAAATAGGGAAGTTCAGGAGGTTACAGACCACGCTTAGTGCCATTAGGAGCGCTAAGTGCCTAAGCTACTGACTTTTGTGTTGCAGGTCGTGCTAAGCGCCAAACTTTCTATTTGTGTCGCGCTTAGCGCCATATACCAGGCTTAGCGCGACCTTGAACTATTTTTTCTGTTCTTTCTTAATTCCATGTGCAAACAACATGTGTTATGTCATTCCTAACCATTGCTTGAGATGTCTTTAATGCAGGAGCTTGCGTTGTACACACGTATGACACCTTTAATCAATGTTTCACGTTTGTATAGCCATGTATACGTCCTTTTTGCTTGCTTTTTGGGTCTAACTCCCTTCTTGCAGGCATATCCCAAGTGGAAAATGTATACACATGTTCCTTTCCTTGTGTGCATACGAGTACATTCTATTATCCGCTTGTGTGGTTCTCTTGCAGGGGTTATTGCTTCGGATGTGTATGAACGCGTATTCCGCTTATTTTTGATACCTTGAGTTCTTCTCACCAATTTACTCTTATTGTGTCGCTGCAGTACTTGAATTTTTTCAGAGTATTTCTTTAGCTCACAGTGCTCTTCGGATTTTATATCCGTTTGGTAGTTTCTACACCATTTATCGCATTCTCTTACATATTTCCTAGAAATTATGAGAATTAGGGCTTTACAACTTTCTTTTCCTATGAGAAGTAGGAATAGAGATGTATGATGGGGCTTCCGTAGTTGAAGCATGTTCAGGAACCCCTTTAGTTTATTTAAAGACCCGTTTAGGGCGCTTTGTTTGCTAATTGTGTTTGGTTTGTTTAAAGTCCTCATACGTGCATAAGGAGGCGCCTTTCATTGTGTTTACAATTGTGCTTGCATAGGTCAGAAGTGGTTGGGACACCCGACGTGGCATCACCAAGCAAAGTCCCGCTTTTATATTTCCTGCTATCGAGTCAATGATATATGGGCAACCGGAACGGGTCGGCAGTCGTCCACCGTAGTTCTAGTTCGTGTTTGTATGGTGCACACAAATCTTGTTACTATTCCTATTGAGTTGATCACAAAAGTGGCTAGAGTCCCTTATTCTGAATCTCCAATCACTCCTGGGGTTCGCATTTACTGCTGAACTCGCATCATTTGTTCTGTGGGATATGCCTACAAATTGTTTGACATTTGCTTGTGCATTGCATTGCTTGTGTGCTTCTGCCAAAGCACTTGATTGCTTCATCCCCATGCATCCATTGGTTCTTCAACCAAGACGGATATATGATAGATTTCCCCTAGGGATGCTCGGTTAGGGTAGATTCTCGAGCCTAGACATTAGGATTTACATCCTTTGCATGTTGACATAGGTAGAGATTCCCTTACATCCTCAACTATAGGTCCAATCTTTGCATGACATAACTAGGGATACTACTAATTTGTCTCCCTTTTTTTTGCTTGTTTTTGCATCCTTGCATGTAATTAAAACTAAAACTTGCTTTCTTGTCTTTTGAAAACAAAACACTTAATAATGGTTTGAACTCCTTTTTCAAGGTAAAAGAAACCAACCAAGGCAAACTCTTTTCGCCTTTGTGCGCTTTTCTTTTGTGTTTAAAACCTTTTGCACAAGTAAAAAACACAAAACCCACCAAAACAAGTGAGCCAAACTACGACGCTTTGACTTTCTTATTGCACGCGGGAATACGTAGGAATCTTGTCACGGGGCTCGATCGAGCACAACTTGTAAATACTTCCTTCTTTTCCCCGTGGTTTCTTTATTTTCCTTTTCTTTTGCATGCATTGTCGCATTTGAGCATAGATAGATATAACACACCCTTTAGCTAGAAAATAGAAGTGGATACCATAGAGTACTACGGGCGTGTGGGGTGCTAATCCCTTCCCCTTGCTAACTAACTCCCTTACCTAGATTCTCTCGATTTCTTGGTCCTAGGACCATGATTTCTCCCTTTCAAGTTTACTCGATGTTTTCCTTTCTCCTTCGTGAGATAAAAGACGTTCGATGCCGACTCCATTGATACGCCCCTATCAGTCGGAAGTTCAGCCGGGTGGTTTCAGCTTGCGACTCCACTAGGGACAGTTGACCTATTGCTGGTCCGTGCAGGATTTTATCCTAGGTTTTATTTTCATGTTCATTGGGTGTTTATCTATTTACTCGCTTTATTGCATCATCCTTTGTATGCTTTGCATTTCATTCTATATGGCATCTTTATCGCTTTCATATATCCTATACATTGTCCACTACTGTGCTGTGATATTTTGGGGCGGGTGTTACAAGAGGTAAAATGCCCATTACCCAGGTCAGAGACATGTTGGATAGACAGATGTTCATGTGAAATCCTGCGTTCATTTGACGCGTGTGAAGACACAAGAATTAACATGTTAGATAGACAGATGTTCCGTGATCTCTGGTATTTTCTATGTATGTGGTATTTTCTAACGCTGCCCGTGTTATTCATATTCAGCCCGACCATTGGTATTTTCTGGATTTACGCTATTTTCTGATGTTACCCCTTGGATGTTCAGATTTGGGCCGAAGCTCTGACCGTGTTACATATGACTTGGTTCTGTTATCCGCACGGAAGTGGTTCAATATTCAGGATACATGAAGGCCAATGTGCATTGCATTCAGGTTTTCTTTTTTCTTTTTGCATTTTCTTAACATGCATATTTTTTTCATTTCCAGTATTGTCTAAACTTTTAAGTCAAGTTGTGGGTCATTCGTTGGACGATGGATACTGAGAGAAAAGCTAATCATCGTCACAACGTGGTTTACAAATTCCACATGCCGAATCTTGATGGTCTTTTCCTGTTGATTAGGAGATCTACTTCAGAGAGCCTTGATATGTTTGCAAAATACTATGGAAGAATTTTATCTTGTTTGAAGTCTCCTCTCACTGAGCATCAAAATGATGGATTGCTAGCTTACTTCAATTTTATAACCGCTAATTGAGATGTTTCGTGTTCCCAGATTATCTCCTAGAACCAACTTTGGAAGAGTACTCCACTATTATGAATATTTCGATACTTCATCAGGTTCCTTTTCATCCTGCTATGGAAAAGCCTGATAATCGTCAGATAGCTGCTTCCCTTTGTTTGGGAGAATCTATTGCGAAAGCTCACGTCGCTAGTAAGGTGAAGGTAGATGGTTTCCATTTGAGTGTGCTGCTGAAATAAGCTCATCTTAAAGATGACAAGAAAGAATGGAAGGCATTCAACGCTATCTTGGCATGTTGCATCTACAGTGTGGTCTTGTTTCCAAATGAGATTGATTCCATCGATAAGAATGTTATGTCTCTGTTCATTCAAAAGAACCCTATGCCGACGCTCTTGGGAGATGTCTACCATTCCATCCACTCGAGAAGCTATAAGGGCAAGGGAGGGGTTAATCATCTTTGTGCACCATTACTATACCATCGGTTTCAAGGTCTTCTTCCTCAAAATAGTAGATTTGTTGAAACTTAGAATACTTCATGGTGGTTACCAAGATTGATGGGTCTTTCTGACAGATATCTTGATAGGTATAAGGATGCTCTATCCAAGCCTGAGTATAAAAAAGTGACTACCCGATGCAGAAATTTCCCTAATGTAGCTCTCATTGGGATAAGGGGAGGTATTAACTATAATCTAACTCTTTCCATAAGACAATTGGGGTATGCCTTGAAGGATCCACCTGAACAAAGGCATATGAAAGAGACTTTGTATTATGGTATGCCCGATGACACAGGGGCGATGCTTAAAGCTATCCATGCTTGGGGAAGTATCCATATTGAAGGGGTGCCTTACTTTGGCAAAAAGGATTACATTGCATATGCGCCTTACACCCAATGGATTCTGAAGAAGAATGAAGAACGTTGTTGGCCTTTTTCCATACAAGCTCATTTGTATCCTCAATAATTTGAAGTGCCTGATGCCGTACCAATAAGGGATTATGAGTTGATGTGTGTTCTGAATCAGTGTTTGCTTGAAGAAAATGAAACTCTGAAGGTAAAACATCACATGATTACTCAAGAGAAGAATCAACTAACTCATGAGCTCAAATACTTCAAAGGAGAAGCCTCCGATGCTGCAAGAAAGAGATCAAGAGTTGAAGATCATCCTACTCCTTCCGCGGATCTTAAGAAAACCCTCCTCGAGGTCAAAGAGAGGTACAAGAAGAAAAGCCGAGACTTTGAGGCTCTTAAAGTTTCTAAAGCAAATGTGGAAAAGAAGTACAAGGCCCAAATTGTAGACTTGAAGAAGAAAATGCATAATCATAAGTTGGCGTATGAATCTGTATCCATGAGAAAGAAGCCCAATTATCCCTTTCCGTTGGACATTTGGAACGCTTCAAGACTCAGATGGGATCGCAAGATGCCGAAGGATTCTCTATGTCTGATTTTTAGACTTAGGCTTTATTTTCTTTTGCGAGAAATCACCACCAGGCCTGTTGATGGGATTATTCCTTTTATTGTATGATTTGAAAAATAGTTGTTCAGACGTTTGTAAGCTTCTTTGTTTTTGATTTAATGATAATTAGACTTTCAGTTTCCATTGTCTTGTTTAATCCTAAAACTTGAGTCAAAGTGTTAAGAATCCTGGAAATGTTCAAATATGTCATTGCATGCTTAAAATTGCAGGCATAACATTCATATATGTACATGCCATGCATAACAGGTTTGCGGTGAAATTCTTATCCTCGGCTTCTGCTTTTATTTAGTATAAAATTGCAAACTTCCACCGTTACCTGACTCATAACAACGAATGAAAACAAATGAAACAACTTCAAGCAAAAGTAGCAGCAATGAAAGCGTAGATGGAGGCGCAGATGACTCAGTTCATGAAGGATATCGCTAACATGAACTGAGGGCAACAAGAGTTGAGGGCTTTGGTTGAAAGGTCTCTTCCAGAGGATGACCGTCGCAATCCGTTTGATGATGCTTCTATGGGGCAGACGTGTGTTGAGCATGAGGCACATAATGCTTATTTGGGTGTTAACGACCACCTTCGTGGTCAGGGTCTACATCCCCATGGTCGTTTCCCGCCTCCACCATCTAGTCCGCCTCACGGGTCTTATTTCTTTGACGATGGGATGCAATGGCATAGTACTCGGGGTCGTCCTCATTCCTAAGGCCCAGATGTTGATCAGAATGATGAAGCTTATTCTGCGAATGGTAGTGAAGTTGATTTCCTGGCTGATGATCAAAGGTATCGTTTGCTTGAGGAAAGGTTGAAGGTTGCTGAGGGACAAAATTTTTCGGGTTTGGACCTATCTAATTTGGGGTTGGCACCTAGATTTATACTTCCTCCAAAGTTTGATGTCCATGTGTTTGACAAATACAATGGGGCGACTTGTCCAAAAACTCATATCGCTGCTTATTTTGGCAAGATGGAAGTGTATATTGTGGATGAAAGGCTGCTCATGCACTTTTTCCAAGAGAGTTTGATTGGAGCATCACTAGAATGGTATATGCATCTTGAGAGAAGTTACATCAGGACGTGGTGCGATCCTGTGAATGCTTTTATTCAACAATACCAGGTCAACATTGACATGGCTCTGAACCGTACGCAGTTGTTGGGTCTGTCTCAGAAATCAGTTCAAACATTCAAAGAATATGATGAAAAATGGAGGGAACTTGCTGCTAAAGTTCAACCACCCATGGTCGAGCGATAAATGATTAACATGTTTACCAGCACTCTATCTGGACATTATTATGTTGCTTATAGTACTTCTGCAAGCTTTTCTGAGATGGTTCTCTATGGTGAACGGATCGAGAGTGGGCTGAAATCTGGTAAAATCCAATATTTAGAGGGAGGAAGTTCCTCTGGTGTGAAGAAAGCATATAGTGGTCATCCTAAGAAAGAAAAGGGAGAAGGCAATACTGAATATGGTGGCAAAAGTAAAGCACAGGTCAATGCAGCGACTATCTCCGCTTCTCAACCAAAAGCTCAGTAAGCACCTCATCAACAGAATCAGAGGCAACCAGAAAATCGTACTCCTAGGAGGTTTAATGTTATTCCGATGATTTATGCCAATTTGTTTGCCTGCTTGAATGATCTCAAGTTGGTAGTGCTGAAGGCTGCATTTGCGCCTCCTTCGTTGGACAAGCGTCCCAGAAATTATGATGCCAATGCTAGTTGTGAGTTCCATTCTGGAATGTTGGGTCATAGTATTGAGAATTGTTACGCATTCAAATGCAAAGTACAAGACTTAATTGATTCCAAGACTATTGAATAGGATGCTCGGCCGCAAGCTGTTGGACCTAATGTTACCCAAAACCTGATGCCGCGTCATGGGGTTGTTCAAGCCGTAATGGAAGATGGGGAGGTCCTAAATATGATAATGGTTGTTGACTTGGTAAAGACACCACTTTCTTTTGTCAAAAATACTTGATCGAGATAGGTATTTTTGCTGGTTGTGAAGCTGTTTGTGAAAGGTGTCCTCATTGTTCGAACGGATGTGTAAATCTGAAGTATGGTATTCAGTACCTTATTACTAGCAGCCAATTCGAATTGGATCGGATCAAAAAGGATAATAAGGTTGGAATACACGATATATCTGTGATTACTATGCCTTATTCTCCGATTGTTATATCTGCACCAACAAAACCTGTTCCGTTTCCAATTACTAAACCCGATCCCTTGCCGTATGAAAGTGACAAAGTTGTGCCATGGCATTATGGTCAGATGTTTATTATCATGGTGTGAAATAGGAAGATGTCTCCTCCTATGCTAAGAAGGATGACATGTTGGATGTTACTAATGCCGATAACTTTGCTGGATGTGGCGGTATGACGAGAACTGGTCGAATATTCTCTAATCATGTGATACAATACAATGCAAAAGCTATGGCTAAGGCTAAGGGCAAGCAGCCCATGAAGAAACCAGAACTGCAGAGCGCCAATCCTGACCTGGAGAAGGATGTGGAGGAGATCATGAAATTCATTCGGAAAAGTGATTTTCGGGTGATTGATCAGCTTGCCCAGACGCCCGCTAAAATTTCTATCCTCTCTTTGCTACAAGATTTCGAAGCACATAAGAATGCTTTGATGAAGCTGTTGAGAACCGCCTTCGTGTAGTAAGAGATATCCATGGGGAAGTTTGAGAATGTGTGTGCAAGCATATCGGCTAACAACGGATTAAGGTTTAGTGATTGTGAACTTCTTCCAGAGGGCCGGAAATATAATAGAGCGTTGCTTATCTCCATGGAGTGCCGGGGCACTACTTTGTCCCGTGTGTTGGTGGATACTAGTTCATCTCTAAACATAATTCCCAAGTCAGCATTGATGAAGATCGACTATGGTGGTCTTGAACTCCGGCCTACTGATCTGATTGTTAAAGCATTTGATGGTTCCAAGCGATCTGTCTTTGGAGAATTGGACCTCCCCGTCAAAATTGGCCCTCAGTTGTTTATTGCAACGTTCTTTGTCATGGATATGCAGCCTGCATACTGTTTCCCTTTGGGCCGTCAATGGATTCATAAAGCTGGAGCGGTCACCTCCACTCTTCACCAGAAGTTGAAATACCCTGTTGATGGGAAAACTATCATAGTCTGCGCTGAAGAAGAATATATTGTGAGCTATCTTGCTTCTTTCCAGTATGTTGGGGTCAATGGCGAGATTCATGAAACTCCGTTTCAAGGCTTTGCCACAGTTCATATGTTGAAGGCCCCTCAGTAGAAAGAGGTTAAGAAAGACAAGCCGGAATCTTCCATGGCATCTTTGAAAGATGCAAAAGTTGTGGTTGAAGCTGGACGCCCTAAAGGTTACGGTAGTGTGGTGGAGATGGAACCCAAGTATAATAAGTTCGAGTTGGGTTTTGACCCTGTTCTATGCCGTCAGATTCTGAAAGCACCCAACTTGGCTACTTCTGTGAGGTTTTTTGGCGTCCACATCTGTCCCGGACAAGCAAATGATGTGGATTACTCGGACAATGAATTTGATGTTGACAAGTGGATCAGCCGTAGTGTCCCTGGAATAGAGCTGAACAACTGGACCTCGAAAGACTGCGTCCTGGTCACGATGGTCAAAGAGTAATCTTCTTTTGTTTCTATTATCATGCAAATAATTCATGTGCTCTGCCCAAGGCACAGTGGATCATATGTAGGGTCACCATGTTTGCATATGCAATTTTTACCATGAAATAAAAAGAACGTATTTTCATTCAAATGTTTTGTTCCATTTCCTTCTATTTTATATCACAATTTTAAAATGCAAAATGACAATGCTTTATTTTTCTTTTTCATCTAAAACTAAAATAAGCATTAAAATCAATCATGCAGATATAATCCCACACTCTTAATGGATCCCTTTGATAACGACTCTGCTGTCACTCTTTATGACTCTGATAATCCGATCAACCAAGCCGAAGAAGAAGGTGAGGAAGATTGTGAACTCCCTAAAAAGCGAGCAAGAATGTTAGAGCAAGAGGAGAAGGTCAATCATCCGCATCAGGAAGAGATTGAGAAAGTGAATCTGGGCAATTCTGATGTCATTAGAGAGGTTAAAGTTGGGGATGCATTGAAAGATAGTGTGAAACAAAGACTGATTGAATTACTCTGAGAGTATTCAGATATCTTCGCCTGGTCTTAAGAAGACATTCCTGGGTTGGATACCGATATAGTTGTGCACAAGCTACCTTTGAAAGAAGACCGGCCTCCTGTTAAGCAGAAAATTCTAAGAACTCATCCTGAGATGTCTAAGAAGATCAAAGGGGAAGTGCAAAAGCATCTTGATGCGGGCTTTTTGAAAGTCATCTCTTATCCTCCATGGGTTTCCAACATTGTTCTTGTGCCCAAGAAAGACGGTAAGGTGCAAATGTGTGTCGACTATAGGGATCTGAACAGAGTCAGTCCAAAAGGACGACTTTTCGCTTCCCCGTATTGACATATTGGTGGATAATACAGCTCATGCGAAAGTGTTTTCATTCATGGATAGCTTTTTTGGGTATAATCAGATTAAGATGGCACCCGAAGACATGGATAAAATAACTTTTATCACCCCATGGGGAACCTTTTTCTACAAAGTGATGCCTTTCGGATTGAAAAATACCGGGGCAACGTACCAACATGCAAAAGTAACTCTTTTTCACGACATGATTCATAAAGAGATTGAAGTATATGTCGATGACATGATTGCTAAATATCAAGATGAAGAAGAGAATCTGGTACACCTACAAAAGTTGTTTGACAAGCTGAGGAAATTCAGATTGAGGATGAATTCGAACAAGTGTACGTTTGGTGTATGATCTGGCAAGCTGTCAGGCTTCGTTGTAAGTGAAAGTGGTTTGTGGGTTTGTAGGGAGGTTAAACTACATCTCTAGATTCATCTCTCACATGACTGCCACATGCGGACCTATTTTCAAATTAATAAGAAAGGATCAAATGGTCAGGTGGGATGACGATCTTCAAGTCGCATTCGACAAGATAAAAGAGTATCTACAGGAACCTCTAATTCTCATACCTCTCGTGGAGGGCATGCCGTTGATCATGTATTTGACAGTGCTCGAAGGCTCAATGGGGTGCGTGTTGGGGGAAAATGACGAGTCTGGTCGAAAAGAGCATGCAATATACTACCTAAGCAAAAAGTTCACCGACGGTAAGACAAAATACTCACTGTTCGAGAAAACATGCAGTGCTTTAGCGTGCGCGTCTCGCCGACTAAGACAGTATATGTTGACTCACACAACCTTGTTGATATCCAAGATGGATTCGATCAAGTACATATTTAAGAAGCAAGATTTGACAGGGCACGTTACTAGATGGAAAATGGTTTTAACTGAGTATGACATCCAGTATACTACTCAGAAAGCTATCAAGAGTAGTGTATTGGCGGATTATGTTGCTCACCATCCTGTAGACGATTATCAGCCGATGAGATTTGAATTTCCTGATGAGGATATCATGTACATCCAGGATTGTAACCTCCCTGGTCCATATGAAGGTCCCAAACCAGATTCCAAGTGGTCGCTGGTTTTGGATGGAGCCTTCAATGTGTTGGGAAATGGTGTTGGTGCGGCAATTACCACTCTGGACGGCCATCACATCTTGTTCACAACCCAAATTTGCTTTGATTGCACCAATAACATGGATGAATATGAGGCTTACATCTTTGGTATTGAAGCGGCGATTGACTTGAGAATTAAGCATCTAAAAGTGTATGGAGACTCTGCACTTGTGATTTACCAAATTAACAATATTTGGGAGACTCATCACACAAATTTGATTCCTCATCGTGAACCCGTGATGAAATTGATTCCTTAATTTGAGAAGATCTCTTTGAACCATATCTCACGAGAGGAGAACAACTTGGTAGATGATTTGGCCACCTTAGCATCCATGTATAAAGTCAAAGGGATAACGAAGCGCCTTCGATAACCATTCATAGATTGGATGAACCAGCCTTTTGTTTTGAGATTGAAGTAGAGAAAGATGGCAATCCTTGGTTTTATGATGTCAAGCGATATCTTGAAACTCTAGAGTATCCAAAGGAAGATTCTGTGACAGATAAGAAGTTCTTAAGAAGGTTCTCGGTAAAGCTCTTCCTCAACAACAGTGTGTTATACCGTAGACATCATAAAGGGTTGTTGCTCAGATGTGTTGGTAAAGATAAACCTGCAAAGATCATCGAAGAGATGCACGAGGGATCATTTGGAACTCATTCCAGTGGGGACACTATGGCTAAAAAGATCTTGAGAGTTGGGTATTACTGGTCTACCATGGAGGTCGATTTTTTTAAAAAGGTGCATGTGCCACCATCACCTTTGAATGTGTTGACCTCTCCTTGGCCATTTTCTATGTGGGGCATTGATATGATCGGAAAGATTGAGTCGACAGCATCCAATGGACATCGCTTCATTCTGGTTGCAATGGACTATTTCACTAAGTGGGTTGAAGCAGCATCCTATGCAAGTGTCACAAAATAGGTGGTGCCTGGTTTATCAAGCATAACATCATCTACCATTATGGGATTCCTGACAAGATTATCACGGATAATGGGTCAAATCTTAACAACAAGATGATGAAGGAGCTTTGTGAGTCCTTCAAGATCAAGCATCACAATTCATCCTCGTACCGCTCGAAGATGAACGGTGCTGTTGAAGCAGCGAATAAGAATATTAAGAAGATCGTGCAGAAGATGGTAGTAACTTATCGAGATTGGCATGAGATGTTGCCTTTTGCTTTGCATGGTTACAGGACTACGGCTCGCACTTCAACTCGGGCAACCCCATTTTCCCTTGTTTATGGCATGGAAGCAGTGCTTCCAATCAAAGTTGATATCCCTCCATTAAGAATCATGAAAGACGTAGAGCTTGATGAAGACGAGTGGGTGTAGAACCACTTAGACTAGTTTTGCCTTATTGATGAGAAACGGATGGTAGTTGTCGGTCACGGACTAGTTTATCAACAGAGGATGAAGAAAGCATAAGACAAGAGGGTGCGACCACAAAATTACAAGCCTGGTGACCTCGTGCTAAAGAGGATGATTCTTCCCCAGGGTGATCGTCGGGGTAAGTGGACACCGAATTACGAAGGGCCGTTTGTTATAAAGAAAGCTTTCTCAGGTGGTGCCATAATGCTCGCAACAATGGACAGAGAATATTTTCAATTACCCGTGAACGCGGACGTAGTCAAGAAATACTATGCATATACTTACTTAGTTGAGAAAGAGATATGAGCCAGCGACTACGTCCCGCATTGTATCAACGGTCGCAACTTGTGGCAACATCTCAAGCTACTCCGAGGGCAGTGATCAGTCCAATCACCTTTTTTGGGAAAAGCAAAGTGATGAGATAGTTGAGGTTATAAAAATGATAGAAGGCTTGAAACCCGATGAAGATTCATTGTCGCATTGCCATGCATTTTAGTTTTCCTCTTCTTTTACTTTTGCAATTGCCTCATTTTAGGAATTGCCTCCTGTTGTACTTGCCCATTGATAGGTCTACGTGCAATTAATGAAACGAGTTTTTGCTTGTCAATTAATTTCTTGTATTTACTGATTTGTTTGCGAAAGACGTTCCATGTTTTGTGGTAAATTTTGCATATATAAACATTGTCAATTTTACAATGATCAGAAACTTTTGAATATTATTCCGAAGCTTGAGTGACCTGATGATAGGAGGATTTGTCGCATGATGCCAGGGGCACTCCACAAACATTGTGTTGGAGGAACTCTTTCGTATTTGTCTAGATGCACTAAGCTAGAGATCGACTTAAGTATTCTCCGGCGAGTCCTTTCCCAGATAGAAAGTGGTCTTTAAAAGTTCTCAGGTATGCCCTTGGATCAGTAGGGTCAACCAGCGCTTTATGCCAAGTGTCATTAATGGGTATCCTCTCATCATTCCTAACGGAGTCCATTCTTTCCTCCCAAGTGAGCACGGATGAAGGATCTTGGAAGTCTTGGACGAATTTCCCCAACAAGTGTTGTCATTGACGAAAATTATTGCTACAGTGCATTGCGCAGATCCCCAATCCGGGTCGTTGGTATCCATTTCAGTTGGAGTTCACCAGTAGATGTTCATTAGAATCTCAGATGTTCTTTGCTAGAAGATTGAATTTGTTTATCCTCTGTGGATCCGGTATATGAATTATTAATCACAGAATTTTCATCCCTAAAGGGTTCGCATATTGATCGCGGATGTTCGTCCCCGGTAGGTTCGCATTTCCTGATATCCCCAGTATGCGAGTGCCAGTCTACTCTAGTTCCTCCTCGGTGGGAGTTGAAGTGCGTCTCTCCTGACATCCCTAGTACGTTGGCTTGCGTTGTCTTTCCCCAGCCGGAGTCTTGATGGGTAACGGTGGAAGATCTTCTTCAAGTATCTCCTTTATTTCCAAGCGGGTCATTGTCCTACAGACAGTTTCCCATGGTATTCGATCTCTCCAAGTGATTATCTTTTGATTCATCAGCTGGGCCATATCCTTGTTTGATTGCCAATGTTATCTCCCTAGTGGATTATCAGAACGAAGTTGATCATTATGTGATCTTTGCTCGCCAATTACTTTTATCTTTTTGCAAGCATGCATCATCTATATTGCATTAGTTTACACTAAACTCACACACTGCACAAAATTATAAGCCAGGAATATTAGCTCTTATCCCCAGCGGTGTTCTTACCTCTCTCTAAAATACCAGCAAGGATTTTCCTTTGGTGTGTGGCATCTTTCTTTGGAATCCATTGTGTCCCAATTCTTCCTGGCGCAATATGTCCATTGTCTCCTTTGGTGTTCAAACTGTCAGCCCTTACCCTGGTGCAACACGTATTCAGCATTGAAAGCAAGCCCTATACTTGTTTTCTCCTCTTCCCACAAGAGTTGATTCGCTACCAATTATTGAACAGGTATGAGTATTACGCTCTCTCCTATACGCATGATATAGATTACTCTATGTTATGTGTGGAGTCTGGTCAGCATTTCGAGCCTTCATCTTCGTTGAAATTGCTAGCACATCCCCTGGTGCAATGTTCTTAGGACAGGTTCTTCCCCTGTACCTTTTCGGGAACAAGAACACACTTCTTTCTCTCCTCAGAGTACAGCGTTCTGAGTCGGTAAAGCCTAATCGACACTTTCTAGCCTTCGCATCAAGAACCCGTCTGAATGTTCCATGGCGTAATGTGGTTAGTCTAGTCAGTGTATCTAGTCTTTGCTTCCGCTGGCCATGTAGGTCATCTATTGAGAACAAGAACACACTTGTTTCTCTCCTTCGTAAAGCCTAATCGGCATTTCCTGGTTTTTGCATCACGGTCGTCTTGTTATTTTATGGCGCAATGTGATTAGTCTAGTTAACGTATCTAGTATTTTCTTCCGCTTGCATGTAAGCTCTCCCCTTGAATTGTGGATTGAATCTGGAAGAGGCCAGTTCTCTTTAGGTCAAGATTGCACCTGTACCTGTCTTCGCAAAATTCAACATTTATTTTTTGCTCTCTCTTGTTGTGACCGAGTTAAGCCTTGGTGCAAGATATCCTTTTCTCAAGTGAGGCTCATTGGAATTTTGAAAGTTCACACTTATTCTTTGATGCATCCTTTGGGATTTAGAGCGTAAAATTTTGAGTCCGTTTTGGTATTCAATCACCTCGCATCTTGTCGATCGAAAGGAAGACGCCAACCTTGCTCCCAAGCCTGAGGATGATTGAATAGTGGCAACTGTTGTACCCCAAAATTTACCTTATTTTTTCCTGCATTACTGGCTTACAATTCGATTGCCTAGAATACATGTGGTCGCATACATAGAATTGATCATGAGGTTACCAGGTAAAAGGTATCCCAAATGGAAAAATAACAAGAAAAGATTTCATTCGCTTATTTCTTAATAAAGTGAATTTTGGGTTTTCGACGCGTTTTGGACACTCCATAAGGGGTATGTCGCAGCTCGTCGGGAATTTTGTGATGATTTTCGACCGGTGATTTCTTGTCATTATTATCTACAACTTTTGTTTGAAATCCGGAAGGAAATTGCTTGAGGAAGGTCCCCAAAGAAATTGATTTCTCCAGGGGATTAAACTGAATTTTAGTGTTGAACCGTGCGTTTTGCCCAATAAATAGGTCATATCTCCTAGCTGGAAACTCGGAATTGAGCGGAACCGTTCTAAAATTTCGTATTGAAGTCGCCTACACCATTCATTTTCTACTCGAGAGCTGATTCCTTACCAATCAATACCATAATTTTATTTTCCAGGGTTGATTTTGAGCTGAACTAAGCAATTTTCATCTGATACGTGAACTTCAAAAAAGCATATCTCACTCAATTTTCTTCGAAACGAGGTGAGACTAGTGCCAAAAGTTCATAAATTTCGTTAGCTCCGATTATCTTAGAGATACCCACTTGCAAATTTTGATCAAAAGACCCTCGTTCGAGGCATTTTCTCCAAAGAGCGCATTGAAAATTCTGCATGTGTCAGTAGTCTAAAAATTGTGCTGAAATTCAAAAATTCGTATCGCCTTGACTGTTCACCCGATCAAGTCGAAATTTTGATTCTCAGAAGTAAAATCGCATTCCGGACACTTTTCGTTTACATTTCGACATCCAATTCCGCACGGATTTGGCTGTTATAGAATAATTCCAAAAGTTATTCGGATAATCATGATTTAGGCTTGATCATTGGATCTAGGCCCAACTTCTAGAACTATAAATAGATTGTTTCCTTCACAAATCACTACAACACAATCATTTGCTTAATTTTCACTATCAGTCACTCTCCAATTCTCTCTCAAACCAAAGCAAAGTTGAAGGACAAAACTTCAAACTTCAACTTTCCCTCCAAGCAACCACGACAGGCCGCATGCCTGACACCTACCACCACTGCACACAACGCTAAGCGCACCTCACCGCGCTAAGCGCGCCCTGGGAATTCTGATTTTCTTATCACAGCTTTTCTCCACAGAACATTGATCTTCTTCTCCTTCTTCTGCTCGAATTTGACATAGAAGGAACTGTTTCATCTTGATTTCTCTTCAATTTTAAGATTCAAGGATTTCTTCTTCATTTTCTTCAATTCTCCATTGAAGACTTCAAGTTTCTTCAAGAATTCAAGGTCAATTCGAAGGATTATCATCAATTCGGTGCTGATTTGGTATTTTCTTTGGTTCAAACTTCAAGTTCAAGTAAGTGTATAGTTAAATTAAGCACTTATTTTAAGCTATTATTGAATTTTAGCTTTTCTTGAAATTGAATATAGTTATTGCTTGCAAATTCAATGTAGATTATGATTTGAGAACTTTCACTCTTGATTTTTTTGATTTGAATTAGATTTTGCAACGTTAATTGTGGCGGTGTGAGGATTTTTGTACATAGCATGCATATACTCTTATGCATTTGTATTCACCAAGCATATAGGCCACAAATGTATGCATCTTGCATCGTCTATCACATTCTCATGCATTAGAAAGCATTTAGGTTGTGTGAATTGCTTTGATCCATGATGTTTTAAGTATAATTTGAATTTGAAGTGCATCGACGTGTAGAATTTTAAGGCAACTTGATCACTAGGCATATTGTGCATTGTACATAAATCCATTGCATATGCATTCCAAGTGTTTGTGTTAATGCATAACCTAGACTTGACATGAACTTCTAATACTCTTATGTAGCATAACTTGCTTGCATTGATTCCTTGCGTATGGACATTAGAATTGTTGATTCAACTTGCATTCTTAACATGTTCATGCATTAATTCTTGGCACATGAACATTAGAATTGTTGTTTCAATTTGCATTCTTTTCATGTTCATAAATAATCTTACATATGAACATTAGAATTGTTGTTTAAACTTGCATTCTTATCATGTTCATACATAATCTTGCACATGAACATTAGAATTGTTGATACAATTTGCATTCTTAACATGTTCATACATTGATTTGCATATGATGAGCATTAGAATTGTTGATTCAACTTTCATTCTTGACATGTTCGTGCCTTGATTGTTTTCATCAAATGAACATTAGAATTGTTGTTACAACTTGCATTCTTAACATGTTCATGCATTAATTCTTGGCACATGAACATTAGAATTGTTGTTTCAACTTGCATTCTTAACATGTTCATACTTTAATAATTGATACATGAACATTAGAATATTTGACTTGCATTCTTAACATGTTCATACATTGGTTCTTGATATATGGGAATTGCATTTGTTTCTTTAATTTTCATTTCTCACATGCTCACGCATTTGAATTTCATCTAGAACATTGGAATTGTTTCCTTAAATTGCATTCCTCACATGTTCATGCATTTGATTTTCATCTACGAACATTGGAACTATTGCCTGATTATATGGGTTGACCTTTGGCATTGAGAACGGCATGGATAGGTGACTCAGGTCAAAACAGGGAAGTTCTGCAGATTACAGACCATGCTTAGCTCTATCACGAGCGCGCTAAGCACCAAAGCTACTGACTTTTGTGTTGCAGGTCGCGCTTAGCGCCACCAGGAGCGCGCTAAGCGCCAAACTTTTTATTTGTGTCGCGCTTAGCGCCATATACCAGGCTTAGCGCGATGTGGAACTGTTTTTTCTGTTCTTTGTTAATTCCAAGTGCAAACATCATGTGTTCTGTCATTCCTAACCATTGCTTGAGATGTATTTGATGCAGGAGCTTGCGTTGTACACACGTTTGACACCTTTCTTCTATGTTTCATGTTTTTATACCATTGTATACGTCCTTTTCGCTTTCTTTTTGGGTCTAACTCTCTTCTTGCAGGTATATCCCAAGTGGAACGTGTATACACATGTTCTCTTGCAGGTGTTATTGCTTCAGATGCGTATGAACGCGTATTCCGCTTGTTTTTGATAATTGAGTTCTTCTCACCTGTTTACTCTTATTGCGTGGCTGCAGTACTTGAAGTATTCCGGATTATTTCTCTAGCTCGCAGTTCTCTTAGGATTTTATATCCTCAACTATAGGTCCAATCTTTGCATGACAACACTAGGGCTAGTGCTAATTAGTCTCCCTTTTTTTTGCTTGTTTTTGCATCCTTGCGTGTAATTAAAACGAAAACTTGTTTTCTTGTCTTTGAAAACAAAACACTTAATAATGGTTTGAACTCCTTTTTCAAGGTAATAGCAACCAACGAAGACAAACTCTTTTCTCCTTTATGCACTTTTATTTTGTGTTTAAAACCTTTTTCACAAGTAAAAAACACAAAACCCACGAAAACAAGTGAGCAGACTCTTTCTGCTGTAGTCAATGCACATTCTGGCTCCACTCATTCTCATTCCTCCCGTCTTGGGTATACAATGGATCAGACTAACCCATTGGCTATCATATATTTGATAAATTACTCCTGCATTTAGAAGTTTGGTTACTTCATCCTTTACTACAGTACTCATGATCGTGTTAATTCTTCTCTAATGTTCTCTAGAAGATTTGCAGTCATCTTCCAACATGATGCGATGCATGAAGATGGAAGGACTTATTCCTTTTAGATCATCAATGTTATATCCTAAAGCAGAGGGATATTTTCATAAAACATGCAATAGTTTTTCAGTCTCAATTTGTCCCAAGTCTGCGTTGACTATCACTAGTCTTTTAAGTTTGGGATCTAGGAATTCGTATCTTAGGGTTTTTTGTAAAACTTTAAGTTCCAAATTGGGTTTCTTCGGACAAGGCATATGATTTGGTATCACTACTAGGCATTCACTTAAACAGTCATCTCGATACTTGAGACACCAATTATTATTTTTAATGATCAGGGGCATCAAAATCTTTATAGTTTCATAATGATTTTCTTCTCCTGACTCCATATTTTTGATACATTCGTCTGTGATGTCTAACTAATAGCATGTATCATCTATAGTTGGGGCTTGTATGAATTGCGTCAAGATAAATTCGACTCTCTCTTCTCCAACTCCAAAAGTTAGCTTTCCTCTTTTAACTTCTATAATAGCTCGAATATCGGATAATAACAGTCTTCCCAGTGTTATAGGAGTAACGTTGTCTTCTTTAATGTCCATAATGATGAAATATGTAAGGATATAGAATTTACCTATGCGCACCAAAACATTCTCAAGAATTCCTATAGGGTATTTGACAAAATGATCCTCTAGTTGTACTGACATCTTAGTCGGTGTTAATTCTCCCATATCAAGCTTTTTGGATATGGACAAGGGCATAACACTAATACTAGCGCCTAAGTATCATAAAGTTTTTTTATGACGAACTTACCTATATTACAGGGTATAGAGAATCTTTCGGGATCCTTAAGCTTCTGAGGAATTTTGTTTTTAATGATTGGGATACACTCAACAATGAGTGTAATTGTCTTGTTATCCTCTATCTTTTTCTTGTTAGACAAGATTTCTTTATGAAACTCAGCATACGAGGACATCTGAGTGATAGATACTGTGAATGGTATCGTGATATTCAGTTGTTTCAGAAGTTCAACAAATTTCTGAAATTGCCTTGCACTTCTAAGTTGAGTGAGTCTTTGAGGATAAGGGATTGGTGGTTCGTAAGGTGGCGGAGGCACATATAGTTTTTCTTTTTCTATTGTCTCTCCATCACCTACCTTCTCCTTCTCTTTTGGTTCATTTTCCGTCTCATTTATTTTTCCAAATCATTGGGACATGGCTGGATTCTTAAGTCTAGGATTAGTTGGTCACTCGTATTCAATCCCACTTCGCAATATGATAGCATGAGTGTGTCCTTTCGGATTTGGCTGAGGTTGACCTAGAAATGTATCGACAGGCGCAATAGTAGGTGCTTGTTGTTAGGCCACTTGTGAAATTGGGGTTTCTAACATTTTGTTATGGGTGGCTAGAGCATCTACTTTGTTCACTAACTGTTTGATTTGCTTACTAGTGTGAATATTTTGATTTAGGACATCCTTGTTAGTTTGAGCATGGGTAGTTATAAAATTTTCCATCATTATTTCGAGGTTACACTTCCTAGAAATATTAGGAGCGGGTGCAGGTGCTTTTTGATATCCTGGTGGTATAGTAGGTGCTTGGCCAGACGCATACAACACATTGTTGTTATTATATGAGAAATTGGATTATTCTTCCATCCTGGGTTGTATGTGTTCGAGTAAGGGTTTCCTTGAGCATAATACACTTGGTAAGTGGGAGTTCCTGCTAAGAGTTGACATTCAGCAGCAGCGTGTCCAGGTACTCCTTATAACTCCCAATTTGGAGCTATAGCAGCCATAGTGGCTAGAGGTATTGCGATTAAGCTTTCTATCTTCTAGGCAAAAGCATCTACCTTGGCATGGACGCTGTCAAGACTACTGATCTCATACATACCTTCTTTCGTTGGTGCTTTCCCTCCAGGAGCTTTATCTACTTGACTTCTTTCACTCCCCCACTAATAGTGGTTTTGAGCCATACTTTCTTTAAGAGCATAGGTTGCAAGGTAAGATTTATCCATAAGTGCGCCACCTGCGGCGGCGTCTATTGTTTATCTCGTGTTGCACAGGAGACCATTGTAGAAGGTATGGATAATTAACCATTCTTCCAGGCCATGATGTGGAAAGAGCCTCAACATGTCTTTGTATCTTTCCCAAGCGTCGAAAAGAGACTCGTTGAACTTTTGTTGAAAATCACTTATTTGGGATCTTAAACATGTTCGACGAGGTAATTGAGTTAGCAGGTAGAGACTGGAGCCAAGCTCGGGCTCTATCTCTTAGTGAAAATGCGAAAATAGGTAGTCTTATTGCCTCTTGACTGGCCCCATTAGCTTTAACTGTATTTGCGTATTGTAGAAACATCGACAGATGTATATCAAATGGTGTTGCTGAACCCCGTCAGCTATATGACCTTACATATCGATAAACTAATTTAGCCTAGCAGGTTATAAAATTTAATAATAGCGCAACAGAAATAAATAACCTCGAATAAATTAAACACAAGCGTATCAGACAATTTTCGGCAATAATAAATTAAAACAATTAAATTAAACCTGAAAATAAAATTGCAGACTATTTGGCTAAGCGTCAGGTGTCTCCCATAGGTCAGTGATATCTGCCTTTATTGTTCTGAAAAGTAAAAGCGAGAAAGAATAATAAAGCACGATTCTAACGTAAGGTTAGAATCAGCAAAGATTCACAGCAATCCCCGATGTGGAAATTGCAACAAGAAAATAGAAGTAGAAACTAAATAAATAAACTAAACCTAAATCGGTAAATAAATCTCAATGAAATAATCATTGGAAAATTTGGCACAGTAACAGTAAAGTGAAAAGAGAAAAGAAGCGTGTGAAAAGTGAAGTACGGAAGCCTATTTATAGATGTGAAGCTGGCTTGGAAGTAAGAACATTGAGGGATTTTCTCCTACGAAATTTGTAACGCCCCGATTTATTAAATATCATATTTATATTATTATTTTCAAATTATCGGTTAATAATTATTTAGTGATAGTATTATATTTTAATTGGTATATTTATTAATATATTCGGCGATATTTTATTCAGACCGGTAACTATTTTATTTGGTCCAGCATCTATTTAATTTGAACTGCTAATTATTTAATTGAGCTTATTTAGTTTATTTGGGTTTTGAATTACTAAGTGGTGAGACTAGTTACAATAGTGTGTCGCCCATTAGTTTTATTAAATTAAACCAAAGGCATGTAGTAGTATATTAGTAACATAGTGTTATCAGAAAAAGAAAATAGAAACATAACATAGAGAGAAAGAGAGGCACTTAGTGAGTGGGGAAGAAAAAGGAGAAAAACAAGAGCAAGAGGAAGAAAAGCTAGGGTTTGTGGTTTGAAGAGGTGATTCAAGAGGAGATTTCAAAAGCTTACTAAGATCAAGAACTAGAGGTAAGGGGTTTGGTAATTTCTATCCTATAAATAGATTGATAATGGATTGTATGTGAGTTAGGGTTGTGAAAGTTTGGGTGTTTTCTTGAAATTTCTTTGTTTGATTTTGTGTTTAGGTTATGTTGATGATAGTATATTAGTTGGTATTGTGAAACCCCTTGTGTGTACCATTTCTAAAGGTGTTGTTCCTAGCTCTTGAAAACTAGCAGAAAAATGAGAAAAACAGTCCATGAGCCGATTCATGCAGGGAAGGGAGAAGGCGTGCGCCTTCCCGTGCATGTGAGAAGAAAATTCCTTCAGGCATGAGCCGACGCATCACCCCCATGAGCCGACGCATGCCTTCACAAAATCCATGAGCCGACGCATCGAAGCCATGAGTCGACGCATGCCTTCCTAGAATCCATGAGTCGACGCATGCCTTTGCAGAACCATGAGCCGACCCATGAGAAGGCGTGCTCCATCCCGGGTGTTGCTAGACCTTATTTTTTTCACTGATGAGCCAACCTAAGGGCCCATGAGTCGGCTCATGCAGGCTATTTTTGAGAAATTTGCTTATTTTTGATGTTCCTCACTTACACCAGTTTGAGGCATGATATTTGTTGATGATGATATGCATGATATGAAATATGATGATGTTAATGACGAGTATACTTTGGTAAATGTTAATCCGTAACCGGAAATAACTAAATAGTGAATATAGTCGATTAATGCTTCCAATTCATGAATACATGATATTTGTTGATGATTACTTGTATGATGTAAAATATGATGATGTTAATGACGATGTATTACCTCTGGTGGTTGGAAAATTAAAATGATGAGGACTTATGCCATTTTGATGATTATGATGATTTTGACGTATTCTTGTGTGTATGTGTTGTCTTTTGTCGAGTCGCATACATTGCATAAATGACGAGGGCTTTAGCCAATGTTTCTAATTACAAACAAAATGTGTTGGTACCACATGCATACATGTTCGAGTCACATTGTGTCGATTATGTTTGTTTGAGTTTATTGGTTATGTGTTGTTTTATGATGATTATGACGACGGTGATGAATTGCGATGATTTATGTGGTGATGATAAAAGTGTGTGAAATTGGAATGTATGTTGAATATTCCTTATTATTGGTATCTCTTTATAATTCTGAAACTATATATTAATTATCACCTCTTTCTTTATATGAATTGAATTATCTCACCCCTTTACTTGTTTTCGCCGTTACCTTTATATTGGTAACATGCAGGTGATCCGCGTTGATGAGGTGGATTAGCTCGAGTCCTTAATTTTTGAGTCGCTCTACTCTGATAGCGTAACACTCGAGATGGACGCTTTTTTTATTTTGATTAGGATAACATACTTGTATATCCAGATGACTATGTGGATTATGTTTATAATATGACATGATTATTTTATTAATGTATATGCTCTTACATGGCATAGACGATGATGTATTCGTTGCCTTATGCATATTTATGCTTATGAGATGTATCATGACGTGATTGGTATATCCGACCTTTGATTATTTTGATGATGCATTTTATTGCAAAACAAAAACCATGATTATGTTATGCCTCAATTTGTTTATGAAATTTTATTACTCTGATTTATTACAAATTCCGACGGGTAGAATTGGGGTGTTACAAAATTGCCTCTATAGCGATTGCTGCGTTATGCTGGGCCTTGAGCTTCATCTTATTTTTTTTATTTTCAAAACCTTTTTTACTTAATAATACACCCCTATTTTGACATACACCACATTTTTGAATATTTGTTCTTTTTTTGTGGATTTTGAGTACGATTTTCTCGACTTTTCTCAACTTCTTCACACATGACTTGTAAACATTAAATTCTTGAAAACATAGAAAATACCGGCATAATACGAATAAAGAGTAATTTAATTAATTAAAATGAGGATAAAATTCATGTAAATTCATCCAAATATACGATACATTTTCTGGTTATCATATGTCATTTGCTTTTTTCCACACTAGAGTACTTTATCATTATTTCATTTTCCTTTTCCTCACTTTAGCTTTTTAATTTTTATTTCATTCTTATTTTTCTCACTTGAGATTTATTCTTATTTTAAAGACATTAATAATCAACATGAATAATTAAAAGACTTATGTATCTCTTAGGACTATGGTTATTATCCCTTTTCATATTGAGGTATTTGTTTCTTTAAACTTAGGATAAGACCCTAAGTCTTGGTGACCGTTGGACCTTGTAATCTTGTTGTTATTTTGTCTCTATATTGGAAAAAATTTCTGTGTGCATGTGTTACTTTGAAATTCATCAGATGCAAAAATAATTCATCTGAGACATCAAGTTCATCAGATACATGCCAAGTTATATGTTACTTTTTAAATTCACATGATGTAAGCTTGCACCTTAGGCATTTTTTCATATGATTCTTATTATTTCATTGTGTGGCTTTAATCCAAAGGATGAGAATAATATGTTAACTACATTATATGAAGTGTTCGCTTCTTGTATGGTTACACCATTCTTTGTCTTATCTATTACTTTGTGTTTTAGGTTAGTCTCTTAATCTCTTGCCCATATTCTTCAATTTTAAAATCCTCTCTCTCATTTTCAAAACCTTATTGTTTTCGAACATAAACCACTTTCAATAAAAACCTTGACTTTGTCAAGTGCATTTTTAAACCCATTTTTTTAATCAAACTTCAATCCATGTAATAAAAGTTGAATCTTTTTTCTTCTCGGACTAAAAAACACAAAAACTCACTCAAACTTTTTTCCTTACTGCATTTTTGTTAAAAATTATTTAAAGATTATATGTGAGTCATCTAAATAATTGAGTTATAATTCCCCTATGTTTATAACCTTGATTGATATGATATTGAATATTTTCCATTTGAAAGGGTTAGTGTCATACTTGTTAGTTATCCCAGTTGGAGCCCTCCTTTCACTTATGATGAAAAGGTCAATCATTCTCATGTTTATTGATATTTGGTTGAATATGTTAGAACAAGATTTGGTTTTGCAATTTTATCTCTGAGTTTTGATGATAACAAAGAGTATATTTGAGTAAAAAAATTTGTTACTCTAATGTTTGTGTATTTTTAAAATAAACAAACGTGTTCTGCTTTTGATGAATGGCGTGGCCAAGACATTAGAAGAGAAGATGTCCTGCTTCTAAGATACAGAGTTTCTAATGAACAAATTAACGAGGAAAGGGTTCTGAAGACTAGTCAGACGATCTGAAGGCAGAAGTGTGACTTATGTCAAGATGATGAAGACTCAAGTTTCAGAAGACAAAGGGTTCTGAAGACCAAGTGATTAAAGACTCTGAAGATGTGGCTTTGAAGATTAAAAATACTTGAAGTTCTTATGAACTTAGGTTACGAGACAAAGGGTTCTGAAGAACAAGTACTGAAGACTCTGAAGAATGTGATTCTGAGGATTCCAAGACTTGAAGTTCGTATTAACTTAGGTTACAATACAAGGTTAAAAGACCAAGTGCTGAAGACCCTAAATAATGTGGTTCTAAACATTCTAAGACTTAAAGATCTTTCAACCTTTGGTTACGATATAAGGTTAAAAGACCAAGTAATGAAGACTCTAAAGAATGTGATTCTGAAGATTCCAAGACTTGAAGTTATTTCAACCTTTGGTTACGATACAAAGTTCTTCAAAACCAAGTGCTGAAGTCTCAAAAGAAGAAGATCTGAAGACTCTAAACACTTGAAGTTTTGATCGACCAGAAGATATATTCTCCACTTCTAAACTCATGCTCGTAGAAGTCTCTGAAGTGCATAAGGAAATAAGATAATGTTAACATGGTAAAACAGTACATGGTACAAATAAAACATTTCATTCCGCTACCATGACAGGCAAACGTTGCGTACAATCTTGTCCCCCACATTCTTTCAAGCCGCCACAAGTTTCATATTCCATATGTACCCTCCAACGGTCACATCATGCATAGAACTATATAAGAGCTTCAAGATTTAAAGAAACAACTGCTAATTCACGAGGAAACTCCCTGTGCATAAATTCTTTATTCTTTGTAAAAAGCTGTAAATTCAGTCAAGTCATTTTGTAGTAAAAATATGTTTACATAACCAGTTTGTGTAGAAGCATGTTTACTTGTAAACAAACTTGTTATCAAACTGTTGTTTGATTGTTCCTTGAGAGACCAGTTGGGTCAGCTTCTCAAGAAGTCTAGTACAATTAGTATTAGAGGTTTTTAGTCAGACACAATTGGTGTGTGCAGGTGTTAGTTCTCGGCGGTTTCCCATGTGAAACAACCGGTCGAAAAATTAAAGATATAACTATATATCAATGAATTTGCCATCAAAAGTTTTTTATCCCGCCAAGAGGGAAAGGTAAACATCGAGTAAACCTGAAACGGAGAAATCATGGTCTTGTGACCGAGAGATCAGGTAAGGAAGTCTGTTACGCGAGTGGAAGGGATTAGCACCCCACACGTCCATAGTACTCTACGGTATCCGCTTTTACTTTCTATCTAATGGGTGTAAAGGTCTAACTATATCTGTATATGGTATAATCCATGCAAAAAGAAAAGAAATAAAGAAATGAAATAAAAGAAAGAAAACACGGGAAAAAGAAGGAAATATTTACAAAGGTTGCTCAATCTAGCCCCGCGACAAGATGCTTACGTATTCCCTCGTGCAATGGGAAAGTCAGAGAGCCATAGTTTGGCTCACTTGTTTTGGTTGGTTTATCTTTTTTAAATTAGCAGACGAAATAGGAAACAATGACGAAACACCTTCATGATGACGAAACATCAGCTACAGACTGGATGACGAAACATCAAAAGATGGGATGACGAAACATCAGAAGCGGGACGATGAAACACCCTAAAACTAATTGGTTTGTATCTTTTACTTTAGAAAAAGTTTCATATTATTAGAGTGTTTTAATACACTTGACAAAACAAGATTTTAATTTTAAGGATGCAAAAGGATAAAGGGAAAATGGCTAAGGGAGACTAAACTATTTCTAATCCCAATGTTATCATACAAAGTTGATCCTAAGTTTAGGGTATAAACAAAGGGAATAATCTACCTAAAGTTATCATGCATGGATGCCTAACTCAATGTCAAAACTCGATAACTAACCTAATCGAGTAAACCTAAGGGGAATCTATAAAATCAATCATCTTGGTTATAAAACCAAGTGAGAAGAGGGTTAGAATCAAGCAAAGTTCTTCGGAAAAAGCACACAAACTAAGCACCAACAAGTGCTGAGAAAAAGAAAAGAAGAAGAAGAAGAAGAAGAAGATGAGGTGGAATCAAATGAATGATGTTCATACAAAGTGTCATGTGAAGTGAGTTCAATAGACACAACATTCACTTACCAAGTTTATACAAACCTTTAACAAACATCAAACATCGCTATAAGCATACACATGCAAAGTTAATTCACAAACTAGGTCGAAACTAGTCCTAAAAGCATACGAGAAGAAAATTGTGCGAAGTGTTAGACTTAGATGAAATGAATGTAAAATTAAAGAGAAAATGACATAAAGGTCAGTAGCTAACATGTTAATGTTTCATTTACATCATACAAATAAACCACAAAGATTCATGAATAAAAAATCTACCAAAAGTGCGTAAAAATGCAACAATCGTGTGTAGTGAAGTGGATCTAAGTGTGTGAGACTTATAGTATGCAAAGAGGGTGTCAAGATTAAGTTATTACAGTACCAACATCATATGAAATAATTAATAACCAAATCATACAGAAAATCTCACAAAGATGCAATTACAACATTAGTGCGAAGACTAGTCAAAATTTTTAACCTAGGAAACGTTTACAAGTTAAAAGAAGCCATGAAAAGGCAAAGATGAAAAGAGATGAACCAAGAAATACCAATATACAAAAATTACATTAGAAAAAACATTATTTCATTAATAAGATCACTCAATCATGCATTCGAAGGATTCGCAAACAAAACACTTAAGAAAAATGCATTCGGTTCATACAAGCGCGGGCAAACGTGTGTGCGCGTGTGTGTTTGTATGAGCATACTTGTGCTAAGTGTCACATGATAGTGGGATCAGGAGAAACTCATAATGAATAAATAATCATGCTATACACTATTAAGTTAAAAGATATTCCAAAATGCACATATACAATACTAACACAAAAAATTAGTCAAGAACTTGACCTAGAATGCAACTAGAAGTCGAACGAAGCATGGTTAATGCACAAAGGAAAAGGAATAAACCTCATGTCATAAAAAAGACATGGAAGGCAGTAGCTAGAATGGTAATAATACATTATCATCATATACATAATCATCATGAAGATTCACAAACAAACTAAACCAAGAGAGCCTAAGTACACATCTAGAAGTGCGTGGTAGAATGTACATAAATATGCAATTGTGAACATGCCTAGTGGTGTCATATTTGAGTGAAGTCAGTCATGAGCACATAAAGATGAGGTTCATACAAAGCACAAAATGATTATCATACATCACAGCCATTCTTAGCACAAAAGCTAGCAAAGGAAAGGATCGAATTTAAACCCTAGAGTTAATTTTAAGTATGCATACAAGTTAATGAGTCAAATATGGTGAAGAGGCAAGGTGAGAATGTAATGTGGCACACAAGGTCAGTAACTTAATACCTAAGTAAACCATAAACAAAATCATTTCAAACAAAGTAAAGAGCTCATATACAAAAGTACATCGACTTAGGGTTTGAAAACACTAAAACTAGTCAAATATGGCACTTGATGAAGATTAAACAAAGTAGTTTTAATTAGATAATTAAAACCATGTGTGACTTGTGTCATAAGTTTAACTCAAGATATGAGTCATAAGCAACCAAATGTATAATATGAAACTTCAATACACAAACAAATAACCTATTTGATGAACAATGTAACGCCCGGTTTTTATTAATATTATATTATATTAATATTTTTGAATTACCGATCTATATTTATTTTGCGATGAGAATAATTATATTAATCAATATATCTGATAATATATTCGACGACGTTCTGTTCGGACCGGTAAAATATTATTCGAATCCGATATTTAATTCCCCGGAATTGTTTTAATTGATTGAATTAATAATATTGGTAGATATTATTAGTGTGTTAATTTATAAGAATAAAATTAGGAGTGTGAGGATTAATTGGGAAGGATTGGGTTTACACCTTAGTTTACTAGTAAGGTTATCATAAAACCACTTTCCTCATTTTCTTCCCATCCAAACACTTTCCTTGTTTTTCTTCCATTTATTATAAAACCCTTTCCTTTGTTTTCTTTCCTTTTCCAACAACAAAAATCTAACATAGAGCTTGAGAGAAAGAGAGGGTTTGGAGAAGAAGAAGGAGAAGTGGAGCAAGACCAAGCTTGAGGTTGGGGCTTTGATGGAGCATCTTGTAATCAACCAAGCTAGAGGTAAGGGGTTTGATTTCTCCATCCATATAGTTAGGGTTTTGATGATTATATTTTGGATTTGGGGGTAAAATTGATAGTTGGTTTATAGGGTTTTGTTGAGTGATTGTTGAAATGTTTAGAAGAGTTGAATTAGGTGTAGAGATTATGGGTGTGTTGTTGTTAGTATTGTAGTATAAGGATGATAGAATGAAGTAATGGAAATAGGGAAGAAAACATAACAGCAAAATATAGAAAACCAGAAGAATGATATACAGTAAATAAACACGCAGGGGAAGAAGAAAATGGATGGAAAGTATTACATGGGGGAGGCGCCCACCTCCATGTGTCGGGCGGCCACCCCCTATCCTGAGGCCCACGCCTCCATTATTATATGAGGACAAGGGACGTGCGTCCCACCATTGTAGGGAAGGCAATGGATTTGCTGTTTTGCGTTATTTTGCTGTATGTTGGAAAATGATGTTTTCTACAGAATTATGTTTCTGCATAATTTTGATTTCTAGCCTCTGTGTGTTTCAATTATCTCAATTCCATATACTACTAGTTGGTATTAATAAACTATAACTAGGACATAAGTTAGCCGATAAAATTTGGAACCCGATTATGTTCCGATTTTTCGATTCCGGTAATTTCGGCGACGGAGCAAGTTGCTCTGAATTCAACCAAAATTGACGTGCTAGCTAAGTTTGACGTGTAGAACGTAGTGGTGAGGTTAGTTTTTAGAAATTACGAGTTTTTACGAGATGACCCGAAATAGGCCAATTTACGGTAAAATAGAATCGGACTGTGTTTTAGTAGATTTAAGGCACGTATGGACAATCCGATTTCGACGTTGACGATGATGATTAATACCGGTTGTTAGCAATGGCGTTCGCGACGATTATAGGTGTTTGACTATTTTCCCGTTTTCGGAATTTAGTGAATTAATTGAAAATGATGCGGTGTGAATAAACGTAAGATTTGTGACGATGTATTTATTAATGAATACTTGTTGATATGCAATGCGATGATATATGTTTTTGTACATGATGATGTGATGATTAAATTGGTGTTGTTAATAAATGCTTCCGATTTGTGAATGCATGACTTTTGATGAATTTATTAGTGATGTTTTGCATGATGCAAATATGATGCGATGATATATTTATCTATATGTGGATAAATTATGGCGATGTAGACTTTATGTCAATTGTGATGAGCGATAATGATATGTTGTTGTGGGGTCTTTATTATTGGGTCACATACATTTCATAAGCGAAGAGGGCTTTCATTCCAAGCGACGATGGCTTTTATGCCGAGCGAAGATGGGCTTTATGCCTAGTGTCCCTAATTATGGACAAAGCGATGGGTACCACATGCATAACATAGTCGTGTCTCATGGAGTCCATTATGTTTATTTTGGAATCTTTTGGTATTGAGTTTTCTTTGATGGCTTATGATGAATTGCGATGTTATATGATATCTTGTTTTGTGATGATTTTTGTGTTGAACCTAAATTGATTATGATGTGGTAATGTCATGAAAATTATGCGATGGATATAACATGACGAAAAAGCGATGATGGGCTTTTATGCCAAAAGCGACGATGGGCTTTAGCCAATTTGTGATGATTTCATTTATGATGCTTAAGTTATTAGTATTGTTTGATGTTGTTGTTTATAATTGTCGTGTTGGTTAGTGACGTATTAACGTGTGATGATTTCGTGGCGATGGAAGTTATGTGTTGTTGCGATGTAGTATGCCGATGAGGTTATGGCGTTATAGTGTAGATCATACACATTAGAATGACGTTCGGAGTAAGTGAGGTTTGATTATGTGTTGGAATGCACTTATTAACTTATACCCTTTATATATATATATATATATATATATATATATATATATATATATATATTATCATGCCTTTAATTATATGTTTTGGAGTATCTCACCCTTTACTTGTTTCGCCGTTACCTTTATATTGGTAACGTCCAGGTTATGAAGACGGAGTTTATAGCTGCTGTTAGTCGAGTCGGTGTCACTCTGATACGTAGCACTCGGGGGGGAATATTTATGTTGTCATTGTTGTTGTTCTTTTGTTGTTTTCCTTTTGTAAAGAGGAACCATACTTTATGAAAACATGAATGGCTAAGGAAGTTTATTAAAGATGATGTTTTGATGATTTTGAATCAATTTATGCCTTCCTGCGATGCTATGTATCCGAGACTTATACTTTAAAGCAAACTGTTTAAAGTGAATTGGTTTTGATGGTGTGACGCCTCAGTATTTAATTTATGAAATTTTTAATTACTCTGGTTTAAGTATGGGGGAATTTGATAACACGAAATCGTATCATATATTCACCAAGAAATTAACCCGTTTTATATCATATTAACCCGACTAACTCCCAAATATTCCGAGTTTTTTATGACTTTTTGCAGGTACCACATATCTCAGCTCAAAGTAGAAGAAGACATAAAACATGCAAAGCTAGCAACAAAGAACAGAAGAGAAAAGACAAATCTGTCAAGAAATGTAGAATTTGCTGCTGTGACGGTCGTCAGCCCCTTGCCACGACCGTAAGATACTTCAGAAGCGCGTGACGCTCGTCACGCCTTGGCCACGACTATAACACGCTATCTTATGAAATATGCCCGTAACGCCTTGGCCACGACCGTAACAAGCCTTATATCAGTTGTAAAATACGTGCAGAACGTGGAAAAGCTTAGCAGAGGAGTCTTTAACTACTGATTTCACTCAACCAACCATTCAACCCACGATTCAATCCCACGTTCCGATTATTTTTGGAGTTTTGAAAGTGAAGCCCACGAAGCTATTTTCCAACTGCCAGTACATCATTCCTCTATAAATAGCTTGGACTTCAAAGTGAAAAGTACAGGGCATTGGAGAGATTAACTGTGCGGAAGCTCTGCCCAAATTGAAAACCATTGTTTACCAGTTCTTATTTCTTCAGCAATTTCGTTATTTCCTTTGTTTACTTCACTGCCCAAATAACAATTTCCAACATTAGGAAATTGTTATTCTAGTTTAGAATTTATTTCAAGCTTCAGATTTCTTTTTTACATTTCGAATTCCGAAGTCCGAATTTCCGATCTGTGGAAGAAGGACATAGGATACTGCTTATTTCAGGTTTTTAATATTACGTTTGTATTACAGTATATTTCAATTATTTAATTTGAGTTTTATTAGTTATTTATAATGTTTGTCTTATGTTTCTTTTATTCTGTTTACTGTGAATTTATTCCAATTGCCATGGCTAGCTAAACTCTTAGTGTCGGTATGGGATAGTTAAAGACAGTAGGTATCTGATCAAAACTTAAGCTAAAACCTTAATTAACTTAGGCTCTGGTTATAACTTTTGTTAGTGTTTTTAAGTTGGCATTATGTTTGGTAAAACTAGGCTTTAGCAATGTCATGATGAATGTCATGACATTCAGAGATTGAAGATAAATCCTACCTGCTAAGGATGTTAAAAGACAGCTCAGAACTGGAAGCTAAAGCTGTGCTGGAAATTCTGCAGAAAACAGACTGATGTTATAACAGATGTTATGACATTCAGTGTGACATTCTGTTCTGCAGAATCTGTTTGTTCCTGAGATTTTTCAGGAAGTTTGTTGAGCTGCTAAATATTGTTTTTCTGTTATTAGAAAGCATGCTCACGTGGCTGCTAGGTTAATCTTAATTAAACCTAAATTGGTTGTTGAAAAGACCATGTTTTTAGGATTAAATTAAGTGAACCCTAGCTATCTTTATGGAAGCCCAAAACTGAAGTTTCAGGACTGCTTCTATAAAAGGAAAAGAACCCTTACAACTGTGCAGCGCCCTTTGAATGTATTGAAGAGATAGCAGCTTGTGTTTGTGTACTGTTAGGATTTGTAACAGTTGGTATTGTGTAATTCTAGTTTCTCTTGTGAGCCAAGCAACTATCAATTGATAAGTGCATTGGACTAGGATTTGCTGTAAGGGTAGTTTATCACTCAAAGCATTAAAGCACGAGTGTTTGTCTCTTGATTGAAGCTTTGAAGCAAGATCAAGATATTTTATTGAAGTGTGTCTTCACAATTCAATTAGTCGATAGGTTGATATCACTGCTGTGATTGAGGGGGAGTGAGTAGGAACTCATATCTAAGTAGGACTTAGGTAAAAGGATCATTGGGTAGTGATTAAGTGAGAAGGTTGTCAATAGGTGTGTTGGCTGTAGGGTCTTCGAATTGATACTGCTAATAGTGAACTTTCTCCCTGGCTTGGTAGCCCCCAGATGTAGGTTTGTTGAACCGAACTGGGTGAACAACTTATTGTGTTCTTTACTGCTTTCTGTATTTACTGTGTGAACTGTTAACATAGTGTCAGATACTGTGTCATAACATTCTCTGTGACATCACGTATCTGCTGCCAGGAATTTCAATTGGCATCAGAGCAGGCACCCTGCTTGTTATTTCTGGGTGAGATCTAGGGATAATAGTTTCTGGCGTAATGGATAAAGAAGGAGGATTTGGAGGAAGACCACCTATTCTGGATGGGTCTAATTATGATTACTTGAAACCTCGTATGGTTGCCTTCTTAAGATCAGTGGACATTAAAGCTTGGAGAGCTGCTGATAAAGGATGGAAACATCCCACCAAGCTTGAGAAAGATGGCACTACTGTCTTGAAACCTGAGGAGGTATGGAGCAAAGAGGAAGAAGAGCTAGCTCTAGGGAACTCTAAAGCATTGAATGCTCTGTTCAATGGTATTGACAGGAATATCTTCAAACTGGTTCATCAATATGAGCTGGCCAAGGATGTTTGGGACACTCTCAGAACTACTCATGAGGGAACATCCAAGGTGAAGATGTCAAGACTTCAGATGCTCACTACCAAATTTGAGAATTTGAAGATGAAGGAAGATGAGAATATTCATGAATTTCACATGAATATTTTGGAAATTACCAATGCCTCGGGAGCACTTGGTGAAAAGATGTCAAGAGAAGGCGGTGAGAAAGATTCTGGATCCTTGCCTAAGAGATTTGCAATGAAAGTCAACGCAATAGAGGAGGCTCGGGACATCGACACCTTGAAGGTTGAAGAAGATAGGATCTCTTATGACTTTTGAGATGGGAATCAGTGAAACTGTTGACAAGAAGAACAAGAGCATAGCACTTGTATCCAATTCTGAAGAGGGATGCAAGGAGGAAGATGAGGAGAAGATATTTGAAGTTATATCCATGCTTGGAAGACAGTTCAACAAACTGATCAGGAGAATTGGTCCAAAGTCAAGGTCACATGTCAATGACATTGCATCTGACATCAGCAGATCTTATGAATCCAGCAGAAGATCCAAGTCAGAAGAAAAAGGAAGTCAAGGCAGTAAAGTCCAATGTCATGAATGTGAAGGATTTGGACATATTAGAGCTGAATGTCCTACCTTTCTTAAAAAACAAAAGAAAGGAATGAATGTTACTTGGTCTGATGGTGAATCAAGTAGTGATGCTGAAGAGGAATCAGCCAAACTTGTCACTGCAGCTTCTGAAAGTGGCAATCCTGATGATGACTCTAGTGATGAGGAAGTGACCTTTGAAGAACTTGTTGATACTTACAAGCGTGTATAAGTGGTGAAGTATGTCGACAAAATGAAAAACAGAAAAAGCTGATTGAGAAGTTGGAGGCCGAAAATGTGAAGCTGGAAGCTAAGAAGAAGGAGAATACAATCACTATAAGTCATCTCAATAGTGAGATTATAGTGTTAAAATCCAAGCTTGATCATATGACTAAGTCTGTCAAAATGTTGACCAATGGAACTGATAAGCTGGAAGAAATTCTTCAGATTGGACAAAATCTTGGAAATAAGCATGGTCTAGGATATGTGTGAAAAGGAATGTAGTGACAAGAAAAGAAGAGGCATGGGAAACCAAAGCCGAGCAGATGTCTGCAGAAACAGAAATGCTCTGGCTCGGGGCATGTTGATGCAAAGAAATTTCGATAACGGAAGAACACCAGACCTAATAGGCCAATGTCAAAGCAGATGTCACAACATTGGGGCCAACATCAGGATCAGAGAAACATGAATAAGAAGTTTCAAAGATGTAGATGTCACCATTGTGGAAGGTTTGGACACATAAAACCCTTCTGCTATAGGTTACATGGGTTCCCTAATCAGACTCCCTATGTTGAGCCTAAGAACATCAAAGTACCCTACACTCAAAAGTGGAAGAAGAGGGCTGACATTGATAGCACACCCTCTCGGAGTGTGCCAAGGAAGATTGGTACTTTGACAGTGGATGTTCCAAGCATATGACTAGTATAAAAAATCTTCTGAATAATGTCAAACCTCACTCTACCAGCTTTGTTACTTTTGGAGATGGAGCTAAAGGAGAAATCAAGGGTGTTGGAAACTTGGACTGCTTTGGAGTTCCAAATCTAAATGGAGTGTTCTTGGTAAAACTTGCTAATCTCATAAGCATAAGTCGACTATGTGATATGGGATTTAAAGTCAACTTCACAGTCGAATGTCTTGTAATCAATGATAAACAAGAAGTTGTTATGAGAGGAGTCAGATCAAAGGACAACTGCTACATGTGGGAATCTGAGATCACCAACCTCTCTTCTGTGTGTCCTACAGACAAGGATGAAAAGGAGGTAAAGCTATGGCATCAAAAACTTGGACATCTGCATCTCAGAGGGATGAAGAAGATCATCACTATGGAGGCTGTCAGAGGGATACCAAAACTCCATATTGATGAAGGAAGTGTCTGTGGTGAATGTCAAGTTGGAAAGCAAACCAGAATGTCACACCCAATGTCTAGACATCTGACCACTTCCAGAGTGCTAGAGCTACTTCATATGGATTTGATGGGGCCTATGCAGGTTGAAACCCTTGGTGGAAAAAGATATGCCTATGTTGTTGTGGATGACTTCTCCAGATTTACCTGGATAAACTTCATCAAGGAAAAATCTGATGTATTTGATGTCTTTAAGGAGCTATGCAAAAGACTTCAAAGAGAGAAGGAAAGTTGTATTGTCAGAATAAGAAGTGATCATGGAAAGGAGTTTGAGAACAACAAATTTGATGAATTCTGCTCCTCAGAAGGAATTAATCATGAGTTTTCCTCTCCTATAACGCCTCAACAAAATGGGGTGGTGGAAAGAAAGAATAGGACCATACAGGAATCTGCCAGAGCAATGATTCATGCTAAGAATCTTCCTATTCATTTTTGGGCTGAAGCTATGAATCTGACTTGCTATGTTCTATGAGGTCACCCTAAGAAAAGGATCTTCCTCCACCTGTATGAACTATGGAAGGAAGAAAACCAAGCTGTGAAATATTTCCATGTATTTGGCGATAAATGCTATATTCTGACAGATCGTGATCAAAGGAGAAAAATGGATTCTAAGAGTGATGAAGGCATTTTTCTAGGATACTCCACTAACAGCAGAGCATATAGGGTATTCAACTCTAGAACCCAGGTTATGATGGAGTCTATTAATGTCATTGTTGATGATCATCATCAGGAACACAATGGCCCGTATGATGTTGAGACATGGTTTGAGACATCACCTCAAGTACGATAAGGAAGATGTACACGATCCTTCTCTTCCAAAATCTGAACGGAGGAAGTCAACAAAGATCCTTCCATCGAATTGGAAAGATCATCAAAGGATCTCATCATTGGAGATCCAACCAAAGGTGTCGTTACAAGATCGAGGCTGTCTCAAACTCTTTCTTTGTGTCAAAGATAGAGCCAAAAATGTCAAAGAAGCTCTAAGTGATGAATTACGGATTGGAGCAATGCAAGATGAATTGAACCAATTCAAACAACATGAAGTATGGGAATTAGTTCCTAGACGGAAGGAACAAACATCATTGGCACAAAATGGATCTACAAGAACAAGTCGATGCGAAGGGTCACGGAAATAAAGCTAGACTTGTTGCTCAGGGCTACACTCAGGTTGAAGGGATTGACTTTGATGAGACCTTTGCACGAGTGGCTAGACTGGAATCAATCAGGCTTCTTCTAGGGGTTGCTTGCATTCTGAAATTCAAACTATTTCGGATGGATGTGAAAAGTGCCTTCCTAAATGGCTACTTAAATGAAGAAGTATATGTAGAACGACCTAAAGTTTGTGGATCCAAGTTTCGATCATGTCTACAAATTAAGGAAAGACCTATATGGACTAAAGCAAGCTCCTAGGGCCTGGTATGAAAGGTAACCAAGTTCCTTACAGACAAAGGCTACAGAAAAGGAGGCTTGGATAAAACTCTCTTTGTCAAGAATGAAGGAGGAAAGATAATGGTTGCTCAAATTTATGTGGATGACATAGTATTTGGTGGAATGTCAGACTCAATGGTGAAACATTTTGCCAATCAAATGCAGGCTGAGTTTGAAATGAGTCTTATGGGAGAGTTGACCTACTTTCTTGGACTACAAGTCACACAGATGGAAGACTCAATATTCCTCTCACAGAGCAAATATGCAAGGAATATTGTCAAAAAGTTTGGAATGGAGAATGTCAGCCATAAAAGGACTCCTGCTCCCACACATGCTAAGTTGTCCAAGGACACAAATGGTGAAAAGGTAGACCAAAGTCTGTATAGAAGTATGATAGGGAGCTTGTTGTATCTAACGACCAGACACGACATTGCATTCTTTGTTGGGTCATGCAAGATACCAAGCTGAACCTAAAGTGAGTCACATTAACCGGTGAAAAGAATTACGAAGTATGTGAATGGAACTGCGGTTATGGTATCTTGTATTCCGTGGATGTGAACCCATTTTTTAGTTATTGTGATCTTGTTGGTGGTAGTCTTGATGAGAAAAAGTACCTGGAGGATGCTTCTTCTTGGGAAACAATCTTGTTTCTTGGTTCGAAGCAAAGCGTGTGTCTTTGTCCCTTCTGAAATGAATACATAGCGGTGGTAGCGATTGTTCTCAAATGGTGCGGATGAAGCGGATCTTTGTCGAGTACAATGTCATACAGGATGTCATGACATTGTACTGTGACAATCTAAGTGCTATTAATATTTCAAAGAATCCTATACAACACAATAGGACTAAGCACATTGACATAAGACATCACTTCATCAGAGACCTTGTGGAGGAGAAAGTGATTAAACTGGACCATGTAGTCACTGAACTTCAACTGGCTGACATATTTACTAAAGCTCTTGATGCTAGTCAATTTGAGAATTTAAGGAGCAAACTGGGCATTTGTCAATATGAGGAATTGTAGCAATTAAAATTGCTTACAAAGAGGAGAAGAAACCGTGTATTTCAAATAAAGTTGAATGGGTCATTTCTTTATTTCCCTCTTATTTTTAAAGGTTTCAAGAATATCAAGAGACACCTCCATATAATAACCTCTCTTATTGAAAGTATCATTTCCTCTCCACCCACAAGATACTTTCAAATTCTCTGTCAGTTCCTCAATATATCCCAGAGAAATATGTCTTCTTCCTCTTCTTCCCAAGACTACATTGTTCATCTCCACCATGGTGAGATTAGGGCATTCGCTGAAGCCATGAATGTTGTACCTGTGAAGGTCTCCCCTCAGCGTTCAATGGTAACTGACTCTCAGAATCAGCATGCACGGAATGATCAAAGTTCATCAGCGTCTACTGGTAAGACTTCTGCCTCATCCTCATATGTTCCCCCTGAGATAAGAAATAGGGAAGGTACCAAGTATGTAGAAGAAGCCATTGCTAGGATAGTCACCAGAATCCTAGACGAACATCACTCTGTTCCTGGAATTTCTGTTCCCCTTAATTAAAGACCTGCTAGCCCTAGTTTAGCAGATGATCCAGATGTCACAAAGAATGTCATGACATCTGATGATCACGTCCAGGCAACTCATGTGGACCCTGATTCTTCTGTTGACTTCCCTGTCAAAGCAAAGGATGGTATTTCTGGTTCTCAAGATGAGCAAATAACCAGAACTGGAACTTCTTCAAAGAAGTATAGAGCTAAATTTGATGGTTGTTCAAAATGCAAAAGGACACCAATGGCCAAGAAAAAGCTCTGAACACGCAAAGTCGATCAAGCCGATAAGGTGATGATCTTGATCTTTGCGACAATGAAGATATCTCTTGAGGAGAGCAATGATTAAATTCTTTGTTGTGTTTGATCATCAATTTTACATCCATTGTTTTACTTTGTTTTGATTTTTTTAGTTTCATTTTGGATGATTGTAATCATTGTATTGAGATGTGTACCCCTAAAAACAATCTTTGGTACTTAATTATATCTTGGTATAATTGTTTGTCTTGTTTGATTAAAATTTTGGGGAACTTGTATTGTTTCCTATGGCCCTTTATGGCTAAAGGGGAGAAGAACTATTGTATGATAGTATGGGACTTGGGACTTTGGGAAATTGTATGCTGTTTAAAATTTTGTATATGGGGAAATTGTGGGAATTGTGGGATTTTGTATGGGTAGAATTTATCTTCTCTAAGTTCTAGTTACTTGAAGCTTAGGAAAGCTTAGGAAAACTTAGAACTAGTTTATTGTCTTCTGCTGCATAGGTACTCTGATGTGTTAAGTAGTTTTAGCCAAAAATGTGCCAAAGGGGGAGTTTGTTAGTGTTTTTAAGTTGGCATTATGTTTGGTAAAACTAAGCTTTAGCAATGTCATGATGAATGTCATGACATTCAGAGATTGAAGATAAATCCTACCTGCTAAGGATGTTAAAAGACAGCTCAGAACTGGAAGCTAAAGCTGTGCTGGAAATTCTGCAGAAAACAGACTGATGTTATAACAGATGTTATGACATTCAGTGTGACATTCTGTTCTGCAGAATCTGTTTGTTCCTGAGATTTTTCAGGAAGTTTGTTGAGCTGCTAAATATTGTTTTTCTGTTATTAGAAAGCATGCTCACGTGGCTGCTAGGTTAATCTTAATTAAACCTAAATTGGTTGTTGAAAAGACCATGTTTTTAGGATTAAATTAAGTGAACCCTAGCTATCTTTATGGAAGCCCAAAACTGAAGTTTCAGGACTGCTTCTATAAAAGGAAAAGAACCCTTACAACTGTGCAGCGCCCTTTGAATGTATTGAAGAGATAGCAGCTTGTGTTTGTGTACTGTTAGGATTTGTAACAGTTGGTATTGTGTAATTCTAGTTTCTCTTGTGAGCCAAGCAACTATCAATTGATAAGTGCATTGGACTAGGATTTGCTGTAAGGGTAGTTTATCACTCAAAGCATTAAAGCACGAGTGTTTGTCTCTTGATTGAAGCTTTGAAGCAAGATCAAGATATTTTATTGAAGTGTGTCTTCACAATTCAATTAGTCGATAGGTTCATATCACTGTTGTGATTGAGGGGGAGTGAGTAGGAACTCATATCTAAGTAGGACTTAGGTAAAAGGATCATTGGGTAGTGATTAAGTGAGAAGGTTGTCAATAGGTGTGTTGGCTGTAGGGTCTTCGAATTGATACTGCTAATAGTGAACTTTCTCCCTGGCTTGGTAGCCCCCAGATGTAGGTTTGTTGAACCGAACTGGGTGAACAACTTATTGTGTTCTTTACTGCTTTCTGTATTTACTGTGTGAACTGTTAACATAGTGTCAGATACTGTGTCATAACATTCTCTGTAACATCACGTATCTGCTGCCAGGAATTTCAACTTTTTATGCTTAAAAATAAAACCTTTTTGTTACGAAAGTAAGAGAAGTAAATAGGTTAGGATCGAGACCACGAAAGTGTGAGATTTTCACCGGATAGCTAAAGTTAGGCATTCGATTTAAATACAGCGAGAGCGCTTTAAAACGAATTAGAATTAATTAAGTTTTCAAAAAGTATTTTCTAAACACTTATGGGCTAGCGAAAGTAGGCATAAGGCTTTAGACGTATAATCCGAGATAAGACCACGAAAGTGTGAGTTGAGGGTTTTTTGACTGATTATTTCTACAGAACAATTAAGTTAACCATCCTTATACGCTTAGGTTCGATTAGATCCCTTAGGTCCACTCTATTACATACCGACTGATTTTATTATTATTCATTTAAAATCATTTAGTTTTATTTTCCTTAACCTCCCTAACACCAAACGTGACAATATCCGCCTTAGCTAAATTAGTATACTTTTCCAGTACTAGAGTGACTACAAAGTCCCTGTGGATTCGACAATCTTTTATTACTACCGCGATAGGCTGTGCACTTGCAGTTAAGATACCGTTAGACACATTAGGTCGATCGCACATCAAGTTTTTGGCGCCATTGCCGGGGACTTTGATCTAGTCACTAGTGCACCCTTAAAGTAGCACTGTCTAGACTAAGGCAAGTATTTATTTTTCCCTCTGTGTATGCCAAATACTCGCTCTAAAGGCGGTCCTTTGCATATACCAATAAACGATCCTGAGCATTATCTTCGATTAAGAAGACGAATTCAAGAGTACTGTGAACTCAACAATCTTCCTCCGTCCAAACTTCCGGATCTCGACGAACTACGAAGAATGGCTGAACCACCGCCTCCACCTCGTCCTCTTAAGGATTACGCAGTTCCTTCTCAAGAGGAGCCTCACAACAGTATTGTTGCTCCTGCTATTGCTCGAAACGATTTCGAGCTGAAACCTTCGCTACTTTCCGCCGTTCAGCAGAACCAATTTTCTGGATCTCCTACTGAAGACCCAAATCTACATCTGTCAGTGTTTGTGCAGTACGCAGACATTGTGAAAGCGAATGGAGTAAACCCCGAGGTGATACGGTTGCGCCTATTTCCTTTTTCTTTAAGAGACAGAGCTCGCGCTTGGCTCCAATCTCTTCCTTCAAACTCAATCACCACTTGGGATGAGTTGAAGAAAGTCTTCTTAGCTAGATATTTTCCTCCAAGCAAAACTATTATGCTCAGAGCCAACATCAATGGTTTCAGACAAAAAGACAATGAATCTCTATTCGAAGCATGGGAACGATACAAGGATATGCTAAGACTCTGTCCTCATCATGGTTTAGAAGAATGGTTGATTATTCACAAATTCTATAACGGTCTCTTGTGCAACACAAGATTGACTATAGACGCTGCTGCTGGTGGCACACTGATGGATAAACCATACGCCGATGCAAACCAACTTATCGAAAGCATGGCTCAGAATCATTACCAATGGGGAAGTGAGAGAGTTAATGTAGGGAAATCTCAAACAAAAGGTAACATGGTCGAAGTGAATAGGTGGGATCAAGTTAACGCTAAAGTGGAAGCTCTTACCCAAAAGCTAGAGAACCTTACCATTACTCCCGCAGCTATCGTAGCTGCAGTAGCCCAAACTTGCGATTTATGTGGTCTTCAATCACATCCTGCTCCAGAATGCCCACTTCTGACCGGAGTACCAGCCGAACAAGCAAATTACGTACAAGGAAATCCCTACAGTAATACTTACAACCCAGGTTGGAAGAATCATCCGAATTTCTCGTACAAAAGCAACAATGCGTTGTATGCTCCTGGACAAGCTCCAGCTGTACCACCTGGTTATCCGAAAGCTATCCCAAATCATCCCAATAACGAACCTAATACTTCCAACGTTCCTAGGAAATCTAATCTCGAAATTATGATAAAACATTTCATTGCTTCTCAATCCCAAACCAATAAGGATGTTCTAAATCAGAATTTACACACCAATGAGCAAATTAAGCAATTATCTAGCAAGGTCGATGCTTTAGCCACCCATAACAAGATGCTTGAAACTCAAATTTCACAGGTAGCCCAACAACAAGCACCTACTGCTGCTCCTGCTGGAGTATTTCCTGGTCAACCACAACCTAACCCGAAAGGACACGCTAATGCCGTGATACTAAGGAGTGGAAAAGAACTTGACGGACCTGTTGATCTAAGACTAGAAAACCCAGCAATGTACCAAAAGCAAGACAAGGCAAGTGAAAACGAGAGCGAACCAAAAGAAAAGGAAAACGAGAACCATGAGGCCATGGAAAAAGAGAAACCTTATGTGCCTCCACCGCCTTATAAACCACAAATTCCGTATCCTCAGAGATTAACCAATTCCAAAACGATGGGCCAATTCAAGAAATTCGTGGAACTTCTAAAACAACTGAATATCACAATACCATTTACAAAAGCCATCACCTAGATGCCCTTGTACGCTAAATTTCTTAAGGAAATCCTATCTAACAAGAAAAAGATAGAAGATAACGGAACAGTTACACTCACTGCTGAGTGTAGCGCTATCATTCAAAATAACATGCCTCATAAGTTAAAAGACCCAGGTAGTTTCTCTATACCCTGTAACATTGGAAAATTCGTCATAGACAAAGCTCTATGCGACTTAGGAGCAAGTATCAGTGTCATGCCCTTATCTATTTGCAAAAAGCTGGAGATGGGAGAACTTAGACCCATAAAAATGTCTGTTCAATTAGCTGACCGATCAGTTAAATACCATGTAGGTATATTGGAAAATGTTCCAGTTAGAATAGGTCAATTCTACATCCCGACCGATTTCAGAATCATGGACATTACCGAAGATTCAGTTACCCCTATCATATTAGGAAGACCATTCCTAGCCACAGCTGAAGCTATAATTGACGTAAAGAAGGGAAGACTAACATTCGAAGTCGGAGAGGAAAAAGTGGAATTCATCCTTACTCAATTTTTACAAGCACCCGCCATGAATGACACTTGTTATTTACTCGACATTATAGACGAGTGCGTAATAGAGATGGAAGCCGAACAAACCACATACTCCAAAATAATGAAAATTCAAACCCCTCTGATATTCGAAGACGACAATTGGCGAGAACCATATAAAGATGATAGTCTAAGCGAAAGTCTAGCACTCACACCTAATCATATGCCATGTCCAAAGAAACCGAAGTTAGAATTAAAAGTTCAACCTAACAACTTACGATACGAATTCCTAGATACTGAACAAACTCGACCTATTATAGTGAATTCCAGTTTAGGAACGCTCGAAACTCATAAACTTTTAGACGTTCTAAGGAAGTACCCTACTGCATTAGGTTATAACATATCGGACTTAAAAGGAATTTGTCCTTCAATTTGTATGCACCGTATTCTGCTAGAAGAGGATTGCAAAACCTCTCGAGAACCTTAAAGAAGAATCAATCTGATCCTCAGTACTGTAGTCAGAGATGAAATCAAAAAGCTAATGGAAGCTGGAATTATATACCCAATCTCCGACAGTAAATGGGGTAGCCCATTACATGTCGTGCCTAAAAGGAGGTGTCACTGTTGTGAAAAACGCACAAGGCGAATCAATAACACAAAGAGTAGTTAGTGGGCATAGAGTGTGCATTGATTATAGGAAACTGAACAAGGCCACTCGGAAAGACCATTTTCCTTTACCCTTCATTGATCAAATGTTAGAACGATTAGCCAAACACTCCTATTTCTGCTATTTAGACGGTTATTCCGGATTCTTCCAAATTCCGATTCACCCTGATGATCAAGAGAAGACTATATTCATGTGTCCCTATGGAATGTTCGCGTACAGGCGAATGCCTTTCGGATTGTGTAATGCCCCAGCAACCTTTCAATGATGTATGATGTCTATCTTCGTAGATTTCATTGATAACATCATGGAAGTGTTTATGGACGACTTCTCTGTGTGCGGACAAAGCTTTGACGGATGCTTATCTAATCTAGAGAATATTTTAGAAAGATGTGTGAAAGTAAACCTTGTGCTCAACTGGGAAAAATGCCATTTCATGGTCAGAGAAGGAATCGTACTTGGACATGTTATCTCCAATAAAGGAATTGAATTTGATAAAGCTAAGATAGAAGTGATTAAAGAACTCCAACCACCTAAGACTGTTCGAGAAATACGAAGTTTCCTAGGATACGCTGGTTTTTATCGACAATTTATCAAAGATTTCTCGAAAATCACCAAACCACTTACCGGTCTATTGATGAAGGATGCTGAGTTCATATTCGATGACGATTGTCTCAAGGCTTTTGAAACCCTTAAACCCGCACTTATTTCCGCACCAATCATGCAACCACCCGATTGGAGGTTACCTTTCGAAATCATGTGCGATGCAAGTGATTACGCTGTAGGCGCAGTTCTTGGACAAAGAAAAGAAAAGAAACTTCACGCAATTTACTACGCCAGCAGAACGTTAGACTCGGCTCAGATGAACTACGCCACAACTGAAAAAGAACTCTTAGCCGTGGTCTTCGCACTTGACAAATTTCATTCTTACCTCGTAGGAGCAAAAATCATCATTTATACGGACCACGCTGCTATCAGATATCTACTTACCAAGAAAGATGCAAAACCCAGACTCCTCCGATGGATCTTACTTTTACAAGAATTCGACTTGGAAATTAAAGATAAGAAAGGAACAGAAAACATCGTAGCAGATCACTTATCCCGATTAGAAGGTGTAAAACCCAAACAAGTGCCAATTAACGATGATTTTCCGTATGAACATCTGATAGCACATATGATAAGCGACCTAGCTCAATTGGATTTAAACAAACCAGAAGCTAAGGAAGTCGTGGAAGCCATCAATATGACCGTAGGACTGCCATGGTATGCTGACATAGTTAACTATTTAGCTTCTGGTGCGCTTCCACAGGATTTAACTTACCAACCAAAAAAAAATTCTTCCATGATCTCAAGTGTTACTATTGGGACGAACCACTTTTATTCAAACGAGGAGCTGATGGAATTTTCCGCCGTTGTATACCCGACGAAGAAATAGAAGATGTTATTTCCCACTGTCATTCATCTCCCTATGGCGGACATGCTAGCACCTCTAAAACGTGTGCCAAAATTCTCCAAGCCGACCTTTTCTGGCCTAATCTTTGGAAGGATGTCCACATCGCCGTTAAAAACTGTGATCGCTGCCAACGCACTGCTAATATCTCACGACGCGACGAAATGCCTCAAAAAGGAATACTAGAAGTCGAAGTCTTTGATGTTTGGGGAATTGACTTAATGGGGCCCTTCCCATCTTCTTTCGGAAACAAGTTTATACTCGTAGCTATCGATTATGTTTCGAAATGGATCGAAGCAATAGTTTCTCCTACAAATGACGCACGAGTGGTGATAAAGCTCTTTAAGAATATAATCTTCCCACGTTTTGGTGTTCCTCGACTTGTCATTAGTGACGGTGGCTCTCATTTTATTTCGAAGATATTTGACAAATTACTATCTAAATATGGAGTTAAGCACCGCGTAGCAACACCTTATCATCCGCAAACTAGCGGACAAGTTGAAGTTTCGAACAGAGAAATTAAACAAATCTTAGAGAAAACCGTCGCTATATCTCGAAGAGATTGGTCATCCAAGCTTAACGAAGCTTTATGGGCTTATAGGACAGCTTACAAGACTCCTATCGGAACTACACCCTTCAAGATTGTGTACGGAAAATCCTGTCATCTCCCGGTAGAATTAGAGCACAAAGCTTATTGGGCAATAAAAACGCTCAATATTAACTACACTGCTGCTGGCGAGAAACGAATTCTCGATTTACATGAACTGGAAGAATTAAGATTAGACGCTTATGAAAACACTAAAACATACAAAGAACGAACTAAAAAATGGCACGATAAGCGTTTATCCTGGAAAGAATTCATTGTGGGAGACGTCGTACTCTTATTTAATTCTAGACTTAGACTCTTTCCTGGAAAACTTAAATCTAGATGGTCTGGTCCTTTCGAAATTACAAAAGTATTTCCTAGCAGAGCGATAGAAATTAAGGATAGGAATAGTGCCCCGTTTATTGTAAACGGTCAGCAGTTAAAACAGTATCACCATATCGAGAATAGGCATTATACGAATAGTCTAAAACTTGTAGAACTGCCCGCTATTTCCCCCGAATGATTTTTCACTAGGTACTTCGTCAGGCTTATGACGTTAAAAACAGCGCTTCATGGGAGGCAACCCATTTATTTGTTTTTCATTGCTATTATGTTTGTAGTTTCCGTTTTATGTCTTTTACAATTTGTTATTTTCCATTTCAAACTTTTGTAAAACTGCTGCTGATTTCAAAACAACTTTACTTGCAACAGGATTTCTGAAAAAAGTCTTTTTCTCTCTTACTTTCTCCTCTACTTTGTTTCCCCGTTTTACTTTTGCTATGGATCCTCCATAGAACTTTATGGAAACCACCTTTAGAGGTAGAAACCAAAGAAGAAGGTTTGAGGCTTTGTCTCAAAGAGACATCAGTTTGACCCTGTATCATGATGAACCCACTATGGATGCTTTAGGCATAACTGATAGTGTTTATTATATGGTTAACCAAATGGGATGGGAGAGAGCACACCTTAAGTCTAGGTTTATCACCTACCGAGAGCTTACCCTTGAGTTCCTGAGTTCCCTAGTCTATATACCTGAACACGGTGTCGGAGCCAAAAAAGGAATCATAGCCTTCAGACTTTTCGGTATTGAGTTCACCTATAACCATAGGGATTTAGCTGATCTACTAGGATTCCCTAGCGGACCCTTTGCTTTTACTACCACTCAGGCAAATTTAATGGATTTTGAGCTAGATTACTTTTGGGGTTCCTTAACCGGAAACTATCATCCTGACCCAGATAGTATGGATAACAATGAGATACATAACCCCGCTATCCGCTATTTCCATAGAATTCTAGCCCACACTTTATTTGGAAAAGAACAGAATCAAACTGCTGTATCCAAGGATGAGGTATTTTTGCTATATTGTATGAACCAAGGACGCCCTGTTAATGCTGTTCCATTCCTGATGAAAACCTTTACCCGCATTAGTGAGGACCCTAATGTTCCTGTCAGTGTGGGAGGATTAGTTACCATGATTGCAAATGCTCTTGGACTTCGTTACCAATTAAATAATTATGCACCATTCGGATCAATTAGGCCTATGAACATTGACTTCTGTTTCAACAACCGGATAATAGGAAATCTAGGTCCTGCACCCTATGAATACCTGATAAGAAACGAAGTTGTCACTCTCTTTACCCTTCCAAACCATGCCCAAGTAAGTGTCCACAACCGAGATAACTAGCTTTATGAACTAACTCCTCCTGACCATCCTTCAACACCAGAAACCCCTTAGTCCTATTCTGTTGTTGATAACATCATGTCTGAAGAAACAGATCCTGAAACCCCTCCTGGTTACCATGATTTTACTAACATGGATGAAGCACCAGAAGCTCCTGACATAACCCAAGGAGAATACACTACACACTTGAATACCATTTTGACCAATTTGGATACTTATAAGACTGACATTGATGGAATAAAAGATGAATTAAAGAGTATGCGTCTGGATATTGTTGGTTTGACTGATATTACAGTGGAACATTTTTATCACATCACCAAGGCTTTAGAAGAATTAAAATCAAAGATTGGATGAAGCAGCAGTTTTCAGTTTTTCAGTTTTTAGATTTTAGCATTTTTCCATTTTGTTTCGTTTCTAGGTAGTTTCACTTTTTATTAGAATATTACATTTCATTTTTCATCTTTGCAAAAGTTTCCTTTCTGTCAAAAAGAACAAGTATAACATTTAGAATTAATTCCATTGTTTGTTTTTCCATTTCAATTTACATTCAGTACTTTGTTTACAATGGTTTTATGGTTTTCTTATTATTGCGGATTATATATTGGAGTATGTGATGAATGGATTAATATCATGTTTATATTGGACTGTAGTTGGTATGCTTGATATGTTGTGTTTTCTGTAATTTTTCCGCTCTGTGCAATTGTGCCTCTGTTCAACTAAATTTGCAAATTTTGTTGTTGTTACGACCGTCACTCTATCCCCACGACCGTCACACGCCCTTTAGCGTGTTACGCTCGTCATCCCTGTGTTACGACCGTAACACGGGTTATATCAGTAACCCCTGTTAGCAGACAGCGTTCTTTTTCCTCTTCCTCAACCTTTCCTTCTTCTTCTTCCATAACTTCCAATCCGTCCACTTACCCCATTAATCCTGATCCACCCCACTTAACTCATCATTTAATCCCCTCAAATTTTCCAACTTCCCCACTATTTTCCTTCACTATATATACTTTCTTTCACCCGTATCTTTCACTCATTCCCTCATTCACTCATTCAAACCCACACCCCAATCTCACTCTAACACTCTTGCATGCAAATGGCAAACATTATCCAACCAATCCCAGACATAACCCTACGTGATGATGACCAAGGTGAAACTCAACGAATCAAGTTCTTGAAATTTCAACGTCGAGGACTCCATCCTACTAGGTACGTCGACACTGACTGCCTAAGAGACCTTGGATTGCTTGAAGGTGCCCAACATCTTCTCCAGAATGTCAACTTATGGACCCTCTGTAGCCAGCCCCAGCCCACGTACGAGAACCTCACTCTTGAGTTCTTCAGCTCTTTTTGCTACATAACTCCTAATGGTCCAACTAACCAACTTTTTGGTGTGGCGAGGTTCCGCATTTTCGGTACCGAGTACGAGTTCTCTCAGAATGCATTCGGACGATTGCTCGACTTCTGTACCGATGAAGGTGCCCACCTCCGTGTACCTGACAACTTTGGTGAAGAATCCTTTAACCTGTGGCATAGCCTAACCAACAATCGTGCCAACTCCTACGATCACCTCAATGCCACACAAATCCATATTCCTGCCATTCGCTATTTCCATCGAATCCTGTGCAACACAATCTTCGCAAGAGATAGCAACCATAAACTCAACTCCAAGGAGTTATTCTTCATGCACTGCGCATTCTCCGGTCAGAAAATCAATGCCGCACCCTTTCTCCTTGCCCATATTCATTCCATCTGCACCAGAGGCGGCAAACCTTTCTACTTCGGAGGGCTTGTCACTTCTCTTGCCTTGGCTTTGAATCATGGCGACACCCTTGATCATCTACCCTCCCGAGCACCGGTTTTGCTCACCTTGGATCATTGCAAATCGGCCCATCTTATCTACGAGCGGGATGACGGAAAGTTCCATCCAATGATACGGAACATTGTTTATTCTAACAATTTTCTGCCTTGCAGGGACCGGATTGATCCACAAAACCGAGCCAATTGGCTATTTGACCTTGAAGCCCCTAAAGGCCATGCTCCTGTGCATGATGAGCCACCTGTCGCTCCCGCATATGAGATGCAGGAAGAATTGGATCGAGCTGCACCAACAACTGATATCCCTGAATCTTCCTCTACTCCACTTCCTCTCACTTACGAAGACATTCTCCGAGCTATCCATCAGCAGAATCTTATGAATGCCGCATCTGAGAGGAAACATCAAGAGCGTTACGACAATTTGTTCGCACAAAATGCCCAAATCCTGAGTGGTCAGCGCTCCATGAACGAAAAGTTGGATGAAACTTTGTGCGAGCTGAATGCTTTGAGGATGGATGTCACATCTCTTGGACCCCAGAGCACAGACTCTTAATCCACTCCCTCCAGAAGATCACGAACCAGAAGTCGCGGCCCTGGTCATCAGTAGTTTCCTTTTTCTTTTTCCTTGTTGTTTTCTTTGCTTTCCTGATGTATTTTTAATTTTTCCCCGCCGATATATCATAACATTGAGACAATGTTTGATATAGTGTGGGAGGAGTACTGCATTTTCAATTCAAAACGAGTAATTTCAATTTCTATTTTTAGCAATTTTTCGTTATTTCACTTTCTCCCCGTTTTATTCAGCCATACCAAAATTTTTCGCTCTTTATTTTCGCATAGTCTTTAGTTACCTACCTTAAATGAAATCATAGTTAGAAAGCCGAGAACGATTCAACGAGAACAATACGGTTATGACACCATTGACTCCCCACTTACGCGATCCGTCTCAATATCTGTTATACCGATACTTTGAGTTTTAAGTCCTAAAATAACCCCTAGTAGTTTATATTAGCAGTCGGCACCAGTCTTAACACAAACCATGTGGAGAGCCGATGAATATAAGTGGATGATCTCAGTTAAATATTTAGAAAAAATGTTACATGCTTTAAGGAAATAGGTAATGCACCAATTAAATTGGGCGATCCTCACCCGATCGTTTAATCCAACGGATGCAAAAGCCTTACTAAGTAACATGAGAATCCATTGTCTAGGTGGTTTAGAAGCATCTGGTACTAAACTTGGTAGGGCAGACTACGGTTTGATCCCCCGCATCTTACAATTGGATAGAGATGGTTGCCACATTATTGTGCCAGAAACCTTTGTGCTATGATCAGAACCACTAACCGGCCACTCCACTACGTGCGTGTAAGGATAATGGGCTTAATGTGATTGCGCGAGAACGAAACCGGGTGAAATAGGTACAAGAAACTTTAAGTTGAATTGTAACAGAATAATTGAACGTTTTGTTTATTTTGCTTGAGGACAAGCAAAGGTTTAAGTATGGGGGAATTTGATAACACGAAATCATATCATATATTCACCACGAAATTAACCCGTTTTATATCATATTAACCCGAATAACTCCCGAATATTCCGAGTTTTTTATGACTTTTTGCAGGTACCACATATCTCAGCTCAAAGTAGAAGAAGACATAAAACATGCAAAGCTAGCAACAAAGAACAGAAGAGAAAAGACAAATCTGTCAAGAAATGCAGAATTTGTTGCTGTGACGGTCGCCAGCCCCTTGCCACGACCGTAAGATACTTCAGAAGCGCGTGACACTCGTCACGCCTTAACCACGACTGTAACACGCTATCTTATGAAATATGCCCGTAACGCCTTGGCCACGACCGTAACAAGCCTTATATCAGTTGTAAAATACGTGCAGAACGTGGAAAAGCTTAGCAGAGGAGTCTTTGACTCCTGATTTCACTCAACCAACCATTCAACCCACGATTCAATCCCACATTCCGATTATTTCTAGCGTTTTGAAAGTGAAGCCCACGAAGCTATTTTCCAACTGCCAGTACATCATTCCTCTATAAATAGCTTGGACTTCAAAGTGAAAAGTACAGGGCATCGAAGAGATTAACTGTGCGGAAGCTCTGCCCAAATTGAAAACCATTGTTTACCAGTTCTTATTTCTTCAGCAATTTCGTTATTTCCTTTGTTTACTTCACTGCCCAAATAACAATTTCCAACATTAGGAAATTGTTATTCTAGTTTAGAATTTATTTCAAGCTTCAGATTTCTTTTTACATTTCGAATTCCGAAGTCCGAATTTCCGATCTGTGGAAGAAGGACATAAGATACTGCTTATTTCAGGTTTTTAATATTACGTTTGTATTACAGTATATTTCAATTATTTAATTTGAGTTTTATTAGTTATTTATAATGTTTGTCTTATGTTTCTTTTATTCTGTTTACTGTGAATTTATTCCAATTGCCATGGCTCGCTAAACTCTTAGTGTCGGTATGGGATAGTTAAAGACAGTAGGTATCTGATCAAAACTTAAGCTAAAACCTTAATTAACTTAGGCTCTGGTTATAACATTTTATGCTTAAAAATAAAACCTTTTTGTTACGAAAGTAAGAGAAGTAAATAGGTTAGGATCGAGACCACGAAAGTGTGAGATTTTCACCGGATCGCTAAAGTTATGCATTCGATTTAAATACAGCGAGAGCGCTTTAAAACGAATTAGAATTAATTAAGTTTTCAAAAAGTATTTTCTAAACACTTATGGGCTAGCGAAAGCAGGCATAGGGCTTTAGACGTATAATCCGAGATAAGACCACGAAAGTGTGAGTTGAGGGTTTTTAGACTGATTATTTCTACAGAACAATTAAGTTAACCATCCTTATACACTTAGGGTTGATTAGATCCCTTAGTTCCACTCTATTACATACCGACCGATTTTATTATTATTCATTTAAAATCATTTAGTTTTATTTTCCTTAACCTCCCTAAGACCAAACATGACAATATCCGTCTTAGCTAAATTAGCATACTTTTCAAGTACTAGAGTGATTACAAAATCTCTGTAGATTCGAAAATCTTTTATTACTACCGCGATAGGCTGTGCACTTGCAGTTAAGATACCGTTAGACACATTAGGTCGAACGCACATCACATTCGAAGGATTCACAACCAAATCACTTAAGAAAAATGCATTCGGTTCATACAAGCGCGGGCAAACGTGTGTGCGCGCGTGTGTGTGTGTGTGTCATACCCTAAAATTTTCCCTCCTACTTTTCAAGACATTTCATACATCCATACTCAAGGATTCCTCAAGGGTTGATCAGACAAACTCTCCCCTAAACAATCAACCCGAACTAGGGTTTGGCTATTCTCAGATCCAGATGGATTTCCAACATCTCCAATGGTCATCATGCCTCCTCATATGCTTCAAAGATTCTCCATGTCAAGTTTCAAGCCTCACAAGTCAAGTTTCCTCAGACAATTGCTCAGATGGTTGAAAATCAGTTGTATTGGACAAAAAGTCAACTGTGGTCAACATACAGTCAAACTTCATAATTTTTGGTCAACATCCTCATTTTGAAGTTACATTCATCATTTGATCAAGGGTTGATCATGATTCATCAAGAAAACTTAAGATTTGCTCAAAAGTCAAACTTTCTAAATTAGGGTTTCTTAGTGAAAAGTCAACCAAACTTTGACTGAGCATAACTTCTTCATACTTTCTCAGAAAGTTTTCCACCAACTCTTGTTTTGAAGGAAATTCAATTCTCTACAACTTCATGTCTCACAAGAATGTTCAAAAAATGCTTCATTTGGAAGGTATGGATCAAAACATTACAGGTCCTTTTCAAAGTCAACAAAAAGTCAAATATTTTTTACATTGATTGATCATTATTTGTTACTTGATCAAAAAAGGAAGATTTGATCAAAAAAGGAAGATTTGATTTCATAAAAAATCAAATATTTTTTACATTGATTGATCATTATTTGTTCTTCAATTCAGCCCAAAATCCATCCATTATAAATATACAATGCATATCACACAAGAAAGAACAGAAAAATTGCCTCAAAGAACCCTAACCTAAAGTCAAAAAAACGTGTTCTTGAAGCAACTTGCAGCCTTGGTTTTAGCTCGTTTCAATTGATTCTAAGCCTTCCATTGCATTCCTTGGTGTCTTTAGAATCGATCCAGACCTTTACATCTCTCAAAAACATCAAGAATTGAGAAAACACGATTTGGTTTGTTCTTACTTTTTCAAAAATCAAATTCAGTTTATCATGCATTTTTAACATGTTTTGATGTTTGTTTTGTGTTTAGAACAAAGTTTGCAAGCTATCTGGACAATCGAATTGCATTTTCATGGCCTGAATCGAAATATGCCATGTTTAGGGTTTTCTGGTTCGAATTAGGGACTCTCTAAATAGGATATATTGGACGAAACCGATACCACCATCGTGCTCAGTAGATTGCTTGTGCTAGATTTTTGATGTTTGCAGGGGCCTTAGCGTCGAGTTTTGCCGACGCAAAATTCCCAGAAATTCAAACGAAGAAGATGATGTTCTTCGCGCGTGAATTTGAATTCCCAAGAAGCAGTTTCGTTTAAAAACAATTCGTTCCGTTTCATAAACACGTGGACGCTCTAGCTCATTTGGTCGTGACAGCGCGTTGTGAAGCATGGGACCTGTGTTCGAATCCCATCCATGGCAATGTATTTTTTACAAGTTTGCAAATTTTACATATTTTTTATATTTTCTTTAATATTTTTCCATGCATTTTAATTTATCTTTAATATTTTTTATCATGCATCTAAAAAACACCAAAAATATTTATTTTTTGCATAATCATCAGAAAAATACTTATTTAATTTTTAAAATTAAAATTATTATTTTTGCATGCATATTTAATTTAATTACTGATTAATCATTTAAATGACTTTTAATTGTTTTTAAATTATCAAATCAATTCTAAAAATTACCAAAAAATTATTTTATCATATTAATGTCATCACTAACACAAAATTAATTTCTCATTCAAAAATACTTATTTTTGCTAACATTTTCCTCTTATGCAATTTTCTTCCGTTTTCCGATTTTGCATCTGTTCACAGGTTATACCGTTTCGGACGATTTTTATTGCTTTTCTTTTCCAATTATGTAATTGCCTATGGGATGTAATAGTTTAATTAGGACTTTTATTTTCCGCACTTTCAATTATGTATCTGCCCCAAAGCCATGTAATAGCGTAGGACTTTACTTTCCGCACTTTACATTTCCGCTATTTATTTTCCGCACCCTATAAACTGCTAGTAACTAGGCGTGTATGGCATGATAAAATTGGACATAGATCACTCGTAATTTCAATATAACATATTTGAATTTGACACACTCTTTCACACATGCACCCCTTAGGGTAATTCTCTCTCGTTGCCTTTACGAATTCAAATGGTCATGTCCCTCGAACGTAGAGGTATTCTAGCACTGTTGCCTTCAAAATAAATCATCATAGTCCCTTCGATACAAAGATCATAGACCCACGATGTCGCCTACGAATACATGATCTTGACCCTCGATTGTCGCCTACGAAAAATGATGATAGTCCCTTCGAATGTGCTAGGATACTTCCTACAAGTTGCCTTCTATGACCATCCGATGTCCCTTCGAATGTCCCGCTTACATCCAACGAATAGGGTTACCTACCAACTAATGGTATGGATAGCACTATTCTAAAGGAACGTAAAATAACACGAAAACGACCAATTCTGAGTAGGTAATAAGACTTTTAGTTGCTTGCTCTATCAAATTACTTTTTGCACCTCACACTTTTTTCAAAGTTCAAACTCTTTTCAAAACGAAACATTTCCGAACACTTTGTATACATTCCTACATGAATCATTACAAAGTCAAAGCGAAATGCCTTTTCAAAACCATTTTTCAAACACACACACAGAAAGCAATTTTAAAAAAAAAATGATCTAAGAGCAACTAAGAGCCCGTAGATAACTACGGATGGAAAGGGGTGCTAATACCTTCCCTTTTCATAACCTTCTCCCTTAATCAGAATCTAACAAAGGTCTTTTCCTGTTCTTTTCACCTTCCCTTAATTGGATAAAAGAAAAGTCGGTGGCGACTCTTGCTATCCGCACATTTGCGATACAAAAATCTCAAAGTCAGTTCACCGTATTACAGTGTGTGTAAGCATACTAGTGCTAAGTGTCACATGATGGTGGAATCAGGAGCAACACATAATGAAGAAATAATCATGCTATACACTATTAAGTTACAAGATATTCCAAATTGCACATATACAATACTAACACAAAAAATTAGTCAAGAACTTGACCTAGAATGCAACTCGAAGTCGAACGAAGAATGGTTAATGCACAAAGGAAAAGGAATAAACCTCATAGCATAAAAAGACATGGAAGGTAGTAGCTAGCATGTTAATAATACATTATCATCATACACATAATCATCATGAAGAGTCACAAACAAAGTAAACTAAGAGAGCCTAAGTACACATCTAGAAGTGTGTGGTGGAATGTACATAAATATGCAATTGTGAACATGCCTAGTGGTGTCATATTTGAGTGAAGTCAGTGATTAGCACATAAATATGAGGTTCATACAAAGCACAAAATGATTATCATACATCACAACCATTCTTATCACAAAATCTAGCAAAGGAAAGGATCAATTTTAAACCCTATAGTTCATTTTAAGTAAGCATACAAGTTAATGAGTCAAATATGGTGAATATGCAAGGTGAGTATGTAATGTGGCACACAAGTTCAGTAACTTAAGACCTAAGTAAACCATAAACAATATCATTTCAAACAAAGTAAAGAGCTCACATACAAAAGTACATCAAATTAGGATTTGAAAACACCAAAACTAGTCAAATATGGCACTTGATAAAGATTAAACAAAGTAGTTTTAATTAGATAATTAAAACCATGTGTGACTTGTGTCATAAGTTTAACTCAAGTTATGATTCATGAGCAACCAAATATAGAAGATGAAACTTCAATACACAAACAAATCACCTATTTGATGAACAACATCATCAAAAGTAAATACCACCTATCCTAAATCAAACGACATTGATTAAGATCATGTAGGAAGGGAATGATGTCTTGTACGTCATAGGGTGATGATGGAACCCTCACAAGATGCTTGTTATAAGCTCAAGATAATGTCAATTGAAATAACATACCTCAAACATAATGGATCTATAATCCCTTAAGGTATTGTCAAACTAAAAATTAGAAAAGAAAGAAGATTTAGCTCTTTTAATTCATCATGATGATCTTGCAATCGAATGCAAATCAATGAATCACGGAGCATAGGATTAGTGATAATATAATGTACAAAATCAGAAGTAAAGATAAAGAATTCAATTAGAGTTGGATCACTAATGTCATGAAAGATACACGTGGTACAAATGTTACAATTATGGCCACAAAGTGATGACATCTTAGCAATAAAACCAACATGAGTTGTGAAAGTTAGGGATCTTAAATGAATCAATCAAACTGGAATCAAAGACCTAAACATGCCATGAGGATAAGATAAAGAAATGAGAAGTAAATTCCCAAAGGATTGCATGAATGCATTCCTCATATCTCACAATTCATGCACAAGAACTCAAAATGAAACATCTTTAAATTAAAGGATCAAGATGATCCAATGAGGTCAAATGCCTATCAAGTCTTTAGATGATAATCCTTGAGATTATCATACCCCTAAGCATCAATTAGAATCACAAATTGCACAAGAACATGGCTTAAGAATCAAAGCATCAACAAATTATGATTTTGGAAACCATAAAAACTATATGCTCAAGGTGGAAACCAAATGATCAACATGTAATTTTCAATAAATGAAAACATTCAAATGATCATCACATACCCAAAGATTGGCCGTAAATTATGTCCATAAGTTTCAAATTGAAACTTGACTCAATTACACTAGGCCAAAGGACATGCTCACTTTGAAATTTTATATATAAAAAATAGAAAGATAGGATATAAAATCTAATAAAAATAAACTAATGAGCTCAAATCTCTTACAAGTCAGAGACATATCCTTGCTCAATTCAAAAGTCCATGGAAGGATCAAAATAAAATTCAAAAGTCAACACTAGTTCAAAATTAAACTTATATGACCAATAAACAAGAAAAATATGTAAAAAATACAAAAATTAGAAATAAAGTGTGAGATGGTGAGATGGTCAACACTATTTTTTGTTATTTTTATTTCCAAGGAAAAATGGTGAAAATAATAAAAATGCAAAGTGTGAGATGCAAATCAAATATTTAGTGCAAAAATTCATTTAATTATGCAAAGATGTAAAATTAATGAATTAAAATTCAGAAATGCAAAATGAGTGGATTGAATGATCTAAAATATTTTTTGTGCATTTTTTGTATGAATAAAAATATTTTAAATAATTATGATTATGCATGAAATGCAATATAATGCATGAATTTATTTAATTATGCAAATATGAAAGATTCATGAAATAAAATTCAGAAATGCATGATGCATGTAATGAATGATCTAAAATATTTTTAGTGCATTTTTTGTATGAATAAAAATATTTTAAATAATTATGATTATACATGAAATGCAATATAATGCATGAATTTATTTAATTATGTAAAAATTATAAAATTATAAAATAAAAAAGATGTACTCAACATGAACCAGTTAAAGGGTTCAGAATATTTTTTGTGGAATTTTTTATCATAGGAAAGTATTTTTTCATGATTTTTCAATTAAAACAAAACCAATTAATCTTAAAATTTATTTGACAAATCAAAATATTTTAAAAATTTAGGAAAAACTTTCACAAAATACTAGAGGTTTAGAAGAGTCTATGATAATTTTTTCATAATTTTTGGACAATTTTTGGACAATTTTTGAATGTAAAATAAAATAACTAAAGATGCTAAATATAAATAAATTCAAATGGAAGCAAAAAAATAAAACAAGCCAATCAGAGCTCGCCACGTGATCATCTTCAACCTCTGCCTAAAGCCCTAAACGCGTTAAAACCAGTGCCATGCATCTGACTTCTAAACCCTATAACTTCCTCATTTCTTAACTAAATCAAGCGATTCAAAGCTCTATTTAAAGATCACATAGCAAACTATCACACACAAATTATAGAATTCAAAATAGTTAGCTGTGCATCAAGAAATCAGAGTGAGAAAACCATGAAAATTATCCAAATACGGATTTACAGAACATCGTGCTATGCAAAACACTTCAAGAACAGATGCCAATATACATCACGCATAGATAAGCTCTTATTCATCAATGGTAGTCTATGAAAGAAGATTCAAAGTTTGGAAGTTACCTCTTGATTTGGAAAATAAATCCAAATATGCCTCTGAAATCAAAGAGAAAACTCCACTGCCTTGATCTTGAGTTGATTTGTTCCATCTTGTTTAAAAATGCACTAACTATCAATGGACGGTGCATTTCTTCATCAAGGAATTCATATCTTATATTTTTTGGTAACTCCTTAAGCTCTAGAGGCAGTTTCTTGGGTATATGATCTAGGGTAAGGGCTAAACACTCGTGTAGGTTGTTATCAATGTAGGGTTCCAGTTTTTTTGAATCCATTGTCTTCTATAATAGGGGTATATGGTAATTTTATTGTTGGATATTCTTATTGATCTAGTTCACTTATGCATTCGTCAATTATGTCGATAACATAGCATGCGTCTCCTAGAATTGGTGCCATCAAGAACTTTGAGAGAATGAACTCTATATTTTCATCACCTACCTCAAAACTCAAATTTCCTCTCTTAACATTTATTATCTCGTCGGCTGTTGATAAGAAGGGTCTACCTAGGAGGATTAAAATTTCGTCGTCTTCTTTAATATCCATGACCACGGAATCCGTCGAAACATACAACTGGCCAATTTTTACTACGATGTCCTATAAAATTCCTATCGAGTATTTTACAGACCTATCAGCTAATTGAAGACACATATTAGTCGGCTGCATTTCTTCTAGATTTAATCTTTTAAAAATTGCCAAGGGCATCAAACTTATGTTGGCTCCTAAATCTAAAAAAACTTTTTTGATAAATTGATTCCCTACAATGCATGGAATGGACAAATTTCCAGGGTCCTTTTCTTTCTTAGCGAGTTGATTTTTGGAAATGAAATTGGATTCTAATGGTTTCGGATCATCGATCCTATGTTTGTTGGTCATGATATCTTTAGGAAATTTTGTGTAAGATGGTATTTGGGTGATGGGTTCGGTAAAAGGATTCTCTACATGAAGTTTCTCTCTTACTTTTATGAATTTTTGGTACTGGTTATTAGTTTTTGTTTGTTTAATTCTTTGCAGGTACGAAATTGGGGGTTTATACGGTGGAGGCGGCGTATAATGTTTATCCTTAACTTATACCTCTGTATATATTAATTTTTCACGTTCTACTAGTTTTTCTACCTTGTTGGTAGATGTAACGTCTTTCTTATGATGAAACTATTAGCCCAATGTAACTCCTCATAATAGCTTTCGGATTATAGACTAACCCCACAAACCAACACAAGTCTTTTCAGCATGCTTTGGGATCACTCACACGTTTTCCGAGAAACATCCCAGAAGATCACCCATGTCAATACTACTCCAATACTACTCCAAGCCAAGCACGCTTAACTTTAGAGTCCTTATGGTTAGGCTACCGAAAAGAGGATGCATCTTCTTGGTATAGGTAGTACAAATTAATCCTTATAAGCCAACCTCAACCATGCAGTCCCATACCTGCATAGTCTTAGGATCCGTCTCATTCTGATGTGGCGACCACCCTTGCCTCATTCGGCCTCTAGTGTTACATGTGGTGTAACCACCCTTCGCCTTCTTTATCCTCTGGTGTTACATGCTGTTCGCGTTAAAAGGTCACGCACTAGAGGATTCGAACGTGAATTCAGATTCTCTGGCTCGAAATGATTTACTCTTTTGATTTGTTTATAAAGATGCCGCGAGCATCAAGCTTTATTTTTTTCAACACAAGAAAATATGATTTAATGATTATGAAAAAGGGGAAAGCTGTAATACCCTCAATTGATTTTGATATGCGTAACGACTAGCGCAAACTAGACGTAACACATTGGGGAGTATTCCGGGTAAGGGGGTTTGTTATATAAAGGGAATAGATGGAGCACCCTAAATATATATGGTTATCCATAGCTTTATATATGAATATGTTTGATATGTTTGTGTGTTTTTTAATTGTTATTTCTATGATTGGGAAAGTTTCTCCTTTGGGATTTTCAAGATAGGTTATGTGGGATCCTAGTGTTTGTTTATTATTGTGCTCGCAAATATCTGTGGATCTTCTGCATACATATCCCCTAGTGGGAATCAGAGCATTTGTAGCTCGGATCTAAAGGGATCTATGGTTTGTTTGGTCTGAGGGAGAAAGAAATTTGCTCGCCAAGGATGAGACCTTGTCCCTATGTATTCTCAAAAGGATGTTGAGAAAGCCAGAGCAATCGTAGTTCCCACTTATGCTAGTGGAAACCAACGGGATGTTAGTAAGAGACAGACAAATGTCATCTTAATGAAAAATGTATCTAATCTATTTCATCACATACATTTTTGAAAAGTTTGATTGATTAAAATCTTTCATCGTAAGTTATAGGTGTTTTGCTTGAGTGTACAAGCGTTACCACTTACATGTTTAGGAAAGATGTTTGAAAAAAGATGATTGAATCTTTTAACTGTAAGCATTGGGTGTTTTGCTTGAGTATACAAGCGTTACCACTTACAATTAAGAGATGCTTCTGTTTGAAAAGAATTTGAAAAAAGTTTGAAAACAGTTTTGACTGTATGTGATGTGATAGATGAGATACTTCTTCCATAGAGATGATAGATGTCTAAATCTCGAGGAGAAATTGATTGGATTAAAGGGATGCTTTTAAGAAGCCTGTGGGTCCTTGTATTGTTAGCCCAAGAGGAGGCATTCCGAGGGTCATCGAGGGTCCTTGTATGAAGCTCAAGAGGAAGCTATAGGGTATGGCTGGCTTTGTCTTAAAAGGGATTTCACCGGGAAACCATCCTTTTGGAATTAAGAGCAATTTCACCGGGAAATTATACTCTCAGGGTTCTATCCTAACGCGGGTGATTCTTTGTATTGGAAGCCCAATAGGAGGCTGTTAAGAGATTTTATGGTCTCTTTCATTGTATGATGCCCAAGAGAAGGCTAAACTCAATGAGGAGTTCTTTTGAACGAAGCCCAAGAGGAGGCTGACTCAACAGGGGAGTGTTGTCTTATATGAAGCCTAAGCGGAGGCTAAACTCAGTAAATGAGTTTTCTTATATGAAGCCTAAGAGGAGGCTAAACTCTGTGGGGAGAGTTATCTTGTATAAAGCCCAAGCGGAGGCTAAATTCATGCTGGGGATGAATTATCTTGTATAAAGCCCAAGCGGAGGCTACAACTGTGGGGAACCTATTGGTTAGACTAATTGTTATATTATAATTAGACAGTTGTATAAACAAATGTGTGTGTGTGATATGTATTCACAGGAGTTTAAGAAGGAAATATAAACAATGCATGATGTTTATTTACAAGAGTTTATGAAATATAAACAAGTGTTTATGAAGCGAACGTTTTAAAACGAGCGTAACTTGATTATTCAAAAGTTTGAATTGTGTACAAGGAAATGAATATGTACACGAACGAGTTATTTATGTACAGACAAAGATGGATGTACATAGGAGGGTTGGGACTTACACCGTAAGGGAGGCTCATTGGTTTAAAAGCAGTTTCACAGGGAATAATGCTCCTTTCAATACCAATGGTATTCAGTGTATATACAGATGAAACAGAAACAAACGATCGAAGTTTATCTGTGTTTAAGTATTTACAAAAAGTATTTGTGTTATGTACAGATAAAAGTTTGTATGAAAAGAAATTGATATGTACAAGGAAAATATGTATGTACATAAAGAATGTTGGTTTGAGTATACACAAGTAAAGTGGACACAAACGATCGGAGTTTGTCTGTACTTGTATAAAAAGGTATCTGTATTATGTACAGATAAAAATTTGTATGTATTTGAAGAATGTTTGATATGTACAAAGAAATATTATGTACATAAAAGAATGTTATGGGACTTACACCGTGAGGGAGGCCCATGATCGATTGAGAAATTCGAGAGAAAATGAATTCGGTTTTATCATTTTAATCGAATCGATCATGGTAAAAAGATGTATGTTTGATGAAAAGTTTTGAAAAATGATTTTGAAAATGTTTTGAAATGTGAGGTTCATTTATGAGAAGTTTTGAAAAGAATCGGAAGTCGAAAACTTGAAAAAATTCACCTTAAAAGGAGGTTTAAAAAAGTGCTCAGAGCGTCGTTTTCGGCTCGATTAAAATATAATCAGATGAAAGTTTTTTCTGAAAATTTTTGCACAATCATAAAATAGATGTATTTATTGACAAGTGTACAAAAAATCACCTCAAAATGAGGAGTTTTGATTGGTTAAAAAAAATGTTAAAGTTTGTAAGAAAAATGAAGAAAATATGAAAAGTTATAAAAAAACGGTCCTTTGGAGAGTTGAACCCATGACCTGTTGGATGGCTACGTGGCAAAGAGGACTAAAGGCAAGCTAGCAACCACTGGGACAAACGCGCGTTTGTGTTTGTGAATCAGAACACGTGTAAACAAAACATTGGAAATTTTGAATTTTTAAAACTCAAGAACACGCGCGCAGGCTTGTTCTTCGTTTTTGATTTTCAGATTCAACGATCCATGCTACAATCTTCGTTTCTCAATGAAATTCAATAAAATTCAATGAAATTCAATGAAATTCAATGAAATAAACATGAAAGTTTCTCGATTTTGAACAAGGAATACGATGGTAACTGTTAATTGCATTTATTTTTGGTCTAGCATGTTTGAATTTCTGGGAACCACAAAGAACCCTAGAACTGGAAATTTCAAATTAAATGATGTATGATTGATGATTCTTTAATTTGTTTGAGGGCTTATGATCGTGTTAGGTGAAGAAAAAGATTGGCCAAGATTTTTTTCACTTAAGTGCAAAGAATCATGATATCCAAGTTCGAGTTCATACCTGTTCAGGTTGAGATCGAAGAAGATGATAGAGCGTTTCCAGAACTTGTTTTAGGATTGGTGTAGCATCATCGGCCTATGTAGAAGCTATATGGATGGTCTGCTTGCCTCGAGCTTGCTTCAATCCTTCCACTCAAGTCAACCTGCAGTTAGCTTAACATGAAACTTGAAATCGTGGTTAATGGAGTTACAGTTTGATGTTAATGATTTGGCTCATTCCTATGAGGTATACTGATGATGTTTGGATGATCAAATCATAGCTGGCTCAAGTCAAACCAAGAATTCGAATGCTTAGGCAGTTTTGCAAGTTTGAAAAATAGAAAATGCAATTCTGATTTTTACTTGTTCTTGTGTTGATTTTATGTTTCAAACAAGTTTAATATTGATTATGGAATGTGTTTGACACCAATTTGACAAAGTTTCTCATCAAATTTCAAAATGCAAGTTTTGGCAATTTGAACTATGTTTCTTGATTTTGAAGAGAAGAGAGAAAGCATAACTTTGCATTGCTTTGGTGTGGTTTTGAACTTGAAATGATGCTATATTTATAGGCCAGTGGTTCTGAAATGTTAGGCATGAGTACATGGCAATTGGAAATTCAAGGTTGCCTTAAGGGGTAAGAATGACTTTTTCAAAAGGAAAAAGGAAGTTTCCTCTTTTTACCATGTGTGAAAAATCACAAATTGATCTTATCTCATCTCAATTATTTCTAGCTGATATTTATCAGCTCTAAGCTTGAATTGGCAAGGTGGCAATGCTTCTAGATGAAGAAATCTCAAAATGACCTATAATTTGAAGTTTTGACCTTGAAAAATCATGTTCATGGAGCCTTATGTTTCAATTTCAAAAGTATAGCTAGACTCCATGGATTTGAGAGTTCTTGGACATTTTGGAAAGCTTGTTTCAAGAGCTACAACTTTCATGTTTTTTTGAGTTTTTTCCAATTCAAAATGGAACTAGGTGAAAAAAAGGCATGAAGTTTGGAAAAAATAAGAAATTTTAACACTTAGAAATTTTTCTAAGTGTTGAAACTTTTGACTTTTTGTTGACTTTTTCAAATTCTTTTATTTTTTATGATCATGATGGATCATTTGAAGTATTTTGATGATGGAAAAAGTTTTGTTTTGAAAAAAGTTGACCAAAAGTCAAAGTTTGACTTTTCTGTGCAGATGAATTTTCATCAGACGTTTCTAAAATTGACTGATGAAGTCTGTGAACTTCTGTGATGTTTTGAATCCAAAAATTAGGTCAAGATGTTGTATCTAAGATATAATGACCAATCTCTATCCAAAAAAGTCATTTCTTGCTCAAAAAGTCAGAGAATACTCATTCTCGACCAAAATCCTAATTGGTCGATCCTCGATTGATTAATGAGAAAAAATGGATATCTGAGGATTGAAATCTGATGATTTGATCAAGATAGATCAAATGAGGTGAGAAAAACTCAAATCCTAATTTTTTGCCTCTTGAATCAGATGAAAATCTGATGAAACCCTAATTTTGACCTATGAATGCTACACCCGATTATTGCTGTCTGAACTGTTAGTGATGAAATGATGCAAATGTAAGGTGGTATATTAGGTCAAAAATTGGGGTATGACACATGCCCATTAGCTTCCGCTTGGTTCGTACTCGAACCATATCATACTAGGAGAGGATTGGCTCTGATACGATTTACAACGCCCCTGACAACCTTCAGGATCATCGACTGGCCCCACAAACCAACATGAGTCTTTCAGCATGTTTTGGCCTCACTCGCACGCTTTCCGGGAAATTTCAAAGAAGTTCACCCATCCTATAATTTCTCCAAGCCAAACACGCTTAACTGTGGAGTTCTTATGAATGAGCTACCGAAAAGAAGCCGAAAAGAAGCCGAAAAGAAGATGCATCTTGTTGGTAAAGGTAGTACTAATTAATCCTTGTAAGCCTACTTCAACTATGCAGTCCCATACCATCATAGTCTTATGCTCCCTCTCATCCCGATATGGCGATCACGCTTAGCCCTCTCCGGCCTTGAGTGTTACACGCGGTGTAACCACCCCCGCCTTCTTTGGCCTCGGGTGTTACATGCCAACCAGCTTCCGCATGGTTCGTCATTGAATGATATCGTACCACATCGTATTGGGAGAGGTATGCATATGATACCATTTGTAACGCCCTTGACTGGCTTCAGGATTACCAACTAACCCAACAAACCAACACGGGTATTTTCAATATGCTTTAAACTCACTCGCATGCTTTCTGGGAAACTTCCTAGAAGGTCACCCATCCCAATACTACTCCAAGTCAAGCACGCTTAACTGTGAAGTTCGTATGCAATAGGCTCCAGAAAAAAGATGCATCTCGTTGGTATAGGTAGTATAAATTAATCCTGATAAGCCTCCTTCAACCATGCAGTTGTATACCTTCATAGTCTCAGGATTCCTCTCATTTTGATGTGGAAACCCTCTCCGGCCTCGAGTGTTACATGCGGTGTAATTACCCCCTGCCTTCTTCGGCCTTGGGTGTTACACCCAACATCAAATAAATCCAAAACTTCTAAGAAAGGCGTTACATCTACAGACAAGGTAGAAAAACCAGTAGAACCTAAAAAACAATTAGATTAAGAGGTAAAAGCTAAGGTATTGTATTTTCGCCCATAAATTTTTTCTAAATTTTCACACCCTAAATTTCATCCCAATCTTTTCTCATCCATTAATTAGTCTAAATTAGCATATTGTATTTGTTTCGTCTGGTCATGAAGTTATGTTAGTCCATAGCATACATTTTGCATTTAGTCGTCTGTAATACGGTGAACTGACTTTGTAGTTTTTTGTATCGCAAATGTGCGGATAGCAAGAGTCGCCACCGACTTTTCTTTTATCCAATTAAGGGAAGGTAAAAAGTACAGAAGGCAACTTGTAGGAAGTATCCTAGCACATTCGAAGGGACTATCATCATTTTTCGTAGGCAACAATCGAGGGTCAAGATCATGTATTCGGAGGCAACATCGTGGGTCTTATGATCTTTGTATCGAAGAGACTATGATGATTTGTTTTGAAAGCAACGGTGCTAGGATACCTCTACGTTCGAGGGACTTGACCATTTGTATTCGTAAAGGCAACGAGAGAGAATTTCCCTAAGGGGTGCATGTGTGAAAAGAGTGTGTTGATTTTAGGTATTTTATCTTGGAGTTAAGAGTGAGCTATGTCCAATTTCATCTTGCCATACACGCCTAATTACTAGCAGTGTATAGGTACGGAAAGTAAATGCGAAATTGTAAAGTGCGAACGATAAATCCTACGCTATTACATGGCTTTGGGGCAGATACATAATTTGAAAAGTGTGGAAAATAAAAGCCCTAATTAGACTATTACATCCCATAAGCAATTACATAATTGGAAAAAGGAAAACGATAAAAAGAAAACGTCCGAAACGGGATAACCTGTGAAAAGATGAGAAATCGGGAAATACGAGGAAGTCGAATAAGGGGAAAATGTTAGTAAAAATAATAGTTTTTAAATGAGAAAAATATTTCATGCTGAAAATAACATTAATATGCTAAAATAATTTTTTGGGATTTTTTGGAGTTAATTTAATAATTAAAAACTAATTAAAAGTGATTTAAATGATAAATTAACAATTAAATTAATTATGCATGCAAAAATAATATTTTTAATTTTATAAATTAAATAAACATTTTCTGAAAATAATGCAAAAAGAAAAATATTTTTTGGTGTTTTTTAATGCATGATAAAAATATTTGAAATTAAATTAAAATGCATGGAAAATATTAAATAGAAAATATAAAAATAAGATGTTTTGCAAAAGGAGAAAAAATGTTTGGTCTTGCCAGGGATCGAACTGGAGACCTTGCCTTCACAAACCCATGCCTTGACCAACTGAGCCAGCGTGCGCAACTGTTTTGAAAACCGGAGCGAGTGGATTGTGAACAGGTGTCACCCCCAGGCTGCGTTGATTCCGCGCCAAACTTCATCTTCTTCGTTTTAAAATTTTGAAAACATAGAGTCGTCCTCAGTGCGACGCTATAGTCCCTGCATTTTCCAAAATCAAGCACAAATAATATAAATAACATTCAAGGGTTTGAATCGATTGGAAACATCGTTCTAAACACGATGGTGGTGGTCTCGTGGTCCAATTTATCCGTTTTAAGGAAGCCCTAAATCGAGGCCGAAAACCCTAGCTATGGTGATTCTTGTTCTAAGCCATGGAAATTCAATCAAACTGCCCAGAAAGCTTGTAAACTTCGTTCTAAACACAAAAACAACAACAAATCATGTTAAAAATGCATGAATAATGGAAATCGATTTTGAGAAAAACATGAACAAACCAAATTCGATTTCGTGATTCTTGGTGCTTTTGGACAATGTAAAGGTCTGGAATGCTTCCAGGGATATCAAGGAACGTGTTTGAACCCTCAAAAACAAATGAAACAAGCTGGATCAAGGGCTGCTAGTTGCTTGTAGTGTACGGTTTTTTTGAGTTTGAATAGGGTTTCTCCAAGCAATTTTTCTGCCCTAATTCATGTGGTATGTATTGTATATATATAGTAGATGGAATTGGAGCTGATTTGAGGAAGAAATCATCATCAATCAATGCAAAACATATTTGATTTTGTACAAAATCAAATTTTCTCTTTTTTGATCAAATTCAATCAATTTCTTTCCAAATCCAATCAAATTTCGAAATTTGCTGGCTTCTTTAGGTTACTTGGATCTCAAGGATGAGAGAAAAAATCAATTTGCAATTAATTTTGATTTTATACCTTATTTTTGAATTTAATTTGTATTTAAATGAATAAAATCCAAATTAAATAGAAAAATAAAATAAAAATTCGTGGCATTGGGCTTGGATATTCCTAATTGTATAAGGAACAAGTTTGGATGGAGAAAAACTAGGCCCATTTGCAAAAGTTTTGATTTTTACAAGTATCTCTCTTTGTGCACTTCTTCAAAATGGCCCAATTTGTGAATGGTGTATCTTGCTCAAGTTTCCACATTTTTGAGTGTTCTTGGACTTTTTAAAAATCTCTAAGAGTCCTCTAACCAACCTATTTGGTTTCATCTCAATTAGAGTTTCCATGCTCAATATATCTTCAGAACAAAATGTTGACTTTTTGTTGACTTTGAAAAGGACCTGTAATGTTTTGATCCATACCTTCCAAATGAAGCATTTTTTGAACATTCTTGTGAGACATGAAGTTGTAGAGAATTGAATTTCCTTCAAAACAAGAGGTGGTGGAAAATTTTTTGAGAAAGTATGAAGAAGTTATGCTCAGTCAAAGTTTGGTTGACTTTTCACTAAGAAACCCTAATTTAGAAAGTTTGACTTTTGAGCAAATCTTAAGTTTTCTTGATGAATCATGATCAACCCTTGATCAAATGATGAATGTAACTTCAAAATGAGGATGTTGACCAAAAATTATGAAGTTTGACTGTATGTTGACCACAGTTGACTTTTTGTCCAATACAACTGATTTTCAACCATCTGAGCAATTGTTTGAGGAAACTTGACTTGTGAGGCTTGAAACTTGACATGGAGAATCTTTGAAGCATATGAGGAGGCATGATGACCATTGGAGATGTTGGAAGTCCATCTTGATCTGAGAATCACTAAACCCTAGTTTGGGTTGATTGTCTAGGAGAGGGTTTGTCTGATCAATCCTTGAGGAATCCTTGAGTATGGGTGTATGAAATATCTTGAGGAAGAGGAGGGAAAATTTTGGGGTATGACAGCTGCCCCTGTTCAATCTTCTTGTACTGGAAGGGTTAGATTGGCATGTTCGCCTTTCGTGACCTGGAGGTAGAAGATAATTGAACACTCGAGTACACCTGAAAATTTGTACTCGCTGTTGGCTGGTGATACGGGAATGGGCTTATAGATGCCATTTGGAGAAGTTGGAGACTTCGCTGGGGAATGAGTCGTACGCTAGACTCGATATTGTTGATAGGAGAACTGACGGGGATGGGCTTAAGATGCCATCTGGAATGATCGATGTTGGGGAGTGAGTCATACGCTAGGCTCTGTAGACGTCCCTGGAAGTGAAAGGAGCATGGAGATGGGCTTAAGATGCCATCCGGAGGGAGTCGTATGTTAGACTTCGTGCTCACCTTTGAATGAAGTTATTGGTTTATATTGATTTTTAACCAAATATGCAGCATTCTGAAAGTGGAGAAATGTTGATAAGTAGTCGGAGATAGGCTTAAGATGCCATCCAGGGCAACCGAGTCGTATGCCAGACTCTGTAGTTGCTGTTGATAATAAGAGAAAGTCAGAATAAATCTTCGTGCTGATTAATCTGAGGGGATAGTAGTTGGTAACATGTGGATATCTTCCCTGTTGTGCATCGGGTGTTGGTCCACTACCTGTTATCGGAGGATAACTTGTGATCGTTCGGATGGGGTTTCCCGTCTGGCTTCGGGTATTAATCCTGGATCCGTTGTCGGAGGACAACTAGGGCGGTCTTTCAGATAGTTTTCCCGTCTGGATTCGGGTCTTAATCTTGGACCTGTTTGTGTCAAGAAGTGACTTTCACCTGTTTTGGAGAAAACGAGAGAAACTTTGATAGAATATTTGTTAGTCTTATGCAAAGTATGATGCATGACGATGTGTATGAATGACATGTGCATATATTATGACTTTATGGGAAATGTATGAATGATAGATGTTGTGGTATTTCAAAACATATCCATCTTGAAGAAGATGTAGATGTTCTGCTTGGAGATTTCTGACTTCTGTTTGAGGATGCAGATCCTGAGAAGAAAGGACTTTGATTCCTCCGGTGCACTATCTAACCAAGTCTTGGGTCCGGATATTGTTGAGGATGATAGAGATTGAGAGACACGTTGCTGAAGATACCGTACATAGACCCTGCTGGGGAGAGTCTGGGAGGCACTCTACCGGGGATTTTGTGTGTAAATCTCGCTGGAGAGTAAATGGTAGTTGCTGGGAGACCGGGTTAGAAGGATTTGGAGCCCGTTGGAATCTCTGGCTGGGGAAAAGAAAGATGTAAGTTTCCTCCGATGCACTATCTGACCATGTTTCAAGTCTGGACATCGCTGCTGGAGAAAAGGGGAATTGTTGAGAGATATCTTGTTGGGGACAAATATCTCGGCTTGGGACGAGATTCTTCCTAATAAGTGGTGCACTCGGGGATCATACTCTGGGGAGGTTTGTGTGAGTGACATCTCTGATTGCTCTCAAACATTCGTATATTACCATGTTTTTAATAGATCTTTATTGTTAGATGCATATAATCATTCAAAACAAACGTTGGACTTTATGCAAACAACAATAGTGAGGATTTTTAAAAGCTATTTGTAAAAGTAAAAGCTAAGTCGTTAAGTTCCAACTATGCTAGTACTCATATATTTCAACTATCTCATCTCCGCTATCGAGAAAGTGAGTAGGCGATCGTCGCCATTTGAATCTTGAATCTTGATAGTAGTCAGACAAGTGATCTGGACGAGACATAGTCGTGCGCTTAAATCCCTAACTTTTGCCTAGACCGCCCTTTCGGGTTTTTCTGGGATACCCTTTTGCCCAAGCCGCCTGTTTTCGACTTGCCGGTGTACATGTTTTGTATATATCCTTAATTTTGCCCGAACCCTTTTGGTTCGCCAGATGCCCTATTTTTGCCTAGGCGATCGACCTAGCGGGTCTCTTTCATCGTAGTATTTTTGACTATGTCTGCGTTCACGGTGTGGGAAGTCTTCACCATCCATGGTGCTAAGTATCATAGCTCCGAAAATACTGTTTTGACTACAAATGGTCCCTCGTAGGTGGGAGTCCATTTGCCCTTGGGATCACCTTGTGGAAGAATGATGCGCTTGACTACTAGATCACCGACTTGGTAGACTCGGTGCTTGACCTTCTTGTTAAATGCTCTGATCATTTGCTTCTGATAGACCTGTCCATGGCAGATGGGCGCGAGTCGTTTCTCATCAATCAAATTAATCTGGTCAAGGCGAGTCTGGACCCAATCGTCTTCGCCTAACTCTGTGTCCTGGAGGACTCTGGTTGAGGGTATCTGAACCTCGATGGGTAGGACTGCTTCCATACCGTATACAAGAGAGAAGGGGGTTGCCCCTGTTGATGTTCGTATTGTAGTGCGATAACCATGAAGAGCGAATGGTAACATCTCATGCCAATCTTTGTAAGTAACTGTCATCTTCTGTATAATCTTCTTAATGTTCTTGTTGGCGGCTTCCACAGCGCCATTCATCTTAGGCCGAGACGGAGAAGAATTGTGATGCTTGATCTTGAGCTGCGCGCAAAGTTCGGTGATCATCTTGTTGTTGAGATTGGAGCCATTATCTGTGATAATCCTTTCGGGAGTGCCATATCGATAGATAAGATTATGTTTGATGAATCGAGCCACAACATTCTTGGTGACAGATGCGAACGAGGCTGCTTCTACCCATTTGGTAAAGTAATCAATTGCCACAAGGATGAAACGATGTCCGTTGGAAGCTGTGGGCTTGATTTCTCCGATCATGTCAATGCCCCACATTGCAAAAGGCCAAGGATCTGTTAGAACATTCAGAGGTACTGGAGGTACGTGCACTTTGTCTGCATAAATCTGGCATTTGTGACAAGAACGAGCATAAGCGGTGACAATCGCTTCCATGGTGGACCAATAGTAACCTGTTCGCAAAATCTTCTTAGCCATCGTATGCCCACTGGAGTGGGTTCCAAATGCGCCTTCGTGTAACTCTTCCATGATATGTTCCGCTGTCTTCCGGTCTACACAGCGGAGTAAGCACAAGTCGTGGTTGCGCTTGTATAAGATGCCGTTGTTGAGGAAAAATTTGAATGCAAATCTTCTCAAGAACTTCTTATCATTGACAAATGCCCCTGCGGGATATTTTTGAGTCTCAAGATACCTCTTCACGTCGTAGTACCAAGGTTTCTCTTCTGTATCAAGCTCATAACAGTGTGCTGGTTCGTCAAACCTCTCAATGATGATCTGGGGAGCCTCGTTGTCCCATCTAACCTTGAACATAGATGACATAGTAGCCAATGCGTCTGCCAACTGTTTCTCTTCTCGTGGAATGTGATTAAAAGTGATCTCTTCGAAGTAGGGGATCAAACTCAGAACATGCTCTCGATATGGAATGAGATTTGGATGCTTTGTATCCCATTCGCCTTTAATCTGACTGATCACTAAAGCTGAGTCTCCATATACTTGTAAGAACTTGATTCTTAAGTCAATAGCAGCTTTGATGCCCATGATGCACGCTTCGTATTCGGCCATGTTGTTGGTGCAACTGAAACATAACCTGGCGGTGAAAGGCGTGTGTCCACCTGTAGGGGATGTAATGATGGCGTCAATGCCATTGCCAAGTGCATTTGAGGCTCCATCAAAGACCATGGTCCATCGGGATCCCTGTTCAGGTCCTTCGTCCGGGCCTGGTTCTTCGCAATCAGTGACTAGTAAAACATCTTCATCTGGAAAATCGAACTGCATAGACTGATAGTCATCTACGGCTTGATGAGCCAAATGATTGGCTACTACACTTCCTTTGATCGCTTTCGAGAAGTGTCTTGGATGTCGATTCGGTCAAGATCATTTGCCATCTTGCTATTCTTCGGAGAGAGTGGTTTCTCAAATATGTATTTTATCGGATCCATCTTGAAATCAACAAGGTAGTGTGAGTCAACATATCTTGTCTTAGTCGTGAGCAGCCAAAGCGTTGCAAGTTTTCGGTTTAGTATCTTGTTTCACGATCGGTAAACTTTTTCTAAGGTAGTATATTGCATACTCTTTTCGACCAGACTCGTCATGTTGCCCCAACACACACCCATTGAGTTCTCTAACACTGTCAAGTACATGATAAGAGGTCTTCCTTCGGCGGGCGGCATTAGGATAGGAGGATTCTGTAAGTACTCCTTGATTTTGTCAAAAGCGATCTGGCAATCGTCGTTCCATTCTACCACTTGATCTTTCTTCAATAACTTGAAAATTGGCTCTCAAGTAGCAGTTAGATGTGCAATGAATCTGGAAATGTAGTTCAGCCGGCCTAAGAAACCTCTGACTTCCTTCTCGGTACGGGGCGCTGGCATCTCTTGAATCGCTTTAACCTTGGCGGGGTCAACTTCAATACCTTTACCACAGACAACAAACCCTAGGAGTTTACCGGATCTGACTCCAAAAGTGCACTTGTTAGGATTAAGTCTCAGTCTGTACTTCTTCAACCTGTCAAACAACTTCTGCAAATGATCAAGATGTTCTTCCTCAGTTTGTGATCGAGCTATCATGTCGTCGACGTAGACCTCTATCTCGTGGTGAATCATGTCATGAAATAATGTCACCATGGCACGCTGGAGTCGCAGTGTCCTTTGGAGGAGATATTTCTGGAGAGAAAACCCTTCCGGTTCTGGTCACTTTACTTGATCCGGTGATGTTGTCAATGTCAGGAACGATAGCTTCAATGGTAAGATCTTCAATGGTCAGAGGGTCTTGCTTGACGCCATGATAATAAACATCAGCTCCATAATTCCAAGGAATAGCCTTGTCGGAGGAATATGGAACTGGTCTTGGAGAAGTGATAATGAGAGGTGCCACTCTAGGCGCAGAATCAGCAGAGGAGATCCTTATAGTGTTAACATCAGCATAGTCTTCTGGGAAATCGTCACCCCATCCGGTTGCCTTAACATCTTAAATAGGAATCTTGTAGCTTTCAGGAACAGTGTACTTTACCATGTAATCAAACTTACCACTTGGCTGCCCCAAGGTATCCCACACAGATGGTGCAGTTTTATTCACATCTCCGATCTTCAACTTAGACATATCTTCACACAGCTTCTGCACAGGTGGTTTCAGGAATAGTATTTCACGGTTATCCATCATGCACTGGACACGTCTTCTCAACCAAGCACAACCATCAGGTGCGAATGGGCACCAACGGCAATTCTCTGGGCATCCTGGGTTGACACCGGCTTGCAACAAATTCTTCTTAACAGTCATCAGAGGAATGGTCAAGTCATCTATGTTGAAAACATAAGTATCCTCTCCAACAGCATTGGAACTTTTGTCATGGTTAGGCATAGGCGCGTTGATCACATTCGGAGTCTCAACAGGAGGATCAAACTCAATCTGCTTAGCTTCAATCATATCTTGAATTTTGTTCTTCAGAGCCCAACAGTCATCAGTACTGTGTCCAGGGCTGTTGGAGTGGTAAGCACACTTAGCATTAGGATTGTATCTCGGAGAGGAAATATTGACATTCTGAGGAGGATCCCTCAAGGTAATCAGCTCTGCTTTCAACATGTGTTGCAAGGCTTGTGACAAAGGCATGTTGATCTTTGTAAACTGTCTTCGCGGTGCGTTCTGGCTACGCGCGTTGTCTCGCTGAGGTTGTGCTGATGTAGGATTGAAGATCACAACTGCCCCCACAGATTGGGCACGGTCGGTCTTGGCTCGGCTTTTCTGACCATACACAACATTGGCTTCTTTCTTACCACCAAAAGATCTCTTCGCAGTATTTGAAGATGACTCTACATGAATCTTCCCCACTCTTGATACCAGCTTCAATATGCTCGCCTGTCAATATCAGCTCGGTGAATCCGGCTGAAGAGTTTCCAATCAGATGATTGAAGAAAGGGCCGGTCAGCGTTCCCATAAACATATCAACCAACTCCCTATGGGACAAGGGTGGTTGAACTTTGCCTGCTAGATCTCTCCATTTCTGAGCATACTCTTTGAACTTCTCATCACGACCCATAGACATGCTCTGCAGTTGCATGCGAGTGGGTGTCAACTCAGCATTATACTCATACTCTCTGTAGAAAGCATCTGCCAAATCACTCCAAGTACGGATACGGTCATTCTCTAGCTGATAGTACCATTCCAACTAAGTTCCGGACAGACTCTCTTGAAAATAATGCATCCACAACTTTCTGTCATCAGTGTGGGGGTTGATCTTCTGAACATAGGACTTCAAATGCAGCTTTGGGCAAGAAATGCCATCATACTTGGAAAAAGTGGGAACTTTGAACTTGGGAGGAATCACAACATCAAGGACAAGACTCAGATCATCAAAATTCAGCCCGGACATCTTCAGGTTTTCCACAGCATTCAAACGGTCTTCAAGTTGCTTGTACTTGTCATCTTCATCGGAGTACTGGCCATTATCATAGTCTTTTTCAGGCTCAGGCTGACTTCCTTCGTCATCACCTTTGACACTCCCCTCATTTTTGACACTTCCTTCAGAGAGCTCTATCCGACTGACCACTTTAGGACCACCTTTGTAGCGTCTGCCCATGTTGAGGAGACCAACAACCTTCTTCTTTTTGTTGATGAGATTCTTCAGATCTTCTTGGCCTTGGACCAAGCCTGGTAAACATCTGCTGAAACTGAGCATTCTGAGCCTGGAGATCTTTGACAGTCTATTCAAGAGCCATTTCTGCTAAAATAAATAGCGATAGAATGAGAAAACCAATCTTCAATGTACCTGTGATGCAATGTTTATGCGAATGCAATGCAATGTTTTCAAGGACCTTAGAGATTTAAATTTGTTAAACAAGCACGAACAAACAATTATTAGTTCTCTTTTTATTCTTTTTCTTTTTAAGTACAAAAGATAGTTCAAAACAATAAAAGAAACACATAAAAATCCTAAAGCTCTAAGTCTCCCATGGGCGCTTCCTCTTGGTGCCGAGGTAGGCGTTGATGTTTCGCTCCTCGTGAAGTAGCTTGGTCAACTCTAGTACCTTCTTCTCACTCGCATAACACTGAGCTTCAAAGGTATCCCTTTCTTCTTTAAGCTGAATCCAGGATTTCTTCAAGTCTTCAAAATCAGTAGGCATGTCAGGATGGAGAACAGTATAGGATTCGTCACCTATAGCAACAGGTTCCATGATTACTGGTAGAACAGGCGTGAATGGCATCATGAGGTTTTCAGCTCGAGCTCGCACCCATTTGAGGTAAGGTTCCCAAGGAATGGAGTTCAGGTGCCCCAAAGTCTTGGTATCAGTCTTCTTTACCATGCCCCAAGCATGTATGAACCTTCGTCGGTAATTCTGGAGATCGTGGTTGTAATCGAACACAATATCTTGGAGAAGCATATCATGAGGACCATCTCTTCGAGCAAAACCAAACTCACGTAGAGCTAGAGAAGGGTTATAAGTAATACCTCCCCTTATACCAAGGAGTGGTACGTTAGGGAATTCTCCACAACGCTCAATGAATGTGAAGTCCTTTAGAGAGAATAGACTCCAACGGATATCTGAATGAGAGAGTGACATTAGTCTTTGAGACCACTTCAATCTTTGTTCGTTCTTCAAAACTGACGGAGGAAGGTGCGAAATAAACCACCTAGAAAGTAACGGTACACAACACATGAGAGTTCCTTGTCTTTTGATAGTACGAGTGTGAAGAGAATGTAGGATATCCCCAAGTAAAGTAGGCACTGGATTATGGGTAAGAAACAACTTGATGGCACCGACATCTATGAATTGATCCGAGTTAGGAAATAGAACCAAACCATAGATTAACAAGGCTACAATGTCTTTGAATGCATGGAAACTCATAACCTTGAGGAATTCTCGGGCTTTCTTAATTAAGAACTTGGCAAGTAAACCCTTAACTCCGCTTCTAGTTTACCAATTGGCTTCAATGTCTGAGCGCTTAAGATATAAGGATGATGCAATGTCTTCGTACTTAGGAACCTTTTCTAAACCAGTGAATGGCATTTGATCAAGAATAGGTATCCCAAGTAGCTTAGAGAACTCTTCCAAGGTATGAACTAACTGATAATCTGGGAATATAAAGCAATGGTGTTTCGGATCGAAGAACTGGAATAGGACATGCATCATATCTTCTTCAAAACCGAGAGATAACCAAATCAAGTAGATAACCATCTCTTTTGATGAATGGGCATGATAAAGGAATCTGAAACCAATTCTTTGGTGAAGGTATACCCATGAAGTTGATTGGATAGTCTTTCTAGAAGCCATAATACAAAATAGAGCAAAGATAAATCCTAGGTCCTTGAAATAGTTAGAGATGATATCAATATCAAATGATGTCATGATGTCATGTTTAGCACAGAACAATTAAATAAACTAAGTTTAAGGCACAAATTATAAAGTGATTACACAAAAGTTTGATTGGTTCATCTGTCCTATAAAAATTGTGTGAGTTTTAAGGAATGGTGGAATGTATACTTGGAAATTTCGTTTAAAGTTTGACTTTGAAAATGATCTAAAAGTCTTAATGGTCGTATCTCAGTTCAGGGTTACATCGGTATGTCTATTATAGGATAGATGGGTAAAGGTTATTAATTTAGATCTTGACATGATTATTATATATAATTGAGATATCAGTGTTTGACTTTTAGATATGTTTTAAAATGTAAATGATATATTATAATTGTAAATATACCTAAATTAAATATTATTAATCCCTAAAACTATTATATAATAATAATTTGCGATAAAGCAATAAAAATAAATAAATAAATCGAATGAAAATTAGTTAATAGTTTTAAATAAATATTTCATGCTAAATAACATTTATGCTATAATATTTTTAGTTTTTAATAATTAAAACTAATTAAAAGTGATTTAAATGATTATTAAATTAATTAATTAATATTAATATTTTAAAATTAATATAGATTATATTTGAAATTAAATTATATAAATATATTATAAATTTTATAAATTATTATTCTTTGTTTTAAATCATTAAAAATTTGATAGTTGGTTTATGATTCTTGTTCTTTTGGACAATGTAAAAATCTGGAAATGCTTCGATTTCAAAAGTGTTTGAACCCTCAAAAAATTGAAAAATTTGTGATCAAGGCTGTAGTTGCTTAATGTAGTGCGGTTTTTGAGTTTGAATAGGGTTTCTCCAAGCAATTTCTCCCTAATTCATGTGGTATGTATTGTATATATATAGTAGATGGAATTGGAGCTGATTTGAGAAAGAAATCATCATCAATCAATGCAAAACATATTTGATTTTGTACAAAATCAAATTTTCTCTTTTTTGATCAAATTCAATCAATTTCTTTCCAAATCCAATCAAATTTAATTTTTGGCTTCTTTAGGTTACTTGGATCTCAAGGATGAGAGAAAAATCAATTTGCAATTAATTTTGATTTTATACCTTATTTTTTAATTTAATTTGTATTTAAATGAATAAAATCCAAATTAAATAGAAAAATAAAATAAAAATTTGTGGCATTGGGCTTGGATATTCCTAATTGTATAAGGAACAAGTTTGGATGGAGAAAAACTAGGCCCATTTGCAAAAATTTTGATTTTTACAAGTATCTCTCTTTGTGCACTTCTTCAAAATGGCCCAATTTGTGAATGGTGTATCTTGCTCAAGTTTCCACATTTTTTAGTGTTCTTGGACTTTTTAGAAAGCTCTAAGAGTCCTCTAACCAACCTCTTTGGTTTCATCTCAATTGGAGTTTCCATGCTCAATATATCTTCAGAACAAAATGTTGACTTTTTGTTGACTTTGAAAAGGACCTGTAATTTTTTTATCCATACCTTCCAAATGAAGCATTTTTTGAACATTCTTGTGAGACATGAAGTTGTAGAGAATTGAATTTCCTTCAAAACAAGAGTTGGTGGAAAACTTTCTGAGAAAGTATGAAGAAGTTATGCTCAGTCAAAGTTTGGTTGACTTTTCACTAAGAAACCCTAATTTAGAAAGTTTGACTTTTGAGCAAATCTTAAGTTTTCTTGATGAATCATGATCAACCCTTGATCAAATGATGAATGTAACTTCAAAATGAGGATGTTGACCAAAAATTATGAAGTTTGACTGTATGTTGACCACAATTGACTTTTTGTCCAATACAATTGATTTTCAACCATCTGAGCAATTGTCTGAGGAAACTTGACTTGTGAGGCTTGAAACTTGACATGGAGAATCTTTGAAGCATATGAGGAGGCATGATGACCATTGGAGATGTTGGAAGTCCATCTTGATCTTGAGAATCACCAAACCCTAGTTTGGGTTGATTGTCTAGGAGAGGGTTTGTCTGATCAATCCTTGAGGAATCCTTGAGTATGGGTGTATGAAATATCTTGAGGAAGAGGAGGGCAAATTTTGGGGTATGACATCGTCTAATCGAGATAATTCATCTGCAACACTCGCAATCAAAGTTGAGAGTTGACTTATCGTGTTTTTCTTTCTTTGTATTTGTTAGGTTTATCTTCAATTGTCTAATATGTCGAAATTTCATCGCATTTTATTTTTCTTTGCATATTTGAATATTAATTAGTTTTTTTATTATTAATACTGATAATTATGTTGGTTTTATTCAAATTTGCATTTTTGTTCTACCTTTTAATTTTCATTTAATATCATTATTAGTTTTTCCTATCACATTTAGATTTTGTTTAGAATTTGTTCAAAAATAATATTAGTAATAATAGATTATATTTTATTTAATTTTTTAGTGTATAGATCATAACAAAATGATTAAAAAAATGTATATTATTGCTCAAGAGCTTCACATCACATTCCACCATCACCTTTTGCCTCCACACCATCATCCGCGGGTACAACTTGCAAAACAAAAACACAACAATATTAGTACAATGTCACCCTCTCCACTACATCTGCATTCTCCTTGCCAGTCCAAAATACAGCTTAACTTGTACCTCGAAACTTACTGCCTAAGGATCATTCATCCTTATCCAATCCTTTACAAATTATCCATTCTGGCCTCACTCAATCTCATCTATATAACAGACCATATCTTCCCTCATTTAAGAAAACTCGGCTGACACACAAAAATATTCCCTTGGATCGCTTTGACACAAAAAGTCATCTCACACCTTCATCCTGAAACACACACGAAATTATGCACAGACAGTCACCCTCCACACTCCTCACCCTCATACCTTGACACACCTTAACCCATATTCTTCACATTCATCTCACAAAATTCCAACCTCAAACAGTAACATACTCAACAAAACGCTCAACTTACCTCAACCAAAACCTCTTCATTTTCTCACCCCAACTACAAAACACCGTGTTCTGTTCAAACCATAAAACCTACATCATTCACTATCACACTCAACCTCTATCAACACCAACAACCATCTCTGTTTATACCCAAACAGAAAAAACCTTCATACAAAACTGAACCTCACATACTTTCAATATCAACTAGCCCTCAAACACTCAAAACTGCAACAGAACTCACAAAGCCAAAGGAAGCAGAAAAGAAGATTCGTGATTTTATAACAAAGAAGGAGAGGTCAAATCCAGAACGAACAACACACAGAAGATTCATAGTAGAAAACGAAGGTAAAACAAGTTAGAATTCGAGAAGCAGTACCTGGAGAACCAAATCCATACGTGTTAGTGAGTGAAATTTTAAAAGCTTTTGTTTTGAGTTCTTTTTGAGTTTTTGTTTAACTTGAGCGCTTCTGATTTCCGAACTTAACTTGTAATCATCGACAAAGTGAACGATACAGAGAGATGAGAAACACGAGCGTGATAAGGCCATTGGTGACGAATTTGAAACAATGAAGAAGCACACTGGACAGAGAGAGGCGAGAGATGAAGAGGAATAGATGGAAGTCTATTTTTTTAATATTTTGATAATAGTTATATTTTTGTTAAATGAAAATGTTTATTTAGATTAAACTTTGTGACATGCGTCACAGTCTATATTGCTTATCTTGTTGATTATATGCAGCATCCTCAAAATAACAACCGTATATCTGAACTCTCATCCGCATGATCATCGTCAGACCGTTCAGACCTGCATGCCCACCATACTACCCGGGACAACCTGCTCACTTGATCAGAAAATCTTCCTTGTTGGGCTTCATGCGAGTTACTCTCCATACCCGCATATTTACACAGGCCCATTCTAATCATTGTTTTTACTTATATTCTTTCAGAGAGTTTTAGCATAGATTTTTAATGGCTTTAATTTAATCCCCATTTGTAAATATGTATTCCCACTCCCCATAAGATGTAATAGTTTAGTAAATGTTTCATTACTTTATCGTTTTATTTTATTATTCATCACTCTAATAAAACAAAATATTTCAAACTAATACTCGATTCCGAGCCATTTTTCATTATTTTGAGTCGACAAAGTTTAGAAGCGTCGCAACGGCCACACTTGGTGCACACATCATGCTTTCTCTAGGGCTTACAATGTGGATTTAGTTTATTAGTTAAATATTATTTAATTATCTAATTAGGTTATTTAAAATTGATTAGCCCATCTATTTAATTTTATTAATCTAATTACCTAATTAAACTTCGTTTAATTAATCGATTAAATTTATTTTGTGCATGCACCTAATATAATTGTCTTATCATATGTGCGAGCAACCTTGTATGGGCTTTTATCAATTTATTTGCCATGCATCCATAAATGTTTACAATTATTCGCTTCATTTCCATTCTCGCGCCTTGGTCCATTTACTAAGTTTTCATTTAATAAGGGCCTTATAGTAGGGAGTAGACACTTGTCTATTCTCTTAAGATTAATCATGATTTCTTGGTTAATCATATCCCAAATTAAATCTTCTCCCATTGTCCATTCACCACTTTCATAATAAATTCTCATACCTCGATTCAACGTCGAGTGACTTTTCAAAAACCTTTTCATATTAAATTCCGAGTATTTAAATCGTTGGTTGTTAGACCTATTGTTTAAAGACTTTTGCAAAATGAACTTGGAGTATTTAAATCGTTGTCGCTAGACCAATTGTTTAAATACTCAAATTTAATAAGTGTGAACCTCGTTTCACTTCACCTGTTCATAAGAAAACTCGGGTTTATAGTAATTGAATCGTAGGATGGTAGTCCTATTATTCAGTACTTTTTCATCCATATTTAAAATCAATCTTAACTCATTCAAGCCTTTTGTGCATCCAAGCACCTTTTACCTTTAAAAACTTTTTGTGATCAGACATTAGTCATTTATGATTGAGATGTTCCTCCTCTATCCCCATGGTTTTCGACTTCCCCACTTGAGTACTAGAGGCGTTCTCAAACCCTCCATCATGTTGGTGCGTAGTCCTTTATTCTTTATCACACCTTATGGGTGTTTAGATGAGTCTTCTCCTTTATTCTTTATCAAACCTTGTCTCTTCAAATAAAAATAACCAACCAATAAAATTTCTCACAGTCGAGAACTACGTAGGCTCTGACTTTTCCATCGGACTTAGGGAATACGTAGGCACGAGATTCTAACTTGTTGGCGAGCACACTTTCAAAAAATTAAAACATGTCTCCTTACTTTTCTCTTTTATTGCATGATAAGTAGAAGATTGCAAATTTACTTTTTAAACACACAAACACACTTATAACTAAATGGGTCCCATCGAATACGATGGGTGTGTGGGGTGTTAATATCTTCCCCTTGCATAACCGACTCGTAAACCTGCATCTCTTGGTCCCAAAGACCATTTCATTTAATTTTCATTTCTTGGGTTTTATCTATATTTTCCCTTTCCTCTTTAGGAATAAATAAAGTTAGATGGCGACTTCATTGTATCGAAAAGGAATTAATAAATTTTTTTGATTAGCGTCAACACGCCTCCACCGTATAAACCAACAATTTTGTACCCGCAAAGAATTAAACAAACAAAAATTGATAACCAGTTCCAAAAATTCATAAAAGTAATAGAGAAACTTCTTGTAGAGATTCCTTTTACCGAAGCCATCACCCAAATACCATCTTGCCCAAAATTCCTTAAAGACATTCTGACCAACAAACACAGAGTCGACGATCCGAAACCTTTATTTCAATTTCATTTCCAAAATAAACTTTCTAAGAACGAAAAGGACCCTAAAAATTTGTCCATTCCATGCATTATAGGGAATCATGTTATCGAAAAAGTTTTTCTGGATTTAGGAGCCAACGTAAGTTTGATGCCTTTGGAAGTTTGTAAAAGATTAAATCTAGGAGAAATGCAATCGACTAAGATGTCTCTTCAATTAGCTGATAGGTATGTAAAACACCCGACATGAATTTTAGAGGACATCCCACTAAAAATTGGCCAACTTTATATTCTAATGGATTTTGTGGTCATGGATATTAAAGAACACGATGAAATTTCGATCCTCCTAGGTAGACCTTTCTTATCAACAGCCGAAGCTATAATAGAGGTTAAGATAAGGAAATTGACTTTCAAGGTAGGTGATGAAAAGATAGAGTTTTTTCTCTCGAAGTTCCTGGTGGAACCAATTCTAGGAGACGCATGCTACACAATCGATATAATTGATGAATTCATAAGGGAACTAGATCAAGAAGAACGTCGACAATCAAATTTCCGTCAGCACCTATAATTGACGAAGAAGGATTTGAAAAGCTGGAACCCTACATTAATGACAATCTCGATGAATGTTTATCTCTCACCCCAGATCCTATACCAAAAAATCTAAGAGATGAATTTCTAGATGAAGAAATGCACCATCTAGTAATAGTCAATGCATCTTTAAGCCAGGATGAAACAAATCAGCTCTTAGATATCTTGCGAAAATATTCCCCATCCTTAGGATATAACATCTCTGATCTTAAAGGAATAAGCCCATCAGTGTGTACACATTAGATTTTTCTTGAAGAATATTTAAAACCATCCCGAGAGAATCAAAGAATAAATCCTATCATGGGCGATGTCGTCAAGATAGAAGTGCTGAAAATTCTAGAGGCTGGTGTAATCTATCAAAATGTTAATTCAAAAGAAGATCACTTGGGGAAAATAGAATGCCGCCAGACGAACATGCTGAGGAAATGATATCATGGGAAACTGTCTACTGGATAATGATCCACTGGGGAATAAATGAAGATACTTGAAGAAGAGCTTCTACCGTTACCCATCATGACTCCGACTGCGGATGAAAATGATACACAGACTCACTAGAGATACCATGAGAGACACACTCCAACTCCAACTAGGAAAGAACCAGAGTAGACTGGCGCTCACACACTGGGGGATATCATGAAATGAGAACCCACTAGGGATGAACATCCGTAATCAATGGTTCGAATACCGTCTTATCAAGGGATAAGAGTTACAACCTTCTATCAGAGTACTTCTGAAACTCCAATGAGCATTCACTGGGGAATTCCAACTGAAATGGGCACTAATAACTTACATTGGGGATTTGTACAATGCTCTCTATTAATAATTTTTTCCAATAACAACATCCGCTGGGGAATTTTGTCAAGGATACCATGTCGATGACAACCGTCACATCCGATCCTTTGCAGAAAGCATATTCACTTGAAATCTCTCATCCATGTTCGCTAAGAATGAGAGAATGAACTCCATTAGGGATGATGATAGGACACCCATAAAAGAGAAACTCACTAAAGAAGAGAGCAATCAATGGTCCTTAGCACAAAACGGTTGTTGACTTCACCGATCAATGGGAGGATACATGACAATGAAGAATCCATAAGAGGGAGAACATCGGGAGAAGATGAACTCTAATGCAGATTTTTAGTACGAAGAGCATTATTAACTTCGCTGGTCTTAGCGATGAGAAGACACCTGGCGACGGTGAACTCATAGGGGAAGAGAACGTCGAGTGAAGACGAACTTACAGAAGAAAGAACATCTGTGCAAGGATGAACTTGCAGGGAGAAAAGAATGTCAAGCGAAGACGAACTATGGGAGGAAGAGGCAATTGTACAAGATGAACTGGTAAGAGAAAGAGAGCGTCAAGAAAATACAAACTTTGGGAAGAAATAACATCTGCGCGAAGATGAACTTGCAAGGAGGAGAGAACGTCGAGCGAAGACGAACTCTATCTAAAACTGTCAGGACGATGGCACCGAAGAATGTGTCTGCAAAAGTAAAAGAATTATAATGTCCCACACACCAAGTATGGATACCCAAGTATCTGGAAAGGTGATGCAAACACGGGAAATATAACCGATAGCTTGCATAAGCAAGGAAAGTGTACGACTTAATGAGGAACCTGGATTATCGAAGCATAAGCTTATAAGGGAAATAGAACGTCGGACGAAGACAAACTCAAAGAAAAGAGAACATATTCATGAAGATAAACTTGCAGGGAGAAGAGAACATCGAGAGAAGATGAACTCCAAGAGGAAAGAACATCTACATGAAGATGAACTTGCAAGAGGAAGAGAACGTCGAGCGAAGACGAACTCAAATAAAAAATTGCCAAGACGATGGCACCAGAGAAGGTGTCTGCAAAAGAGGAAGAACTATAATAACCCTCAAGCCAAAGGCGGGGTATAATTCTTCAAGAATGTCAAACACTTGGATTATCACACACAAAGTATGGATAACCAAATATCTGGAAGGATAAGGCAAACACAGGTAAGATAATCGACGATTTGCACAAACGAAGAGAACTTGTGACTGTGATACGGTGAACTGACTTTGTAGGATTTTTGTATCCAAATGTGCGGATAGCAAGAGTCGCCACCGACTTTTATTTTTATCCAATTAAGGGAAGGTAAAAGTAACAGAAAAAGACCTTCGTTAGATTCTGAGTTCGGGAGAATGGTTATGAAAAGGGAAGGTATTAGCACCCCTTTCCATCCGTAGTTATCTACGGGCTCTTAGTTGCTCTTAGATCATTTTTTTTTTAAAATTGCTTTCTGTGTGTGTGTTTGAAAAATGGTTTTGAAAAGGCATTTCGCTTTGACTTTGTAATGATTCATGTAGGAATGTATACAAAGTGTTCGGAAATGTTTCGTTTTGAAAAGAGTTTGAACTTTGAAAAAAGTGTGAGGTGCAAAAAGTAATTTGATAGAGCAAGCAACTAAAAGTCTTATTACCTACTCAGAATTGGTCGTTTTCGTGTTATTTTACGTTCCTTTAGAATAGTGCTATCCATACCATTAGTTGGTAGGTAAACCTATTCGTTGGATGTAAGCGGGACATTCGAAGGGACATCGGATGGTCATAGAAGGCAACTTGTAGGAAGTATCCTAGCACATTCGAAGGGACTATCATCATTTTTCGTAGGCGACAATCGAGGGTCAAGATCATGTATTCGTAGGCGACATCGTGGGTCTATGATCTTTGTATCGAAGGGACTATGATGATTTGTTTTGAAGGCAACAGTGCTAGAATACCTCTACGTTCGAGGGACATGACCATTTGAATTCGTAAAGGCAACGAGAGAGAATTACCCTAAGGGGTGCATGTGTGAAAGAGTGTGTCAAATTCAAATATGTTATATTGAAATTACGAGTGATCTATGTCCAATTTTATCATGCCATACACGCCTAGTTACTAGCAGTTTATAGGGTGCGGAAAATAAATAGCGGAAATGTAAAGTGCGGAAAGTAAAGTCCTACGCTATTACATGGCTTTGGGGCAGATACATAATTGAAAGTGCGGAAAATAAAAGTCCTAATTAAACTATTACATCCCATAGGCAATTACATAATTGGAAAAGAAAAGCAATAAAAATCGTCCGAAACGGTATAACCTGTGAACAGATGCAAAATCGGAAAACGGAAGAAAATTGCATAAGAGGAAAATGTTAGCAAAAATAAGTATTTTTGAATGAGAAATTAATTTTGTGTTAGTGATGACATTAATATGATAAAATAATTTTTTGGTAATTTTTAGAATTGATTTGATAATTTAAAAACAATTAAAAGTCATTTAAATGATTAATCAGTAATTAAATTAAATATGCATGCAAAAATAATAATTTTAATTTTAAAAATTAAATAAGTATTTTTCTGATGATTATGCAAAAAATAAATATTTTTGGTGTTTTTTAGATGCATGATAAAAAATATTAAAGATAAATTAAAATGCATGGAAAAATATTAAAGAAAATATAAAAAATATGTAAAATTTGCAAACTTGTAAAAAATACATTGCCATGGATGGGATTCGAACACAGGTCCCATGCTTCACAACGCGCTGTCACGACCAAATGAGCTAGAGCGTCCACGTGTTTATGAAACGGAACGAATTGTTTTTAAACGAAACTGCTTCTTGGGAATTCAAATTCACGCGCGAAGAACATCATCTTCTTCGTTTGAATTTCTGGGAATTTTGCGTCGGCAAAACTCGACGCTAAGGCCCCTGCAAACATCAAAAATCTAGCACAAGCAATCTACTGAGCACGATGGTGGTATCGGTTTCGTCCAATATATCCTATTTAGAGAGTCCCTAATTCGAACCAGAAAACCCTAAACATGGCATATTTCGATTCAGGCCATGAAAATGCAATTCGATTGTCCAGATAGCTTGCAAACTTTGTTCTAAACACAAAACAAACATCAAAACATGTTAAAAATGCATGATAAACAGAATTTGATTTTTGAAAAAGTAAGAACAAACCAAATCGTGTTTTCTCAATTCTTGATGTTTTTGAGAGATGTAAAGGTCTGGATCGATTCTAAAGACACCAAGGAATGCAATGGAAGGCTTAGAATCAATTGAAACGAGCTAAAACCAAGGCTGCAAGTTGCTTCAAGAACACGTTTTTTTGACTTTAGGTTAGGGTTCTTTGAGGCAATTTTTCTGTTCTTTCTTGTGTGATATGCATTGTATATTTATAATGGATGGATTTTGGGCTGAATTGAAGAACAAATAATGATCAATCAATGTAAAAAATATTTGATTTTTTATGAAATCAAATCTTCCTTTTTTGATCAAATCTTCCTTTTTTGATCAAGTAACAAATAATGATCAATCAATGTAAAAAATATTTGACTTTTTGTTGACTTTGAAAAGGACCTGTAATGTTTTGATCCATACCTTCCAAATGAATCATTTTTTGAACATTCTTGTGAGACATGAAGTTGTAGAGAATTGAATTTCCTTCAAAATGAGAGGTGGTGGAAAAATTTCTGAGAAAGTATGAAGAAGTTATGCTCAGTCAAAGTTTAGTTGACTTTTCACTGAAAAACCCTAATTTGGAAAGTTTGACTTTTGTGCAAATCTTGAGTTTTCTTGATGAATCATGATCAACCGTTGATCAAAGGATGAATGTGACTTTAAAATGAGGATGTTGATCAAAAATCAGGAAGTTTGACTGTATGTTGACCACAGTTGACTTTTTGTCCAATACAACTGATTTTCAACCATCTGAGCAATTGTCTGAGGAAACTTGACTTGTGAGGCTTGAAACTTGACATGGAGAATCTTTGAAGCATATGAGGAGGCATGATGACCATTGGAGATGTTGGAAGTCCATCTTGATCTGAGAATCACTAAACCCTAGTTTGGGTTGATTGTCTAGGAGAGGGTTTGTCTGATCAATCCTTGAGGAATCCTTGAGTATGGGTGTATGAAATATCTTGAGGAAGAGGAGGGCAAATTTTGGGGTATGACATCGTCTAATCGAGATAATTCATCTGCAACACTCGCAATCAAAGTTGAGAGTTGACTTATCGTGTTTTTCTTTCTTTGTATTTGTTAGGTTTATCTTCAATTGTCTAATATGTCGAAATTTCATCGCATTTTATTTTTCTTTGCATATTTGAATATTAATTAGTTTTTTTATTATTAATACTGATAATTATGTTGGTTTTATTCAAATTTGCATTTTTGTTCTACCTTTTAATTTTCATTTAATATCATTATTAGTTTTTCCTATCACATTTAGATTTTGTTTAGAATTTGTTCAAAAATAATATTAGTAATAATAGATTATATTTTATTTAATTTTTTAGTGTATAGATCATAACAAAATGATTAAAAAAAATGTATATTATTGCTCAAGAGCTTCACATCACATTCCACCATCACCTTTTGCCTCCACACCATCATCCGCGGGTACAACTTGCAAAACAAAAACACAACAATATTAGTACAATGTCACCCTCTCCACTACATCTGCATTCTCCTTGCCAGTCCAAAATACAGCTTAACTTGTACCTCGAAACTTACTGCCTAAGGATCATTCATCCTTATCCAATCCTTTACAAATTATCCATTCTGGCCTCACTCAATCTCATCTATATAACAGACCATATCTTCCCTCATTTAAGAAAACTCGGCTGACACACAAAAATATTCCCTTGGATCGCTTTGACACAAAAAGTCATCTCACACCTTCATCCTGAAACACACACGAAATTATGCACAGACAGTCACCCTCCACACTCCTCACCCTCATACCTTGACACACCTTAACCCATATTCTTCACATTCATCTCACAAAATTCCAACCTCAAACAGTAACATACTCAACAAAACGCTCAACTTACCTCAACCAAAACCTCTTCATTTTCTCACCCCAACTACAAAACACCGTGTTCTCTGTTCAAACCATAAAACCTACATCATTCACTATCACACTCAACCTCTATCAACACCAACAACCATCTCTGTTTATACCCAAACAGAAAAAACCTTCATACAAAACTGAACCTCACATACTTTCAATATCAACTAGCCCTCAAACACTCAAAACTGCAACAGAACTCACAAAGCCAAAGGAAGCAGAAAAGAAGATTCGTGATTTTATAACAAAGAAGGAGAGGTCAAATCCAGAACGAACAACACACAGAAGATTCATAGTAGAAAACGAAGGTAAAACAAGTTAGAATTCGAGAAGCAGTACCTGGAGAACCAAATCCATACGTGTTAGTGAGTGAAATTTTAAAAGCTTTTGTTTTGAGTTCTTTTTGAGTTTTTGTTTAACTTGAGCGCTTCTGATTTCCGAACTTAACTTGTAATCATCGACAAAGTGAACGATACAGAGAGATGAGAAACACGAGCGTGATAAGGCCATTGGTGACGAATTTGAAACAATGAAGAAGCACACTGGACAGAGAGAGGCGAGAGATGAAGAGGAATAGATGGAAGTCTATTTTTTTAATATTTTGATAATAGTTATATTTTTGTTAAATGAAAATGTTTATTTAGATTAAACTTTGTGACATGCGTCACAGTCTATATTGCTTATCTTGTTGATTATATGCAGCATCCTCAAAATAACAACCGTATATCTGAACTCTCATCCGCATGATCATCGTCAGACCGTTCAGACCTGCATGCCCACCATACTACCCGGGACAACCTGCTCACTTGATCAGAAAATCTTCCTTGTTGGGCTTCATGCGAGTTACTCTCCATACCCGCATATTTACACAGGCCCATTCTAATCATTGTTTTTACTTATATTCTTTCAGAGAGTTTTAGCATAGATTTTTAATGGCTTTAATTTAATCCCCATTTGTAAATATGTATTCCCACTCCCCATAAGATGTAATAGTTTAGTAAATGTTTCATTACTTTATCGTTTTATTTTATTATTCATCACTCTAATAAAACAAAATATTTCAAACTAATACTCGATTCCGAGCCATTTTTCATTATTTTGAGTCGACAAAGTTTAGAAGCGTCGCAACGGCCACACTTGGTGCACACATCATGCTTTCTCTAGGGCTTACAATGTGGATTTAGTTTATTAGTTAAATATTATTTAATTATCTAATTAGGTTATTTAAAATTGATTAGCCCATCTATTTAATTTTATTAATCTAATTACCTAATTAAACTTCGTTTAATTAATCGATTAAATTTATTTTGTGCATGCACCTAATATAATTGTCTTATCATATGTGCGAGCAACCTTGTATGGGCTTTTATCAATTTATTTGCCATGCATCCATAAATGTTTACAATTATTCGCTTCATTTCCATTCTCGCGCCTTGGTCCATTTACTAAGTTTTCATTTAATAAGGGCCTTATAGTAGGGAGTAGACACTTGTCTATTCTCTTAAGATTAATCATGATTTCTTGGTTAATCATATCCCAAATTAAATCTTCTCCCATTGTCCATTCACCACTTTCATAATAAATTCTCATACCTCGATTCAACGTCGAGTGACTTTTCAAAAACCTTTTCATATTAAATTCCGAGTATTTAAATCGTTGGTTGTTAGACCTATTGTTTAAAGACTTTTGCAAAATGAACTTGGAGTATTTAAATCGTTGTCGCTAGACCAATTGTTTAAATACTCAAATTTAATAAGTGTGAACCTCGTTTCACTTCACCTGTTCATAAGAAAACTCGGGTTTATAGTAATTGAATCGTAGGATGGTAGTCCTATTATTCAGTACTTTTTCATCCATATTTAAAATCAATCTTAACTCATTCAAGCCTTTTGTGCATCCAAGCACCTTTTACCTTTAAAAACTTTTTGTGATCAGACATTAGTCATTTATGATTGAGATGTTCCTCCTCTATCCCCATGGTTTTCGACTTCCCCACTTGAGTACTAGAGGCGTTCTCAAACCCTCCATCATGTTGGTGCGTAGTCCTTTATTCTTTATCACACCTTATGGGTGTTTAGATGAGTCTTCTCCTTTATTCTTTATCAAACCTTGTCTCTTCAAATAAAAATAACCAACCAATAAAATTTCTCACAGTCGAGAACTACGTAGGCTCTGACTTTTCCATCGGACTTAGGGAATACGTAGGCACGAGATTCTAACTTGTTGGCGAGCACACTTTCAAAAAATTAAAACATGTCTCCTTACTTTTCTCTTTTATTGCATGATAAGTAGAAGATTGCAAATTTACTTTTTAAACACACAAACACACTTATAACTAAATGGGTCCCATCGAATACGATGGGTGTGTGGGGTGTTAATATCTTCCCCTTGCATAACCGACTCGTAAACCTGCATCTCTTGGTCCCAAAGACCATTTCATTTAATTTTCATTTCTTGGGTTTTATCTATATTTTCCCTTTCCTCTTTAGGAATAAATAAAGTTAGATGGCGACTTCATTGTATCGAAAAGGAATTAATAAATTTTTTTGATTAGCGTCAACACGCCTCCACCGTATAAACCAACAATTTTGTACCCGCAAAGAATTAAACAAACAAAAATTGATAACCAGTTCCAAAAATTCATAAAAGTAATAGAGAAACTTCTTGTAGAGATTCCTTTTACCGAAGCCATCACCCAAATACCATCTTGCCCAAAATTCCTTAAAGACATTCTGACCAACAAACACAGAGTCGACGATCCGAAACCTTTATTTCAATTTCATTTCCAAAATAAACTTTCTAAGAACGAAAAGGACCCTAAAAATTTGTCCATTCCATGCATTATAGGGAATCATGTTATCGAAAAAGTTTTTCTGGATTTAGGAGCCAACGTAAGTTTGATGCCTTTGGAAGTTTGTAAAAGATTAAATCTAGGAGAAATGCAATCGACTAAGATGTCTCTTCAATTAGCTGATAGGTATGTAAAACACCCGACATGAATTTTAGAGGACATCCCACTAAAAATTGGCCAACTTTATATTCTAATGGATTTTGTGGTCATGGATATTAAAGAACACGATGAAATTTCGATCCTCCTAGGTAGACCTTTCTTATCAACAGCCGAAGCTATAATAGAGGTTAAGATAAGGAAATTGACTTTCAAGGTAGGTGATGAAAAGATAGAGTTTTTTCTCTCGAAGTTCCTGGTGGAACCAATTCTAGGAGACGCATGCTACACAATCGATATAATTGATGAATTCATAAGGGAACTAGATCAAGAAGAACGTCGACAATCAAATTTCCGTCAGCACCTATAATTGACGAAGAAGGATTTGAAAAGCTGGAACCCTACATTAATGACAATCTCGATGAATGTTTATCTCTCACCCCAGATCCTATACCAAAAAATCTAAGAGATGAATTTCTAGATGAAGAAATGCACCATCTAGTAATAGTCAATGCATCTTTAAGCCAGGATGAAACAAATCAGCTCTTAGATATCTTGCGAAAATATTCCCCATCCTTAGGATATAACATCTCTGATCTTAAAGGAATAAGCCCATCAGTGTGTACACATTAGATTTTTCTTGAAGAATATTTAAAACCATCCCGAGAGAATCAAAGAATAAATCCTATCATGGGCGATGTCGTCAAGATAGAAGTGCTGAAAATTCTAGAGGCTGGTGTAATCTATCAAAATGTTAATTCAAAAGAAGATCACTTGGGGAAAATAGAATGCCGCCAGACGAACATGCTGAGGAAATGATATCATGGGAAACTGTCTACTGGATAATGATCCACTGGGGAATAAATGAAGATACTTGAAGAAGAGCTTCTACCGTTACCCATCATGACTCCGACTGCGGATGAAAATGATACACAGACTCACTAGAGATACCATGAGAGACACACTCCAACTCCAACTAGGAAAGAACCAGAGTAGACTGGCGCTCACACACTGGGGGATATCATGAAATGAGAACCCACTAGGGATGAACATCCGTAATCAATGGTTCGAATACCGTCTTATCAAGGGATAAGAGTTACAACCTTCTATCAGAGTACTTCTGAAACTCCAATGAGCATTCACTGGGGAATTCCAACTGAAATGGGCACTAATAACTTACATTGGGGATTTGTACAATGCTCTCTATTAATAATTTTTTCCAATAACAACATCCGCTGGGGAATTTTGTCAAGGATACCATGTCGATGACAACCGTCACATCCGATCCTTTGCAGAAAGCATATTCACTTGAAATCTCTCATCCATGTTCGCTAAGAATGAGAGAATGAACTCCATTAGGGATGATGATAGGACACCCATAAAAGAGAAACTCACTAAAGAAGAGAGCAATCAATGGTCCTTAGCACAAAACGGTTGTTGACTTCACCGATCAATGGGAGGATACATGACAATGAAGAATCCATAAGAGGGAGAACATCGGGAGAAGATGAACTCTAATGCAGATTTTTAGTACGAAGAGCATTATTAACTTCGCTGGTCTTAGCGATGAGAAGACACCTGGCGACGGTGAACTCATAGGGGAAGAGAACGTCGAGTGAAGACGAACTTACAGAAGAAAGAACATCTGTGCAAGGATGAACTTGCAGGGAGAAAAGAATGTCAAGCGAAGACGAACTATGGGAGGAAGAGGCAATTGTACAAGATGAACTGGTAAGAGAAAGAGAGCGTCAAGAAAATACAAACTTTGGGAAGAAATAACATCTGCGCGAAGATGAACTTGCAAGGAGGAGAGAACGTCGAGCGAAGACGAACTCTATCTAAAACTGTCAGGACGATGGCACCGAAGAATGTGTCTGCAAAAGTAAAAGAATTATAATGTCCCACACACCAAGTATGGATACCCAAGTATCTGGAAAGGTGATGCAAACACGGGAAATATAACCGATAGCTTGCATAAGCAAGGAAAGTGTACGACTTAATGAGGAACCTGGATTATCGAAGCATAAGCTTATAAGGGAAATAGAACGTCGGACGAAGACAAACTCAAAGAAAAGAGAACATATTCATGAAGATAAACTTGCAGGGAGAAGAGAACATCGAGAGAAGATGAACTCCAAGAGGAAAGAACATCTACATGAAGATGAACTTGCAAGAGGAAGAGAACGTCGAGCGAAGACGAACTCAAATAAAAAATTGCCAAGACGATGGCACCAGAGAAGGTGTCTGCAAAAGAGGAAGAACTATAATAACCCTCAAGCCAAAGGCGGGGTATAATTCTTCAAGAATGTCAAACACTTGGATTATCACACACAAAGTATGGATAACCAAATATCTGGAAGGATAAGGCAAACACAGGTAAGATAATCGACGATTTGCACAAACGAAGAGAACTTGTGACTGTGATACGGTGAACTGACTTTGTAGGATTTTTGTATCCAAATGTGCGGATAGCAAGAGTCGCCACCGACTTTTATTTTTATCCAATTAAGGGAAGGTAAAAGTAACAGAAAAAGACCTTCGTTAGATTCTGAGTTCGGGAGAATGGTTATGAAAAGGGAAGGTATTAGCACCCCTTTCCATCCGTAGTTATCTACGGGCTCTTAGTTGCTCTTAGATCATTTTTTTTTTAAAATTGCTTTCTGTGTGTGTGTTTGAAAAATGGTTTTGAAAAGGCATTTCGCTTTGACTTTGTAATGATTCATGTAGGAATGTATACAAAGTGTTCGGAAATGTTTCGTTTTGAAAAGAGTTTGAACTTTGAAAAAAGTGTGAGGTGCAAAAAGTAATTTGATAGAGCAAGCAACTAAAAGTCTTATTACCTACTCAGAATTGGTCGTTTTCGTGTTATTTTACGTTCCTTTAGAATAGTGCTATCCATACCATTAGTTGGTAGGTAACCCTATTCGTTGGATGTAAGCGGGACATTCGAAGGGACATCGGATGGTCATAGAAGGCAACTTGTAGGAAGTATCCTAGCACATTCGAAGGGACTATCATCATTTTTCGTAGGCGACAATCGAGGGTCAAGATCATGTATTCGTAGGCGACATCGTGGGTCTATGATCTTTGTATCGAAGGGACTATGATGATTTGTTTTGAAGGCAACAGTGCTAGAATACCTCTACGTTCGAGGGACATGACCATTTGAATTCGTAAAGGCAACGAGAGAGAATTACCCTAAGGGGTGCATGTGTGAAAGAGTGTGTCAAATTCAAATATGTTATATTGAAATTACGAGTGATCTATGTCCAATTTTATCATGCCATACACGCCTAGTTACTAGCAGTTTATAGGGTGCGGAAAATAAATAGCGGAAATGTAAAGTGCGGAAAGTAAAGTCCTACGCTATTACATGGCTTTGGGGCAGATACATAATTGAAAGTGCGGAAAATAAAAGTCCTAATTAAACTATTACATCCCATAGGCAATTACATAATTGGAAAAGAAAAGCAATAAAAATCGTCCGAAACGGTATAACCTGTGAACAGATGCAAAATCGGAAAACGGAAGAAAATTGCATAAGAGGAAAATGTTAGCAAAAATAAGTATTTTTGAATGAGAAATTAATTTTGTGTTAGTGATGACATTAATATGATAAAATAATTTTTTGGTAATTTTTAGAATTGATTTGATAATTTAAAAACAATTAAAAGTCATTTAAATGATTAATCAGTAATTAAATTAAATATGCATGCAAAAATAATAATTTTAATTTTAAAAATTAAATAAGTATTTTTCTGATGATTATGCAAAAAATAAATATTTTTGGTGTTTTTTAGATGCATGATAAAAAATATTAAAGATAAATTAAAATGCATGGAAAAATATTAAAGAAAATATAAAAAATATGTAAAATTTGCAAACTTGTAAAAAATACATTGCCATGGATGGGATTCGAACACAGGTCCCATGCTTCACAACGCGCTGTCACGACCAAATGAGCTAGAGCGTCCACGTGTTTATGAAACGGAACGAATTGTTTTTAAACGAAACTGCTTCTTGGGAATTCAAATTCACGCGCGAAGAACATCATCTTCTTCGTTTGAATTTCTGGGAATTTTGCGTCGGCAAAACTCGACGCTAAGGCCCCTGCAAACATCAAAAATCTAGCACAAGCAATCTACTGAGCACGATGGTGGTATCGGTTTCGTCCAATATATCCTATTTAGAGAGTCCCTAATTCGAACCAGAAAACCCTAAACATGGCATATTTCGATTCAGGCCATGAAAATGCAATTCGATTGTCCAGATAGCTTGCAAACTTTGTTCTAAACACAAAACAAACATCAAAACATGTTAAAAATGCATGATAAACAGAATTTGATTTTTGAAAAAGTAAGAACAAACCAAATCGTGTTTTCTCAATTCTTGATGTTTTTGAGAGATGTAAAGGTCTGGATCGATTCTAAAGACACCAAGGAATGCAATGGAAGGCTTAGAATCAATTGAAACGAGCTAAAACCAAGGCTGCAAGTTGCTTCAAGAACACGTTTTTTTGACTTTAGGTTAGGGTTCTTTGAGGCAATTTTTCTGTTCTTTCTTGTGTGATATGCATTGTATATTTATAATGGATGGATTTTGGGCTGAATTGAAGAACAAATAATGATCAATCAATGTAAAAAATATTTGATTTTTTATGAAATCAAATCTTCCTTTTTTGATCAAATCTTCCTTTTTTGATCAAGTAACAAATAATGATCAATCAATGTAAAAAATATTTGACTTTTTGTTGACTTTGAAAAGGACCTGTAATGTTTTGATCCATACCTTCCAAATGAATCATTTTTTGAACATTCTTGTGAGACATGAAGTTGTAGAGAATTGAATTTCCTTCAAAACAAGAGTTGGTGGAAAACTTTCTGAGAAAGTATGAAGAAGTTATGCTCAGTCAAAGTTTGGTTGACTTTTCACTAAGAAACCCTAATTTAGAAAGTTTGACTTTTGAGCAAATCTTAAGTTTTCTTGATGAATCATGATCAACCCTTGATCAAATGATGAATGTAACTTCAAAATGAGGATGTTGACCAAAAATTATGAAGTTTGACTGTATGTTGACCACAATTGACTTTTTGTCCAATACAATTGATTTTCAACCATCTGAGCAATTGTCTGAGGAAACTTGACTTGTGAGGCTTGAAACTTGACATGGAGAATCTTTGAAGCATATGAGGAGGCATGATGACCATTGGAGATGTTGGAAGTCCATCTTGATCTGAGAATCACCAAACCCTAGTTTGGGTTGATTGTCTAGGAGAGGGTTTGTCTGATCAATCCTTGAGGAATCCTTGAGTATGGGTGTATGAAATATCTTGAGGAAGAGGAGGGCAAATTTTGGGGTATGACATCGTCTAATCGAGATAATTCATCTGCAACACTCGCAATCAAAGTTGAGAGTTGACTTATCGTGTTTTTCTTTCTTTGTATTTGTTAGGTTTATCTTCAATTGTCTAATATGTCGAAATTTCATCGCATTTTATTTTTCTTTGCATATTTGAATATTAATTAGTTTTTTTATTATTAATACTGATAATTATGTTGGTTTTATTCAAATTTGCATTTTTGTTCTACCTTTTAATTTTCATTTAATATCATTATTAGTTTTTCCTATCACATTTAGATTTTGTTTAGAATTTGTTCAAAAATAATATTAGTAATAATAGATTATATTTTATTTAATTTTTTAGTGTATAGATCATAACAAAATGATTAAAAAAATGTATATTATTGCTCAAGAGCTTCACATCACATTCCACCATCACCTTTTGCCTCCACACCATCATCCGCGGGTACAACTTGCAAAACAAAAACACAACAATATTAGTACAATGTCACCCTCTCCACTACATCTGCATTCTCCTTGCCAGTCCAAAATACAGCTTAACTTGTACCTCGAAACTTACTGCCTAAGGATCATTCATCCTTATCCAATCCTTTACAAATTATCCATTCTGGCCTCACTCAATCTCATCTATATAACAGACCATATCTTCCCTCATTTAAGAAAACTCGGCTGACACACAAAAATATTCCCTTGGATCGCTTTGACACAAAAAGTCATCTCACACCTTCATCCTGAAACACACACGAAATTATGCACAGACAGTCACCCTCCACACTCCTCACCCTCATACCTTGACACACCTTAACCCATATTCTTCACATTCATCTCACAAAATTCCAACCTCAAACAGTAACATACTCAACAAAACGCTCAACTTACCTCAACCAAAACCTCTTCATTTTCTCACCCCAACTACAAAACACCGTGTTCTGTTCAAACCATAAAACCTACATCATTCACTATCACACTCAACCTCTATCAACACCAACAACCATCTCTGTTTATACCCAAACAGAAAAAACCTTCATACAAAACTGAACCTCACATACTTTCAATATCAACTAGCCCTCAAACACTCAAAACTGCAACAGAACTCACAAAGCCAAAGGAAGCAGAAAAGAAGATTCGTGATTTTATAACAAAGAAGGAGAGGTCAAATCCAGAACGAACAACACACAGAAGATTCATAGTAGAAAACGAAGGTAAAACAAGTTAGAATTCGAGAAGCAGTACCTGGAGAACCAAATCCATACGTGTTAGTGAGTGAAATTTTAAAAGCTTTTGTTTTGAGTTCTTTTTGAGTTTTTGTTTAACTTGAGCGCTTCTGATTTCCGAACTTAACTTGTAATCATCGACAAAGTGAACGATACAGAGAGAGATGAGAAACACGAGCGTGATAAGGCCATTGGTGACGAATTTGAAACAATGAAGAAGCACACTGGACAGAGAGAGGCGAGAGATGAAGAGGAATAGATGGAAGTCTATTTTTTTAATATTTTGATAATAGTTATATTTTTGTTAAATGAAAATGTTTATTTAGATTAAACTTTGTGACATGCGTCACAGTCTATATTGCTTATCTTGTTGATTATATGCAGCATCCTCAAAATAACAACCGTATATCTGAACTCTCATCCGCATGATCATCGTCAGACCGTTCAGACCTGCATGCCCACCATACTACCCGGGACAACCTGCTCACTTGATCAGAAAATCTTCCTTGTTGGGCTTCATGCGAGTTACTCTCCATACCCGCATATTTACACAGGCCCATTCTAATCATTGTTTTTACTTATATTCTTTCAGAGAGTTTTAGCATAGATTTTTAATGGCTTTAATTTAATCCCCATTTGTAAATATGTATTCCCACTCCCCATAAGATGTAATAGTTTAGTAAATGTTTCATTACTTTATCGTTTTATTTTATTATTCATCACTCTAATAAAACAAAATATTTCAAACTAATACTCGATTACGAGCCATTTTTCATTATTTTGAGTCGACAAAGTTTAGAAGCGTCGCAACGGCCACACTTGGTGCACACATCATGCTTTCTCTAGGGCTTACAATGTGGATTTAGTTTATTAGTTAAATATTATTTAATTATCTAATTAGGTTATTTAAAATTGATTAGCCCATCTATTTAATTTTATTAATCTAATTACCTAATTAAACTTCGTTTAATTAATCGATTAAATTTATTTTGTGCATGCACCTAATATAATTGTCTTATCATATGTGCGAGCAACCTTGTATGGGCTTTTATCAATTTATTTGCCATGCATCCATAAATGTTTACAATTATTCGCTTCATTTCCATTCTCGCGCCTTGGTCCATTTACTAAGTTTTCATTTAATAAGGGCCTTATAGTAGGGAGTAGACACTTGTCTATTCTCTTAAGATTAATCATGATTTCTTGGTTAATCATATCCCAAATTAAATCTTCTCCCATTGTCCATTCACCACTTTCATAATAAATTCTCATACCTCGATTCAACGTCGAGTGACTTTTCAAAAACCTTTTCATATTAAATTCCGAGTATTTAAATCGTTGGTTGTTAGACCTATTGTTTAAAGACTTTTGCAAAATGAACTTGGAGTATTTAAATCGTTGTCGCTAGACCAATTGTTTAAATACTCAAATTTAATAAGTGTGAACCTCGTTTCACTTCACCTGTTCATAAGAAAACTCGGGTTTATAGTAATTGAATCGTAGGATGGTAGTCCTATTATTCAGAACTTTTTCATCCATATTTAAAATCAATCTTAACTCATTCAAGCCTTTTGTGCATCCAAGCACCTTTTACCTTTAAAAACTTTTTGTGATCAGACATTAGTCATTTATGATTGAGATGTTCCTCCTCTATCCCCATGGTTTTCGACTTCCCCACTTGAGTACTAGAGGCGTTCTCAAACCCTCCATCATGTTGGTGCGTAGTCCTTTATTCTTTATCACACCTTATGGGTGTTTAGATGAGTCTTCTCCTTTATTCTTTATCAAACCTTGTCTCTTCAAATAAAAATAACCAACCAATAAAATTTCTCACAGTCGAGAACTACGTAGGCTCTGACTTTTCCATCGGACTTAGGGAATACGTAGGCACGAGATTCTAACTTGTTGGCGAGCACACTTTCAAAAAATTAAAACATGTCTCCTTACTTTTCTCTTTTATTGCATGATAAGTAGAAGATTGCAAATTTACTTTTTAAACACACAAACACACTTATAACTAAATGGGTCCCATCGAATACGATGGGTGTGTGGGGTGTTAATATCTTCCCCTTGCATAACCGACTCGTAAACCTGCATCTCTTGGTCCCAAAGACCATTTCATTTAATTTTCATTTCTTGGGTTTTATCTATATTTTCCCTTTCCTCTTTAGGAATAAATAAAGTTAGATGGCGACTTCATTGTATCGAAAAGGAATTAATAAATTTTTTTGATTAGCGTCAACACGCCTCCACCGTATAAACCAACAATTTTGTACCCGCAAAGAATTAAACAAACAAAAATTGATAACCAGTTCCAAAAATTCATAAAAGTAATAGAGAAACTTCTTGTAGAGATTCCTTTTACCGAAGCCATCACCCAAATACCATCTTGCCCAAAATTCCTTAAAGACATTCTGACCAACAAACACAGAGTCGACGATCCGAAACCTTTATTTCAATTTCATTTCCAAAATAAACTTTCTAAGAACGAAAAGGACCCTAAAAATTTGTCCATTCCATGCATTATAGGGAATCATGTTATCGAAAAAGTTTTTCTGGATTTAGGAGCCAACGTAAGTTTGATGCCTTTGGAAGTTTGTAAAAGATTAAATCTAGGAGAAATGCAATCGACTAAGATGTCTCTTCAATTAGCTGATAGGTATGTAAAACACCCGACATGAATTTTAGAGGACATCCCACTAAAAATTGGCCAACTTTATATTCTAATGGATTTTGTGGTCATGGATATTAAAGAACACGATGAAATTTCGATCCTCCTAGGTAGACCTTTCTTATCAACAGCCGAAGCTATAATAGAGGTTAAGATAAGGAAATTGACTTTCAAGGTAGGTGATGAAAAGATAGAGTTTTTTCTCTCGAAGTTCCTGGTGGAACCAATTCTAGGAGACGCATGCTACACAATCGATATAATTGATGAATTCATAAGGGAACTAGATCAAGAAGAACGTCGACAATCAAATTTCCGTCAGCACCTATAATTGACGAAGAAGGATTTGAAAAGCTGGAACCCTACATTAATGACAATCTCGATGAATGTTTATCTCTCACCCCAGATCCTATACCAAAAAATCTAAGAGATGAATTTCTAGATGAAGAAATGCACCATCTAGTAATAGTCAATGCATCTTTAAGCCAGGATGAAACAAATCAGCTCTTAGATATCTTGCGAAAATATTCCCCATCCTTAGGATATAACATCTCTGATCTTAAAGGAATAAGCCCATCAGTGTGTACACATTAGATTTTTCTTGAAGAATATTTAAAACCATCCCGAGAGAATCAAAGAATAAATCCTATCATGGGCGATGTCGTCAAGATAGAAGTGCTGAAAATTCTAGAGGCTGGTGTAATCTATCAAAATGTTAATTCAAAAGAAGATCACTTGGGGAAAATAGAATGCCGCCAGACGAACATGCTGAGGAAATGATATCATGGGAAACTGTCTACTGGATAATGATCCACTGGGGAATAAATGAAGATACTTGAAGAAGAGCTTCTACCGTTACCCATCATGACTCCGACTGCGGATGAAAATGATACACAGACTCACTAGAGATACCATGAGAGACACACTCCAACTCCAACTAGGAAAGAACCAGAGTAGACTGGCGCTCACACACTGGGGGATATCATGAAATGAGAACCCACTAGGGATGAACATCCGTAATCAATGGTTCGAATACCGTCTTATCAAGGGATAAGAGTTACAACCTTCTATCAGAGTACTTCTGAAACTCCAATGAGCATTCACTGGGGAATTCCAACTGAAATGGGCACTAATAACTTACATTGGGGATTTGTACAATGCTCTCTATTAATAATTTTTTCCAATAACAACATCCGCTGGGGAATTTTGTCAAGGATACCATGTCGATGACAACCGTCACATCCGATCCTTTCCAGAAAGCATATTCACTTGAAATCTCTCATCCATGTTCGCTAAGAATGAGAGAATGAACTCCATTAGGGATGATGATAGGACACCCATAAAAGAGAAACTCACTAAAGAAGAGAGCAATCAATGGTCCTTAGCACAAAACGGTTGTTGACTTCACCGATCAATGGGAGGATACATGACAATGAAGAATCCATAAGAGGGAGAACATCGGGAGAAGATGAACTCTAATGCAGATTTTTAGTACGAAGAGCATTATTAACTTCGCTGGTCTTAGCGATGAGAAGACACCTGGCGACGGTGAACTCATAGGGGAAGAGAACGTCGAGTGAAGACGAACTTACAGAAGAAAGAACATCTGTGCAAGGATGAACTTGCAGGGAGAAAAGAATGTCAAGCGAAGACGAACTATGGGAGGAAGAGGCAATTGTACAAGATGAACTGGTAAGAGAAAGAGAGCGTCAAGAAAATACAAACTTTGGGAAGAAATAACATCTGCGCGAAGATGAACTTGCAAGGAGGAGAGAACGTCGAGCGAAGACGAACTCTATCTAAAACTGTCAGGACGATGGCACCGAAGAATGTGTCTGCAAAAGTAAAAGAATTATAATGTCCCACACACCAAGTATGGATACCCAAGTATCTGGAAAGGTGATGCAAACACGGGAAATATAACCGATAGCTTGCATAAGCAAGGAAAGTGTACGACTTAATGAGGAACCTGGATTATCGAAGCATAAGCTTATAAGGGAAATAGAACGTCGGACGAAGACAAACTCAAAGAAAAGAGAACATATTCATGAAGATAAACTTGCAGGGAGAAGAGAACATCGAGAGAAGATGAACTCCAAGAGGAAAGAACATCTACATGAAGATGAACTTGCAAGAGGAAGAGAACGTCGAGCGAAGACGAACTCAAATAAAAAATTGCCAAGACGATGGCACCAGAGAAGGTGTCTGCAAAAGAGGAAGAACTATAATAACCCTCAAGCCAAAGGCGGGGTATAATTCTTCAAGAATGTCAAACACTTGGATTATCACACACAAAGTATGGATAACCAAATATCTGGAAGGATAAGGCAAACACAGGTAAGATAATCGACGATTTGCACAAACGAAGAGAACTTGTGACTGTGATACGGTGAACTGACTTTGTAGGATTTTTGTATCCAAATGTGCGGATAGCAAGAGTCGCCACCGACTTTTATTTTTATCCAATTAAGGGAAGGTAAAAGTAACAGAAAAAGACCTTCGTTAGATTCTGAGTTCGGGAGAATGGTTATGAAAAGGGGAAGGTATTAGCACCCCTTTCCATCCGTAGTTATCTACGGGCTCTTAGTTGCTCTATATCACCTTTTTAAAATTGCTTTCTGTGTGTTTGACAAAGATGTTTTGAAAAAAAGGCATTTCGCTTTGACTTTTTAATGACTCATGTAGGAGTGTATACAAAGTGTTCGGAAATGTTTTTGTTTTGAAAAGAATTTGAACTTTGAAAAAAAAGTGTGTGGTGTGAAAAGCATTTGATAGAGCAAGCAACTAAAAGACTTATTTACTCACTCAGAATTGGTCGTTTTGTTGTACTTCTACATTCCTTTAGAATAGCGCTAGCCATACCATTAGTTAGTAGGTAGCTCCATTCGTTAGATGTAAGCGGGACATTCGAAGGGACATCGGATGGTCATAGAAGGCAACTTGTAGGAAGTATCCTAGCACATTCGAAGGGACTATCATCATTTTTCGTAGGCGACAATCGAGGGTCAAGATCATGTATTCGGAAGCGACATCGTGGGTCTATGATCTTTGTATCGAAGGGACTATGATGATTTGTTTGGAAGGCAACGGTGCTAGGACACCTCTACGTTCGAGGGACATGACCATTTTGAATTCGCAAAGGCAACGAGAGAGAATTACCCTAAGGGGTGCATGTGTGATAGAAGTGTGTTGATTTCAGAATATGTTATCTTGAAATTAGTGGGCTATGTTCAATTTTATCTTGCCATACACGCCTAGTTACTAGCAATTGATAGGGTGCGGAAAGTAAAATGCGGAATGTAAAGTGCGGAAAGGTAAATGTCCTACGCTATTACAAGGCTTTGGGGCAGATACATAATTTAAAATGCGGAAAATAAAATCCTAAATTAAACTATTACATCCCGTATACAATTACATTATTGAAAAATAAAATGAAAAAAACGGAAGAATCGTCTGAATCGGAAGAACCTGTGAAGCAAACGAGAAATCGGAAAATATGATGAAATCGAAATAAGAGAAAATGTTAGAAAAAATGCAATTTTTTATATGAGAAAATTAATATATGCTGGAAATAATATAAATAGACTAAAATAATTTTTTGGGGTATTTTTTAGATGCATTTTAATAATTAAAAATGAATTTAACATGATTTTAATGCAAAATTACAAATAAAAATAAATATGCATGCAAAAATATATTTTTTAATTTATTAAATTAAATAAAGATTTTTAGAAAATTATGCAAAAAGAATAAATATTTTTGGTAATTTTTTAATACAGAATAAAAATTATGAAGAGAATTAAAATATAATGCAAAATATTAAAAATATGAAAAACATAGGAAAATATGCAAAGTTGAGAAAAGAAGCAAAACTGGCCCTGGACGGATTCGAACCCATGACCCTTGAGGGCATCTGGAAACAGTGAGAGTCTTAACCGCTGTGCCATGTGTGCGTGTGTGTTTGAAAATGGAACGAGTGGAAAATAACACGCGTCGTCTGCTGGCTTCCTCCCGCTCGCGCCAAGCTTCATCTTCAACCTTTTGAATTTTTGAATCTTCAGCGTCGGCCATTGCTCGACGCTATGTCCCTGGCTAAAATCAAAAACGCAGCACACATAATATAAATTATATCTAAGACCATGGTTCGATTCCTTGAAGCATTCCGAATGCAATGGTATAGGTCCTGTTGTCCAATTTTATGTATTTCGTGAAACCCTAAATCGGTCCCAGAAACCCTAACAATGGTGTAACACGATTCAGGCCATGGAAATTCAATTGGTTTGCCCAGAAAGCTTGCAAACACATCACTAAACACAAAAGCAACAACGAAACATGTTAATAATGCATGGAAACAAGAAATCGATTTTGGAAAAAAAGTGACAAACCGAGTTCTGATTTGCTCGATTCTTGATGCTATTGGATGATGTAAGTATCTGGAATCACTCCTGGGGTATCAAGGAATGTGTTTGGATCCTCAAAATCAATTGAAACGAGCTGAAACAAGGATTGCAAGTTGCTTCAAGAACACGGTTTTTTGGCTTTAGGTTAGGGTTTCTTGAGGCAATTTTTCGTTCTCTTGTGATTGGTATGCATCAGGTATAAGTATTGGATGGATTTGGGATCATTATTGGCAAGAATCAATCACCATTCAATGATAATCAAATTTGATTTTTTCATGAAAATCAAATTTTCAAAACTTGATCAATTTCAATCCAATCTTGCCTTTTTTGATCCAATTTCGAAATTGCTGGCTTTTAATGAATTGATTGAGTCTTAAGAAACGAATAAAATCAATCTTTCAATTAAATTTGATTTTATAATTTATTTTAAAATTTAATTTGTATTTAAATGAATAAATTCAAAATTAAATAGAAAAATAAATCAAAAACTCATGGCATTGGGCTTGGATATTCCTAATTGCATGAGGAATAAGTTAGGATGAAGAGAAAGCAAGCCCATTTGCAAAAGATTTGATTTTTAGAAGTATCTCTCTTTGTGCATTCTTTCAAAATTTCCCAACTTGTGAATGGTGTAACTTGCTCAATTTTCCACATTTTTGAGTGTTCTTGGACTTTTTGGAAAGCTCTAAGAGTCCTCTAACCAACCTTTTTGGTCTCATCTCAATTGGAGTTACCATGCTCAATATATCTTCAAAGCAAAAAGTTGACTTTTTGTTGACTTTGAAAATGACCGGTAATGTCTTGAGCTATACCTCTCAAATGAAGCATTTTTTGGACATTCTTGTGAGCCATGAAGTTGTAGAGAATTGAATTTCCTTCAAAACAAGATGTGGTGGAAAAATTTCTGAGAAAGTATGAGAAAGTTATGATCATCAAAGTTCGTTGACTTTTCACCTAGAAACCTAATTTAGAAAGTTTGACTTTTGAGCAAATCTTGAGTTTTCTTGATGAATCATGACCAACCCTTGATCAAATGATGAATGTAACTTCAAAATGAGGATGTTGACCAAAAATCATGAAGTTTGACTGTATGTTGACCACGATTGACTTTTTGTCCAATCCGATTTTCAACCATCGAGCAATTATAGGAAACTTGACTTGTGAGGCTTGAAACTTGACATGGAGAATCTTTGAAACATATGTGGAGGCATGAAGACCATTGGAGATATTGGAAGTCCATCTTGACTTGAGAGATACCAAACCCTAATTTGGGTTGATTGTCAGAGAGAGTTTGTCGATCAACTCTTGAGGAATCCTTGAGCATAAATGTATGAAATCTCTTGAGTAGATGGAGGGAAAATTTTGGGGTATGAACTGCCCTGTTCAATCTTCTTGTCTTGGAGGGTTAGATTGACAGCTTGTCTTTTGTGACGGAGGTAGAAGATGATTGAACACTCAGTACACGAAAATTTGCACTTGTTGGTGGATGATGCGGGAATGGGCTTGATGCCATTTGGAGAAGCTGGATACTTATTTGGAAGATGAGTCGTCGCTAGACTCGAGAATGTCGATAGGAGAGTTGACGGAGATGGGCTTAAGATGCCATTTGGAAAGATCGATCTTTGGGGAGTGAGCCGCGCTAGGCTCTGTGAGCGTTTGGAAGGAGCATGGAGATGGGCTTAAGATGCCATCTAGAGAGTCATACGTTAGACTTCGTGTTCATTTTTTGAATGAAGTTATTGGTTTGTATTGATTTTTAACCATATATGCAGCATACGAAAGTGAAGCTTGTTGATAAGTAGTCGGAGATGGGCTTAAGATGCCATCCAAGGCAACCGAGTCGTCGCTAGACTCTGTAGTTCTTGTTGATAATAGGAAGGGTCGAATAAATCTTCGTGCCGATTACTCGAGGGAGATAGTAGTTGGCAAAAATGTGGATAGCTTCTGTTGTGCATCGGTGTTGATCCATTGCTGTTATCGGAGGATAACCGAGGTGGTCTTCGGATAGTTTTCCGTCGGTTCGGGCTTAATCTTGGACCATCGTCGGAGGACAACCAAAGGCGGTCTTCGAGATAGTTTTCCGTCGATTCGGGCTTAATCTGGACAGTCGTCGAGGACAACCAAGGCGGTCTTTCGGATAGTTTTCCGTCGATTCGGGCTTAATCTCGACTGTTTGTGTCGAGTGGTATTACATTTGGAGAAAACAAGAGGAACTTTGATAGAATAATGGTTAGTTTATGCAAAGTATGATGCTGATGTATATGAATGACATATGCATGAATTATGACTTTATGAGTAATGTATGAATGATAGATGTTGTGGTATTTCAAAACATATCCATCTTGAAGAAGATGTGGATATTCTTTGAGGATTCGACTCTGCTGGGGAATTGAGTAGGTGGAAGTCCACTTTTGAAGGAGAAGAAAGATACCTGGATTCCTCCGATGCTATATCGACCAAGTCTTGGGCCTAGATATTGTTGAGGAGGTAGAGAGAAGCTCGTTGTTGGAGATCTCATATATAGACCGAGGAGAATCTAGGAGGCGATCCGTTGGGGACCTTGTATGTAGATCTGCGAGGAAATTTAGGAGGTGCTCTTGGGGATTACGGGTGCGGATCTTGGAGAGCATTTGATAATTCTTGGGAGACCGGGTGGAAGAGTCGGGATCCGTTGTAATCTCTGGCTGGGGAATGAAGATGTAGGTTCCTCCGATGCACTATCTGACCAAGTCTTGGGTCTGGATACTACTGGGGAAAAGGAGCGGGAGAGATACCTGGGATAAATACCTTATTTGGGGTGAGGTGTTACTGCTTGGAGACCGATGTAACATTACTTAGTCGAGTGGAATTGCAGCTCGTGGATTCCCTTTTGCTCTGCTGGGGAAGTTGTGTTGTGAGTGACACCTTGGCAAGGGTCATGCTCTGTGGGGGAATGCTTTGGTGACTTTCGTCGTCGTCCCAATTCCTGGAGCCTGTAGTAAGTACTTTTGTATGTTCACTTTTCGTATGTTTGTGATTAGATTCTTATTGTCAAATGCGTATAGTCATTCAAAGCAAACGTTGGACTTCTTGCAAATAACAACAGCAGAAATTGTAAAGAGAAAGAAGTTTGCGTTTATTTGAAAGGTGGCGTATGGCCAAGTAGTTTGTACACAAGAAGGTAAAAGCTATCTGGAAACAATCTCGTTAAGTTCCAACTATGCTAGTACTCATATATTTCGACTATCTCATCTCCTTCTGTCGTTAGAAAGTGAGTAGGTGATCTTCGCCATTTGAACCTTGAATGCGATAGTAGTCAGAAGCGGATGATCTGGAAGAGACATAGTCGACGCTTAAATCCCTAACTTTTCCTAGACCGCCTTTCGGGTTTCATCTCTTGGGACACCCTTTTTGCCCAAGCCGCCTTTTCGGTTTTCGACTTGGGTGTACATGTTTTGTATATATCCTTAACTTTTGCCCGAACCTTTTGGTTCGCCAGATCTCTTATTTTTGCCTAGGCGATCGACCTAGCGGTCTCTTTTATCGTAGTATTTTTGACTATGTCCGCATTCACAGGGTGTGGGATGTCTTCACCATCCATGGTGCTAAGTATCATAGCTCCGCCGGAAAATACTGTCTTGACTACAAATGGTCCCTCGTATGTGGGAGTCCATTTGCCCCTGGGATCACCTTGTGGGAGAATGATGCGCTTGACTACTAGGTCACCAACTTGGTAGACTCGGTGTTTGACCTTCTTGTTAAATGCTCTGATCATTCGCTTCTGATAAATCTGTCCATGGCAGATGGACGTAAGTCGTTTCTCATCGATCAAGTTAATCTGGTCAAGGCGAGTCTGAACCCGATCGTCTTCACCTAACTCTGCGTCTTGGAGGACTCTGGTTGAGGGTATCTGAACCTCGATAGGTAAGACGACTTCCATACCGTATACAAGAGAGGGGTTGCCCTGTTGATGTTCGTCTTTGTAGTCGATAACCATGAAGAAAATGGTAACATTTCATGCCAATCTTTGTAAGTCATGTCATCTTCATATAATCTTCTTAATGTTCTTATTGGCGGCTTCCAACTGCGCGTTCATCTTAGGCCGATATGGAGAAGAATTGTGATGCTTGATCTTGAAGCTGCGCGAGTTCGGTGATCATCTTGTTATTAATATTGGAGCCGTTATCGTGATAATCCTTTCGGAGTGCCATACCGATGATAAGATTATGCTTGAGAATCGAGCCACAACATTCTTGGTAAGATGCATACGAGGATGCTTCTACCCATTTGGTAAAATGTCGATTGCCACAAGGGTGAAACGATGTCCATTGGGCTGTGGGCTTAATTTCTCCAATCATGTCAATGCCCCACATTGCAAAAGGCCAAGAGAAGTTAAAACATTGAGGTCTTGGAGGTACATGTACTTTATCGGCATCGGCATTTGTGACAAGATCGGCGTAGCGGTGACAATCGACTTCCATGGTAGACCAATAGTAACTGTTCTCAAAATCTTCTTAGCGATGGTGTGTCCATTGGAGTGGGTACCAAATTAGCCCGTGTAACTCTTCCATGATACGCATTCTTGTTTTGGTCTACAGTAGAAGCACAAGTCGTGGTTGCGCTTGTATAAGATGTCGTTCTTGAGAAAGAATTTGGATGCGAATCTTCTCATGAACTTCTTATCATTGATGATGCCCTGCTGGATATTCACGAGTCTCAAGATACCTCTTCACGTCATAGTACCAAGGTTTCTCTTCTGCGTCAAGCTCACAACTGTTGGTTCGTCGAACTTCTCAATGATGATCAGGAGCCTCGTTGTCCCATCGACCTTGAACATAGGCGACATAGTAGCTAATCGTCCTTGATTCTCTTCTCGTGGAATATGATTAAAGTGATTTCTTCAAGTAGGGAATCAAACTCAAAACATGCTCCGATACGGAATGAGATTCGGATGCCGTATCCCACTCGCCTTTATCGTGATCACTAAAGTGAGTCTCCATACACTCGTAAGAACTTGATTCTTAAGTCAATAGCGACTTTAAGACCCATGATGCACGCTCCGTACTCGGCCTTGTTGTTCGTGCAATGAAACATAATCTGGCGGTGAAAGGAGTATGTCCGCCTTTGGGGATGTAATGATGGCGCCAATGCCATTGCCAAGTGCGTTTGAGGCTCCATCAAAGACCATAGTCCATCGGGATCCTTGTTCGGGTCCTTAAATGCGGCTGGTTCTTCTAATCTGTAACTAGTAAAACATCTTCGTCGGAAATTGACTGCATAGGCGATAGTCATCTGACGATGAGCCAAATGATCGGCTACCACACTTCCTTTGATCGCTTTCGAGAAGTGTACTTGATGTCATATTCGGTCAAGATCATTTGCCATCTTGCTATTCTTCGGAGAGCTGGTTTCTCAAAGATGTATTTTATCGGATCCATCTTGAAATCAACAAGGTAGTGTGAGTCAACATATCTGTCTTAGTCGTGACAGCCCAAAGCGTTGCAAGTTTTCTCATTGTGAGTATCTTGTTTCACATCGGTAAACTTTTGCTAAGGTAGTATATTGCATTCTCTTTTCGACCGGACTCGTCATGTTGCCCCAACACACACCCCATTGAGTTCTCTAACATTAAGTACATGATAAGAGGTCTTCCTTTGGCATCGGGATAGGAGGATTCTGTAGGTACTCCTTGATTTTGTCAAAGCGATCGGCAATCGTCATTCCATTCCACCACTTGATCTTTCTTTAATAACTTGAAGATTGGCTCACAAGTAGCGATTAGGTGTGCAATGAATGCAATGTAGTTTAATCGGCCCGAAACCTCGACCTCTTTCTGTCGGGAGCTGGAATCTCTTGAATAGCTTTAACCTTGGCGGGATCAACTTCAATACCTTTACGCGACAACAAACCCTAGGAGTTTTCGGATCGACTCAAAGGTGCACTTGTTAGGATTGAGTCTCGATCATACTTCTTCAATCATCAAATAGTTTGCAAATGATCAAGATGTTCTTCTTGATCGTGATCGAGCTATCATGTCTTCGGCGTAGACCTCTATCTCGTGATGAATCATGTCATGAAATAATGTCACCATAGCACGCGATAAGTGGCGCTGCGTTCTTCGATCCGAGCGGCATAACCTTGTAGCGAAAGTGCCCCGTGTAACAAAAGTAGTCTTCTCCATGTCTTGGGAGCCATTTTGATCGATTGTAGGAGAAACCATCCATGAAGGAAAACCTTGTGTTGGCGGTGTTGTCAACGAACATCAATATGAGGAAGTGGGAAATCGTCTTTCGGACTCGCTTTGTTCGGATCTCGTAATCCACACACATTCGTACCTTGCCATCCTTCTTAGGTACGGGTACCACATTTGCAACCCAGGGATAAGAGGTGTGACTAAGAAACCGCGTTGAGCGCTTCATAACCGGCTTTGATTTTCTCGACATCTCGGGCGCATCGGCGAACCTTACATTTCAGGAGAAAACCTTCTTTTGTCGGCAATCGGTGTACCACGATATCAATGTCCAACCACAGCATGTCTTCGTATGACCAAGCAAAACCTCAATATAGTCTCGTAGCATCGAACCAACCTTTCTTTAACACTTGTTCTCAAGACCGCTCCTATCTTGATCTCTTTACATCTTCGTCGGTGCAAATTCACAACCTCAACTTGCTCTCGTGTGGTGTATAACTCGCTCTTCTTGCAGCCGGCAAGTTCTCTGGCACTTCACAATCTTCCTCACTTTCGTCTTGGCTTGGTAGATCGGATTATCAAGTCATATTTAGCACTAGCATTAGTTATTACGAGATTCGGAGTGATTCTGCGTGTATCACGTGGGTGGGTGTAAGAACACATAGCTTTTGAAGGGGTGATAAAGTAAAAGAAAACAAACAATTGAATGCAAAAGTCCAACGAATTTATTGAATGAAAATAAACAACGAGATAATAACCCTATAAGCGAGCCACGATGCCGGGCAAGGCACTAGGCTTTCAAAGTTTATTGTTCAAAACATAAAAAATACGAAAAGCAAAACAAAAACAAAACAATTACTCGACTAAAGGAGATTGGTATGCGTCTTGGTCTTCAATTCTTGAGCCCATGATCGGAGTTGGGAAGATCCACTTGCGATGTCGAAGCCGTTTTCGTCGTCTTCTAGCATGGATTCCACTCGGTGATGCGGAAAGGACGTTGATGGTGTGAAGCCTCGGATTTGAAAGGAAGATTAGGGGCTGTCCCCAAATAGTACTCTTTCCTTCTTCACGGCTTGAGCATCTTTCGGTGAGGCCATCCTAGGCGGAACTTGCGTAACTTCGGAGTGGGAGAGTCAGGCATGACTCGGGTATTGTCTCAAAAGCTTGACGAGTCTCGAAGAATTCACCCTCCATCTCAAGGTATCGGAATAGATAGATGATGACCATATATTCTTCTTCACCACATCGTGACAACCTTCCCTTTCACCGGGTATTTCAACGGTGGGCGTACTTTGCCCCATGTATCAAAGGCGTCCAAGTAGGCAAGAGTAGGGGACGGATGTCCATGACAAAGAAAGTAGAGTCAAAAGTCGGGAACCGACTTTAGTGATGAGCTCTCAAGCATCGCTTAGAACCATCAAAAGCCCTCACAATAATGTCGGGTCTCGACCAAACATCAAGTCGATCAAAGCCGGTAGGATGTTCGAGCGAACCGGTATCCACCAAAACATGAGATAGTGCCCTTGCATTCAACAGAGATGTGCAAGGCTTTGTTGTGTTCTTTCGGAAGGAGTCAAATCGACATCGAGAAGCCTAGGCCGTTGTTGGCAGCCAGGCTAGCAATACAAACTTGAATTGGTCGGTAGTAGTGTCTTGTGGTACATGAGAATTCTTGAAACTTCACCAAGGCATTAGCATGAGCCTCGAGCACAAGAAAGAGCAAGCATGGAGATCTTGGACGAGTCATCCCAATTGTTCCACAACATTGTAGTCACTTTTCTTGATTATCTTGAATTTCCTCCATTTCTTGTTTGGAGGTGTCTTGATAACTTCCTTTGGTACTTGGTGGCGGGATGAGTCATGGTTCTTTCCTCTAGCTTGGGAAGGGATTGAATAGGAATCGAGTCGCGGTGTCTTTTGGAGGAGAGATATCTGGAGAGAATACCCTTCTGGTTCGAGTCACCTTACTTGATCCGGTGATGTTGTCAATGTCAGGAATGGTAGCTTCAACTGTAAGATCTTCAATGGTCAGAGGGTCTTGCTTGACGCCATGATAGTAAACATCAGCTCCATAGTTCCAAGGGATAGCTTTGTTAGAGGAATATGGCACTGGTCTTGGAGAAGTGATAATGAGAGGCGCCACTCTAGGCACAGGATCAGCAGAGGAAATCCTTATCGTGTTAACATCAACGTAGTCTTCTGGGAAATCGTCGCCCCATCCGGTCGCCTTAACATCTTCAATAGGAATCTTGTAACTATCAGGGATAGTGTACTTCACCATGTAATCATACTTTCTACTTGGCTGCCCCAAGGTATCCCACACAGATGGTACAGTTTCATTCACATCTTTCATCTTCAGTTTAGACATTTCTTCACACAGCTTCTGCACAGGTGGTTTCAGAAATAGTATCTCACGGTTATCCATCATGCCTGAACACGTCTTCTCAACCAAGCACAACCATCAGTGCGGATGGGCTGCGACAATTCTCTGGGCATCACAGGTTGACGGCTTGCAACAAATTCTTCTTACGGTCATCGAGGAATGGTCAAGTCATCTATGTTGAAAACATAAGTATCGTCGCCAACAGCATTGGAACTCTTGTCATGGTTAGGCATAGGCGCATTGATCACATTCGGAGTCTCAACAGGAGGATCAAATTCAATCTGCTTAGCTTCAATCATATCCTGAATCTTGTTCTTCAGAGCCCAACAATCATCAGTACTATGTCCTGGGCTGTTGGAATGGTAAGCACACTTAGCATTTGGATTGTACTTCGGAGAGGAAGTATTGACATTCTGAGGAGGATCCCTCAAGGTTATCAGCTCTGCGTTCAACATGTGTTGCAAGGCTTGCGACAATGGCATGTTGATCTTCGTAAATTATCTTCGTGGCGCATTACGGCTCACGCGTTGTCTCGCGAGGTTGTCTTGATGTAGGATTGGAGATCACAACTGCCCCCACAGATTGAGCACGGTCGGTCTTGGCTCGGCTTTTTTGACCATACACAGCATTGGCTTCTTTCTTAGCACCAAAAGATTTCTTCGCAGCGTTTGAAGATGTCTCTATTTGAATCTTTCCACTCTTGATACCGACGATCGCTCTTTGTCAATATCATTTCGGTGAATCCGGTGAAGAATTTCAATCGGATGATTGAAGAATGGGCTGTCGGTGTCCCCATAAACATATCAACCAACTCCTATTGGACAAGGGTGGTTGAACTACTGCTAGATCTCTCCACTTCGAGCATACTCCTTGAACTTCTCGTCGACCCATAGACATGCTTTGTAGTTGCATGCGAGTGGGTGTCAATTCAACATTGTACTCATCTGTCTATAGAAAGCATCACTAAGTCATTCCAATACGGATCGGTCATTCTCTAGTGATAGTACCATTCCAAGCGGGTTCGGACAAACTCTCTTGAAAATAGTGCATCCTGACTTTACATCATCGGTGTGGGATTGATCTTACGGACATAGGACTTCAAATGCGACTTTGGGCAAGACATGCCATCATACTTGGCAAAGTTGGAACTTTGAACTTGGGAGGAATCACAACACCGAGGCAGACTCGGATCATCAAAATTCAGCCCGGACATCTTCAAGTTTTCCACAGCATTCAGACGGTCTTCAAGTTGCTTGTACTTGTCATCCTCATCAGAGTATTGGCCATTATCACAGTCATTCTAAAGCTCAGGATGACTGCCTTCACCATTACCCTTGTTACTTTGTTCATCCTCCTTCTTGACACTTCCCTCAGAGAGCTCAATGCGACTGACTCTCTTAGGACCACCTTTGTAGCGTCTGCCCATGTTGAGGAGACCAAGAACCTTCTTCTTCTTGTTGATGAGCTTCTTCAAATCCTCTTGGCCTTGGACCAAGCTGGTAAACATTCTGGCCGAGCATTACGAGCTTGGAGATCTTTGTGATCTGTTCAAGAGCCATTTACGCTAAAATAAATAGCGAGCAAATGAGAAAACCAATCTCAATGTACCGTGATGCAATGTTATGCTATGCTATGCAATGTTTATGCGAATGCAATGCAATGTTTTCAAGGACCTTAGAGATTTAAATTTGTTAAACAAGCAATGAACAAACATTTATTAGTACTTTTTCATTATTCTTTTTCTTTTTAAGTACAAGAGATAGTTCAAAACAATAAAAGAAAACATAAACATCCTAAAGCTCTAAGTCTCCCATGGGCGCTTCCTCTTGGTGCCGATGTAGGCATTGATGCTTCGCTCCTCATGAAGTAGCTTTGTCAACTCTAGCACTTTCTTCTCGCTTGCATATGAGCTTCAAAGGTATCCCTTTCTTCCTTAAGTGAATCGGGATCTCTTCAAGTCTTCAAAATCGGTAGGCATGTCGGGATGGAGAAACATAGGTACGTCACCTATAGCAGGTTCCATAATTCTTGGTAAAGCAGTGAATGGCATCATGAGGTTTTGAGCTCGAGCTCGCACCCATTTGAGGTAAGGTTCCCAAGGAATGGAGTTCGGGTGCCCCAAAGTCTTGGTATCAGTCTTCTTTACCATGCCCCAAGCATGTATAAACCTTCGTCGATAATTTTGGAGATCGTGATTGTAGTCGAACACAACATCTTGGAGAAGCATATCATGTGGACCATCTCTTCGAGCAAAACCAAACTGACGTAGAGCTAGAGAAGAGTTGTAAGTAATACCTCCCCTTATACCAAGTAGCGGTACATTAGGAATTCTCCACAACGCTCGATGAAGGTGAAGTCCTTTTGAGAGAACAGACTCCAACGGATATCTGAATGAGAGAGTGACATTAGCCTTTGAGACCATCTCAACCTTTGTTCATTCTTCAAAACTGATGGAGGAAGGTGCGAAATAAACCACCTTGAAAGTATCGGTATACAACACATGAGAGTTCCTTGTCGCTTAGTAGTACGAGTGTGGAGAGAATGTAGGATGTCTCCAAGTAAAGTAGGCACTGGATTACGGGTAAGGAACAACTTGATGGCATTGATATCGATGAATTGATCTGAGTTAGGAAATAGAACCAAACCATAAATTAGCAAGGCCACAATGTCTTCAAATGCATGGAAACTCATAACTTTGAGGAATTCTCGGGCTTTCTTAATTAAGAATTTGGAAAGTAAACCCTTAACTCCACTTCTAGTTTCCCAATTGGCTTCAATATCGGCGCTTAAGATGTAAGGCGGATCGATGTCTTGAACTTAGGAACCTTTTCCAAACCGGTGAATGGCATTTGGTCAAGAATAGGTATCCCAAGTAACTTAGAGAACTCTTCAAGGTAGGAACCAAGCGATAATGGGAATGTAAAGCAATGGTGTTTGGATCAAAGCTGGAATAGGACATGCATCATATCTTCTTCAAAACGGAGATAACCAAATCAAGTAGATAACCATGTCTTTTGATGAACGAGCATGGTGGGAGTTTCGAAACCAATTCTTTGAGTTGAGAAGGGATACCCATGAAGTTGATTCGGATAGTCTTTCTAGAAGCCATAATCCCTACAAAAGCAAAGATAAATCCTAGGTCCTTGAAATAGTTAGAAATGATATGCAATGCAAATGATGTCATGATGTCATGTTTAGCACACACAACAATTCACACAATGAGCCTAGGGTTAAGGCTTGCATGAGGTATAGGTGATTACCCTACCAAAAGTTTGAGTTGGTTCATCTGTCCTATAATAGTAACGGGTTCTAGGAATCTCACATCAGATCTTTCTCGTAGGCGCTTATTTCAATACGATGGCCAAGTGGTCGATCGAAAATGTCCCAAAGTCTAATCTCAATGAGCGTAGCATCAGTATCAACCAACCTTGGTCGCACCAAAGCCGCCATCTCACTACCTTCTAATGGCCAAGATGGGTCAATTAAGGTTCCAAAAGTTTAGTTAGCGCTTGATGACACCACGCAGAAGCCAAATACTATCTTCAACTTGGGAATGAAGAGTATCGGGACAACAAAGTGTCACGCTAACGTAGCCATCATGTTGACCGTGTAGTTATCGTCTAGCGGTCGCGATGATCTAATGCTACTTACCTAAAGGAAACCGGATCGGGTGTAGGATCCCCAACAAATATAATACCCAAGCAACCCTTAAAGATAAAGCATACAAGTCAAACAAAAGCGATAAAATGATCTAGAAATCCCTAAGGCAATTCTCTCTTTTAGGGTGTACTCCCAGTAGTCGCCGATTACGTGATACGGTGAAGCCGACTTTGTAGGATTTTGTATCCAAATGTGCGGATAACAAGAGTCACCACCGACTTTTATTTTTATCCAATTAAGGGAAGGTAAAAGTATGAGAAAAAGACCATCTTTAGATTACGAGTTCGGGAGAATGGTTATGAAAAGGAAGGTATTAGCACCCTTTCCATCCGTAGTTATCTACGGCTCTTAGTTCTCTAGATCACCTTTTAAAATTGCTTTCTGTGTGTTTGACAAAGATGTTTTGAAAAAAGGCATTTCGCTTTGACTTTGTAATGACTCATGTAGGAGTGTATACAAAGTGTTCGGAAATGTTTTGTTTTGAAAAGAATTTGAACTTTGAAAAAAGTGTGTGGTGTGAAAAACATTTGATAGAGCAAGCAACTAAAGACTTATTTACCCTCTCGAATTGGTTTTGTTGTACTTCTACATTCCTTTAGAATAGCGCTAGCCATACCATTAGTTAGTAGGTAGCTCCATTCGTTGGATGTAAGCGGGACATTCGAAGGGACATCGGATGGTCATAGAAGGCAACTTGTAGGAAGTATCCTAGCACATTCGAAGGGACTATCATCATTTTCGTGGCGACAATCGAGGTCAAGATCATGTATTCGGAGGCGACATCGTGGGTCTATGATCTTTGTATCGAAGGGACTATGATGATTTGTTTGGAAGGCAGCGGTGCTAGGACACCTCTACGTTAGGGACATGACCATTTTGAATTCAGGCAAAGAGAGAGTTACCTAAAGGGTGCATGTGTGATAAGTGTGTTGATTTGAATATGTTATCTTGAAATTAGTGGGCTATGTTCAATTTTATCTTGCCATACACGCCTAGTTACTAGCAATTGATAGGGTGCGGAAAGTAAAATGCGGAATGTAAAGTGCGGAAAGGTAAATGTCCTACGCTATTACAAGGCTTTGGGGCAGATACATAATTTAAAATGCGGAAAATAAAATCCTAAATTAAACTATTACATCCCGTATACAATTACATTATTGAAAAATAAAATGAAAAAAACGGAAGAATCGTCTGAATCGGAAGAACCTGTGAAGCAAACGAGAAATCGGAAAATATGATGAAATCGAAATAAGAGAAAATGTTAGAAAAAATGCAATTTTTTATATGAGAAAATTAATATATGCTGGAAATAATATAAATAGACTAAAATAATTTTTTGGGATTTTTTAGATGCATTTTAATAATTAAAAATGAATTTAACATGATTTTAATGCAAAATTACAAATAAAAATAAATATGCATGCAAAAATATATTTTTTAATTTATTAAATTAAATAAAGATTTTTAGAAAATTATGCAAAAAGAATAAATATTTTTGGTAATTTTTTAATACAGAATAAAAATTATGAAGAGAATTAAAATATAATGCAAAATATTAAAAATATGAAAAACATAGGAAAATATGCAAAGTTGAGAAAAGAAGCAAAACTGGCCCTGGACGGATTCGAACCCATGACCCTTGAGGGCATCTGGAAACAGTGAGAGTCTTAACCGTTGTGCCATGTGTGCGTTTGTGTTTGAAAATGGAACGAGTGGAAAATAACACGCGTCGTCTCCTGGCTTCCTCCCGCTCGCGCCAAGCTTCATCTTCAACCTTTTGAATTTTTGAATCTTCAGCGTCGGCAATTGCTCGACGCTATGTCCCTGGCTAAAATAAAAAACGCAGCACACATAATATAAATTATATCTAAGACCATGGTTCGATTCCTTGAAGCATTCCGAATGCAATGGTATAGGTCCTGTTGTCCAATTTTATGTATTTCGTGAAACCCTAAATCGGTCCCAGAAACCCTAACAATGGTGTAACACGATTCAGGCCATGGAAATTCAAATGGTTTGCCCAGAAAGCTTGCAAACACATCACTAAACACAAAAACAACAACGAAACATGTTAATAATGCATGGAAACAAGAAATCGATTTTGGAAAAAAAGTGACAAACCGAGTTCTGATTTTCTCGATTCTTGATGCTTTTGGATGATGTAAGTATCTGGAATCACTCATGGGGTATCAAGGAATGTGTTTGGATCCTCAAAATCAATTGAAACAAGCTGGAACAAGGATTGCAAGTTGCTTCAAGAACACAGTTTTTTGGCTTTAGGTTAGGGTTTCTTGAGGCAATTTTTCGTTCTCTTGTGATTGGTATGCATCAGGTATAAGTATTGGATGGATTTGGGATCATTATTGGCAAGAATCAATCACCATTCAATGATAATCAAATTTGATTTTTTCATGAAAATCAAATTTTCAAAACTTGATCAATTTCAATCCAATCTTGCCTTTTTTGATCCAATTTCGAAATTGCTGGCTTTTAATGAATTGATTGAGTCTTAAGAAACGAATAAAATCAATCTTTCAATTAAATTTGATTTTATAATTTATTTTAAAATTTAATTTGTATTTAAATGAATAAATTCAAAATTAAATAGAAAAATAAATCAAAAACTCATGGCATTGGGCTTGGATATTCCTAATTGCATGAGGAATAACTTAGGATGAAGAGAAAGCAAGCCCATTTGCAAAAGATTTGATTTTTAGAAGTATCTCTCTTTGTGCATGCTTTCAAAATTGCCCAACTTGTGAATGGTGTAACTTGCTCAATTTTCCACATTTTTGAGTGTTCTTGGACTTTTTGGAAAGCTCCAAGAGTCCTCTAACCAACCTTTTTGGTCTCATCTTAATTGGAGTGACCATGCTCAATATATCTTCAAAGCAAAAAGTTGACTTTTTGTTGACTTTGAAAATGACCTGTAATGTCTTGAGCTATACCTCTCAAATGAAGCATTTTTTGGACATTCTTGTGAGCCATGAAGTTGTAGAGAATTGAATTTCCTTCAACACAAGAGGTGGTGGAAAAATTTCTGAGAAAGTATGAGAAAGTTATAATCAGTCAAAGTTTTGTTGACTTTTTCACCTAGAAACCCTAATTTAGAAAGTTTGACTTTTGAGCAAATCTTGAGTTTTCTTGATGAATCATGACCAACCCTTGATCAAATGATGAATGTAACTTCAAAATGAGGATGTTGACCAAAAATCATGAAGTTTGACTGTATGTTGACCACAGTTGACTTTTTGTCCAATACAACTGATTTTCAACCATCTGAGCAATTGTCTGAGGAAACTTGACTTGTGAGGCTTGAAACTTGACATGGAGAATCTTTGAAACATATGTGGAGGCATGAAGACCATTGGAGATATTGGAAGTCTATCTTGACTTGAGAGATACCAAACCCTAATTTGGGTTGATTGTCTAGGAGAGAGTTTGTCTGATCAACTCTTGAGGAATCCTTGAGCATAAATGTATGAAATCTCTTGAGTAGATGGAGGGCAAATTTTGGGGTATGACAGTGACTCACTGCAGAAAAGAGACATCAGCAGGTCAAAGCTTGAATCAAGGAGAACAAATCAACCTGACAAACTTCTAGAGACCATTTCGGCCTAGGAATAGACTCATTGGGGAGGCACCTAGTTGACTTTCATTTTAGTGCATCTGGACATTTGCAAACAAAGGAAATCCTGCAACACACTGTTGGCGGAGTGCCCCTGGCATGGTGTCAGAACTTTGTCTGCCATCCAGATCACTCAAGTTTCGGAGTAATATTAAAAAGTTTCTGATCATGGTAAAACCAACAATGTTTATATATGCAAAATTCTACCACAAAACTTGAACGTCTTTTGCAAAAAAAATAAGCTAATGCAAGAAATTAATTGACAAGCAAAAACTCATTTTATTAATTGGATGTAGGCCTGTAAATAGGCAAGTACAATAGGAGGAAATTCTTGGAATGAGGAAATTGCAAAAGCAAAATAAGAGGAAAACTAAAAAGCATGGCAATGCGACAATGAATTCTCCTCGAGTTTTAACCCTGCTATCACTCTTATAACTCCAACTATCTCATCACTTTGCTTTTCTCGAAGAAGATGATTGAATTGGTCACTGCTGCTTGCTCTTATTCCCTTTCCCGAGCACATAATTCTATGCATATTATTTCTTGACTATGCCCGCGTTTACGGGTAGTGGTAAATCTTCTCTGTCCATGGTTGTTAGCATCATGGCACCACCAGAGAAAACCTTCTTTACAACGAATGACCCTTAGTAATTAGGCGTCCACTTACCTCGATGGTCACCTCGAGGGTCACCAGGACTTGCTTAGATGCGTAGAGATATCATAGAGTTACATAGAGAGATGGTGAAGCTTATCCAGGAGGTTGTAGATCTCACTCTACAGATTGAGGTGTCTGATGCTACGCAAGCGATAGAGGTTGACTGTCTTTACTAGGAGGTAGGAGACCTGCTCCGTCAGCTAGCTAAGAGGAGCCACCAGCACCCTGATAACCTCACTTATTCCGACTGACAATTGATGTATTTCATTTACTTTACTTTAATTTCTCTCCAGACATCCTTTATATTTTCGCCTTGTATTTTCTTCGCACTTTTCTGTTTTCATGTTCTTACATCCGTACACTACTGCTATATATTTATACGTATGTTTTTATTATATTTTTTATTTTAATTTTATTATATTTTTGTTATATTTTATTTTTGGTTTATTTTATTTTTGGTTTATTACAAATGTCATGCTTAGATATATCAAGAATACATGAAAAATTCTTATGAATACACCCATTAAAGCAAAAAAGCCCAAAAATGGCCCAAGTTGAAATCTGGCCCAGCGGCCCAATAAAGATGGTTCCCGCCATCTAGTTCATGGAGCCCGCCATGACGTCTAGTTATTTTCGGGACAAACTTGAAAATACCCCATTTTTGCCTCTCCTACTCCTCCAAAACCCATTTTTCTCCATTTCTAACCTCCTTCAAATCCTATTAAAGCTCAAAACTTTTCCATTTACAATAAAACCCAATGCCATTTCCACACTCCCCATCAATTTCCTCCATGAAAAATCCATTCATAACTCATTTTACCACCATTTTCCCTCCATACCCATTTTTCTTCCTCCTTCATCATCAATGGCAGAAATGGAGTTCGATGGCATTATTATTCGTGATGAGAGACCCGAAAATAGGCAAAGGAAGTTGTTGGAGAAATTACAAACCCACAAGATTTCCTCTACCAGGTATGTAGAGTTAGACTGTTTGTATGCTTTAGGAATTTAACATAGTGTATTTTACATGTTAGATAACATAGGATTGCATGATGTTTTTTACAAAAGGCACCTACCTATGAAAGGCAGACTAAGGAATTTTTAAGTTCCTTGATCTATACTGTTAACCTTAACTCTGCTAGCATGGCTGGTTCAGTGAGTTTTACGATGTTCAATGTTGAATATCAATACTCCACCGACGAACTTGCTGACTTGTTAGGAATGCCTTATGGGGAAGGTGTAGTTCGTGAAGAACCTTTGGATTTTGAATGGTCATTCGAGGCTTTAACATTTTGGAACAGGTTATCAAAATTGGCAACCAACTCTTTTGAAGGAAACTTAGTCTCGAGTATCCATAACCCGACCATTCGCGTTTTTCGCTATCTGCTTCCTTATACAATTTTTGGCTGGGAGAATCCAAACAAAGTTAATCACTATACCAAAATTGACTTTAGACAACGCCACATAGACAACATTTATGCCCAAAGCGCTGCTATATGTTCGCATAATTTTTTTTAAAACATTAAACAGAAGCGCTGCTAAAGGTATACTTTAGACATCGCTTCATATAAGCGCTGCTATAGGTCCTATTCATAGGCAACACTTTTTTTCCCTAAGCGTTGTTATTAGTTTAGACTAAAAATTAGAATAAGCGCTGCTAAAGGCTTACTTTAGACAATACTTTCTAAAAGCGTTGTTAAAGACCAAAGCGCTGCTAAAGGGTATACGTTAGACATCGCTTTTAAAAAGCCCTGCTAAAGGCATTATTCTAAAATCGCTGCTAAAGGTAATACTTATGCCAGCGCTTTTAGAAAGCACTGCCTTAGGTGATTAAATTTTTTCTAAAATTCCTAAATTAATCAGAATACCCTCGCTCACTATTACTATTCTTCTTCTCAAACAGAAACCCTCGCTCTCTCTCTCTCTCTCTCTCGCTCACGACATCTCTCCCTCTCTCATGGGCTAACCATGACGGCGACGGCCTCACAACATCTCCTATTCAAATCTGTATTTTGATTTCATCTCAGCTCTCCGACCTCTATTCAAGAAGAAGCGGAACGACAAAGTGAAGATGAAGAAGCATAGAAGCATACCTCAGCTCGCCGACCATCAACAGAAACATTCCACTGTCACCACCGCCGTAGGTAACTCATACTTCCATTTAATCTTATTTTGACAGTGGCAAAGCTTTTCTGATTTTCAGCTTTGTTGTGGTGTCTTCTTCCCCAATCTTTGTCCATGCATCTAAGTTATATGTTATTTTTAATCTAAGTTATATCTATGTCTATTTTCTGGATATTTTGCAACCTGTTAATCTTTATCCATGCATCCAATGATAACTTCTATGTCTGTTTTATGGATATTTTGCAACCTGTTTTCTGGGTAATGCTTAACAAGCTAAGTTAACATGGAAATATGCATTTTACAGCCAAATATATCTCAAAATATATCCATATTCGTGGACTAGAACATTGAAGATCTCATTGAGACCCACTATCTTTGCAGTTAGTCTACACTCTACAATACACATCCTAATCTAACAACTTTTGTTTGCTATAACAGCCTCGGTTCGGTTCAAGATTCTCATTGAAAACCGCCACAATAAACAGCTGTGTACGTGCAAATTTTACTCCATTAGGTAAAGAAAATTACAACAACTTCAACAGCTATAGACAGTAGAATTTCCTTGATTTACTTTTTCTACTCCCTTTATTGTTTGGTCTTTTAACAAAATCTTTTCAAACAGAGCTGCAAAGAGCCTCATTTTTAAATATACCAAGTGGATTCTATCTCTTTCATTCTATAAAAAGAGTATTGGCCATGCAAGAAGGCTTAAGATAATACCTCGAAGACTAATTAATTTGCATTCGGAGGATCCATATGCAATGTAGTATTTGTATAGTGTAGTATTCTGCAATATAGTATTAGTATAGTGTATACTAATCAATATTTTTAAGGTTAGTGTAGTATTCATCATGTATGTACTACACTACTTTACCTTAACAAAAGTCAAGATGCATCATAATGTTTCAACGATGCTTTCTTGAAATTCAGTAAGAAAATTTAGGACAAGAGAATGAAAAACCATGTAAAAAACATTTGTTTGCTTCCGTAGATTATACTATTGATTAGAATTTTGAAAGGAAAGATTATATTAATTAATAAGCGTGAATATTCGTTATAATAATTCATGTAACGATTATATATGATTTTACTCCTCAATACTTTTGAGTTATTATTTGACATATCAGAAATCCTCAATACTTGGTTTGATTCTGAATAAATTTATGCACTTGTTATCTTTGATGCATTACTTCTATCATATCAGATCTTATGTTGTTGTTGAGTTTTTTGTGCAAATTAATTGTGAGCCTTTGAGTATGCATGATAAATTATTCCATATTCAACAAATTACACATAGTAGTTATAGTAACACTAAATATTTCTATAGTGATCAAAAGAGATAGTAGTAGTTATATTTGAAATTCCTGGCAGCAGATACGTGATGTCACAGAGAATGTTATGACACAGTATCTGACACTCTGTTAACAATTCACACAATAAATTTAAATAGCAGTAAAGAATACAATAAATTGTTTACCCAGTTCAGTGTGTAACTACACCAACATCTGGGGGCTACCAAGCCAGGGAGGAAATTCACTATTAGTAGAATTAATTCAGGAATAAACCAACCAGTTTATCTCCTTCACTTAAAACTTACCCAATGCAACTTCAATCTAAGTCATACTTAGACCTGAGTTCCTACTCACTCCCCCTCAATCACAGCAGTGATATCAACCTATTGAATAATCGAATTGTGAAGACACACTTCAATAAACTATCTTGACTTTGCTTCACAGCTTTAATCAAGAGACAAACACTCGTGCTTCAAAGCTTTGAGTGATAAACTACCCTTACAAACAAATCCTAGTCCAAGGCACTTATCAATTGATAATTGCTTGGCTCACCAGAGAAACTAGAATTACACAAATTACAACCTGCTAAATCTTCAATACATTCCAAGGGCGCAGCAGCAAGGTAAGGGTTCTTTCCTTATTATAGAAGCAGTCCTGAAACTTCAGTTTTGGGCTTCCATAATAATAGCTAGGGTTCACTTAATTAATCCTAAAAACTTGGTCTTATTAACAACCGCTTTAGGTCTAACTAAGATTAACCTAACAGCCACGTGAGCATGCAATCTAATAACAGAAAAACATAATACAGCAGCTCAACAAACTTCCTGAAAAATCTCAGGAAAAACAGATTCTGCAGAACAGAATGTCACACTGAATGTCATAACATCTGTTATGACATCATAATGTTTTCTGCAAAATTCCAGCACAGCTTTTAGCTTCCAGTTCTGAGCTGTACTTTAAACATCCTTGTCATGTAGGATTTATCTTCAATCTCTGAATGTCATGACATTTATCAAGACATTGCCATAGCCTAGTTTTACCAAAAAGTAATGCCAATTTAAAACACTAACAAACTCCCCCTTTGGCACATTTTTGGCTAAAACAACTTAACAGATCAGAGAACCTATGCAGCAGAAGAAAAACTAGTTCTAAGCTTAAAGAAACTAGAATCTAGAGAGAAGACAAATTCTACCCATACAAAATTCCCAATTGCCCACATATAAATTTCCATACAGTTCCCCAATTGTCACACAGTACTTCTCCCCCTTTTTAGCCACAAAGGGGCCAAAGAAACCAGTACAAATACCCCAAACTTTCAATATATAATTAAGTACCAGCATTGTTAAATGTTACATCTCTGTCAACAGATTACAATTATCAAAAACAAAACAGAAAAAAAAGAAAACAAGATGAACAATAAACATCAAAATAAGAACCAACACAACAACAGGCTATCAAATCAAGTGCTCTTCAGAGCTTTCTTCAGCATCACCAGTATTTCCAGCTAATCCTTCATCTTCAATTTCAAAAACAGAATCTTGATCAGACTCTGAAGGTTCAGGACCTTTCCTCTTCTTATCAATTGGTGGCCTCTTGGGTCTAGAGCTACCACCAACAGATTTTACTCTACACTTCTTTGTAGAAGTTCCAGCCTTGATCATCTTCTCAACTTGAGAACCATTGTCACCAACCTTTGTTTTGACAGGGGGATCAGCAGGAGTATCAGTATCAGGATCCACAGGAGTTTTCTTGACATGATCATCAGATGTCTTGACATTCTTAGTGACATCTGGATCAACTGCTAAACTAGGGCTAGCAGACTCTTGGTTAAGAGGGACAAAAACGCCAGGTATAGAGTGGTTTTCGTTTAGGATCCTGGTTACTATCCTAGCAATGGCTTCTTGCACATACCTAGTACCTTCTCTATTGCCTATTTCTGGAGGTATAGATGAGGATGGTTCAGAGGTCTTACCAGAGGGTGAAGTTAGTGACTTTCGTGCATTCTTTGTATGCAGTTTCTTGGCTTTCTCAAGGTTAGTGACCATTGTACGCTGAGGAGAGACCGTCACAGGTTCAACATTCATGGCTTCAGCGTATGCCCTAATCTCAGCCATGGTAGGAGATGAACAGCCAGAATCTTGAGATGATGAAGAGGATGAAGACATATTTTGCTGAGATATTTTGAAGGAATGAGAACAAGACTGACAGAAAGATTGAGAGTATCTTAAGGATGGAGAGAAAATGATACTTTCAAATGAAGAGACTATTATATGGAAGAGTCTCTTCCTATTCTTGGACCTTTTAAAAATAGGGTAAAAATAATTAAATGACCCACTTATAATTAATTGAATTAAAAGGTCCCTTCCATTCCTTGTTGTAAGCAATTTTAATTGCTACAATTCCTCGTATTGACAAATACCCAGTTTGCCCCTTAAGTTCTCAAACTGACTAGCATCAAGAGCTTTAGTAAAAATGTCAGCCAGTTGAAGTTCAGTGGCTACATGTTCCAATTTAATCACCTTCTCTTCCACAAGATCTCTGATGAAGTGATGTCTAATGTCAATGTGCTTAGTCCTACTATGTTGTATAGGATTCTTTAAAATATTAATAGCACTCAGGTTGTCACAGTACAATGTCATGACATCCTGTGTGACATTGTACTCAGTCAGCATCTGCTTCATCTAGACCATTTGAGAACAACTGCTACCAGCTGCTATGTATTCACTTTGTGGAAAGGACACGCTTTGCTTCTTCTGAACCAAGAAACAAGATTGTTTCCCAAGAAGAAACATCCTCGGAAGTGCTTTTCTATCATCAAGACTACCACAATCGACATCACAATAACCAGATAGAATTGGTTCACATCCATGAGAATACAGGATACCATAATTGCAAGTTCCACTCACATACTTCAGAATTCTTTTCACCCGGTTGATGTGACTTACTTTAGGTTCAGCTTGGTATCTTGCACATACCCCAACAGCAAATGCAATGTCAGGTCTGCTGGCTGTTAGGTACAACAAGCTTCCTATCATGCTTCTATACAAACTTTGATCTACATTTTCACCACTTGTGTCCTTGGACAACTTCAAATGTGTGGGAGCAGGAGTCCTTTTATGGCTGGCATTCTCCATTCCAAACTTCTTGACAATATTCCTTGCATACTTGCTCTGTGAAAGGAATGTTGAGTCTTCCATCTGTGTGACTTGCAGTCCAAGAAAATAAGTCAACTCTCCCATGAGGCTCATCTCAAACTCAGCTTGCATTTGATTGGCAAAATGTTTCACCATTGTGTCTGACATTCCTCCAAACACTATGTCATCAACATAAATTTGAGCCACCATTATCTTTCCTCCTTCATTCTTGACAAAGAGAGTTTTATCCAAGGCTCCTTTCCTGTATCCTTTGTCAGTAAGGAACTTGGTCAGCCTTTCATACCAGGCCCTAGGAGCTTTCTTTAGTCCATATAGGGCTTTCCTCAACTTGTAGACATGATCAGGAAAACTTGGATCCACAAATCCTTTAGGCTGTTCTACATATACCTCCTCATTCAAGTTGCCATTTAGGAAGGCACTTTTCACATCCATCTGAAATAATTTGAATTTGAATGCAAGCAACTCTCGTAGTAGCTGATTGATTCGGTCTAGCCAGGAGCAAAAGTCTCATCAAAATCAATCCATTCAACTTGAGTGTAACCCTGAGCAACAAGTTTTGCTTTATTTCTGGTGACAACCCCTTCTGCATCAGACTTGTTCTTGTAGATCCATTTTGTGCCAATGATGTTTGTTCCTTCTGGTCTAGGAACTAACTCCCATACTTCATGTTGCTTGAACTGGTTCAATTCATCTTGCATTGCTCCAATCCAGTATTCATCACTTAGAGCCTCTTTGACATTTTTTGGCTCTATTTTTGACACAAAGCAAGAGTTTGAGACAATTTCTCTAGATCTTGTAATGACACCCCTGTTTGGATCTCCAATGAAGAGTTCCTTTGGATGATCTTTCTGAATTCTGATGGAAGGATCTTTGTTGGCTTCCTCTGGTTCAGATTTTGGTGGAGTAGGAGCAGGTACATCATCTTTATCAGGTACTTGTGATGATGTCTCAAACCATGTCTCAACATCACATGGGACATTGTGTTCCTGATGATGATCATCAACAATGACATTAATAGAATCCATCATAACTTGGGTTCTGGAGTTGAATACCCTATATGCTCTGCTGTTAGTAGAGTATCCCAGAAAAAATGCCTTCATCACTCTTAGAGTCCATCTTTCTCCTTTGATCACGATCTGTCAGAATATAACATTTGCTGCCAAACACATGGAAATATTTCACAGTTGGTTTTCTCCCCTTCCATATTTCATACACGGTGGAGGATGTTCCTTTTCTTAAGGTGACCCTGTTGTGAACATAGCAAGCTGTATTCATAGCTTCAGCCCAAAAATGAATAGGAAGTTTCTTAGCATGAATCATTGCTCTGGAAGATTCCTGTATAGTCCTATTCTTCCTTTCCACAACCCCATTTTGTTGAGGTGTTATAGGAGAAGAAAACTCATGATTGATTCCTTCTGAGGAACAAAATTCATCAAACTTGCTGTTCTCAAATTCCTTTCCATGATCACTTCTTATTCTGACAATGCATCTTTCCTTCTCTCTTTGAAGTCTTTTGCATAACTCTTTAAAAACATCAAACACAACAGATTTTTCTTTGATGAAGTTTATCCAGGTAAATCTGGAGAAATCATCCACAACAACATAAGCATATCTTTTTCCACCAAGACTTTCAACCTGCATAGGCCCCATCAAATCCATGTGTAGCAGCTCCAGTACTTTAGAAGTGGTCAGATGTCTAGACATTGGGTGTGACATTCTGGTTTTCTTTCCAACCTGACACTCACCACAAACCCTCCCTTCATTAATATGGAGTCTTGGTATCCCTCTGACAGCCTCCACAGAGATGATCTTTTTCATTCCTCTGAGATGCAGATGACCAAGTTTTTGGTGCCACAATTTTACCTCCTTTTCATCTTTGTCTATAGAGCACACAGAAGACAGGTTGGTGTTCTCAGATTCCCACATGTAGCAGTTATCCTTTGATCTGACTCCTCTCATAACCACTTCTTGTTTATTATTGATTACAAGACATTCAGACCTAGTGAAGTTGACTTTGAATCCCATATCACATAGCTGACTTATGCTTATGAGGTTAGCAGTCAAGCCTTTTACCAGCAACACTCCATTTAGGTTTGGAACTCTAGAGTAGTCCAAGTTTCCAACACCTTTGATTTCTTCTTTAGCTCCATCTCCAAAAGTAACAAAGCTAGTAGAATGAGGTTTGATATTATTCAGTAGATTTTTTAATCCAGTCATATGCTTGGAACACCCACTGTCAAAGTACCAATCTTCCTTGGCAGACACTCTAAGGGAAGTGTGAGCTATCAATGTTGTAGTCCTCTTCTTCCACTTTTGAGTGTAGGGTACCTTGATGTTCTTAGGCTTAACATAGGGAGTCTGATTAGGGTATCCATGTAGTCTATAGAAGAAGGGTTTTATGTGTCCAAACCTTCCACAATGGTGACATCTCCATCTTTGAAACTTCTTATTCATGTTTCTCTGATCTTGATGTTGACGCCAATGTTGTAACATCTGCTTTGACATTGGCTTATTAGGTCTGTTCTTCTTCTTGTTACCAGCAAATTTCTTTGCAGCTACATACCCTGAGCCAGACACATTTCTTGTTCTATGTTGTGACATCTGCTTTGACCTTGGTTTCCCATGCCTCTTCTTTTTCTTGTCACTAACAGGTTTCTTTTCAGCCACATATCCTAGACCATGCTTTTTTCCTACATTTTGTCCAAGCTGAAGAATTTCTTCCAACTTATCAGTCCCAGTAGTCAGCATCTTGACAGACTTAGTCATATGATTAAGCTTGGAATTCAACACTATAATTTCACTGTTGAGATGACTTATAGTGATGATTTTCCTTCTTCTCGACTTCACATTTTTCGCCTCCAACTTCTCAATCGCTTTTCGCATTTTTTCGACATACTTCACCACTTCTGATACACAGCTTCTTGTAGGTATCAGCAAGTTCTTCAAAGGTCACTTCCTCATCACTAGAGTCATTATCAGAATTGCAACTTCCAGAAAGTGCAGTGACAAGTTTGGCCGATTCCTCTTCAGAGTCACTACTTGATTCACCATCAGACCAAGTGACAGCCATTCCTTTCTTTTGTTTCTTAAGAAAGGTGGGACATTCAGCTCTAATATGTCCATATCCTTCACATCCATGACATTGGATTCCACTGCCTTGACTTCCTGTTTCCTCTGACTTGGATCTTCTGCTGGAGTCATAAGGTCTGCTGATGTGAGATGAAATGTCCTTGACATTTGACCTTGACTTTGGATCAATCCTCTTGATGAGCTTGTTGAACTGTCTTCCAAGCATAGCTATGGCTTCAGATATCTTCTCATCATCACCCTTCTTGCATTCCTCTTCAGTATTGGATACAAGGGCTATGCTTTTATTCTTCTTATCAACATTTTCACTGATTCCCATTTCAAAAGTCATAAGAGATCCGATAAGTTCTTCAACCTTCAAGGTGCTGATGTCCTGAGCCTCCTCTATTGCAGTTACTTTCATTGCAAATCTGTTAGGCAAGGATCTGAGAATTTTTCTCACCAACTTTTCTTCTGACATCTTTTCTCCTAGAGCTCCTGAGGTGTTGGCAATCTCCAAGATATTCATGTGAAACTCATGAATTGTCTCATCTTCTTTCATCTTCAAATTCTCAAATTTGGTAGTGAGCATCTGAAGTCTTGACATCTTCACCTTGGATGTCCCTTCATGAGTAGTTTTGAGAGTGTCCCAAACATCCTTGGCCAGCTCACATTGATGAACTAGTCTGAAGATATTTCTGTCAATTCCATTGAATAAGGCATTCAATGCTTTAGAGTTCCCCAGTGCTAGCTCCTCTTCCTCTTTGCTCCATTCTTCCTCAGGTTTCGAGACAGTAGTCCCATATTTCTCAAGCTTGGTGGGATGTTTCCATCCTTTGTCAACAGCTCTCCAAGCTTTAATATCCACTGATCTTAAAAAAGCAACCATACGAGGTTTCCAGTAATCATAATTAGACCCATCCAGTATAGGTGGTCTACCTCCAAATACTCCTTCCTTATCCATTCGTAAACTATTATCCCTAGATCTCACCGAAATAAACGGTGCCCGCCTCGATGCCAATTGAAATTCTGGCAGAGATACGTGATGTCAGAGAATCTTATGATCAAGATTCGACACTGTTAACAATTCACACATAAATTTAAACAACAGTAAAGAACACAATAAATTGTTTACCCAGTTTAGTGTGTAACTACACGTACATCTGGGGGCTACCAAGCCAGGGAGGAAATTCACTATTAGTAGAATTAATTCAGGAATAAACCAACCACTTTATCTCCTTCACTTAAAACTTACCCAATGCAACTTCAATCTAAGTCCTACTTAGACCGAGTTCCTACTCCTCCTCAATCACAGTGATATCAGCCTATTGAATAATTGAATTGTGAAGACACACTTCAATAAACTATCTTGACTTTGCTTCACAGCTTTAATCAAGAGACAAACACTCGTGCTTCAAAGCTTTGAGTGATAAACTACCCTTACAAACAAATCCTAGTCCAAGGCACTTATCAATTGATAATTGCTTGGCTCACCAGAGAAACTAGAATTACACAAATTACAACCTGCTAAATCTTCAATACATTCCAAGGGCGCAGCAGCAAGGTAAGGGTTCTTTCCTTATTATAGAAGCAGTCCTGAAACTTCAGTTTTGGGCTTCCATAATAATAGCTAGGGTTCACTTAATTAATCCTAAAAACTTGGTCTTATTAACAACCACTTTAGGTCTAACTAAGATTAACCTAACAGCCATGTGAGCATGCAATCTAATAACAGAAAAACATAATACAGCAGCTCAACAAACTTCCTGAAAAATCTCAGGAAAAACAAATTCTGCAGAACAGAATGTCACACTGAATGTCATAACATCTGTTATGACATCAGAATGTTTTCTGCAGAATTCCAGCACAACTTTTAGCTTCCAGTTATGAGCTGTACTTTAAACATCCTTGTCAAGTAGGATTTATCTTCAATCTCTGAATGTCATGACATTTATCAAGAAATTTCCATAGCCTAGTTTTCACCAAATTTATAATTTTTTATTATATAAAAGATAGAGTTGTTGTTAAATTCTGTTGGGATTGTGATGTTGTTGTTAAAAGTTTTCTTTCATTTGAATTATCAGTGTTTCCCGGCCTAGATCGACGTAGAACGCTTATTCTCTGCGTTTCTCCAAATTCGAGGTAAATTTCTTCCTCAGATTACTGGTTCTGGTATGAGTAGCTTACTAAGTAGTAAAATCATTGATAAAAAATGGAGGTTTAGCTTAAATTACTTAGTGTTTTTAGGGTAAAGTTCTTTCTCATATTAATTAGTGTTTTTGTTTAGCTTACTAAATAGTAAAACCATGGATAAAAAATGGATGTGTGCCGATCGATTATCAAAAGAGTACGAGAATAGGGTATTAGAGTTCGTTAAGTTTGTTGTTGAACACGCTGAAGACCCAAATAGAATGAAATGTCCTTGCTTGGGTTGTTGTTATGTGGGTCGGGTTGACGCAGATAGATTGAAATCACATTTACTGATGCGTGTAATTGATCGAAGTTATACGTGTTGGATATTTCATGGTGAGAAAAGCAGCGAGAATGTTGAACCGGGGGTGAAAAGTAATGCGACCTATGCTTCAGACGATAATGTCATGGATACATATGATTGTGATCGAGTCGAGGAGATTGCGTAAGCACTTGAAGAAGATCTACATGATTGTCCCAAAATGTTTGAGAGGTTGGTAAGAGATGTGTATAAACCGTTGTATAAAGATTACCCCGAATTCACAAGATTGTCTGCGGTATTAAAATTGTAAAACTAAAAGCCACGCAATGGATAGTCGGATAAAAGTTTCATAGAGTTATTATCCCTTTTGAGAGATATCCTTCCCGGGGATAATGTTCTTCCTAATCGATTCTACGAGGGCAAAAACATGTTGTGCTGTATTGGCATGAGCTATGATAGGATACATGCATGTCTAAATGATTGCATTGTGTTTTGAAACGAATATGCATCATTGAATGAGTGCCCTAAGTGCAGTTTATCTCGATATAAAGAAAAATTATCTCCAGCAAAAGTCTTATGGTATTTTCCTATTATTCCGAGATTTAGACACCTGACTTGGCATGTAGATGAAAGAATTATCGATGGAAAGTTTCGACATCCGGCAGATGCACCACAGTGGAAGAAAATTGATAATGATTATGCTAATTTTGGAGGAGAAACAAGAAACCTTCGCTTGGCATTATCTACGGATGGAATGAACCAGCATGGTCTTCAAAGTATCTCACATTCCAGATGGCCTGTGATTCTTATGATTTATAACCTACCTCCATGGCTATGTATGAAGCGCAAGTACATGATGTTATCTATGTTAATTTTTGGGCCTAAGCAACCAGAGAATGACATAGATGTATACTTGAAACCTTAATCGAAGATTTGAAGATTATGTGGGAGAACGGTGTGGAGGTTTATGATGGATATAGGAAAGAAAGTTTCAACTTGAGGGCGATGTTGTTTGGCACAATTAATGATTTTCCATCATATGGAAATATATCCGGGTATAGCATTAAAGGTGAAAAAGTGTGTCTTCACTGTGAAGATGGAACCGATACGACGCGATTGAAACTTTGTCAGAAGAATGTCTTTCTCGGTCATCGTAGATTCTTAAATTCTAAACATCAATATCGTGGATGGATAAAAACGTTCAATGGAGATACCGAACAACGTATAGCTCCACCTGGATTGTCAGGTGACCAAATTTTTTAAAAGGTGAAAGATGTGAGTATTTAGTTTGGCAAGCCTTTTGCACATAAAATTGTCACAGGTGGGTGGAAGAAGAGGTCAATTTGTTTTGAATTGCCATATTGGAAATCTTTGTACGTTAGACATTTTCTTGATGTTATACATATTGGAAAAAAAGTATTTGAAAGAGTTATTGGTACGTTACTCAATATAAAAGGAAATTCTAAGGATGGCCTTAAAGCAAGGGAGGACATGGTAGAGATGGGAATAAGAACTGAATTAGGACCCGTGAAGAAAGAAAGACGAATATATCTACCACATGCTGCTTATAATCTATCTAGAAAGGAAAAGAAAATATTGTGTAAGTTTCTGAGTGAAGTTAAAGTTCCATAAGGTTACTCCTCAGACATTAGAAGACTCGCGTCTATGAAAGACCTCAAGTTAAAGATTTTGAAGACACGTGATTGCCATGTAATAATGGAACATTTTCTACCAATAGTTATACGTTCTATTTTGCAAAAAAAAAAAGTAAGAAGCGCTATAACTAAATTGTGTTTTTTCTGTAGGTCAATTTGTAGTAAGGTGATCGATCCTGAGATCTTACCAATATTGCAAAAAGAAATAGTTATTACTTTGTGTGACCTTGAAGTGTATTTTCCTCCATCATTTTTTGACATTATGGTACATCTTGTTGTTCGTCTTGTGAAAGAGACACAATTGGGTGGACCAGCTTATATGAGATGGATGTACCCTGTTGAACGTTATATGAAAATATTAAAAGAGTACGTGAAAAACCAAAGTCGTCCAGAGGGTTGTATCATTGAGCGATATGTTGTTGAAGAAGTGGTTGAGTTTTGTACTGAACTTTTGTCCAATGTGCAATCCATTGGACTCCCCAAAACTTATTTTTTTTTCCAAAACAAAGAAGGCAAAAAATTAATTGGAAATGAAATTGTGACAGTATCAAGGGATGAACTGGATCAAGTGCATTTGTATGTTCTGCACAATGATAATGAGGTTGAGCCGTTTGTTGAAATGCACAAGGCTATACTCCGAGGTGAGAACCAAAGTAGAAATGAAAATTGGATAGTACGATAGCACAATCAAAGTGTTATACAGTGGTTTAAGGATCATATATATTCAAAGTTTCATTTAGATCCCACTTCAATATCAGACAGGTTGAGATGTTTGGCATATGGTCCAAGTTCTATTGTGTTTTCTTATAGAGGATAAGCAATTAATGGATACACATTTTATACCAAAGAACAAGATGATAAAAGTACTATGCAAAATAGTGGTGTTACGGTGGTAGCTGAAGTAATGCACATTTATAGTACGAAGGACTTAAACCCTAAATATGAAAATCACTCATATTTTGGGGTTATCAATCACATTTGGGTGTTAGATTACGAGACGTTTCAGATTCCTCTCTTGGGTTGCAAGTGGGTACATAATAGTGGCATACGAATGGATAAGTTAGGGTTTTGGCAAGTGGATCTTAATAGGGTGGGGTACAAAGATGAGCCTTTTATTCTAGCCTCTCAAGCTATTCAAATGTTCTATGTCACAGACCTGGAGAGTACGAAATGGTCTATAGTGCTTTTATCTAACAAAGTGATTGATGATAAAAGTGTAGATCAAGGTGATGTTGATGTTGAGAATGAGTCGTATATTAGAAACGATTGAGATGAAAATACTACAGCAGATGAATCATATATCAGAAAAGATCATGATCAGAGAATTTGGATCAATCCCTCCATCCGCGTTCTTAAATGGCAAGTAATTCACAATCCAACAAAGAAAAGAAAGAAATGTTACTGAAAGAGGTAATATAGTAAAATGTTATATATTCTGTCATTTTCAATAAAATTATATATTTATCATTTTATATACCCAATTGATTATGGAATTAGATATTTGGAATTATATATTTGGAAATAAATATTTGTCATTAGATACTAATGTTTTTATTTATTACATGTTAGATGGCTGGTAACGAGGATCACCCACACGATGATTCTATTAATGATAGAGACAATGGTAGAGGCAAATCCGATAAGGGAGTGGAAAAAAATTATACGAGGAAAAAATATTATGAAGAATATCATTCGTGATAGAGATAGAGGCATAAAATACGATGTGCATTGGAGTCCATGTGACCAATTAATTGAGCCTAACGATTCTAAATTGACAAGTTACATTGACAAGTTACATTGGTACAATTGTAAAGGAGAGAAATTCCGGTAACTTGTGATCAGTGGAGAGATGATTAGTTAGATGACGCTTAAAACAAAATTTGGAGTGAGATACAGGTGCTTTAAATTACAATTATGTATTTAAATTACTTATACTAACGCACTATGTGTATGTTTTTTGTAGAGGTCTTTCAACATTGATGACACAAGAAAAGATTATTCTCTTTGATTGGCCAGCAAAATACTAAGAGGGTTTAGAACATATTTAAATAGAAAATATCTTAAAGATGCCGAAATTTTTTTTGTTAATGCAGAGCGTCCAACAGAATATGCTGATGTGATTTCACTTAAAGAATGGGATTTTTTTAAAGCCAAACGAAAAACCCCAAAATTTCAGAGTGTAAGTGACGTAAATCGCCAAAGAGCATCATCTCTCGCGTATACATACAAAAAACGGCGTTTGGGATATGCACGATTAGAACAAAAAATTGTAAGTATTTATAAATTGCAATGATATACTTCTTCATCAAGAGTTATAACTGATCTTATTTTTTGTATTAATGTGTAGTTAAAAGAGGAGAATATTTCTGAAACATCTCTTCCGAAACATGTTTTGTGGAAGGCTTCTTGTGTGGGTAAGGATGGAGTTCTTAAAGAAGATGTACAACAAATATTTGAAAAATGCATAAGTATAACATTAATTATTTAATTAAATCAAAATTTATTAACATATAATATTCATGTTTTTTCGATATTCATATGAATTTCAGGAGATTCTGTCTCAGTCTACATCTCCACCAGATGATTTCGAAAGCATACTTAGTCGAGCATTAGATGTTCGTGAGTATTTTGGTCGGATGAGAGGTAAAGGACATGGGGTTACTCCAACATTCTTGAAAAAGAACAATCCAAAGACAAAAGCTGCTAGAAATAAAGAACTGCAGACAAGGTTTGATGCATTAGAAGCTGAAGTTCTTGAATTGAGGAAGGAAAAAGCAAGACACCAATCAGAAAGGGAGGCTTCAGGTGTTAAAGAAACTAGTGACATAGCTAGTGTCAATTGTGCAGTTCAACCGTGTATTCCTGAGGTAATTATATATATTATTATGAAATTAAATTAGTGTAAGTTATTTAACTGACATATATACACATTAACGATGTCATATTTATTATTTATTTTAGGGCATTTCACCTTGTCAACTATTTTTAGAGACACTGACTTATCGCATGGTTGGCAAGGGAAAAGTGAATAACACTCTGAGAGAAGTACTTCATCATAAACCGCTCCCTTTTGGATATTTAAAAGTATCACTTGATATTTATTTAGAGGAGGGTGCGTTATTACCAATCCCAAATGATGTTTCAGATGCAACATTGGTGGTAGAGGCAATAGGAGCGTATGTTGCATGGCCGTCAAGACTCATTCGCATAGATGATGAGGTATACTTAAAACCATTATGAACCTTTGAGTACTCAAATTTTTTTTAATTACATTTTTTTTGCATGGTAATGTTAGACTCCTACAAAACCCAAACCAAAAGATAAGGGGATTACGCGTCCAATCGAGTCAGTGGCATCAAATAAACATGTACAACACAATTATATGATATTTATGCTTAGATAATATTAATTTGTCATCTTATACTTGACCACTCTAATTTTATGATATTTAGATTATTCCTACTAAAGAGATTGAAGCTGTTAGTAGGGGTAAGGAGTATGTAATTAGCAACACTCTCACAAAAATAAAGAGTGTTGCTAAGAGGACCGGGGCTAGAAAGAAAAATACTTCATAGTATAGGTCGTGCCTTCAGACATATATAAGCTTCACAACTATTTTGTAAGGTGGTACTAGTCTTATACCCATGGATGTAGGGATTTATGGTTCTGAAGGCATGACAGCAATTGGTACGGAGGACTTGGAACAAGTTTTTGGACACTTGACATTAGGCGTCGTTGTGATCAATACATACATCAAGTATACTCCAATCAACTTTATTTAATTAATTGAAGAAATTATTTACTCATTTCAATGAATAATTAATGTTAATGATGTTTTTATTTAACGTTTCTGTATGACAAGTTGATTCGCCCACGTGGATTGGAATCCAGATTTGCTTTCATAAATCCCAACTTTGTCCACACAGGGTCAATCATCTCAAAACCAGATGAAGTAATAGCTTTTGTACTCCGTTTATTTATGGCCAGCAAAGATACAAAAAAATTGTTCTTTTTACCATATAATACTGGCCATAAGTAAGACTTTCATTCTAAATTTCCTCTATTATAATTTTTTCGTTTTTTGACGTTGTGTAGAAAGTTTTCATCTGACCTTTGTTTAATATTACAGTGGACACTAGTTATTGGTTGCGATTAATCCTGTGAGAGAAATTGTATATTATCTAGATTCATTGGGAAATGATTGGACAACATATCTAGATATGCATTAATTATTTATGTGCTTCTAAATATTCGTTATTATTTTATTATAGCATTCTACAAAGTTTTCGAGCACAAAGAGGTATTCAAGTACAAAGGAGTAGAGTCAACAATATTTCTTTGATCAAAGTGGAGGTATATATTTTCATAATTTTGATTATATAGCGATGAAACTTGATAAAACAAGTTAAGGTGTAAATCTTGATGTATATCCGTATTTTTATTCCATGTGTAGTGTCCTCGTCAGCGCAATTGTGTAGATTGCGGTTATTTTATGTTGAGGTTTATGAAAGAAACTCTTCTTTTGGACCGATTAGAGATTCCATCCACGGTATGAATTTCTATCTTAGGAATTATTTTAATATTTCTCATAAAATGACTTAGTGTTTTAAGTAAATCATACTATGTTATATTATTATATATTACTTTGCTGAATTCAAGTGTGCTTATTACTCAAAAGACCAATTGGATGAACTTATGGAGGATTGGTGTCAATTTCTTATGATGTTGAGAATTTTATTATAAGGTATAATTTTGAATTTTTAGAATATAATATATGTCGTTATAGTTGTGTTACAATATTATTGTTTTTGTTGTTGTTATTGTTATTTGGTAACTTGTATGAAGTTCGGTTTTTTGATTTTGTTTCAAGTTATATAGGTGCATATCGATGTAGAAGATAGAGCTATTTTGTAATTCATTTTTGATTTTGTTTCATTGTTGTATATATTAATGTTGTTGTTGTTTCAAGTTGTTTCATTGTTGTATATATTAATTTTTTTGTTGTTTCAAGTTGTTTCATTGTGCAAACAAGGATTGAAGATGTATATTGATGTATATTGATGTTGTTGTAATATTGTTTCATTGTTGTATATTGATTTTGTAGTTGTTTCAAATTTTATATTGAAGCTACAAATTATGATAAAAATCTGGTGCAAAAATGGTGAAATTAAATCTGATAGGCAGCATTTTGTTTTAAACAAAAAAAAAATTATATTTAAAAATGTATTAGGAAAAGCGCTGCTAAGTGGGGGGGGGGATAGACAACACTTTTAATGAGAAGCGCTTTCTAAAGTGTGATGAAAAAGCGCTGCTATAGGGGGCATTAAAAAAGCGCTGCAAAAGGATAAATAAAAAAGCGTTGTATAAAATAAAGCGCTGCTAAAGAGGGTACCTATAGCAGCGCTTTTCAGGAAAAAGCGTTGCCTAAAGGGTATCTATAGCAGCGCTTTTACAATAACCTAAGCGTTGTCCATACCTTTAGCAGCGGTGGTTTTATCAGCGCTTTTAAGCGTTATTAAAAGCCTAAAAAAGCGTTGTCTAATGCTTTGTTTGGCGTAGTGAATGCAAAAGAAATTCTACTTTTGCAAGGTAGCCTCATAAATAGAAGAATTAACCGTGTACCATTTATGCTTGCACATATGAGTGTTGTCCTGAAGAAAGGAGGGAAAATTTCTTCTGGCGGGTTAATTACTTCAGTTGCAAAAGTTCTACAATTGGACATCGAGTTAGCTACTTTAGCACCACTTCCTCCCGACACAATAAAGTTGAAATTTTTGAAGGATGTGCGTTTATGCAAACTGCGGAGAGAAGTAGGGTATCACCTGATGGCGCAAGGTTTAGCTATCCCGAGTGTAGTATTTCCTTGCTCTCAATGTACTGATGTGTGTCATGAGGGAAACTGGACTTATGATTTGGAGGCCCCATCTTTTACCAGACTGATGCAACCTAATATTCCTTTAGGAGATACGCACGGGACCAATGATGAGTACGACAAACAGGAACAACCTCCAACTCATAATGTTCCATCCCACCATGCATCACATGCACACAATGCACCATTTTCCTCTAAACCACCTGCAGGTAGCACTTTTGGCTTTGTTTTTATTGAGGACATGTAGAAAGAGCACTTACCCTAATAAGAAAGGTGAGATAGCCTTCTATCCTCCATTCACCAACAGATGGTCGACAACATGAACTTTATGCGAGCTACGCACCAGCGAACCGATTGATCCATCCAGGGCATCATAGAGTCCCAATCTGCCTTCTTCTCTGACAATGGAAGCCACACAAGGCTCCATGCTAGGTAACATATGACAACTTCAGCACGATAATGCCACACTATCTCCCGAGACCTCCATCGCTATAGCAGAAGTCGCCGCCCTCGATATTCTGACCAGGGAGGCGAAGGTACAAGTGGCCAGCAGTAGTGTTCCCATGTTATTCCTTTCCTAGATTTTGTCGACACATTGAGGATAATGTTCGGTTCAATAGTGGTAGAAGATTTATTTAGTTTGTTATGTTTTATTTGATTTTTGTTTTTAGTTCACCTTAGTTTATTCTCTAGTTTAGTTTATCTTTAGTTAGCTAGTTTTCATGTGCCTTGAAACTACTAGTGAAATCATCAGATAGAATATCAATGAAGTCGCCATCAAACGTCTGTTATCCCGCAAGTGGAAAGGTAAACATTAAGTAAACCTGAGAGAGAGAAATCATGGTCTTTCAACCAAGAGATCAGGTAAGGGAGTCAGTTATGCGAGAGGAAGGTATTAGCACCCCACACGCCGGTAGTACTCTATGGTATCCACTTCTACTTTCTATCTATTGGGTGTGAGTATCTATTTACAATTTATGTCTAAGGTAAAATGAATGAATGCAAAGTAGTATGTACAAAAAGAAAGGTTTTTTTAGTGTGCTTTCCGCATTTGTGAACCTTTAGCGCATACGTACCCCATTCGTGCAATTAGGGATCGAAGCATTATGTAGTTCTCCTAAAAAGTATTGGTAGGTTGCAATGTTTTTTATGAGAAATTTCATTTCTCATCCTTACGATTGCAATTTGTGCTTAGTGTAGCAGCTTATCTAAAGTCTCATGCTCAGCCACTCGCACACTTAGCAACTCATTTGGATTTGAAAGAAACACCCTTATCAAAAAGGTTTTCCTAGAAAAAGGTCCAAAGACAAAATGATTTGATGTTGGTGGATTTTTTTACCTTAGAGAAATGATCTGAGTTTATTAACCTGTTTTGAGATTTGATAAAGAAAATGTTTTAGTTTTATTATGAAAAAGGGGAAGAAAAACATCTAAGGGGAACTATCTAGCTCTATCCCTAATGTTATCATACAAAGGTGGCCCTAAGTCAATGATGAAAAGGGAATATCTACATATGTTAACATGGATGGATGACTATCCCGATGTCTAAGCTCGAAAGCTACCCTAGTTGAGCGGTCCTAGGGAAATATCCTAATATCCATCTTGGTTGACCAACCAAGGGAACAAAGGGAGGATGTAACACCCCAAATCTACCCAAGGTTTTATGTACCAAAAATCAGAGTAATTTAAAATTTCACAAAGTAAATACTGAGGCGTTACACCATAAAAAACAACTCACTTTCAAACAGTTTACTTTAAAGTATAAATTTCGGATACATAGCATCGCAGGAAAACATAAATTGATTCATAGAAATCAAAACATCTTCTTTATTAAACTTCCTTAATAAATCATATTTTCATAAAATATAATTCTTATACATAAAGGAATAACACCAAAAGAACAACAACAAGACAACATAAATATTCCCCCCGAGTGCTACGTATCAGAGCGACACCGACTCGACTAACATCAGCTATAAACTCCATCTTCATAACCTACACGTTACCAATATATAGGTAACGGCGAAACAAGTAAAGGGTGATATACTCCAAAACATATAATTAAAGGCATGATAATATATATATATATATTGTCGGAATTATAAAGGGGTATAGATTAATAAGTGTAATTCCAACACATAATCAAAACTCACTTACTTTACTAGTCATCCTATTGTGTATAATCTACACTTTATCACCATAACCTCATCGGCATAAACGTCACAACAACACATAAACTTCCATCACCACGAAATCGTCACGAGCTAATACATCACTAATTAACACGGCAGTCTTAAACAACAACATTAACCAACAACATTAAATAATGCTAATAATATAAGCAACACAAACAAATCCTCACAAATTGACTAAAGCCCATCTTCGCTTTTTGGCATAAAGCCCATCATCGCTTGTGGCATAAAGCCCATGTTCACAACATCATCACAAACATCATCATATCATATATCATCGCAATTCAATATCATCCATCAATCAACAAAAACCCAACGCCAAACAACTCAAACATAAACATAACCGACTCCATGAGACACGACTATGTTATGCATGTGGTACCCATCGCTTTGTCTGTAATTAGGGACACTTGGCATAAAGCCGATCTTCGCTCGGCATAAAAGCCTCTTCGCTTGGCATAAAAGCCTCTTCGCTTATGCAATGTATGTGACTCGACAATAAAACAACACAGCACAAACACACCATCATCGCTCGTCAAATTTAGCATAAAGCCCACATCGCTATAATTTATCCACATCAAGATAAATATATCATCGCATCATATTTGCATTATGCAAAACATCACTAATAATTCATCATCATCAAAATTATGCATTCACAAATCGGAAGCATTTATTAACAACATCAATATAAGCATCACATCATCATGTACAAAGACATATATCATCGCATCGCATATCATCAAGTATTCATTAATAAATACACGCAAACATTATGTTTAATCACACCACATCATTATCAATTAATTCACTATTGAATTAGTATATTGATTCTAGTCATTAAGTAAACTACTATTCCACAATACGACCACTAGCCAGCTCCTACTATTTCAACACTACTATGATACGTCGGCTAACTAAAACATCATCCTTTATCATCAACCATTTTCTCTTGTCGGTATTCATATAATCCACTTAATCCAACTTAATTTAATAAAACCATACAATCATATTGTCACTTTATTAATAAACTTTCCACCAATATTATTTACTTATCTTAGTTGATTCCAATGGCATACTATTTCAATTTCCCTCAAATTCCGATTAATTGACTATATCGCTTACAACTACCAACCACCAATTTTTATCACATATTAGACATCATATAAATGGCACAAAATCTCCCCATTTATATGGCAAAAGTATAACCCACTAAAATATACTGACCGCATTTGTTTTAAATAACAAAATGTCCGACAATACAACCTTTCCATAACCACTCATTAATAAAATCATCTACTGCCCTCTAAACCAATACTATTAGAAATAATATTTCATTAGCTTTCTAACGCTTCGAACGGCACCCAAAATGGAGTTACGGTTCAAAAGTTATGACCAAAACAATTTTCAACTTTCTGTCAAAAGTACGCGGCGCGCAGCCTAGTTCGGGCCGCGAACTTAACAGGTTCAGAAGGTTGGCGCCGCGAATAATGTTCGAGCCGCGAACTGGGCAAAACTGAACCCAAAAACTTGATTTTTATGTTCCCAAAACTCAATTTTAACCAAACTTCATAACCCCAAACATCTTTTATAAGTAACCCACCATTTCTTGTCATCAACACAACATATATACCTCCATTACAACATCAAAACATATTTCTACCATCAATTTAGAATTTCCATGGTTATACTTCTAGTTCTACAAGCTAGCACCTAAAACACCCACAATCCATGCTCCTAACTCAAATTTTCTAAGTCATTTCAACAATCACACATACAACTCATAAACCACAACATCAATTTCTATCCCAAATTCACAATATACCTATCAAACCCTAATTATAGGAAGTGGAAAATCAAACCCCTTACCATGGAAGCTTTGATTGATCTTGATGATTCTACAAACCCAACCTCAAGCTCTTCTCTTGCTCCTCTTCATCTTCTTCTCAAAACCCTCTCTTTTCTCTCAAGCTTTCTAGGTTTGGTTTTTGTGTTCCAAATGGGAAGAAAATGAGGAAATGTGGTTTTATAATGGTGTTTTCTTACTAGCCATCCAAATTTCTATGTTTGGTTTTGGTATGTATGAATGGAAGGAAAATGAGGAGAAAGGTTTTATAATGGTATTTTCTTTACTTAGTAAGCCAAGGGTGAAAACCCAATTCCAACAAAATGCTCCCCACACTCCTATCTAATCATATCATTAATTCAATCAATTAAAATAATTCCGGGGAATTAAATATCGGATCCGGATAATATTTTATCGGACCGAACGGAACGTCGCTAAATAAATTAATAGATATATTAATTAAGATGAATATTCTCGTCGCAAGATAAATATCGATCGGTAATTCGAAAATATTAATATAATATAATATTAATTAAAAACGGGCGTTACAACTCTCCCCCACTTATAAACTTTTCGTCCTCGAAATTTCGACCAAAATGAGCAAAACGGGACATGCCTATGCATTCGTCCACCAAATCCTCGCGTCAAATAAACAACACACAAAAGACACCAAAATAAGGGTATCTTCCTAACCACGACGTCCAGTCAAGAACAAGCATGTTGAGATGCAAAGCCCATACAATGCACTCGACAACCAACTAACACCCAACAACTAAACAAGTCGTAGACACACCGGTTCACTCGAGAACCAACAACAAGATCGATACTATTCTAACGTCTCAACCATAGAATTAGTCATACACTCGAACCAATGCCTCGGAAACGAGTCACCAAAGATAGGAACATAAATTCCTAAGACACAACACCGACATCATCGCTAACACGAAAACAACAAAATGGTTATACAAACCAAAACTGAAACAATCAAAATAGGATAAAACCACGCGTGCTACGCAACCACGAAAAAGATGCCTTCATTCACGCATAAGTACGAAATCAAGAATCACACTTGCAGTGATCGCTTTCATTCCAAAAGATCACAAGGTCACATCATCCTTGTAGATTACCAACGTACACCCCTTGAAAAACAACAAGTTACACAAACATAACAGAACCGCGATACACCACTCACTCTAGGGCTTATACAGACGACATGCGACTATAACTCACTAGTCCAAAACCAACAATCTCGCATACTCGCTAATAATTCAATGCTCAATTATCTAAACCATGCAGCTTCACTTTGATGTAGAAGATATCAAACGTAAAACAACTTGGTTAAACCTCAACTTTACAATCACTCAAAATGGATACGTTCAAAGCGTACACCCATCAAGACACCTCGCAACATCAACTTCATCAACTCGAAGAATCACTCTTTCATTCTCGATTGATCAACGTCCATTGGTCCTCTAAAATACATGACATAGTTTGACCTCTTCCAATACTGTCCAAATATTTCACTTGTGAAACTTCGACGTATAGACTTGACTTCAACAAAGTCGTCCCTTTTAACAATTCAATTCCCAAAAATGCATTAAGTAATCACTATCCTCGCACCACCGCAACGATCAATACACAGGTTTCTTATTCGAAACACCTTCGTAACTCTCAATCCTTCAAAGTGGTAACATAGACCAAAAAACTCTCTCAAGAACTCCACCCATCAATGTCGTCTCATACCCCAGACTTACAACACAGGTCGGACCTAGAACCATAACATCCTTTTTATGGGGTCCAACATGAACACCGTCGCGACCGAATTTAGTCACAATAGAACACCTTCCTTTATAAAACATCAATTATCTTAAGGTACCCGTGGCTACCAAACCATCACAAAATTCCTTACCGTCAAGACTTATCTTGGTCGCAATCTAATAACCCACCACGGCTATGAGTATCCAACGAAATCCATATGATAGTAGTGAACAAATCCTCAATAACCTTCTAATCTTAAATTTCAACAAGTGTCTCAAAACAAACATGCACATTCTGCAAAATAACAAATCCCAAGTCAGATATTCTTGGATTAACCGCGATAACAACTTACTAAGCTCAACAACAGACGAAGTTTCTTTAGAGATTGCACTCAAACTTGAATTGTCTTCAACAATTCCAATCTACTCGTCGTTAACATCTGCACCTATAAGGTTCCAAAATAAATATCACAATACGCCACACAAGGTTCTTCAGTACAAAACAAGACCAAATTCGAAGCATTCGCTAAACTCTCCACTGGCTCAAACAAATTTGCTTACCATCGCGAAGTCCAAATAGCGACTCAACCATCTCGAGTCAAAATACCCACGAGTAATACCAACTTATAAAAAGATCTTCCTTCAAACTCACAAGGTTAACCATCCAAAACAAAGGAACTTCTAAGCTCTGAAATAACTCCTTGAAGTCTTCTACAAGATACAAATAAATCTTCGCGGAATTGTCCAAAATATCACCGTCCAAGTCACTTACTTAAAGCACTCTCATCTAACAATTCAAAATTCTATCTTTAGAATACTCGCCACGCACTGATCTAACTTCACTACGGATAACGCAAAGCTCGGATGCTTGCCACAATTCCTTAACTTGATGTGAACCAATTAATATCTATGAACACGAAATAACTCTTACAGCTACTCATGAGAGTACTGTCCGAACATTCCAAAGTCACACCTGACACACCAGTCACACTAACGACATCAACAAATACTCGCCAGGACCATACACAATCTTGAAAAGCATTGTCTAAACATCTTCAGTTCTCACACTAACCCGTAGGCAGCCAGACCTCGTACCGATCTCACTAAACACAAAAGCTCCAAATGACCGATCTATCCAACATCAATCCTCAATATCCACTTCGTTCCTTGACTGCAAACAACACACCAACTCGGGTAACCTTTACTCTTCTCGAACAACACAATGGTAGCTCTCCACGGTGACCCGCTCGAATAAACAACTCTGCTCAACCAATCCTCAAGTTGACTCTTCAACTCTAATTCAGAAGCAAACATCCCTTAAGGATACCTCGAATCACAACTAGTTCCGGAAACTTAATCCATCAAAACTTCACCTCGCACTACAGCGGTAATTCACTCACATCTCCACCATAAGCTTCGGATGAATCACAACACGAAGCTCGCTTGCCAAAATCTTGTTTCTCACCAAATCCAAATTCGCTCACCACTCAAGTAACCATGCACTACCTTGTGCCAATACATCTGCTTCATACACTATTAAGTTGGCAAGACAAGTCTATCCCAACCAACATAATTCCCGACTACTATCAACAACAGATAAGGATGATCCCTCAATTTGTCAATAGACAATGACAATCATGATGGTGACATAAACCATCTCTACCAACTACAACGTCTTCAATCTTACACTTCAAGTTACCGTAACACGCCTGTGCTCCATCCTAAGCCACAAGCGCCACCAAGAAGTAAAATTTCTCCCCCACTTGTTTCAAACTCATCTCTGCAGACAAACAATTTGAAACAAATAAGTACCGACAGTATTTCACATACATATCGCATACAACAGGATTAAACACGCTAACAACTTGGTCGACAGACCGACCTGCTCTGATACCACTAATGTAACACCCCAAATCTACCCAAGGTTTTATGTACCAAAAATCAGAGTAATTTAAATTTTCACAAAGTAAATACTGAGGCGTTACACCATCAAAAACAACTCACTTTAAAACAGTTTACTTTAAAGTATAAATTTCGGATACATAGCATCGCAGGAAAACATAAATTGATTCATAGAAATCAAAACATCTTCTTTATTAAACTTCCTTAATAAATCATGTTTTCATAAAATATAATTCTTATACATAAAGGAATAACACCAACAGAACAACAACAAGACACATAAATATTCCCCCCGAGTGCTATGTATCAGAGCGACACCGACTCGACTAACATCAGCTATAAACTCCATCTTCATAACCTGCACGTTACCAATATATAGGTAACGGCGAAACAAGTAAAGGGTGAGATACTCCAAAACATATAATTAAAGGCATGATAATATATATATATATATATATATATATATATATATATATATATATTGTCGGAATTATAAAGGGGTATAGATTAATAAGTGTAATTCCAACACATAATCAAAACTCACTTACTTTACTAGTCATCCTATTGTGTATAATCTACACTTTATCACCATAACCTCATCGGCATAAACGTCACAACAACACATAAACTTCCATCACCACGAAATCGTCACGAGCTAATACATCACTAATTAACACGGCAGTCTTAAACAACAACATCAACCAACAACATTAAATAATGCTAACAATATAAGCAACACAAATAAATCATCACAAATTGACTAAAGCCCATCTTCGCTTTTGGCATAAAGCCCATCACCACAACATCTTCACAATATCATCACAAACATCATCATATCATATATCGTCGCAATTTAATATCGTCCATCAATCAACAAAACCCAATGCCAAACAACTCAAACATAAACATAACCGACTCCATGAGACACGACTATGTTATGCATGTGGTACCCATCGCTTTGTCTGTAATTAGGGACACTTGGCATAAAGCCGATCTTCGCTCGGCATAAAAGCCTCTTCGCTTGGCATAAAAGCCTCTTCGCTTATGCAATGTATGTGACTCGACAATAAAACAACACAGCACAAACACACCATCATCGCTCGTCAAATTTAGCATAAAGCCCACATCGCTATAATTTATCCACATCAAGATAAATATATCATCGCATCATATTTGCATTATGCAAAACATCACTAATAATTCATCATCATCAAAATTATGCATTCACAAATCGGAAGCATTTATTAACAACATCAATATAAGCATCACATCATCATGTACAAAGACATATATCATCGCATCGCATATCATCAAGTATTCATTAATAAATACACGCAAACATTATGTTTAATCACACCACATCATTATCAATTAATTCACTATTGAATTAGTATATTGATTCTAGTCATTAAGTAAACTACTATTCCACAATACGACCACTAGCCAAGCTCCTACTATTTCAACACTACTATGATACGTCGGCTAACTAAAACATCATCCTTTATCATCAACCATTTTCTCTTGTCGGTATTCATATAATCCACTTAATCCAACTTAATTTAATAAAACCATACAATCATATTGTCACTTTATTAATAAACTTTCCACCAATATTATTTACTTATCTTAGTTGATTCCAATGGCATACTATTTCAATTTCCCTCAAATTCCGATTAATTGACTATATCGCTTACAACTACCAACCACCAATTTTTATCACATATTAGACATCATATAAATGGCACAAAATCTCCCCATTTATATGGCAAAAGTATAACCCACTAAAATATACTGACCGCATTTGTTTTAAATAACAAAATGTCCGACAATACAACCTTTCCATAACCACTCATTAATAAAATCATCTACTGCCCTCTAAACCAATACTATTAGAAATAATATTTCATTAGCTTTCTAACGCTTCGAACGGCACCCAAAATGGAGTTACGGTTCAAAAGTTATGACCAAAACAATTTTCAACTTTCTGTCAAAAGTACGCGGCGCGCAGCCTAGTTCGGGCCGCGAACTTAACAGGTTCAGAAGGTTGGCGCCGCGAATAATGTTCGAGCCGCGAACTGGGCAAAACTGAACCCAAAAACTTGATTTTTATGTTCCCAAAACTCAATTTTAACCAAACTTCATAACCCCAAACATCTTTTATAAGTAACCCACCATTTCTTGTCATCAACACAACATATATACCTCCATTACAACATCAAAACATATTTCTACCATCAATTTAGAATTTCCATGGTTATACTTCTAGTTCTACAAGCTAGCACCTAAAACACCCACAATCCATGCTCCTAACTCAAATTTTCTAAGTCATTTCAACAATCACACATACAACTCATAAACCACAACATCAATTTCTATCCCAAATTCACAATATACCTATCAAACCCTAATTATAGGAAGTGGAAAATCAAACCCCTTACCATGGAAGCTTTGATTGATCTTGATGATTCTACAAACCCAACCTCAAGCTCTTCTCTTGCTCCTCTTCATCTTCTTCTCAAAACCCTCTCTTTTCTCTCAAGCTTTCTAGGTTTGGTTTTTGTGTTCCAAATGGGAAGAAAATGAGGAAATGTGGTTTTATAATGGTGTTTTCTTACTAGCCATCCAAATTTCTATGTTTGGTTTTGGTATGTATGAATGGAAGGAAAATGAGGAGAAAGGTTTTATAATGGTATTTTCTTTACTTAGTAAGCGAAGGGTGAAAACCCAATTCCAACAAAATGCTTCCCACACTCCTATCTAATCATATCATTAATTCAATCAATTAAAATAATTCCGGGGAATTAAATATCGGATCCGGATAATATTTTATCGGACCAAACGGAACGTCGCCAAATAAATTAATAGATATATTAATTAATATGAATATTCTCGTCGCAAGATAAATATCGATCGGTAATTCGAAAATATTAATATAATATAATATTAATTAAAAACGGGCGTTACAGAGGAGGCAAGAAAGTTCTTTGACAAAAGCACACAAATAATGAAATACACAAATAAATGATACATAGAAGCGTGGGTTTGTGGAGGAAAGAAATACCATAGCCAAGGGTGGCGCTTCACCCGAGTCAACCAGGAGCTTTATTTCAATGTGAAAGACCATAACCAAGCAGGGCCAATCATCCGAGTCAACCAGGAGCTTTCACCTGTGGGAATGAGGTTCACGCCTTGGTATTAAATTACCAAGTTTGAAGAGTATATTAGTGTGAGTATTAGCGCATGATGACAATAACTCCAGACAAAGCATGGAGGGTCATAATAAGGAACACTTGCCACTATATATGACTTGATAAAGGAAGCTTTCACGATTCACGCGAGCTGGAATGACACACACTGAAGTTGAAGGGGGTTAGTTGCTAACCCTTTCCGCGTACCTTTCTCTTTAGAACATAATGATGGTGCAATAATAGGTTTCCTAACCACCACACCTCTATGCAAGAACAAATAGTAAACACTTCCTGCAGAATACCTACTACATAGGTAGAATTTTAAACACACCAAGAACAAGTAGCACACTATATGCGAAATTTCCCTAAACGGGTCTTTAAATATACCAGGGGGATTCCTGACATGCTTCAACAACGGAAGCCCCACCATACATCTCTATTCCTACATATCATGATAATGAAAGCGGTAAACACCCTACTTCTCATGCTCTCTAGAAAACCGGTAAGAGAAAGTTGTAAAAGGGTAAGAAAGTACAGAACGGATAACAATTTGTGAAAGCTATAGAAAATAGAAAATAATCCGGAAAACTTTGTGAAATGTTGACATGCAATAAAGAAAATCCGGTAAGCAATGCGTAGAAGCATCAATAAGCATGGTCGAAATATGTGGTATACACATCTGAATACCGATAGACAACCTGCATGGAATAACCATCCAGAAAATACAAGTAGACCAAACACAATTTCATATGTACAATATATAAGACATGTATCATACACATCCATCCAACGGGACACCTGCACCGGTGTTTACCATGATTTCTAGTAAATAACCACTAGTCCTCCAAAACGATTTATCTTTGGCAAGTTACAGGATCAACTAGATTGATACTAGGACATGTGTCTTAGTTTTGGTATTGAATTTGCATTGGAACTTATGTTTATCATCTTTTCAACTATGATACTAAGAGTATTTGAGAATGTAAACTAAAGTGACTTCGATTGAAAAGTAACAAATAAAAGTGTAAAGGAAATGTAAAAGAAACGTAAATGACTTCGAAAGATAAAAGTTTTGACTGGAAAGTAAATGAATACTGGTAATAAAATGAATTTACACTAACAAACTTTGATTAAATCGAAATAACAATGCAAATGGTGTTTCTATACGTCTATTTCTCTAAAACTCGTTTCCCATACACTTTGTATTTTGAGTATATATGAGTATATGTACAAAGTGAACACTCATAAATCCTAACACAAAGACTCCTATTTATGCTAATTCGACCCTAACAGTCCTATCTTAAAAGACGCCATGTTTGAAGATTGCATGTCTTCTAAAATCTAGGGCTTCCACGCGTCCTTCAAGAGTAACGCCTTGATTTGAATTCGAATATTTTCTCGCTGTAAACATTAAACCTCCAACGTATTCGAATTCAAATCCTCAATCGATACTTCTCATATTAAAACATTTTTTCTTTCGAATGAAACATAAAAACTTGGGATCTCTCAATCTTAGTCGAATAAAAGCCCAAACACAATAAAGATTGTCATTTGGACCAACTGCTTGTCGAAATCACCAGCCAATAAATTTCCTCTAAAAAATGTGTATTTCGAAATCACCAGCCAACCAACAGTTTGTTTATCATTTGATGCTTCGATTAAGGAAGCTTTAGAACGCCTTCAGCAATATACTTGGAGATTTTATGTCCCATTTTCATGGAGAAAAGAAAGGAAGCACTGAAGACTTGTGAGAAAGGCAACCATAGTTATTGTTACTCTATTTAAAGGTTGTAAACAATGTTTTGCAGTTTGGCCGTTCCAGATTTCGAAATTTAGATTTTAATTGTTGGTTGTTCATTGTTTTGGTTGTTAATCGTCCATTGTGATTCCCTCTTGTATTCATACTTGAGTAGGAAGTTTGTTTAGTTGTAAGTTATCAATCCTCATAAGCTTTGAAGCGAGTGTGGTTGTGTATCTTTGAAGAGTGTCTTCAGTTTTGTTCTTGTTAAGTGTCGCTATGTGTGATTTAAGGAGTGATCATAGGTTCTCATATCTAAGTGAGGTATCATAGGTAGAAGGGTCATTAGGTAGGAATTAAGTGAGGAGTGTAAATAGGGAGGTTTACCTTTGAATTAATACTGCCGATAGTGAACTTCATCCTTGACTTGGAAACCCCCAAACGTAGGTTGGTTGGAAATGAAATGGGTTAACAACTCTTTGTGTTTTTTTTGTTTTCTGCACTATATAAGTTTGTTCTGTTAGCTGTGTTTAAAATAGATATAATAGTCGTGACATTACATTCGACATCTCATATCTGGTACTAGAATTTCAATTGGTATCAGAGCAGACATCCTGCTCTGTATTTGGGTGAGATCTAGGGAAGATACTTTAAGGTAACATGGACAAAGAGACAATATTTATGAACAGACCACCCATCCTGGATGGTTCTAACTATGACCTATGGAAGCCTTGTATGGCAACATACATAAAGTTCTTGGACAGCATGGCTTAGAAAGCTATTTTCAAAGGATGGATACATGCTGTTATTATTGGAGTTGATAATCAACCTACTGGTGAGCTGAAGCCTGAAGAAGATTGGTCAACGGAAGATGATGAACTAGCACTTGGAAACTCAAAATCCATCAATGTTATATTCAATGGAATGGACAGAAACATCTTCATATTGATCAATACGTGTCGAATAACAAAAGATGCTTAGGAAATACTCATAACTACTCATGAAGGCACCTCAAAAGTTAAGATGTCAAGGCTACAACTTCTCACTACTAAATTTGAGACCTAAGAATGAAAGAAGAGGAGAGCATTCAAGAATTTCACATGAACATTCTTAAAGTAGAAAATGTATGCAGTGCCTTAGGTGAGACGATACTAGAAGAGAATCTGGTGAGGAAGATGCTCGTATCTCTACCTAAGAGATTTTATATGAAAGTGACAGCCATTGAAGAAGCTAAAGAAATCAACAACATGAAAGTGGATGAACTAGTTGGTTCTCTCCAAATATTTGAGCTAGGTATTAATGAGAGGTCTGAGAAGAAGCCTAAAAGCATAACATTCAAGTCCAATACTAAAGAGAAAGGTGAGGAATATAATCCGGACATTGAGGAAGGATTGTCAAAAACCATAGTCCTTCATGGAAGACAATTCAATAGAGTACTAAAAAGGATGGAGGGAAGCTCAAATGTCAGGAACATCCCATACGATATCAAGTAACTCTGGGAAGAAAGTAGAAGTTGAGGAAAGATCTACTCAAGGCAGAGATCTAAGGTGTTCACATCAAATAGGAAATGTCCAACTTTTCTCAAAAGACAAGGAAATGACTGATTGTGCCATGGCCATATGAGGATTTTGAAAATAAGGTGGAAGAGGAATCATCCAAATATGTAACAGCTCAAACTGGTACATATATTTCTGATGGAGACTCAAGTGATGAAGAATTGACCTTTGAGGAACTGGCTTCTACATACAAAGAACTATGCCTCAAAAGTGTTGAAGTATGCGAAGAGAATGAGAAGCACAAGAAGCTCATAATACAACTGCAAGACATAAAGAAGGTGCATCTAGAGATGATTAAGAAACTAGAAAGTGAAGTAACTGTGCTGAAGTCTGAGCTTAATAAGATGACCAAATCTGTCAAGATGCTAAATAATGGATCTGAGACACTGGATAAGATACTTCAAGCTGGAAGAGTAGTAGGATACACGAGTATTCTGGGATACAATGGTAGAAAGGAGTCTTCTACATAATCTTTTCAAATTCAGGCTGAATCAAAGATGTCAAATCAAATGTTTCAACATCTCAGAAGAAACAACTATAGACAGCCTAACAGTAGACCTTATCACTGAAGATGTCATTACCGTGGAAGACATGATCACATAAAGCTATTTTGTTTCAAGCTGTATGGTTCCCCCAACCCTACACACCAATCAAATGTGACTATGGATAGCCCTAGGAAATAATGGATTACCAAAGCTGATATCTCATGTTTCTTGCCTCACACATTACCAACAGTGAAGACCATAAAGGACGGGTATTTTGACAGTGGATGCTCAAGGCATATTGAAGGAGACCAAAACATTGGTCAATTTTCAATATCATCCAACTGGTTATGTCAACTTTGGAGATGGAATGAAGGGTGAAATCAAGGTAATAGGAAAGATACACAGTACAAATTTTCCTAATATTGAAGGTGTATTATTTGTCAAAGGGTTGACTTCCAACATAATCAGCATAAGTTAATTATGTGATCAAGGATTCAATGTGTACTTCACAAAAAATGAATGTATTATTACAAACAAGAAAGGTGAAGTTACTATGAAGGGAATAAGAAACAAGGACAACTGTTATTTAAGGGTCTCTCTAGATGAAAGTCATACCACCTCGGTGAAGGTCAACCAAGTTGTAGGCAAGAGTTCCCAGAAGGACAAGACAAGTATGTGGTCAACTTATCCTAATGTCCCAAAGAATGTCATGACATCATTTAACTCTGCTAGAGGTAATGATCAGTATGCTAAGGGAAGAGCTATGAATCTGACCCAGAAATTCTTTGAATTAAAGTTGGTCAATTGTCATTCAAGAGGATGATATGTATATGAAATTACAAGCAGAGAGCAAGGAGTCTATATGCTAAAGAAATTATAGCAATTAAAAGCATGTGGGAAAATCGCTAAGGGGCTTAAATTTTCAAAATTTCGTTTAACGATATTGAAACATGAGGCGCAACATATAAAAGGCCCACCCCAAGTTCAAATATTTCACAGTTTCCCCACACGCTATACAAGTCCTGAAAACCACAAAATCTCCATCTTCAACCTCCAGAAAATCAACTTTCAGCACTCTACCATCAAGATGTCAAAATATACTACATCAGGACCAAGCATCATCAACGAAAGTGTACAAACTGAAGAAGCCCTGGACATTGTTCCTCTTTCAATGATTGCATGCTCGAATTCAAGACCTAAAAAGCTTCGCACCCGCCATGCAAGACGACCAAGAGAAACACCTATTCTAGTTGGAGGTAATTTACCTGAACCTATTGATGTTGAAACTGATCAAGATACAGTAAATGTAGATAGGGTCATAAGGAGATTAGTTTCTAAGACCCTAAATGTAGGCTTACCTGTTTAAGGGATCACAATCCCTCTCGCCCAAATTCCTGGTGAAGTTTCCCCAAAATAGCAAGCTAAATGATTCATCAGGGAAGAAGAGACTCCTCAAAAGAATCTTGAAAAAGAAACAATTCTTGACGAAGTCACGACTGATGTTTGAACATCATCCTTGAAAAGAACCCGTCACGATAATGTAGTTGAGGCAGTTATAGATGTAGACACTTTATCTGATAATGAGTTGATCATTAATGTAAACACTGGGATTGCTAAGAGAGTGAAAACAAGAAAGGGGAAGGTTTATGTATGGACCTCCAAACGGCTGGAGCAAAGCTACTCCACCATCCAACAAAAGGAAAATCAGATCCGAATCTGATTCTGACTATGCTGTTGAAGATGATTTCCTAGACATCACACCTGGAAAGAAGTCCATAGTACCGAGGTCCACTGATAATGTACCTAATGCTCCAACTGATAACATTTAATTTCATTCCATCAAGTTTACTGCAAGATGGAAGTACATTTACCAGAGGAGACTAGTATTAGAGAGAGAACTGGGAAAAGAAGCTTTGGAATGCAAGGAAGTTATCAACTTAATCTCTAAAGATGGGCTAATAAAGACTGTTACAAAACTGCCAAAGTTCTATGAAATTCTAGTCAAGGAATTCATAGTTAACATCCCATAAAATTGTGATGACAAGAAAAGTCCAGAATTCACAAGATCTATGTAAGAGGAAAGTGTGTAAGTTTCTCACCTGCCATCATCATTAAATATCTTGAAAGGAGTGAGAAGGAATAATGTGAGCTTGAAGTCACTGATGACCAAGTATGCAGGACTATCATTGTAAATCAAGTCAGGACTTGGCCTATGAAAGGGAAGCTGTCTGCTAGAAAGTTAATTGTAAATTATGCAATTCTGCATAAAATTGGAGAAGCAAACTGGGTGACAACAAACCACAATTCAACAATCTTAGTAGGATTGGGTAAATTTACTTATGAAGTTGGCATGAAGATGCCATTTGATTATGGTACTTATATTTTTGATCAGACTATAGAGCATGTTGATACCTGTGCCACAAAGCTTTCCCGACTCTCATAAGTTGAATAATTCTTCATCAAAATCCTAGAATTCTGTCAACAATGGATGCTGGATGTAAAAGAACAACCCCTTTGTCCCTACATCTGATGTTCTTTGCAAGGGCACATGTCTCAGACATTGTCTCAACATCTGAGAAACAACCTTAAACTCAAACTTCAGGAAACTTGGTTTTAGAGCACATTGGAAGCAATGTCTCGAATGATGGCCCAATAGTAAGCCCAATTTCTTAAATTTCTTTATTACTTCAAATATTTGATTATTTATACTAATGTTTAATCTATTCATAGGACAAAACTTCCCCATGAGCTCTTCTGTGCAGCAAGAAATTCTTCCAACTACTGGTACTTCTTCACACCAAGCGGAGTCTAGTGGCATTGCCTTGAATAAGGGTTCTTTGATCGCTTTAAACCAACCTGATGCTGGCGTAATCCCTGATGCGCAAGAAACTTCACCTCCTAAGGGAGACCCTTCCAAAGGACTTCAGCATACTAGGAAGAGAATCGTTGAAGACAGAGTTCCCTACAAGGACAGTCCTAGTGATTCTTCTCCCAAAAAAGCTCGATTTGCTGAAGATTCAGAGGAAGAATATGACACAGAGACTGTTATTCACTATTTTATAAAGGAGGTTGGTGAATAGATAGAACAAGAAAAAGGGACGTAAGAGAAGAACGATCCAATTTCGGCTGGCGCACAACAATTTCAAAGCCAAGATCCAGTACTTCTAACTGAATAAGAGAAGGAAAACCTAAAGAAAAACAATCCTCTTTAATATGTGAAGATGATGATAGCGAAGAGAGGTTCATCTTCTGAAAAGCGTCAATTCGACACTTAGACCCAATCAAACGCCACTATGCCTGAAACATTCTATGATGAACTCCTTCGACAAGTAAAGATGAATATCCTTGATGTTAATTTGTTTGTTGTGTTGAAGAAGGATCCTAAGTCTTACTTTCTTATAAAGAAATTGGTCAACCAAATAAACCTCATTGTATTCCCTGCCAATGTAATTGAAACTCTAAACGACCTCCAAATTATACTTGATCAATTTACCACTAGTTATAACATGGAAAGTGACGCTGAATAAAAAATTCAATAGAAGCGTCAAGCATTAGCCATTGTCTGATCGAAGCATCAAGCATTAGCCCAAGAGGACGAGGCGTTGGACCTTTCTTATAAGCAGGCGCAATCAAAATATGATGTCTTCACAAGATCAATTCTTCTATAGGAGTCTGAAATAGAAGAGCTCAAGAAAAAGATTGAAGATTCTCGAACTCAACAAGTTTCTATCAAGAAGACAAACAAAACTCAACTTGACACGCTGGTTTCGAAGAGCTTAGAACAAGTAGAATTTGCTGAGTGCATAACTGGAGAAATTGACACTCTCGAGGGTGTTAAAACTACTGCTCAATACAGGGTGAATCTGGGCAAGATGAAATTTGAAAACTTGAGGCAGAATTCTCCCCTTTAATTGATGTGTATTTCAGATTGTATTTCCTGTTTTTACTTTTGAATGTTGTAATATTTTGGAACAAAGCCATTTTGGAAAATTGTTGTTATTAGTGCCATTTTGGCTTAACAATCACTTTATATTACTTTGATATGATTCGAATTTCTTGCAAGCATGGTTTGTACTTTTTTAAGTACTTCCCATTTACTCTTAAGATTCTTCAATCTTCCGCTAGCTCTTCGATTTCATAAGCATTATTTGAAAGTACTTGTAAAATCTGAAATGATCCCTCCCAATGTGGGGACCATTTTACTAATGATTTATTCTTTTTATCCATGGGCAATAAACTTTCCAAACTAAATAATTAATTGCAAACAACGTACCTTTTACTCTTTTGTCGTATGCTCTAGACACTCTTTCCTTTTGCCTTCTTAACACTTCCAAAGCGCGCAACCTAATTTCGTCTAAGTATACTAATTCATTCATCATCATTTCCCAATAATGTTTAGAAGGTATTTCAACTTGTTTTTGTATTATTATTGATTGTAAATGAATTTCGACTAGCAAGATTGCATCATGTCCAAATGTAAGTTGAAATTGAGTGGTATTAGTTACTTCCTTAGGGGATGATCGACATGCCCACGATGCTTGATCCAAAGTTTTATGCCAATTCTTTAGCTTTCATCCTACATGCTTATTTATCAAACCTATTATCACCTTATTGGTCGCTTCGACTTGACCATTTGCTTGGGCGTAGTATGGTGTGGAAGTCAATAACTTGAAGCCCATTACCTAAGCAAATTATTGCATTTTTCTACCAGTAAAGACTGGTCCTTGGTATATTGTAATACATTCTGGGATTCCAAATCTATAGATTATTTGCCTATGGATGAATTCAACGATAGTTTCTTGATCAACATTCACCAAAGGTATTGCTTCAACTCATTTTGTAAAATAACTTATTCCCACCAAAATATACTTTTGGCCTTTGGATGAGGCGGGTCTAATCTCTCCAATTAAATATTATGCCCAACCCCTGAAAGGCCATGGCTTAATAATAGAATGCATTTCGCTTGTAAGAGCATGTTGGATGTATGCATGCACCAGGAATTCCTAACAACCCTAAGAAAAGTCTATACAATATTTGAGCATGGGGGGACAATACATTCCATATCGAAACAACAATCATTTCATCTTATGGCCTGCTTGATGTGCCCCACACGCTCCACTATGCACGCTAGACAATTCTAGATATGCTTCATTTTCCCCTAAACATTTGAGCAAGACTCCTTCTTGGGTTTTCTTAAATAATTCGCTTCCCATCAAGATGTAGGATAATGCTCTGTACTTGAATTTTCTTTCCGTGTCTATCATAGGGTCTTTGAGGTAGTTTATGATTGGGCTTCGCCAGTCTGTGTCTACTAAGACATTGATAGCGAACACTTCAAACTCTTCTTTGTTAGCATATCCCAATTTTGAATTCTCTAAGTCTAATGGGGATAATCTAGTAGCCATTGCTCTTTCTTTCACTTCAATGAGATCTTGTAGCTTTTCTGCTGACACTTTATACCCAGAGGCTATTTGAGCCAAGTCATTTTCCTCTTGATTTTTTACCCTAGGAATATGTTTGATGTCCACATATTCGAATTTCTTAAGTAATCTATTAGCAATGACAAAATACAAGATCAAATTTTATTTTATGCACTTGTATTCTTTTGTTATTTGCTTGATTACTAATTTTGAGTCTCCTTTGATTTTGACCCTGTCTGCCCCCAATTCCAACATGGCTTCAAGTCCAGCTATGAGCGCTTCATATTTTGCCTCGTTATTTGAAGAGGGAGGACCTTCAATCTTATACTTGAATTTTGTTGGAATTCCTTCAGGAGAATTATGAGAAACCCAACTCCACTTCCTTCTTTATAGGTTGATCCATCGAAGAATAATTTCTAAGGCTTCAATTCAACATAGTTAAGTGTTAAATCCTCGACCACAGAATGGTCTACTATGAAATCTGGGACTACTTGACCTTTCATAGCCTTCAAAGAAAGAAAGGCTAAGGAATACTCAGTGAGTGCTAAAGCCCATTTATAAATTGGACTATGCATAATTATTTTTGAAAGCATACGTTTAATGACATCAAAATGAGATGAAACATAAAGTCAATGGGTTTTATAAAATATTTAAGCTTTGTACAAGAGAAATAAAGGAAGAAACATAGATTTTCTATAGTGCTATATCTGGTTATGCGTTATTTAATACCCTACTAAGAAAATGAATGGCTCTCTCGATGCCATTATCGTCTTCTTGATCTAACATACTACCTATTGTGACTTCAGAGGCTGATATGTACAATCTCATAGGTCTATCTCTAGAAGGTCGAGATAAGATGGGAGGGTGCACCAAGTATGTTTGATCTTCTAGAATGCCTCTTCATGCTCCTCGTTCCAGTTGAAATTTCCTTTTTTGAGATGAAGGAGGGGGGAGAAGGCCTAAGTTCGACCACTTAGGTTAGATATAAACCTTCTTCGAAAGTTTATCTTAGCCAAGAGGGATTGCAACTCTTTATTTGTTGATGGCACTATCGCTTCCATACTGGCCTTCTTTTTGTTTTGATAGATTTTGATCCCCTTCTTATGGACCACAAAGCCCAGGAAATCTCTAGCCTATACAAAAAAGGAACACTTAAGAGGATTCATCTTCAAGCCATGTTTTCTCATTCTCTCGAATGATTGGTGAATATGATCCAAATGACTTTCGTTTGATATACATTTTATCACAATATCATCAATGTAAACCTGTATAAATGATTCGATGAAGTCATGGAAAGTATAATTCATTGCCCTTTCATATGTTTCCCCAGCATTTTTCAAGCCAAAAGGAATGACCATCCAATCATAGGTGCCTATTGCTCCAGGGCATCTAAATGTTGTTTTGGGCACATCCTCTTCAGCAATGAAAATCTGGTTATACCAAGAATAGCCATCAAGGATACTTAGATATTCAAAACCTACATCTGAGTCAATTAGCATTTCTTCCATAATCATAGGGTATTAATATTTAGAGGCTGTAGCATTTAGATCACAAAAATCTATACAAACTCTTAAAAAACAATTTTTCTTAATAACTTGAACTATATTTGCTATCCATTCTACATACCTTGTGGTCCTTATGAATTTGCATCAAAGGAGCCTTTCGAATTCTGTCTTGATTTTTGAGAGGATTTATGGGGCGAACCTTTGAGTCCTCTACTTGATCGATTCTCTCCATCCTTGATTGGGAGCCTTAATTCGACCAGATATCTTTTCAAACCAAGCATCTTGTCATAATCCCATGGGAAGCAATCTTTGTTTTGTTTCAATAATTTGATCAACTTGCTCTTCAATCCTGAGTTTCGTTTTGCACTGATGTATGTGACTCTCTTCGTGCTTCCATTTTCTATATCTATTTCTTCAAGGGGGTTATGCCCCAGCATCTTCGCGCTTGTTGATATTGGATCCATCTTGAACCCCAAAGGCTCATCATCATAGATGGCATCTAGCCTCTGGTCCTTTGCTTTAACAACATGTCCATCAAGGGGTAAAGGTTTAAAGTGTTCCCCAGGACCTGTTGTGTGTAATTATTTTTTGTGGCTTCTACATCCATGTTTTTAACTTCGGCTTCTAAATCCATCTTCATTTTTTTCCGACCAGATAGGCCAAAATCTTTTCGAAAGACAGGGACTCATACATAACTGGAGTCTTCATCCGACCATCCAGTTGGATGTACCCCAGGAAGTCCCTCAATGTCTTCAAGATCTCCTAATATTTATTTGTCCCATTGAAATTCATTTGGGTGGAGAGTGAGAAAGTATAAAGCATTCTTATTAGGTGAGAATGCTTCTTCTACTGTATTGCATGGCCCAATGTTGGCCAACTTGCGGTCGAAATTCCTTCTCCATATGATTGACCTCATCTATATAATAGCTTTGGTGTGTGTCATACCCCAAAATTTTCCCTCTTACTTCTCAAGACATTTCACATATCCATACCCAATAATTTCATCAAGGTTTACAAGACAAACCCTCTCCTAAGCAATCAACCCAAACAAAGGTTTGTCCATTCTCAAATCAAGGTGGTCCTCCAACATTTCCAGTGGTCATCATGCCTCATCATATGCTTCAAAGAATCTCCATGTCAAGTTTCAAGCCTTACAAGTCAAGTTTCCTCAAACAATTGCTCAGATGGTTGAAAATCAGTTGTATTGGACAAAAACTCAATTGTGGTCAACATATAGTCAAACTTTATAATTTTTGGTCAAAATCAATATTTTGAAGTGATATTCATCATTTGATCAAGGGTTGATCATGATTCATCAAGAAAAGTCAAGAGTAGGTCAAAAGTCAAAGTTTCCAAATTGGGCTTTCTTAGACAAAAGTCAACAGAACTTTGACCAGAGATAACTTTCACATACTTTATCAGAAAGTTTTCCACCACAACTCATTTTGAAGAGAATTCAATTCTCTACAACTTCATGTCTCACAAGCTTGGGCAGAAAATGCTTCATTTGGAAGTTATGGATCAAAACATTACAGGTCCTTTTAAAAATCAACAAAAAATCAACTTTTTGTAAAGAATGCTTCAATTGAGATGAAACCAAAGAGGTTGTTTAGAGGACATCTTGAGCTTTCTAAAAAGTCCAAGAACACCCAAAAATGTTAAAAATTGAGCAAGATACACCTTGCACAAGTTGAGAATTTTTGAGGAGGTGCACAAAGAGAAATACTTGACAAAACCCAAAATTTTGCAAATGGGCCTAACTTTTCTTGGTTCAAACATGTTCCTTAGCTGATTTGGAACTTCCAAGCCCAAGGTGACGAATTTATCATTTATTTTCTATTTATTTTGGATTTTTAATCATTTAAAAGCCAATTTAATCAAAATAAAAGGTAGAAAATCAAAATTAATTGCAAGTTTAATTTTTCTCTCATTCTTGAGATCCAAGCAAGCCATACAAGCTGTCAATTTCGAAATTGCATTCATTGGCAAAGGAATTGAATGAGATTTGATCGAAAAAGACAATATTTGGTTTCATTCCAAATAAAATATTTTCTCATTGATTGGCATATAATTTCTTCATAATTCTTGACCTAATTCACTTTACTATAAGTACATGATTCATCCACAAGCACAAGGGACGAAATTCTTGCCTCCAAGAACCCTACCCAACTTCCAAAAATCTGTGGCATTCAAGCAAATGACAGACCTCTTTTTAGACCAATTCGATCAATTATAAGCTTGCCAATCGCTTCCTGGAGTCATCCCAAACGTTCACAAATCACAAACACCCCCAGAAACATGAAATTGCACATCACAGTTTGCCTCAGAAAATTCAAAATCGAATTCATAGTTACATGCATTTTAAACGTATTTTGATTATATATTCATGTTCATGATGATATTTGCAAGCTATCTGGGTGGTTTAATTGAGTTTTAAGTGCAGGAATCGTGATATGCCATTGTTAGGTTTTTCAAGCTTCAAATTGGGATCCTTCGATTTAGGAAAAATTGGCCAAAACTAGGGGCATATTCTTGTTCAGGAGACCAAACTGAATCGAACCATGGTTTCATTATGAATTTATATTGCTTGTATCGTGTTTTGGAAATTTGCAGGTACTATGGTGACGGGCAAAACCGTCGCTATTGGTTTTTGCTACAGATCGTGTCTGTAGGTAAAAGTTTAAAAATTCAAATAGGGAAGAAGGTGACCTTCGCGCGCGTTCTGGTGTCCAGGAACTTATTCCGATTATGTTACTTTTGTTTCATCCCACTAACACCAAAGCATGCTAGCTCAGTTGGTCAGGGAGGCGCGTGTTTATCCTGGGAGTCCTTGGTTGGATCCCTGGCTCCAGCATATCTTTTTACAACTTTTCCAAACTAACTAATTTTCTGTTTCTTTTCATATTTTTCCTTTTAATTTAATTTCTTTTCAAACAATTTTCTAATGCATTAAAAAATCACCAAAAAATATTTTCTTTTTGCATTTAGGTCAGAAAAATGTTTATTGAATTTTTGACATAAAAATTAATATTTTTGCATGCATATTTTAATTAATTGTTAATTAACCATCAATTTGACTTTTAATTATTTTTCTTTATTAAAACCAATCTAGAAAACTCCCAAAAAATTGTTTTATCATCTAATTAGAATTACTGACCTAAAAACCTTTTCCTAACTCAAAAATCCTTTTTTTACTAACACATTTTCTCTTATGCGAATTTCTTTTCTTTTCCGATTATTATGTATCTACTTCCAGGTTGTAATAGTTATGACAATTTTCTCGCATTTCTTTTTTCCAATATTATGTAACTGCTCATGGGATGTAACAGCTTAATTAGGATTTACTTTCCGCACTCCTATATTATGTAACTGCCCCAAAGACATGTAATAGCGTAGGATTTACTTTCCGCACTTTACTTTCCGCAATTTACTTTCGGCACCCATATAAACTGCTAGTAACTAGGCGTGTATGGCAAGATAAAAACGAACATAGATCACTTCTAATTTCAAGATAAAATATCTGAATCCAACACACTCTTTTCACACATGCACCCACTAGAGTATTCTCTCTCGTTGCCTTTCGAATACAAATGGTCAAGTCCCTCGAACGTAGAGGTATCCTAGCACCGTTGCCTACAAACATATCATCTTAGTCCCTTCGATACAAAGATCATATTCCCCCGACGTGGCCTACGAATACATGATCTAGTCCCTCGATTGTTGCCTACAAAAAGTGATGATCGTCCCTTCGAATGTGCTAGGATACTCCTACAAGTTTCCTTCTATGACCATCCGATATCCCTTCGAATGTCCCTTTATATCCAACGAATAGGGTTACCTACCAACTAATGGTATGGACAACGCTATTCTAAAGGAAAGTAAAATAACACGAAAATGACCGTTCTGAGTAGGTAATAAGACTTTTAGTTGCTTGCTCTATCAAAATACTTTTTGCACCTCACACTTTTGTCAAAGTTAAAACCCTTTTCAAAATCGAAACATTTCCGAACACTTCGTATACATTCCAGCGTGAATCATTACGAAGTCAAAGCAAAATGCCTTTTCAAAAAACATTTTTCAAATACACACACAAAAAGCAAGTTTTAAATATGAGCTAAAGCAACTAAGAGCCCGTAGATAACTACGGATGGAAATGGGTGCTAATACCTTCCCTTTTCATAACCTTCTCCCTTACTCAAAATCTAACGAAGGTATTTTTCTGTTCTTTTCACCTTCCCTTAATTGGATAAAAGAAAAGTCGGTGGCGACTCTTGCTATCCGCAACATTTTGCGATCAAAAGCAAACAAAATTCCAAAGTCAGTTCTCCCACCGTATTACAGTGTGCTTATATTTTCTCCTCGATGCCATCTTTTCTCCATATTGCAATTCTCTGGTGCATTGAGGAAGGGACCACTCCAATCCCATGAATCCATTTGCGTCCCAGCAACAAGTTATAATTTTCCTTGGACGCAATGACCATGAACATTGTTGTCCTTGTTGTTGAGCCAATAGTTAGATCTACATGAATCATACGCAACGTGTGCCCAACTTTTCCTCGTAGTTTGACAGCACCATGTTGTGAGGCTTGATATCTGTATCGAACATCTGAATTCTTTTGAGCATGAACTGGGCCAAGAGATTAACTACCGCGCCTCTATCTACAAGCACCTTGTTGATCCCTACTTGTTCAACTCTGGCCCTTATGAACAAAGGCTTCAGATGCCCCTTCATTCGTTGATCTGGCTTCTCGAAGAACACGTTTTTCTCTTCGACCGCGCCTTTCTTCAAATTCTTCTACCTATGTCTCCTGATTATACCCGTAAGGGAGGATAGACACTATGTTGCAATGTATTTTTAAAGATTCCTCTCTGTTTGACTCGAAGTCATCAATCAGCATTTCTTCATCATCCACTGGATTTGGTTGAACCTTCTATATAATCGCTTCCTTCTTAGGGGAAAACAATCTTCTTGGTATTGGTGGTTTTCCCTCAGTCAGCATGGTTAATGGTGTCTTGTTACTGCTACTTTCAAATATCTCTTTTGAAGTTGAATCCCTCTCTTTTTTCTTCATTCATTGGTTCCTCCTCCACTGTGATCTAGACATCATATTCTTATCCTTGTAATTTTCTAGCATAATATCTTCCCTCTTTGACACTAGCGTCATACCCCAAAATTTGCCCTCTTACTTCTCAAGACATTTCAAATATCCATACTCAAGGATTCCTCAAGGGTTGATCAGACAAACCCTCTCCTACACAATCAACCCAAACTAGGGTTTGGTTATCCTCATATCCAGATGGACTTCCAACATCTCCAGTGATCATCATGCCTCCTCATATGCTTCAAAGAAACTCCATGTCAAGTTTCAAGCCTTACAAGTCAAGTTTCCTCAGACAATTGCTCAGATGGTTGAAAATCAGTTGTATTGGACAAAAGTCAATGTGGTCAACATACAGTCAAAATTCCTGATTTTTGGTCAACATCCTCATTTTGAAGTCACATTCATCATTTGATCAAGGGTTGATCATGATTCATCAAGAAAACTCAAGATTTGCTCAAAAGTCAAACTTTCCAAATTAGGGTTTTCTAAAGAAAAGTCAACTGAACTTTGAGTGAGCATAACTTCTTCATACTTTATCAAAAAAAATTTCACCACCTCTCATTTTGAAGGAAATTCAGTTCTCTACAACTTCATGTCTCACAAGCATGGTCAGAAAATGCTTCATTTTGAAGATATGGATCAAAACATTACAGGTCCTTTTCAAAGTCAACAAAAAGTCAACTTTTTGTAATGAAGTTTTGTTGAGCATGGAAACTCCAATTGAGATGAAACCAAATAGGTTTCTTATAGGACACTTAGAGCTTTCTAAAAAGTCCAAGAACATTCAAAAATGTGGAAATTTGAGCAAAATACACCTTGCACAAGTTGGGCATTTTTTGGACAGAACTGGCGACTCTCCCGGGGATACACCCTAAAGAGAGAATACCTTAGGGATTTCTAGATCATTTTTACTGTTTTCTGTTTGAATTTCTTGCTTTATCTTTAAGGGTTGCTTTGGTATTATATTTATGGGGGATCCTACACCCGGATCCAGGTTTCCTTTTAGGTAAGTAGCATTAGATCATCGCGACCGTTAGGCGTATACCGAAACGGTCAACATGATGGCTACGTTAGTGTGACACTTTGGATGTCCTGATACTCTTCATTTCCAAGTTGAGGATAGTATTTGGCTTCTGCATGGTGTTATCAGCACTAACTCAACTTTTAGAACCTTAATTGACCCATCTTGGCCATTAGAAGGTAGTGAGATGGCCGGCTTTGGTGTAGACCGAGGTTGGCTGATACTCGATGCTACGCTCATTAAGATCATACTTTTGGGATATTTTCGGTCGACCACTTTGTAGTCATATTGAAATAAACGCCTACGAGAAAGATCAATGATATGAGATTCCTAGAACTCGGTTACTATTATAGGACAGGATGAACCAACTCAAACTTTTGGTGGGGTAAACATCTATACCTCATGCAAGCCTTAAACCTAGGGCTATTGTGTGAATTATTTGTGCTTGCTAAACATGACATCATGACCTCATCGCATTGCATATCATTTCTAACTATTTCAAGGACCTAGGGATTTATCTTTGCTCTTGTTTTGTTTGGGATTATGGCTTCTAGGAAGACTATCCGAATCAACTTCATGGGTATACCTTCTCAGCTCAAAGAATTGGTTTCAGAGATTCCCGATCATGCCCAGTTCATCAAAAGACATGGTTATTTGCTGGACTTGGTTATCTCCGGTTTTGAAGAAGATATGATGCATGTCCTATTCCAGTTCTTCGATCTGAAACATCATTGCTTTACATTTCCAGATTATCAGTTGGTTCCTACCTTGGAAGAGTTCTCTAAGCTACTTGGTATGAAGACCAAATGTCGTTCACCGGTTTAGAAAAGGTTCCTAGGTATGAAGACATTGCATCAGCATTACATCTAAAGCGCTCAGACATTGAAGCCAATTGGGAAACTAGAAGTGGAGTTAAGGGTTTACTTGCCAAATTCCTAGTGAAGAAAGCCCGAGAATTCCTCAAAGCTATGAGTTTCCATGTGTTTGAAGACATTGTGGCCTTGCTAATCTATGGTTTGGTTCTATTTCCTAATTCGGATCAATTCATAGATGTCAACTCCATCAAGTTATTCCTTACTCACAATCTTGTGCCTACTTTACTTGGAGATATTCTGCATTATCTCCACACTCGTACTATCAAAAGACAAGGAACTCTCATGTGTTGCATACCGTTACTTTCCAGGTGGTTTATTTCGCACCTTCCTCAATCCGTTTTAAAGAACGAGCAAAGGTTGAAATGGTTTCAAAGACTAATGTCACTCTCTCATTCAGATATCTGTTGGTGTCTTTTTTCTCAAAAAGACTTCACATTCATTGAACGTTGTGGATAATTTCCTAATGTACCACTCTTTGGCATAAGGGGAGGTATTACTTACAACCCTTCTCTAGATCTACGTCAGTTTGGTTATGCTCGAAGAGATGGCCCTCATGATATGTTTCTCCAAGATATTGTGTTCGACTACAACCACTATCTCCAGAATTACCGACGAAGGTTCATACACGCTTGGGGCACCAAAACTCCATTCCTTGGGAACCTTACCTCAAATGGGTGAGAGCTCGAGCTCAAAACCTCATGATGCCGTTCACGCCTGTTCTACCAGTAATTATGGAACCTGTTGCTATAGGTGATGTACCCTATATTGTTCTCCATCCTGACATGCCTACTAATTTTGAAGACTGGAAGAGATCCCGGATTCACCTTAAAGGAGAAAGGGATACATTCGAAGCTCAGTGCTATACAAGTGAGAAGAAGGTACTAGAGTTGACAAAGCTACTTCACGAGGAGCGGAACATCAACGCCCACCTCGGCACCAAGAGGAAGCGCCCATGGGAGACTTAGAGCTTTAGGATTTTGTTCTTTTATTTTATTTTTCTGAACTATCTTTTGTACTTAAAAAGAAAAGAGAATAAAAAGGGAAGTAATAAATGTTTGTTCATGCTTGTTTAACAAATTTAAATCTTTAAGGTCCTTGAAAACATTGCATTGCATTTGCATAAACATCGCATATCATGGCATAACATTTCATAATAGGTACGTTGAAGATCGATTTTCTCATTTTCTCGCTATTTATTTTAGCAGAAATGGCTCTTGAACGGACTATCAAAGATCTCTAGGCTCAGAATTCTCAGCTCCAGGAGATGTTCACCAGCTTGGTCCAAGGCCAAGAAGATCTGAAGAAGCTCATCAATAGAAAGAAGAGGGTCGTTGGTGTTCTCAACATGGGTAGACGTTACAAAGGTGGTCCTAAAGTGGTCAGCCGGATAGAGCTCTTAGGGAGTGTCAGGACTGAGGGAAGTGTCAAGGGTAACGAAGACGACCAGCGTGAGCCTGAGAAGAAAGAAGAAGACTATGAGAATGATCAGTACTCTTATGAGGATGACAAGTACAAACAACTTGAAGACCGTCTGAATGCTGTGGAAAATCTAAAGATGTCGGGGCTGATTTTTGATGATCTGAGTCTTGTCCCTGGTGTGATGATTCCTCCCAAGTTCAAAGTTCCTACTTTTGCCAAGTATGATGGCATTTCTTGTCCGGAGCTACATTTGAAGTCCTATGTCCGGAAGATCAACCCCCACACTGATGATAGAAAGTTGTGGATGCATTATTTTCAAGAGAGTTTGTCCGTAACTCAATTGGAGTGGTATTATCAGCTAGAGAATGACCATATTCGTACTTGGAGTGACTTAGCGGATGCTTTCTATAGGAAATATGAGTACAATGCCTGAATTGGCACCCACTCGCATGCAACTACAGAGCATGTCTATGGGTCGTGATGAGAAGTTCAAAGAGTATGCTCAGAAATAGAGAGATCTAGCAGGCAGAGCGCAACCACCCTTGTCCAATAGGGAGTTGGTTGACATGTTTATGGGAACACTGACAGGCCCATTCTTCAATCATATGATTAGAGACTCTTCAGACGGATTCACCGAGCTGATATTGACAGGAGAGCGTATCGAAGCTGGTATTAAGAGTGGAAAGATTCAAGTAGAGTCGTCATCAAATGCTGCGAAGAGATCTTTTGGTGGCAAGAAAGAGGCCAATGCTGTGTATGGTCAGAAAAGCTGATCCAAGACCGACCGAGCTTAATCTATGGCGGCAGTTGTGATCTCCAATCCTACATCAGCACAACCTCAGTGAGACAACGCGCGTAACCAGAATGCGCCACGAAGACAGTTTACAAAGATCAACATGCCATTGTCGCAAGCCTTACAACACATGTTGAAAGCGGAGCTGATTACCTTGAGGGATCCTCCTCAAAACATCAACACTTCTTCTCCGAGATACAATCCTAATGCTAAGTGTGCTTACCACTCCAATAGCCTAGGACACGACACCGACAATTGTTGGGCTTTGAAGAACAAGATTCAAGATATGATTGAAGCTAAACAGATTGAGTTTGATCCTCCTGTCGAGACTCCGAATGTGATCAACGCGCCTAAGCCTAACCATGACAAGAGTTCCAATGCTATTGACAAGAATGCTTATGTTTTTAACATAGATGACTTGACTATCCCTCTGATGACTGTTAAGAAGAATTTGTTGCAAGCCGGTGTCAATCCAGGGTGCCCAGAGAATTGTCGTTGGTGCCCATCTGCGCCTGACGATTGTGCTTGTTTGAGAAGACGTATTCAGTGCATGATGGATAACCGCGAAGTGTTATTTCTGAAACCATCACCTGTGGAGAAGCTGTGTGAAGACATGTCTAAGAATCTAAAGATCGAAGATGTGAGCGAAATTGTGCCAGAAGTATGGGATACCTTGGGGTAGCCAAGGGGAAAGTTTGATTACATGGTGAAGTACACTGTTTCTGAAAGCTACAAGATTCCTATTGAAGATGTTAAAGCGATCGGATGGGGAGACGATTTCCCAGAAGACTATGCTGATGTTAACACAATAAGGATTTCCTCTGCTGATCCTGTGCCTAGATTGGCACCTCTCATCATTACTTCTCCCAGACCAGTGCCATATTCCTCCGACAAAGCTATCCCTTGGAATTATGGATCTGAGGTTTACTATCATGGCATCAAACAAGACCCTCTAACCATTGAGAATCTCACAGTTGAAGCCACCATTCCTGACATTGACAACATCACCGGATCTAGTAAGGTGACCAGAACCGGAAGGGTGTTCTCCCGAGAGATCTCTCCTCCAAAAGACACTGCAATTCCAGCTCGCATTCCAGCTATTGAACCAGTTCCCGAGACTAGAGGGAAAGAACCAGTAACTCATCCTGCTCAGACAGAAGTACCAAAGGAAGTTGCTGAATACACCTCCAAAAAAGAAATGGAGGAAATTCTGAAGATCATCAAGAAGAGTGACTACAATGTTGTGGAACAGTTGGGACAGACTCCGTCCAAGATCTCCATGCTTTCTCTACTCTTGTCCTCTGAGGCTCATGCTAGAGCCTTGGTGAAGTCTCTGAAGAATGCTCACGTACCGCAAGACACTACTACTGACCAATTTGAAGTTTGTATTGCTAGCCTGGCTGCCAACAACGGCCTAGGCTTCTCTGATGCTGATTTGACTCCTGCCGGAAAGAAACACAACAAAGCCTTGCATGTCTCTGTTTAATGTAAGGGCATTACCTTGTATCATGTTTTGGTGGATACCGATTCTGCTCTGAATATCCTACCAAAGAGTGCTTTTGATCGACTTGATGTTGAAGGGTTGGTGCTGAAACCCAGTGACATAGTTGTGAGAGCTTTTGATGGTTCTAAGCGAACAGTACTTGGAGAGCTCATTCGGCCTGTTAAAGTCGGTTCCCAGACTTTTGACTCCACTTTCTTTGTCATGGACATCCGTCCAGCTTACTCTTGCCTACTTGGACGCCCTTTGATACATGGGGCAGGCGCTGTTACCTCTACCTTGCATCAGAAACTGAAGTACCCAATGAAGGGGAAGGTTGTTACAGTATGTGGTGAAGAGGAATACATGGTCAGTCATCTACAGTCATTCAGATACCTCGAAATGGAAGGAGAATTCTTCGAGACTCCTTGTCAAGCTTTCGAAACAGTCCCTAGAGTCATGCCTGTTGACTCTCCTGTCACTCCGGAAGTTACACAAGTTCTGCCTAGGATGGCCTCGTTGAAGGATGCTCAAGCTGCAGTTGAAGGAGGAGGTGGTACTATTTGGGGTCAGCTCCCTGATCTCCCTTTCAAATCTGACAAAACTGGTTTAGGCTTCACCATCAAAGGTCAGAAGATGATGCGCCGCGAACGTATTGCCCAACTTCCCATCCGCATCAGCCAGAATGGAGTTCATGCTATAGAAGACGGCGACAACGACTTCGACATCAGCAAGTGGATCTTCCCAACTCCCGACAACGGACTCAGCAATTGGAAGACTGAAGACGTCATACCCATCTCCTCTAGACAGGAGTAATTGCCTTTGTTTTTGTTTTGCTTTTCATTTTCTATGTTTTGAGCAATAAACTCTAAAGCCTAGTGCCTTGCCCGGGGCATCATGGCTCGTTTGTGAGGGTTATTATCTGTTATTTGCATAATTTCATTAGATAAAATCGTTGGACTTTTGCATTTAAGTGTTGTTTTCTTTCTTTTACTTTATCACCCCTTCAAAAGCTATGTGTTTCTTACATACACCCACGTGGTACACTGCAGAATCACTCCGAATCTCGTTGATAACAGCTATGCTATTGCTAAATATGACTTTGATAATCCGATCTACCAAGCCAAAGACGAAGGTGAGGAAGATTGTGAAGTGCCAGGAGAACTTGTCAGATTGCTACAGCAAGAAGAGCGAGTTATACAGCCACATGAAGAGTCAGTTGAGATTGTGAATTTGGGTACTGATGAAGACAGAAAAGAGATCAAGATAGGAGCGGGTCTTGAGAATGGTGTCAAAGAGAGATTGATTCAGATGCTACGAGACTATATCGAGGTTTTTGCTTGGTCATACGAAGACATGCCAGGTCTAGACATTGACATTGCGGTACACCGGTTACTGACAAAAGAAGGTTTTCTCCCTGTAAAGCATAAGGTTCGTCGCATGCGTCTTGAGATGTCTAAGAAAATCAAAGCCGAAGTTATGAAGTAGTTCAACACCAGTTTCTTAGCTGTTACTTCTTATCCACAATGGGTTGCAAATGTGGTGCATGTACCTAAGAAGGATGGCAAGGTACGAATGTGTGTGGATTACAAAGATCTGAACAAAGCGAGTCCGTAAGACGATTTCCCACTTCCTCATATCAGATCAAAATGGCTCCCGAAGACATGGGAAAGACTACTGTTGTTACACAGTGGGGCACTTTCTGTTACAAGGTCATGCCGTTCGGACTAAAGAACGCTGGCGCCACTTATCAGGGTGCCATGGTGGCATTATTTCATGACATGATTCATCACGAGATAGAGGTCTACGTCGACGACATGATAGCTCGGTCACAGACGGAAGAAGAACATCTTGGTCATTTGCAGAAACTATTTGATAGATTGAAGAAGTACAGACTAAGACTTAATCCAAACAAGTGCACCTTTGGAGTCAGATCCGGAAAGCTCCTAGGGTTCGTTGTTAGTGGTAAAGCTATTGAAGTTGAACCTGCCAAGTCTAAAGTTATTCATGAAATGCCAGCTCCCTGCACCAAGAAGGAAGTCAGAGGTTTCTTGGGTCGATTGAACTACATTTCCAGATTCATTGCACATCTAACTGCTACCTGTGAGCCAATCTTCAAGTTACTAAAGAAAGATCAAGTAGTGGAATGGAACGACGATCTCCAGATCGCTTTTGACAAAATCAAGGAGTACTTACAGAATCCTCCTATCTTGATGCCGCCTACCGAAGGAAGACCTCTTATCATGTACTTGACCGTGTTAGAGAGCTCAATGGGGTGTGTGTTGGGGCAACATGACGAGTCTGGTCGAAAAGAGTATGCAATATACTACCTTAGAAAAAGTTTACCGACTGTGAAACAAGATACTCCCAGCTCGAGAAAACTTGCAGCGCTTTGGCTTGGGCTGCTTGCCGACTAAGACAGTATATGTTGACTCACACTACCTTGTTGATCTCCAAGATTGATCCGATAAAATACATATTTGAGAAACCAGCACTCTCCGGAAGAATAGCAAGATGGCAAATGATCTTGACCGAATACGACATCCAGTATACTTCTCAGAAAGCGATCAAAGGAAGTGTAGTAGCCGATCATTTGGCTCATGAAGCCATAGATGACTATCAGTCTATGCAGTTCGAGTTTCCAGACGAAGATGTTTTACTAGTTACTGATTGCGAAGAACTAGGACCAGACGAAGGACCTGAAGAAGGATCCCGATGGACCATGGTCTTTGATGGAGCCTCAAACGCACTTGGCAATGGCATTGGCGCCATCATTCCATCCCCTGCAGGCGGGCACACACCTTTCACCGCCAGATTATGTTTCAGATGCACCAACAACATGGCCGAATACGAAGCGTGCATCATGGGTATTAAAGCTGCTATTGACTTAAGAATTAAGTTCTTGCAAGTGTATGGAGACTCAGCTTTAGTAATCAGTCAGATAAAAGGCGAGTGGGATACGAAGCATCCGAATCTCATTCCATATCGAGAGCATGTTCTGAGTTTGATCCCCTACTTCGAAGAGATTACTTTTGGACACATTCCACGAGAAGAGAATCAGTTGGCAGACGCTTTAGCTACTATGTCATCTATGTTCGAGGTCATATGGGACAACGAGGCTCCCAAATCGTCATCGAGAAGTTTGATGAACCAGCATATTGTTATGAGCTTGATACAGAAGAGAAACCTTGGTACTACGATGTGAAGAGGTATCTTGAGACTCAGGAATATCCCGCAGGGGCATCTGTCAATGATAAGAAGTTTTTGACAAGATTTGCATCCAAATTCTTTCTCAGCAAAGACATCCTATACAAGCGCAACCACGACTTGTGCTTACTCCGCTGTGTGAACCAGAAAACAACGGAATGTATCATGGAAGAGTTACACTAAGGCGCATTTGGTACCCACTCCAATGGGCATACAATGTCTAAAAAGATTCTGAGAACAGGTTACTATTGGTCCACCATGGAAGCTGATTGTCACCGCTATGCTCGATCCTGTCACAAATGCTAGATATATGCAGACAAAGTGCACGTACCTCTGGTACCATTGAATGTTCTTACCGCTCCTTGGCCTTTTGCAATGTGGGTCATTGACATGATTGGAGAAGTCAAGCCCACCGCTTCCAACGGACATCGTTTCATCCTTGTGGCAATTGATTATTTCACCAAGTGGGTGGAGGTAGCCTTGTTCGCATCTGTTACCAGGAATGTTGTGGCTCGATTCATCAAGCATAATCTTATCTGTCGGTATGGCACTCCCGAAAGGATTATCACAAATAACGGTTCTAATCTTAACAACAAAATGATCACCGAACTCTGCACGCAGTTTAAGATCAAGCATCATAATTCTTCTCCGTATCGGCCTAAGATGAATGGCGCAGTGAAAGCCGCCAACAAAAATATAAAGAAGATTATACAGAAGATGACAGTGACTTACAAAGATTGGCATGAGATGTTACCGTTTGCTCTCCACGGTTATCGCACCACAGTACGGACATCAACAGGGGCAACCCCTTTCTCCCTTGTATACGGTATGAAAGCAGTCCTACCAATCGAGGTTCAGATACCCTCAACTAGGGTCCTCTAGGACGCAGAGTTAGGTGAAGACGATTGGATCCAAACTCGCCTCGACCAGATCGACTTGATCGATGAGAAACGACTCGCACCCATCTGCCATGGACAGATCTATCAGAAACGAATGACCAGAGCATTTAACAAGAAGGTCAAGCATCGAGTCTACCAAGTCGGTGACCTAGTAGTCAAGCGCATTATTCTTCCACAAGGTGATCCTAGGGGCAAATGGACTCCCACCTATGAGGCACCATTTGTAGTCAAGACAATATTTTTCGGCGGAGCTATGATACTTAGCACCATGGATGGTGAAGACTTCCCACACCCTGTGAATGCAGACATAGTCAAACAATACTACGCATAAACGAGACCCGCTAGGTCGACTGACCTAGGCAAAAATAAGGGCATCCTGGCGAACCAAAAGGGTTCGGGAAAAAGTTAAGGATATATACAAAACATGTACACCCAGCAAGTCGAAAACTTGCAAAGGCGGCTTGGGCAAAAAAGGGTATCCCAGTAGACTGAAAAACCGAAAGGGCGGTCTAGGAAAAAATTAGGGATTTAAGCATACGACTATGTCTCGTCCAGATCACTTATCTACAGACTACTATCAGCATTCAAGATTCAAATGGCGAAAATCAATCCACTCACTTTCTACTAACAACAAGGAGATGAGATAGTCGAAATATATGAGTACTAGCATAGTTGAAACCTAACGAGATTGTTTCCGCGTAGATTTTATTTTTGTACAAACTACATGGCCATACGCCACCTTTCAAATTAATACAAGTTCTTTCTCTTTACAATTTTCACTATTGTTGTTTGCATAAAGTCCAACGTTTGCTTTTAGTGATTATATGCATCTGACAATAAATATCTACTTACAAACATGCGAAAAGTGAACGAACAAGGATAATTACTACAGGCTCTAGGAATTGAGATGACGACGAAAGTCACCGATACATTCCCATGCAAAGTACAATCCCCACAGAGATATCGCTCACCACAAAATTCCCCAACGGAGTACACATTCTCCTCCACTAGTCCAGACATTCCAAGCTTCATCACATTAGTCCCCGAGCAGTGATCCCAATCAGCTGAACTATGTTACCTCAGTCTCCAAGCAGTAACGGTTCATCTCCAGCAGAGGAATTTATCCCCAGCAGAGTATCTCTCAGCAATCATCATTTCCCCCGGCAACAGCAATATCCAGACTCGAAACTTGGTTAGGTAGTGCATCGGAGTAGATCTACATCTTTTATTCCCCAGCCAGAGGTTTCAACGGGCACCTGGCCCTTATAACCCTGTCTCCTAGCGACAATCAAATACTCTCCAGTAGGATCTACACGCAAGATCCCCAGTAGAGCGCCTCCTAAATTTTCCCCAGCAAGGTCTATGCACAAGATCCTCGGCAATGTACCCCTAGGTCTCTACCATCCTCAGAAGCATAGATATCTAGTCTCAAGACTTGGTCAGATAGTGCATCGGAGGAATCGAGGTTATCTTTCTTCTCAGGGTTTTCATCCGTTTCGTCCCCAAACAGAAGCCAGGAATCCTCAAGCAGAGCATCCACATCTTCTCCAAGATGGATATGTTTTGAAATACCACAACATCTATCATTCATACATTATTCATAAAAGTCATAACATGTGCATATATCATTCACACACATTGTCATGCGTCATGACCTGCATGGGACTAATTATATCCTATCAAAGTTTCTTTTATTTTTCCCAAACAGGTGAAAATAACTTCTAAACAAAAGGTCAAGGATTAATACCCGAAACAAGACAAGAAACCCTATCCGGAAGGCCGTACGAATCTTCTCTAAACAAACAGGTCCAAGATTAATACCCGAAGCACGACGAGAAACCCTATCCGAACGATCACCCAAGTTGTCCTCCGATAACAGATCTAGGATTAATACCTGTAGCCATACAAGAAACCTTATCCGAACGATCACACAAGTTATCCTCCGATAACAGGCATTGGATCAACACCCGAAGCACAACAGGGAAGTTGTCCACATTCTGCCGACCATTGTCCCCTCAGAGTAATCAAAACGAAGATTTATTCTGACACTCTCTTATTATCAACAGCAACTACAAAGTCTGGCGTACGACTCAGTTACCCTGGATGGCATCTTAAGCCCATCTCCGACTATTTTGACGACATCTCTCCACTTTCAGAATGCTGCATATTTGGTTAAAAACCAATACAAACCAATAACTTCATTCAAAGACAAGCACGAAGTCTAGTGTATGACTCTCTCCGGAAGGCATCTTAAGCCCATCTTCGTGCTCCCTTCTACCTTCATGAACATCCATAGAGCCTAGCATACGGCTCATTCCTCAGCATCAGTCTCTCCAGATGGCATCTTAAGCCCGTCTCCGACGATCCTCCTATCCAGACAACGTTCTTGAGTCTAACGTACGATTCATTCCTCAGTGAAGTCTCCAGCTTCTCCAAATGGCATCTGTAAGCCCATTCCCCGGCATCATCAATCAACAGCGAGTGCAAATTTTCAGGTGTACTCGAGTGTTTAATCATCTTCTACCTCCAGGTCACGAAAGGCACGCATGCCAATCTAACCCTTCCAATACAAGAATATTAAACAGGGGCAGCTGTCATACCCCAAAATTTTCCCTCTTACTTCTCAAGACATTTCACATATCCATACCCAATAATTTCATCAAGGTTTACAAGACAAACCCTCTCCTAAGCAATCAACCCAAACAAAGGTTTGTCCATTCTCAAATCAAGGTGGTCCTCCAACATTTCCAGTGGTCATCATGCCTCATCATATGCTTCAAAGAATCTCCATGTCAAGTTTCAAGCCTTACAAGTCAAGTTTCCTCAAACAATTGCTCAGATGGTTGAAAATCAGTTGTATTGGACAAAAACTCAATTGTGGTCAACATATAGTCAAACTTTATAATTTTTGGTCAAAATCAATATTTTGAAGTGATATTCATCATTTGATCAAGGGTTGATCATGATTCATCAAGAAAAGTCAAGAGTAGGTCAAAAGTCAAAGTTTCCAAATTGGGCTTTCTTAGACAAAAGTCAACAGAACTTTGACCAGAGATAACTTTCACATACTTTATCAGAAAGTTTTCCACCACAACTCATTTTGAAGAGAATTCAATTCTCTACAACTTCATGTCTCACAAGCTTGGGCAGAAAATGCTTCATTTGGAAGTTATGGATCAAAACATTACAGGTCCTTTTAAAAATCAACAAAAAATCAACTTTTTGTAAAGAATGCTTCAATTGAGATGAAACCAAAGAGGTTGTTTAGAGGACATCTTGAGCTTTCTAAAAAGTCCAAGAACACCCAAAAATGTTAAAAATTGAGCAAGATACACCTTGCACAAGTTGAGAATTTTTGAGGAGGTGCACAAAGAGAAATACTTGACAAAACCCAAAATTTTGCAAATGGGCCTAACTTTTCTTGGTTCAAACATGTTCCTTAGCTGATTTGGAACTTCCAAGCCCAAGGTGACGAATTTATCATTTATTTTCTATTTATTTTGGATTTTTAATCATTTAAAAGCCAATTTAATCAAAATAAAAGGTAGAAAATCAAAATTAATTGCAAGTTTAATTTTTCTCTCATTCTTGAGATCCAAGCAAGCCATACAAGCTGTCAATTTCGAAATTGCATTCATTGGCAAAGGAATTGAATGAGATTTGATCGAAAAAGACAATATTTGGTTTCATTCCAAATAAAATATTTTCTCATTGATTGGCATATAATTTCTTCATAATTCTTGACCTAATTCACTTTACTATAAGTACATGATTCATCCACAAGCACAAGGGACGAAATTCTTGCCTCCAAGAACCCTACCCAACTTCCAAAAATCTGTGGCATTCAAGCAAATGACAGACCTCTTTTTAGACCAATTCGATCAATTATAAGCTTGCCAATCGCTTCCTGGAGTCATCCCAAACGTTCACAAATCACAAACACCCCCAGAAACATGAAATTGCACATCACAGTTTGCCTCAGAAAATTCAAAATCGAATTCATAGTTACATGCATTTTAAACGTATTTTGATTATATATTCATGTTCATGATGATATTTGCAAGCTATCTGGGTGGTTTAATTGAGTTTTAAGTGCAGGAATCGTGATATGCCATTGTTAGGTTTTTCAAGCTTCAAATTGGGATCCTTCGATTTAGGAAAAATTGGCCAAAACTAGGGGCATATTCTTGTTCAGGAGACCAAACTGAATCGAACCATGGTTTCATTATGAATTTATATTGCTTGTATCGTGTTTTGGAAATTTGCAGGTACTATGGTGACGGGCAAAACCGTCGCTATTGGTTTTTGCTACAGATCGTGTCTGTAGGTAAAAGTTTAAAAATTCAAATAGGGAAGAAGGTGACCTTCGCGCGCGTTCTGGTGTCCAGGAACTTATTCCGATTATGTTACTTTTGTTTCATCCCACTAACACCAAAGCATGCTAGCTCAGTTGGTCAGGGAGGCGCGTGTTTATCCTGGGAGTCCTTGGTTGGATCCCTGGCTCCAGCATATCTTTTTACAACTTTTCCAAACTAACTAATTTTCTGTTTCTTTTCATATTTTTCCTTTTAATTTAATTTCTTTTCAAACAATTTTCTAATGCATTAAAAAATCACCAAAAAATATTTTCTTTTTGCATTTAGGTCAGAAAAATGTTTATTGAATTTTTGACATAAAAATTAATATTTTTGCATGCATATTTTAATTAATTGTTAATTAACCATCAATTTGACTTTTAATTATTTTTCTTTATTAAAACCAATCTAGAAAACTCCCAAAAAATTGTTTTATCATCTAATTAGAATTACTGACCTAAAAACCTTTTCCTAACTCAAAAATCCTTTTTTTACTAACACATTTTCTCTTATGCGAATTTCTTTTCTTTTCCGATTATTATGTATCTACTTCCAGGTTGTAATAGTTATGACAATTTTCTCGCATTTCTTTTTTCCAATATTATGTAACTGCTCATGGGATGTAACAGCTTAATTAGGATTTACTTTCCGCACTCCTATATTATGTAACTGCCCCAAAGACATGTAATAGCGTAGGATTTACTTTCCGCACTTTACTTTCCGCAATTTACTTTCGGCACCCATATAAACTGCTAGTAACTAGGCGTGTATGGCAAGATAAAAACGAACATAGATCACTTCTAATTTCAAGATAAAATATCTGAATCCAACACACTCTTTTCACACATGCACCCACTAGAGTATTCTCTCTCGTTGCCTTTCGAATACAAATGGTCAAGTCCCTCGAACGTAGAGGTATCCTAGCACCGTTGCCTACAAACATATCATCTTAGTCCCTTCGATACAAAGATCATATTCCCCCGACGTGGCCTACGAATACATGATCTAGTCCCTCGATTGTTGCCTACAAAAAGTGATGATCGTCCCTTCGAATGTGCTAGGATACTCCTACAAGTTTCCTTCTATGACCATCCGATATCCCTTCGAATGTCCCTTTATATCCAACGAATAGGGTTACCTACCAACTAATGGTATGGACAACGCTATTCTAAAGGAAAGTAAAATAACACGAAAATGACCGTTCTGAGTAGGTAATAAGACTTTTAGTTGCTTGCTCTATCAAAATACTTTTTGCACCTCACACTTTTGTCAAAGTTAAAACCCTTTTCAAAATCGAAACATTTCCGAACACTTCGTATACATTCCAGCGTGAATCATTACGAAGTCAAAGCAAAATGCCTTTTCAAAAAACATTTTTCAAATACACACACAAAAAGCAAGTTTTAAATATGAGCTAAAGCAACTAAGAGCCCGTAGATAACTACGGATGGAAATGGGTGCTAATACCTTCCCTTTTCATAACCTTCTCCCTTACTCAAAATCTAACGAAGGTATTTTTCTGTTCTTTTCACCTTCCCTTAATTGGATAAAAGAAAAGTCGGTGGCGACTCTTGCTATCCGCAACATTTTGCGATCAAAAGCAAACAAAATTCCAAAGTCAGTTCTCCCACCGTATTACAGTGTGCTTATATTTTCTCCTCGATGCCATCTTTTCTCCATATTGCAATTCTCTGGTGCATTGAGGAAGGGACCACTCCAATCCCATGAATCCATTTGCGTCCCAGCAACAAGTTATAATTTTCCTTGGACGCAATGACCATGAACATTGTTGTCCTTGTTGTTGAGCCAATAGTTAGATCTACATGAATCATACGCAACGTGTGCCCAACTTTTCCTCGTAGTTTGACAGCACCATGTTGTGAGGCTTGATATCTGTATCGAACATCTGAATTCTTTTGAGCATGAACTGGGCCAAGAGATTAACTACCGCGCCTCTATCTACAAGCACCTTGTTGATCCCTACTTGTTCAACTCTGGCCCTTATGAACAAAGGCTTCAGATGCCCCTTCATTCGTTGATCTGGCTTCTCGAAGAACACGTTTTTCTCTTCGACCGCGCCTTTCTTCAAATTCTTCTACCTATGTCTCCTGATTATACCCGTAAGGGAGGATAGACACTATGTTGCAATGTATTTTTAAAGATTCCTCTCTGTTTGACTCGAAGTCATCAATCAGCATTTCTTCATCATCCACTGGATTTGGTTGAACCTTCTATATAATCGCTTCCTTCTTAGGGGAAAACAATCTTCTTGGTATTGGTGGTTTTCCCTCAGTCAGCATGGTTAATGGTGTCTTGTTACTGCTACTTTCAAATATCTCTTTTGAAGTTGAATCCCTCTCTTTTTTCTTCATTCATTGGTTCCTCCTCCACTGTGATCTAGACATCATATTCTTATCCTTGTAATTTTCTAGCATAATATCTTCCCTCTTTGACACTAGCGTCATACCCCAAAATTTGCCCTCTTACTTCTCAAGACATTTCAAATATCCATACTCAAGGATTCCTCAAGGGTTGATCAGACAAACCCTCTCCTACACAATCAACCCAAACTAGGGTTTGGTTATCCTCATATCCAGATGGACTTCCAACATCTCCAGTGATCATCATGCCTCCTCATATGCTTCAAAGAAACTCCATGTCAAGTTTCAAGCCTTACAAGTCAAGTTTCCTCAGACAATTGCTCAGATGGTTGAAAATCAGTTGTATTGGACAAAAAGTCAACTGTGGTCAACATACAGTCAAAATTCCTGATTTTTGGTCAACATCCTCATTTTGAAGTCACATTCATCATTTGATCAAAGGTTTATCATGATTCATCAAGAAAACTCAAGATTTGCTCAAAAGTCAAACTTTCCAAATTAGGGTTTTCTAAAGAAAAGTCAACTGAACTTTGAGTGAGCATAACTTCTTCATACTTTATCAAAAAAAATTTCACCACCTCTCATTTTGAAGGAAATTCAGTTCTCTACAACTTCATGTCTCACAAGCATGGTCAGAAAATGCTTCATTTTGAAGATATGGATCAAAACATTACAGGTCCTTTTCAAAGTCAACAAAAAGTCAACTTTTTGTAATGAAGTTTTGTTGAGCATGGAAACTCCAATTGAGATGAAACCAAATAGGTTTCTTATAGGACACTTAGAGCTTTCTAAAAAGTCCAAGAACATTCAAAAATGTGGAAATTTGAGCAAAATACACCTTGCACAAGTTGGGCATTTTTTGGACAGAACTGGCGACTCTGCCGGGGATACACCCTAAAGAGAGAATACCTTAGGGATTTCTAGATCATTTTTACTGTTTTCTGTTTGAATTTCTTGCTTTATCTTTAAGGGTTGCTTTGGTATTATATTTATGGGGGATCCTACACCCGGATCCAGGTTTCCTTTTAGGTAAGTAGCATTAGATCATCGCGACCGTTAGGCGTATACCGAAACGGTCAACATGATGGCTACGTTAGTGTGACACTTTGGATGTCCTGATACTCTTCATTTCCAAGTTGAGGATAGTATTTGGCTTCTGCATGGTGTTATCAGCACTAACTCAACTTTTAGAACCTTAATTGACCCATCTTGGCCATTAGAAGGTAGTGAGATGGCCGGCTTTGGTGTAGACCGAGGTTGGCTGATACTCGATGCTACGCTCATTAAGATCATACTTTTGGGATATTTTCGGTCGACCACTTTGTAGTCATATTGAAATAAACGCCTACGAGAAAGATCAATGATATGAGATTCCTAGAACTCGGTTACTATTATAGGACAGGATGAACCAACTCAAACTTTTGGTGGGGTAAACATCTATACCTCATGCAAGCCTTAAACCTAGGGCTATTGTGTGAATTATTTGTGCTTGCTAAACATGACATCATGACCTCATCGCATTGCATATCATTTCTAACTATTTCAAGGACCTAGGGATTTATCTTTGCTCTGTTTTGTTTGGGATTATGGCTTCTAGGAAGACTATCCGAATCAACTTCATGGGTATACCTTCTCAGCTCAAAGAATTGGTTTCAGAGATTCCCGATCATGCCCAGTTCATCAAAAGACATGGTTATTTGCTGGACTTGGTTATCTCCGGTTTTGAAGAAGATATGATGCATGTCCTATTCCAGTTCTTCGATCTGAAACATCATTGCTTTACATTTCCAGATTATCAGTTGGTTCCTACCTTGGAAGAGTTCTCTAAGCTACTTGGTATGAAGACCAAATGTCGTTCACCGGTTTAGAAAAGGTTCCTAGGTATGAAGACATTGCATCAGCATTACATCTAAAGCGCTCAGACATTGAAGCCAATTGGGAAACTAGAAGTGGAGTTAAGGGTTTACTTGCCAAATTCCTAGTGAAGAAAGCCCGAGAATTCCTCAAAGCTATGAGTTTCCATGTGTTTGAAGACATTGTGGCCTTGCTAATCTATGGTTTGGTTCTATTTCCTAATTCGGATCAATTCATAGATGTCAACTCCATCAAGTTATTCCTTACTCACAATCTTGTGCCTACTTTACTTGGAGATATTCTGCATTATCTCCACACTCGTACTATCAAAAGACAAGGAACTCTCATGTGTTGCATACCGTTACTTTCCAGGTGGTTTATTTCGCACCTTCCTCAATCCGTTTTAAAGAACGAGCAAAGGTTGAAATGGTTTCAAAGACTAATGTCACTCTCTCATTCAGATATCTGTTGGTGTCTTTTTTTTCAAAAAGACTTCACATTCATTGAACGTTGTGGATAATTTCCTAATGTACCACTCTTTGGCATAAGGGGAGGTATTACTTACAACCCTTCTCTAGATCTACGTCAGTTTGGTTATGCTCGAAGAGATGGCCCTCATGATATGTTTCTCCAAGATATTGTGTTCGACTACAACCACTATCTCCAGAATTACCGACGAAGGTTCATACACGCTTGGGGCACCAAAACTCCATTCCTTGGGAACCTTACCTCAAATGGGTGAGAGCTCGAGCTCAAAACCTCATGATGCCGTTCACGCCTGTTCTACCAGTAATTATGGAACCTGTTGCTATAGGTGATGTACCCTATATTGTTCTCCATCCTGACATGCCTACTAATTTTGAAGACTGGAAGAGATCCCGGATTCAGCTTAAAGGAGAAAGGGATACATTCGAAGCTCAGTGCTATACAAGTGAGAAGAAGGTACTAGAGTTGACAAAGCTACTTCACGAGGAGCGGAACATCAACGCCTACCTCGGCACCAAGAGGAAGCGCCCATGGGAGACTTAGAGCTTTAGGATTTTGTTCTTTTATTTTATTTTTCTGAACTATCTTTTGTACTTAAAAAGAAAAGAGAATAAAAAGGGAAGTAATAAATGTTTGTTCATGCTTGTTTAACAAATTTAAATCTTTAAGGTCCTTGAAAACATTGCATTGCATTTGCATAAACATCGCATATCATGGCATAACATTTCATAACAGGTACGTTGAAGATCGATTTTCTCATTTTCTCGCTATTTATTTTAGCAGAAATGGCTCTTGAACGGACTATCAAAGATCTCTAGGCTCAGAATTCTCAGTTCCAGGAGATGTTCACCAGCTTGGTCCAAGGCCAAGAAGATCTGAAGAAGCTCATCAACAGAAAGAAGAGGGTCGTTGGTGTTCTCAACATGGGTAGACGTTACAAAGGTGGTCCTAAAGTGGTCAGCCGGATAGAGCTCTTAGGGAGTGTCAGGACTGAGGGAAGTGTCAAGGGTAACGAAGACGACCAGCGTGAGCCTGAGAAGAAAGAAGAAGACTATGAGAATGATCAGTACTCTTATGAGGATGACAAGTACAAACAACTTGAAGACCGTCTGAATGCTGTGGAAAATCTAAAGATGTCAGGGCTGATTTTTGATGATCTGAGTCTTGTCCCTGGTGTGATGATTCCTCCCAAGTTCAAAGTTCCTACTTTTGCCAAGTATGATGGCATTTCTTGTCCGAAGCTACATTTGAAGTCCTATGTCCGGAAGATCAACCCCCACACTGATGACAGAAAGTTGTGGATGCATTATTTTCAAGAGAGTTTGTCCGTAACTCAATTGGAGTGGTATTATCAGCTAGAGAATGACCATATTCGTACTTGGAGTGACTTAGCGGATGCTTTCTATAGGAAATATGAGTACAATGCTGAATTGGCACCCACTCGCATGCAACTACAGAGCATGTCTATGGGTCGTGATGAGAAGTTCAAAGAGTATGCTCAGAAATAGAGAGATCTAGCAGGCAGAGCGCAACCACCCTTGTCCAATAGGGAGTTGGTTGACATGTTTATGGGAACACTGACAGGCCCATTCTTCAATCATATGATTAGAGACTCTTCAGACGGATTCACCGAGCTGATATTGACAGGAGAGCGTATCGAAGCTGGTATTAAGAGTGGAAAGATTCAAGTAGAGTCGTCATCAAATGCTGCGAAGAGATCTTTTGGTGGCAAGAAAGAGGCCAATGCTGTGTATGGTCAGAAAAGCTGATCCAAGACCGACCGAGCTTAATCTATGGCGGCAGTTGTGATCTCCAATCCTACATCAGCACAACCTCAGTGAGACAACGCGCGTAACCAGAATGCGCCACGAAGACAGTTTACAAAGATCAACATGCCATTGTCGCAAGCCTTACAACACATGTTGAAAGCGGAGCTGATTACCTTGAGGGATCCTCCTCAAAACATCAACACTTCTTCTCCGAGATACAATCCTAATGCTAAGTGTGCTTACCACTCCAATAGCCTAGGACACGACACCGACAATTGTTGGGCTTTGAAGAACAAGATTCAAGATATGATTGAAGCTAAACAGATTGAGTTTGATCCTCCTGTCGAGACTCCGAATGTGATCAACGCGCCTAAGCCTAACCATGACAAGAGTTCCAATGCTATTGACAAGAATGCTTATGTTTTTAACATAGATGACTTGACTATCCCTCTGATGACTGTTAAGAAGAATTTGTTGCAAGCCGGTGTCAATCCAGGGTGCCCAGAGAATTGTCGTTGGTGCCCATCTGCGCCTGACGATTGTGCTTGTTTGAGAAGACGTATTCAGTGCATGATGGATAACCGCGAAGTGTTATTTCTGAAACCATCACCTGTGGAGAAGCTGTGTGAAGACATGTCTAAGAATCTAAAGATCGAAGATGTGAGCGAAATTGTGCCAGAAGTATGGGATACCTTGGGGTAGCCAAGGGGAAAGTTTGATTACATGGTGAAGTACACTGTTTCTGAAAGCTACAAGATTCCTATTGAAGATGTTAAAGCGATCGGATGGGGAGACGATTTCCCAGAAGACTATGCTGATGTTAACACAATAAGGATTTCCTCTGCTGATCCTGTGCCTAGATTGGCACCTCTCATCATTACTTCTCCCAGACCAGTGCCATATTCCTCCGACAAAGCTATCCCTTGGAATTATGGATCTGAGGTTTACTATCATGGCATCAAACAAGACCCTCTAACCATTGAGAATCTCACAGTTGAAGCCACCATTCCTGACATTGACAACATCACCGGATCTAGTAAGGTGACCAGAACCGGAAGGGTGTTCTCCCGAGAGATCTCTCCTCCAAAAGACACTGCAATTCCAGCTCGCATTCCAGCTATTGAACCAGTTCCCGAGACTAGAGGGAAAGAACCAGTAACTCATCCTGCTCAGACAGAAGTACCAAAGGAAGTTGCTGAATACACCTCCAAAAAAGAAATGGAGGAAATTCTGAAGATCATCAAGAAGAGTGACTACAATGTTGTGGAACAGTTGGGACAGACTCCGTCCAAGATCTCCATGCTTTCTCTACTCTTGTCCTCTGAGGCTCATGCTAGAGCCTTGGTGAAGTCTCTGAAGAATGCTCACGTACCGCAAGACACTACTACTGACCAATTTGAAGTTTGTATTGCTAGCCTGGCTGCCAACAACGGCCTAGGCTTCTCTGATGCTGATTTGACTCCTGCCGGAAAGAAACACAACAAAGCCTTGCATGTCTCTGTTTAATGTAAGGGCATTACCTTGTATCATGTTTTGGTGGATACCGATTCTGCTCTGAATATCCTACCAAAGAGTGCTTTTGATCGACTTGATGTTGAAGGGTTGGTGCTGAAACCCAGTGACATAGTTGTGAGAGCTTTTGATGGTTCTAAGCGAACAGTACTTGGAGAGCTCATTCGGCCTGTTAAAGTCGGTTCCCAGACTTTTGACTCCACTTTCTTTGTCATGGACATCCGTCCAGCTTACTCTTGCCTACTTGGACGCCCTTTGATACATGGGGCAGGCGCTGTTACCTCTACCTTGCATCAGAAACTGAAGTACCCAATGAAGGGGAAGGTTGTTACAGTATGTGGTGAAGAGGAATACATGGTCAGTCATCTACAGTCATTCAGATACCTCGAAATGGAAGGAGAATTCTTCGAGACTCCTTGTCAAGCTTTCGAAACAGTCCCTAGAGTCATGCCTGTTGACTCTCCTGTCACTCCGGAAGTTACACAAGTTCTGCCTAGGATGGCCTCGTTGAAGGATGCTCAAGCTGCAGTTGAAGGAGGAGGTGGTACTATTTGGGGTCAGCTCCCTGATCTCCCTTTCAAATCTGACAAAACTGGTTTAGGCTTCACCATCAAAGGTCAGAAGATGATGCGCCGCGAACGTATTGCCCAACTTCCCATCCGCATCAGCCAGAATGGAGTTCATGCTATAGAAGACGGCGACAACGACTTCGACATCAGCAAGTGGATCTTCCCAACTCCCGACAACGGACTCAGCAATTGGAAGACCGAAGACGTCATACCCATCTCCTCTAGACAGGAGTAATTGCCTTTGTTTTTGTTTTGCTTTTCATTTTCTATGTTTTGAGCAATAAACTCTAAAGCCTAGTGCCTTGCCCGGGGGCATCATGGCTCGTTTGTGAGGGTTATTATCTGTTATTTGCATAATTTCATTAGATAAAATCGTTGGACTTTTGCATTTAAGTGTTGTTTTCTTTCTTTTACTTTATCACCCCTTCAAAAGCTATGTGTTTCTTACATACACCCACGTGGTACACTGCAGAATCACTCCGAATCTCGTTGATAACAGCTATGCTATTGCTAAATATGACTTTGATAATCCGATCTACCAAGCCAAAGACGAAGGTGAGGAAGATTGTGAAGTGCCAGGAGAACTTGTCAGATTGCTACAGCAAGAAGAGCGAGTTATACAGCCACATGAAGAGTCAGTTGAGATTGTGAATTTGGGTACTGATGAAGACAGAAAAGAGATCAAGATAGGAGCGGGTCTTGAGAATGGTGTCAAAGAGAGATTGATTCAGATGCTACGAGACTATATCGAGGTTTTTGCTTGGTCATACGAAGACATGCCAGGTCTAGACATTGACATTGCGGTACACCGGTTACTGACAAAAGAAGGTTTTCTCCCTGTAAAGCATAAGGTTCGTCGCATGCGTCTTGAGATGTCTAAGAAAATCAAAGCCGAAGTTATGAAGTAGTTCAACACCAGTTTCTTAGCTGTTACTTCTTATCCACAATGGGTTGCAAATGTGGTGCATGTACCTAAGAAGGATGGCAAGGTACGAATGTGTGTGGATTACAAAGATCTGAACAAAGCGAGTCCGTAAGACGATTTCCCACTTCCTCATATCAGATCAAAATGGCTCCCGAAGACATGGGAAAGACTACTGTTGTTACACAGTGGGGCACTTTCTGTTACAAGGTCATGCCGTTCGGACTAAAGAACGCTGGCGCCACTTATCAGGGTGCCATGGTGGCATTATTTCATGACATGATTCATCACGAGATAGAGGTCTACGTCGACGACATGATAGCTCGGTCACAGACGGAAGAAGAACATCTTGGTCATTTGCAGAAACTATTTGATAGATTGAAGAAGTACAGACTAAGACTTAATCCAAACAAGTGCACCTTTGGAGTCAGATCCGGAAAGCTCCTAGGGTTCGTTGTTAGTGGTAAAGCTATTGAAGTTGAACCTGCCAAGTCTAAAGTTATTCATGAAATGCCAGCTCCCTGCACCAAGAAGGAAGTCAGAGGTTTCTTGGGTCGATTGAACTACATTTCCAGATTCATTGCACATCTAACTGCTACCTGTGAGCCAATCTTCAAGTTACTAAAGAAAGATCAAGTAGTGGAATGGAACGACGATCTCCAGATCGCTTTTGACAAAATCAAGGAGTACTTACAGAATCCTCCTATCTTGATGCCGCCTACCGAAGGAAGACCTCTTATCATGTACTTGACCGTGTTAGAGAGCTCAATGGGGTGTGTGTTGGGGCAACATGACGAGTCTGGTCGAAAAGAGTATGCAATATACTACCTTAGAAAAAGTTTACCGACTGTGAAACAAGATACTCCCAGCTCGAGAAAACTTGCAGCGCTTTGGCTTGGGCTGCTTGCCGACTAAGACAGTATATGTTGACTCACACTACCTTGTTGATCTCCAAGATTGATCCGATAAAATACATATTTGAGAAACCAGCACTCTCCGGAAGAATAGCAAGATGGCAAATGATCTTGACCGAATACGACATCCAGTATACTTCTCAGAAAGCGATCAAAGGAAGTGTAGTAGCCGATCATTTGGCTCATGAAGCCATAGATGACTATCAGTCTATGCAGTTCGAGTTTCCAGACGAAGATGTTTTACTAGTTACTGATTGCGAAGAACTAGGACCAGACGAAGGACCTGAAGAAGGATCCCGATGGACCATGGTCTTTGATGGAGCCTCAAACGCACTTGGCAATGGCATTGGCGCCATCATTCCATCCCCTGCAGGCGGGCACACACCTTTCACCGCCAGATTATGTTTCAGATGCACCAACAACATGGCCGAATACGAAGCGTGCATCATGGGTATTAAAGCTGCTATTGACTTAAGAATTAAGTTCTTGCAAGTGTATGGAGACTCAGCTTTAGTAATCAGTCAGATAAAAGGCGAGTGGGATACGAAGCATCCGAATCTCATTCCATATCGAGAGCATGTTCTGAGTTTGATCCCCTACTTCGAAGAGATTACTTTTGGACACATTCCACGAGAAGAGAATCAGTTGGCAGACGCTTTAGCTACTATGTCATCTATGTTCGAGGTCATATGGGACAACGAGGCTCCCAAATCGTCATCGAGAAGTTTGATGAACCAGCATATTGTTATGAGCTTGATACAGAAGAGAAACCTTGGTACTACGATGTGAAGAGGTATCTTGAGACTCAGGAATATCCCGCAGGGGCATCTGTCAATGATAAGAAGTTTTTGACAAGATTTGCATCCAAATTCTTTCTCAGCAAAGACATCCTATACAAGCGCAACCACGACTTGTGCTTACTCCGCTGTGTGAACCAGAAAACAACGGAATGTATCATGGAAGAGTTACACTAAGGCGCATTTGGTACCCACTCCAATGGGCATACAATGTCTAAAAAGATTCTGAGAACAGGTTACTATTGGTCCACCATGGAAGCTGATTGTCACCGCTATGCTCGATCCTGTCACAAATGCTAGATATATGCAGACAAAGTGCACGTACCTCTGGTACCATTGAATGTTCTTACCGCTCCTTGGCCTTTTGCAATGTGGGTCATTGACATGATTGGAGAAGTCAAGCCCACCGCTTCCAACGGACATCGTTTCATCCTTGTGGCAATTGATTATTTCACCAAGTGGGTGGAGGTAGCCTTGTTCGCATCTGTTACCAGGAATGTTGTGGCTCGATTCATCAAGCATAATCTTATCTGTCGGTATGGCACTCCCGAAAGGATTATCACAAATAACGGTTCTAATCTTAACAACAAAATGATCACCGAACTCTGCACGCAGTTTAAGATCAAGCATCATAATTCTTCTCCGTATCGGCCTAAGATGAATGGCGCAGTGAAAGCCGCCAACAAAAATATAAAGAAGATTATACAGAAGATGACAGTGACTTACAAAGATTGGCATGAGATGTTACCGTTTGCTCTCCACGGTTATCGCACCACAGTACGGACATCAACAGGGGCAACCCCTTTCTCCCTTGTATACGGTATGAAAGCAGTCCTACCAATCGAGGTTCAGATACCCTCAACTAGGGTCCTCTAGGACGCAGAGTTAGGTGAAGACGATTGGATCCAAACTCGCCTCGACCAGATCGACTTGATCGATGAGAAACGACTCGCACCCATCTGCCATGGACAGATCTATCAGAAACGAATGACCAGAGCATTTAACAAGAAGGTCAAGCATCGAGTCTACCAAGTCGGTGACCTAGTAGTCAAGCGCATTATTCTTCCACAAGGTGATCCTAGGGGCAAATGGACTCCCACCTATGAGGCACCATTTGTAGTCAAGACAATATTTTTCGGCGGAGCTATGATACTTAGCACCATGGATGGTGAAGACTTCCCACACCCTGTGAATGCAGACATAGTCAAACAATACTACGCATAAACGAGACCCGCTAGGTCGACTGACCTAGGCAAAAATAAGGGCATCCTGGCGAACCAAAAGGGTTTGGGAAAAAGTTAAGGATATATACAAAACATGTACACCCAGCAAGTCGAAAACTTGCAAAGGCGGCTTGGGCAAAAAAGGGTATCCCAGTAGACTGAAAAACCGAAAGGGCGGTCTAGGAAAAAATTAGGGATTTAAGCATACGACTATGTCTCGTCCAGATCACTTATCTACAGACTACTATCAGCATTCAAGATTCAAATGGCGAAAATCAATCCACTCACTTTCTACTAACAACAAGGAGATGAGATAGTCGAAATATATGAGTACTAGCATAGTTGAAACCTAACGAGATTGTTTCCGCGTAGATTTTATTTTTGTACAAACTACATGGCCATACGCCACCTTTCAAATTAATACAAGTTCTTTCTCTTTACAATTTTCACTATTGTTGTTTGCATAAAGTCCAACGTTTGCTTTTAGTGATTATATGCATCTGACAATAAATATCTACTTACAAACATGCGAAAAGTGAACGAACAAGGATAATTACTACAGGCTCTAGGAATTGAGATGACGACGAAAGTCACCGATACATTCCCATGCAAAGTACAATCCCCACAGAGATATCGCTCACCACAAAATTCCCCAACGGAGTACACATTCTCCTCCACTAGTCCAGACATTCCAAGCTTCATCACATTAGTCCCCGAGCAGTGATCCCAATCAGCTGAACTATGTTACCTCAGTCTCCAAGCAGTAACGGTTCATCTCCAGCAGAGGAATTTATCCCCAGCAGAGTATCTCTCAGCAATCATCATTTCCCCCGGCAACAGCAATATCCAGACTCGAAACTTGGTTAGGTAGTGCATCGGAGTAGATCTACATCTTTTATTCCCCAGCCAGAGGTTTCAACGGGCACCTGGCCCTTATAACCCTGTCTCCTAGCGACAATCAAATACTCTCCAGTAGGATCTACACGCAAGATCCCCAGTAGAGCGCCTCCTAAATTTTCCCCAGCAAGGTCTATGCACAAGATCCTCGGCAATGTACCCCTAGGTCTCTACCATCCTCAGAAGCATAGATATCTAGTCTCAAGACTTGGTCAGATAGTGCATCGGAGGAATCGAGGTTATCTTTCTTCTCAGGGTTTTCATCCGTTTCGTCCCCAAACAGAAGCCAGGAATCCTCAAGCAGAGCATCCACATCTTCTCCAAGATGGATATGTTTTGAAATACCACAACATCTATCATTCATACATTATTCATAAAAGTCATAACATGTGCATATATCATTCACACACATTGTCATGCGTCATGACCTGCATGGGACTAATTATATCCTATCAAAGTTTCTTTTATTTTTCCCAAACAGGTGAAAATAACTTCTAAACAAAAGGTCAAGGATTAATACCCGAAACAAGACAAGAAACCCTATCCGGAAGGCCGTACGAATCTTCTCTAAACAAACAGGTCCAAGATTAATACCCGAAGCACGACGAGAAACCCTATCCGAACGATCACCCAAGTTGTCCTCCGATAACAGATCTAGGATTAATACCTGTAGCCATACAAGAAACCTTATCCGAACGATCACACAAGTTATCCTCCGATAACAGGCATTGGATCAACACCCGAAGCACAACAGGGAAGTTGTCCACATTCTGCCGACCATTGTCCCCTCAGAGTAATCAAAACGAAGATTTATTCTGACACTCTCTTATTATCAACAGCAACTACAAAGTCTGGCGTACGACTCAGTTACCCTGGATGGCATCTTAAGCCCATCTCCGACTATTTTGACGACATCTCTCCACTTTCAGAATGCTGCATATTTGGTTAAAAACCAATACAAACCAATAACTTCATTCAAAGACAAGCACGAAGTCTAGTGTATGACTCTCTCCGGAAGGCATCTTAAGCCCATCTTCGTGCTCCCTTCTACCTTCATGAACATCCATAGAGCCTAGCATACGGCTCATTCCTCAGCATCAGTCTCTCCAGATGGCATCTTAAGCCCGTCTCCGACGATCCTCCTATCCAGACAACGTTCTTGAGTCTAACGTACGATTCATTCCTCAGTGAAGTCTCCAGCTTCTCCAAATGGCATCTGTAAGCCCATTCCCCGGCATCATCAATCAACAGCGAGTGCAAATTTTCAGGTGTACTCGAGTGTTTAATCATCTTCTACCTCCAGGTCACGAAAGGCACGCATGCCAATCTAACCCTTCCAATACAAGAATATTAAACAGGGGCAGCTGTCATACCCCAAAATTTTCCCTCTTACTTCTCAAGACATTTCACATATCCATACCCAATAATTTCATCAAGGTTTACAAGACAAACCCTCTCCTAAGCAATCAACCCAAACAAAGGTTTGTCCATTCTCAAATCAAGGTGGTCCTCCAACATTTCCAGTGGTCATCATGCCTCATCATATGCTTCAAAGAATCTCCATGTCAAGTTTCAAGCCTTACAAGTCAAGTTTCCTCAAACAATTGCTCAGATGGTTGAAAATCAGTTGTATTGGACAAAAACTCAATTGTGGTCAACATATAGTCAAACTTTATAATTTTTGGTCAAAATCAATATTTTGAAGTGATATTCATCATTTGATCAAGGGTTGATCATGATTCATCAAGAAAAGTCAAGAGTAGGTCAAAAGTCAAAGTTTCCAAATTGGGCTTTCTTAGACAAAAGTCAACAGAACTTTGACCAGAGATAACTTTCACATACTTTATCAGAAAGTTTTCCACCACAACTCATTTTGAAGAGAATTCAATTCTCTACAACTTCATGTCTCACAAGCTTGGGCAGAAAATGCTTCATTTGGAAGTTATGGATCAAAACATTACAGGTCCTTTTAAAAATCAACAAAAAATCAACTTTTTGTAAAGAATGCTTCAATTGAGATGAAACCAAAGAGGTTGTTTAGAGGACATCTTGAGCTTTCTAAAAAGTCCAAGAACACCCAAAAATGTTAAAAATTGAGCAAGATACACCTTGCACAAGTTGAGAATTTTTGAGGAGGTGCACAAAGAGAAATACTTGACAAAACCCAAAATTTTGCAAATGGGCCTAACTTTTCTTGGTTCAAACATGTTCCTTAGCTGATTTGGAACTTCCAAGCCCAAGGTGACGAATTTATCATTTATTTTCTATTTATTTTGGATTTTTAATCATTTAAAAGCCAATTTAATCAAAATAAAAGGTAGAAAATCAAAATTAATTGCAAGTTTAATTTTTCTCTCATTCTTGAGATCCAAGCAAGCCATACAAGCTGTCAATTTCGAAATTGCATTCATTGGCAAAGGAATTGAATGAGATTTGATCGAAAAAGACAATATTTGGTTTCATTCCAAATAAAATATTTTCTCATTGATTGGCATATAATTTCTTCATAATTCTTGACCTAATTCACTTTACTATAAGTACATGATTCATCCACAAGCACAAGGGACGAAATTCTTGCCTCCAAGAACCCTACCCAACTTCCAAAAATCTGTGGCATTCAAGCAAATGACAGACCTCTTTTTAGACCAATTCGATCAATTATAAGCTTGCCAATCGCTTCCTGGAGTCATCCCAAACGTTCACAAATCACAAACACCCCCAGAAACATGAAATTGCACATCACAGTTTGCCTCAGAAAATTCAAAATCGAATTCATAGTTACATGCATTTTAAACGTATTTTGATTATATATTCATGTTCATGATGATATTTGCAAGCTATCTGGGTGGTTTAATTGAGTTTTAAGTGCAGGAATCGTGATATGCCATTGTTAGGTTTTTCAAGCTTCAAATTGGGATCCTTCGATTTAGGAAAAATTGGCCAAAACTAGGGGCATATTCTTGTTCAGGAGACCAAACTGAATCGAACCATGGTTTCATTATGAATTTATATTGCTTGTATCGTGTTTTGGAAATTTGCAGGTACTATGGTGACGGGCAAAACCGTCGCTATTGGTTTTTGCTACAGATCGTGTCTGTAGGTAAAAGTTTAAAAATTCAAATAGGGAAGAAGGTGACCTTCGCGCGCGTTCTGGTGTCCAGGAACTTATTCCGATTATGTTACTTTTGTTTCATCCCACTAACACCAAAGCATGCTAGCTCAGTTGGTCAGGGAGGCGCGTGTTTATCCTGGGAGTCCTTGGTTGGATCCCTGGCTCCAGCATATCTTTTTACAACTTTTCCAAACTAACTAATTTTCTGTTTCTTTTCATATTTTTCCTTTTAATTTAATTTCTTTTCAAACAATTTTCTAATGCATTAAAAAATCACCAAAAAATATTTTCTTTTTGCATTTAGGTCAGAAAAATGTTTATTGAATTTTTGACATAAAAATTAATATTTTTGCATGCATATTTTAATTAATTGTTAATTAACCATCAATTTGACTTTTAATTATTTTTCTTTATTAAAACCAATCTAGAAAACTCCCAAAAAATTGTTTTATCATCTAATTAGAATTACTGACCTAAAAACCTTTTCCTAACTCAAAAATCCTTTTTTTACTAACACATTTTCTCTTATGCGAATTTCTTTTCTTTTCCGATTATTATGTATCTACTTCCAGGTTGTAATAGTTATGACAATTTTCTCGCATTTCTTTTTTCCAATATTATGTAACTGCTCATGGGATGTAACAGCTTAATTAGGATTTACTTTCCGCACTCCTATATTATGTAACTGCCCCAAAGACATGTAATAGCGTAGGATTTACTTTCCGCACTTTACTTTCCGCAATTTACTTTCGGCACCCATATAAACTGCTAGTAACTAGGCGTGTATGGCAAGATAAAAACGAACATAGATCACTTCTAATTTCAAGATAAAATATCTGAATCCAACACACTCTTTTCACACATGCACCCACTAGAGTATTCTCTCTCGTTGCCTTTCGAATACAAATGGTCAAGTCCCTCGAACGTAGAGGTATCCTAGCACCGTTGCCTACAAACATATCATCTTAGTCCCTTCGATACAAAGATCATATTCCCCCGACGTGGCCTACGAATACATGATCTAGTCCCTCGATTGTTGCCTACAAAAAGTGATGATCGTCCCTTCGAATGTGCTAGGATACTCCTACAAGTTTCCTTCTATGACCATCCGATATCCCTTCGAATGTCCCTTTATATCCAACGAATAGGGTTACCTACCAACTAATGGTATGGACAACGCTATTCTAAAGGAAAGTAAAATAACACGAAAATGACCGTTCTGAGTAGGTAATAAGACTTTTAGTTGCTTGCTCTATCAAAATACTTTTTGCACCTCACACTTTTGTCAAAGTTAAAACCCTTTTCAAAATCGAAACATTTCCGAACACTTCGTATACATTCCAGCGTGAATCATTACGAAGTCAAAGCAAAATGCCTTTTCAAAAAACATTTTTCAAATACACACACAAAAAGCAAGTTTTAAATATGAGCTAAAGCAACTAAGAGCCCGTAGATAACTACGGATGGAAATGGGTGCTAATACCTTCCCTTTTCATAACCTTCTCCCTTACTCAAAATCTAACGAAGGTATTTTTCTGTTCTTTTCACCTTCCCTTAATTGGATAAAAGAAAAGTCGGTGGCGACTCTTGCTATCCGCAACATTTTGCGATCAAAAGCAAACAAAATTCCAAAGTCAGTTCTCCCACCGTATTACAGTGTGCTTATATTTTCTCCTCGATGCCATCTTTTCTCCATATTGCAATTCTCTGGTGCATTGAGGAAGGGACCACTCCAATCCCATGAATCCATTTGCGTCCCAGCAACAAGTTATAATTTTCCTTGGACGCAATGACCATGAACATTGTTGTCCTTGTTGTTGAGCCAATAGTTAGATCTACATGAATCATACGCAACGTGTGCCCAACTTTTCCTCGTAGTTTGACAGCACCATGTTGTGAGGCTTGATATCTGTATCGAACATCTGAATTCTTTTGAGCATGAACTGGGCCAAGAGATTAACTACCGCGCCTCTATCTACAAGCACCTTGTTGATCCCTACTTGTTCAACTCTGGCCCTTATGAACAAAGGCTTCAGATGCCCCTTCATTCGTTGATCTGGCTTCTCGAAGAACACGTTTTTCTCTTCGACCGCGCCTTTCTTCAAATTCTTCTACCTATGTCTCCTGATTATACCCGTAAGGGAGGATAGACACTATGTTGCAATGTATTTTTAAAGATTCCTCTCTGTTTGACTCGAAGTCATCAATCAGCATTTCTTCATCATCCACTGGATTTGGTTGAACCTTCTATATAATCGCTTCCTTCTTAGGGGAAAACAATCTTCTTGGTATTGGTGGTTTTCCCTCAGTCAGCATGGTTAATGGTGTCTTGTTACTGCTACTTTCAAATATCTCTTTTGAAGTTGAATCCCTCTCTTTTTTCTTCATTCATTGGTTCCTCCTCCACTGTGATCTAGACATCATATTCTTATCCTTGTAATTTTCTAGCATAATATCTTCCCTCTTTGACACTAGCGTCATACCCCAAAATTTGCCCTCTTACTTCTCAAGACATTTCAAATATCCATACTCAAGGATTCCTCAAGGGTTGATCAGACAAACCCTCTCCTACACAATCAACCCAAACTAGGGTTTGGTTATCCTCATATCCAGATGGACTTCCAACATCTCCAGTGATCATCATGCCTCCTCATATGCTTCAAAGAAACTCCATGTCAAGTTTCAAGCCTTACAAGTCAAGTTTCCTCAGACAATTGCTCAGATGGTTGAAAATCAGTTGTATTGGACAAAAAGTCAACTGTGGTCAACATACAGTCAAAATTCCTGATTTTTGGTCAACATCCTCATTTTGAAGTCACATTCATCATTTGATCAAGGGTTGATCATGATTCATCAAGAAAACTCAAGATTTGCTCAAAAGTCAAACTTTCCAAATTAGGGTTTTCTAAAGAAAAGTCAACTGAACTTTGAGTGAGCATAACTTCTTCATACTTTATCAAAAAAAATTTCACCACCTCTCATTTTGAAGGAAATTCAGTTCTCTACAACTTCATGTCTCACAAGCATGGTCAGAAAATGCTTCATTTTGAAGATATGGATCAAAACATTACAGGTCCTTTTCAAAGTCAACAAAAAGTCAACTTTTTGTAATGAAGTTTTGTTGAGCATGGAAACTCCAATTGAGATGAAACCAAATAGGTTTCTTATAGGACACTTAGAGCTTTCTAAAAAGTCCAAGAACATTCAAAAATGTGGAAATTTGAGCAAAATACACCTTGCACAAGTTGGGCATTTTTTGGACAGAACTGGCGACTCTGCCGGGGATACACCCTAAAGAGAGAATACCTTAGGGATTTCTAGATCATTTTTACTGTTTTCTGTTTGAATTTCTTGCTTTATCTTTAAGGGTTGCTTTGGTATTATATTTATGGGGGATCCTACACCCGGATCCAGGTTTCCTTTTAGGTAAGTAGCATTAGATCATCGCGACCGTTAGGCGTATACCGAAACGGTCAACATGATGGCTACGTTAGTGTGACACTTTGGATGTCCTGATACTCTTCATTTCCAAGTTGAGGATAGTATTTGGCTTCTGCATGGTGTTATCAGCACTAACTCAACTTTTAGAACCTTAATTGACCCATCTTGGCCATTAGAAGGTAGTGAGATGGCCGGCTTTGGTGTAGACCGAGGTTGGCTGATACTCGATGCTACGCTCATTAAGATCATACTTTTGGGATATTTTCGGTCGACCACTTTGTAGTCATATTGAAATAAACGCCTACGAGAAAGATCAATGATATGAGATTCCTAGAACTCGGTTACTATTATAGGACAGGATGAACCAACTCAAACTTTTGGTGGGGTAAACATCTATACCTCATGCAAGCCTTAAACCTAGGGCTATTGTGTGAATTATTTGTGCTTGCTAAACATGACATCATGACCTCATCGCATTGCATATCATTTCTAACTATTTCAAGGACCTAGGGATTTATCTTTGCTCTGTTTTGTTTGGGATTATGGCTTCTAGGAAGACTATCCGAATCAACTTCATGGGTATACCTTCTCAGCTCAAAGAATTGGTTTCAGAGATTCCCGATCATGCCCAGTTCATCAAAAGACATGGTTATTTGCTGGACTTGGTTATCTCCGGTTTTGAAGAAGATATGATGCATGTCCTATTCCAGTTCTTCGATCTGAAACATCATTGCTTTACATTTCCAGATTATCAGTTGGTTCCTACCTTGGAAGAGTTCTCTAAGCTACTTGGTATGAAGACCAAATGTCGTTCACCGGTTTAGAAAAGGTTCCTAGGTATGAAGACATTGCATCAGCATTACATCTAAAGCGCTCAGACATTGAAGCCAATTGGGAAACTAGAAGTGGAGTTAAGGGTTTACTTGCCAAATTCCTAGTGAAGAAAGCCCGAGAATTCCTCAAAGCTATGAGTTTCCATGTGTTTGAAGACATTGTGGCCTTGCTAATCTATGGTTTGGTTCTATTTCCTAATTCGGATCAATTCATAGATGTCAACTCCATCAAGTTATTCCTTACTCACAATCTTGTGCCTACTTTACTTGGAGATATTCTGCATTATCTCCACACTCGTACTATCAAAAGACAAGGAACTCTCATGTGTTGCATACCGTTACTTTCCAGGTGGTTTATTTCGCACCTTCCTCAATCCGTTTTAAAGAACGAGCAAAGGTTGAAATGGTTTCAAAGACTAATGTCACTCTCTCATTCAGATATCTGTTGGTGTCTTTTTTTTCAAAAAGACTTCACATTCATTGAACGTTGTGGATAATTTCCTAATGTACCACTCTTTGGCATAAGGGGAGGTATTACTTACAACCCTTCTCTAGATCTACGTCAGTTTGGTTATGCTCGAAGAGATGGCCCTCATGATATGTTTCTCCAAGATATTGTGTTCGACTACAACCACTATCTCCAGAATTACCGACGAAGGTTCATACACGCTTGGGGCACCAAAACTCCATTCCTTGGGAACCTTACCTCAAATGGGTGAGAGCTCGAGCTCAAAACCTCATGATGCCGTTCACGCCTGTTCTACCAGTAATTATGGAACCTGTTGCTATAGGTGATGTACCCTATATTGTTCTCCATCCTGACATGCCTACTAATTTTGAAGACTGGAAGAGATCCCGGATTCAGCTTAAAGGAGAAAGGGATACATTCGAAGCTCAGTGCTATACAAGTGAGAAGAAGGTACTAGAGTTGACAAAGCTACTTCACGAGGAGCGGAACATCAACGCCTACCTCGGCACCAAGAGGAAGCGCCCATGGGAGACTTAGAGCTTTAGGATTTTGTTCTTTTATTTTATTTTTCTGAACTATCTTTTGTACTTAAAAAGAAAAGAGAATAAAAAGGGAAGTAATAAATGTTTGTTCATGCTTGTTTAACAAATTTAAATCTTTAAGGTCCTTGAAAACATTGCATTGCATTTGCATAAACATCGCATATCATGGCATAACATTTCATAACAGGTACGTTGAAGATCGATTTTCTCATTTTCTCGCTATTTATTTTAGCAGAAATGGCTCTTGAACGGACTATCAAAGATCTCTAGGCTCAGAATTCTCAGTTCCAGGAGATGTTCACCAGCTTGGTCCAAGGCCAAGAAGATCTGAAGAAGCTCATCAACAGAAAGAAGAGGGTCGTTGGTGTTCTCAACATGGGTAGACGTTACAAAGGTGGTCCTAAAGTGGTCAGCCGGATAGAGCTCTTAGGGAGTGTCAGGACTGAGGGAAGTGTCAAGGGTAACGAAGACGACCAGCGTGAGCCTGAGAAGAAAGAAGAAGACTATGAGAATGATCAGTACTCTTATGAGGATGACAAGTACAAACAACTTGAAGACCGTCTGAATGCTGTGGAAAATCTAAAGATGTCAGGGCTGATTTTTGATGATCTGAGTCTTGTCCCTGGTGTGATGATTCCTCCCAAGTTCAAAGTTCCTACTTTTGCCAAGTATGATGGCATTTCTTGTCCGAAGCTACATTTGAAGTCCTATGTCCGGAAGATCAACCCCCACACTGATGACAGAAAGTTGTGGATGCATTATTTTCAAGAGAGTTTGTCCGTAACTCAATTGGAGTGGTATTATCAGCTAGAGAATGACCATATTCGTACTTGGAGTGACTTAGCGGATGCTTTCTATAGGAAATATGAGTACAATGCTGAATTGGCACCCACTCGCATGCAACTACAGAGCATGTCTATGGGTCGTGATGAGAAGTTCAAAGAGTATGCTCAGAAATAGAGAGATCTAGCAGGCAGAGCGCAACCACCCTTGTCCAATAGGGAGTTGGTTGACATGTTTATGGGAACACTGACAGGCCCATTCTTCAATCATATGATTAGAGACTCTTCAGACGGATTCACCGAGCTGATATTGACAGGAGAGCGTATCGAAGCTGGTATTAAGAGTGGAAAGATTCAAGTAGAGTCGTCATCAAATGCTGCGAAGAGATCTTTTGGTGGCAAGAAAGAGGCCAATGCTGTGTATGGTCAGAAAAGCTGATCCAAGACCGACCGAGCTTAATCTATGGCGGCAGTTGTGATCTCCAATCCTACATCAGCACAACCTCAGTGAGACAACGCGCGTAACCAGAATGCGCCACGAAGACAGTTTACAAAGATCAACATGCCATTGTCGCAAGCCTTACAACACATGTTGAAAGCGGAGCTGATTACCTTGAGGGATCCTCCTCAAAACATCAACACTTCTTCTCCGAGATACAATCCTAATGCTAAGTGTGCTTACCACTCCAATAGCCTAGGACACGACACCGACAATTGTTGGGCTCTGAAGAACAAGATTCAAGATATGATTGAAGCTAAACAGATTGAGTTTGATCCTCCTGTCGAGACTCCGAATGTGATCAACGCGCCTAAGCCTAACCATGACAAGAGTTCCAATGCTATTGACAAGAATGCTTATGTTTTTAACATAGATGACTTGACTATCCCTCTGATGACTGTTAAGAAGAATTTGTTGCAAGCCGGTGTCAATCCAGGGTGCCCAGAGAATTGTCGTTGGTGCCCATCTGCGCCTGACGATTGTGCTTGTTTGAGAAGACGTATTCAGTGCATGATGGATAACCGCGAAGTGTTATTTCTGAAACCATCACCTGTGGAGAAGCTGTGTGAAGACATGTCTAAGAATCTAAAGATCGAAGATGTGAGCGAAATTGTGCCAGAAGTATGGGATACCTTGGGGTAGCCAAGGGGAAAGTTTGATTACATGGTGAAGTACACTGTTTCTGAAAGCTACAAGATTCCTATTGAAGATGTTAAAGCGATCGGATGGGGAGACGATTTCCCAGAAGACTATGCTGATGTTAACACAATAAGGATTTCCTCTGCTGATCCTGTGCCTAGATTGGCACCTCTCATCATTACTTCTCCCAGACCAGTGCCATATTCCTCCGACAAAGCTATCCCTTGGAATTATGGATCTGAGGTTTACTATCATGGCATCAAACAAGACCCTCTAACCATTGAGAATCTCACAGTTGAAGCCACCATTCCTGACATTGACAACATCACCGGATCTAGTAAGGTGACCAGAACCGGAAGGGTGTTCTCCCGAGAGATCTCTCCTCCAAAAGACACTGCAATTCCAGCTCGCATTCCAGCTATTGAACCAGTTCCCGAGACTAGAGGGAAAGAACCAGTAACTCATCCTGCTCAGACAGAAGTACCAAAGGAAGTTGCTGAATACACCTCCAAAAAAGAAATGGAGGAAATTCTGAAGATCATCAAGAAGAGTGACTACAATGTTGTGGAACAGTTGGGACAGACTCCGTCCAAGATCTCCATGCTTTCTCTACTCTTGTCCTCTGAGGCTCATGCTAGAGCCTTGGTGAAGTCTCTGAAGAATGCTCACGTACCGCAAGACACTACTACTGACCAATTTGAAGTTTGTATTGCTAGCCTGGCTGCCAACAACGGCCTAGGCTTCTCTGATGCTGATTTGACTCCTGCCGGAAAGAAACACAACAAAGCCTTGCATGTCTCTGTTTAATGTAAGGGCATTACCTTGTATCATGTTTTGGTGGATACCGATTCTGCTCTGAATATCCTACCAAAGAGTGCTTTTGATCGACTTGATGTTGAAGGGTTGGTGCTGAAACCCAGTGACATAGTTGTGAGAGCTTTTGATGGTTCTAAGCGAACAGTACTTGGAGAGCTCATTCGGCCTGTTAAAGTCGGTTCCCAGACTTTTGACTCCACTTTCTTTGTCATGGACATCCGTCCAGCTTACTCTTGCCTACTTGGACGCCCTTTGATACATGGGGCAGGCGCTGTTACCTCTACCTTGCATCAGAAACTGAAGTACCCAATGAAGGGGAAGGTTGTTACAGTATGTGGTGAAGAGGAATACATGGTCAGTCATCTACAGTCATTCAGATACCTCGAAATGGAAGGAGAATTCTTCGAGACTCCTTGTCAAGCTTTCGAAACAGTCCCTAGAGTCATGCCTGTTGACTCTCCTGTCACTCCGGAAGTTACACAAGTTCTGCCTAGGATGGCCTCGTTGAAGGATGCTCAAGCTGCAGTTGAAGGAGGAGGTGGTACTATTTGGGGTCAGCTCCCTGATCTCCCTTTCAAATCTGACAAAACTGGTTTAGGCTTCACCATCAAAGGTCAGAAGATGATGCGCCGCGAACGTATTGCCCAACTTCCCATCCGCATCAGCCAGAATGGAGTTCATGCTATAGAAGACGGCGACAACGACTTCGACATCAGCAAGTGGATCTTCCCAACTCCCGACAACGGACTCAGCAATTGGAAGACTGAAGACGTCATACCCATCTCCTCTAGACAGGAGTAATTGCCTTTGTTTTTGTTTTGCTTTTCATTTTCTATGTTTTGAGCAATAAACTCTAAAGCCTAGTGCCTTGCCCGGGGCATCATGGCTCGTTTGTGAGGGTTATTATCTGTTATTTGCATAATTTCATTAGATAAAATCGTTGGACTTTTGCATTTAAGTGTTGTTTTCTTTCTTTTACTTTATCACCCCTTCAAAAGCTATGTGTTTCTTACATACACCCACGTGGTACACTGCAGAATCACTCCGAATCTCGTTGATAACAGCTATGCTATTGCTAAATATGACTTTGATAATCCGATCTACCAAGCCAAAGACGAAGGTGAGGAAGATTGTGAAGTGCCAGGAGAACTTGTCAGATTGCTACAGCAAGAAGAGCGAGTTATACAGCCACATGAAGAGTCAGTTGAGATTGTGAATTTGGGTACTGATGAAGACAGAAAAGAGATCAAGATAGGAGCGGGTCTTGAGAATGGTGTCAAAGAGAGATTGATTCAGATGCTACGAGACTATATCGAGGTTTTTGCTTGGTCATACGAAGACATGCCAGGTCTAGACATTGACATTGCGGTACACCGGTTACTGACAAAAGAAGGTTTTCTCCCTGTAAAGCATAAGGTTCGTCGCATGCGTCTTGAGATGTCTAAGAAAATCAAAGCCGAAGTTATGAAGTAGTTCAACACCAGTTTCTTAGCTGTTACTTCTTATCCACAATGGGTTGCAAATGTGGTGCATGTACCTAAGAAGGATGGCAAGGTACGAATGTGTGTGGATTACAAAGATCTGAACAAAGCGAGTCCGTAAGACGATTTCCCACTTCCTCATATCAGATCAAAATGGCTCCCGAAGACATGGGAAAGACTACTGTTGTTACACAGTGGGGCACTTTCTGTTACAAGGTCATGCCGTTCGGACTAAAGAACGCTGGCGCCACTTATCAGGGTGCCATGGTGGCATTATTTCATGACATGATTCATCACGAGATAGAGGTCTACGTCGACGACATGATAGCTCGGTCACAGACGGAAGAAGAACATCTTGGTCATTTGCAGAAACTATTTGATAGATTGAAGAAGTACAGACTAAGACTTAATCCAAACAAGTGCACCTTTGGAGTCAGATCCGGAAAGCTCCTAGGGTTCGTTGTTAGTGGTAAAGCTATTGAAGTTGAACCTGCCAAGTCTAAAGTTATTCATGAAATGCCAGCTCCCTGCACCAAGAAGGAAGTCAGAGGTTTCTTGGGTCGATTGAACTACATTTCCAGATTCATTGCACATCTAACTGCTACCTGTGAGCCAATCTTCAAGTTACTAAAGAAAGATCAAGTAGTGGAATGGAACGACGATCTCCAGATCGCTTTTGACAAAATCAAGGAGTACTTACAGAATCCTCCTATCTTGATGCCGCCTACCGAAGGAAGACCTCTTATCATGTACTTGACCGTGTTAGAGAGCTCAATGGGGTGTGTGTTGGGGCAACATGACGAGTCTGGTCGAAAAGAGTATGCAATATACTACCTTAGAAAAAGTTTACCGACTGTGAAACAAGATACTCCCAAATGAGAAAACTTGCGCTTTGGCTTGGGCTGCTTGCCGACTAAGACAGTATATGTTGACTCACACTACCTTGTTGATCTCCAAGATTGATCCGATAAAATACATATTTGAGAAACCAGCACTCTCCGGAAGAATAGCAAGATGGCAAATGATCTTGACCGAATACGACATCCAAGATACTTCTCGTAAAGCGATCAAAGGAAGTGTAGTAGCCGATCATTTGGCTCATGAAGCCATAGATGACTATCGCCTATGCGCTCGAGTTTCGAAGATGTTTTACTAGTTACGATTGAAGAACTAGGACCGATTTAAGGACTCAAGAAGGATCCCGATGGACCATGGTCTTTGATGGAGCCTCAAACGCACTTGGCAATGGCATTGGCGCCATCATTCCATCCCCTTGCAGGCGGGCACACACCTTTCACCGCCAGATTATGTTTCAGATGCACCAACAACATGGCCGAATACGAAGCGTGCATCATGGGTATTAAAGCTGCTATTGACTTAAGAATTAAGTTCTTGCAAGTGTATGGAGACTCAGCTTTAGTAATCAGTCAGATAAAAGGCGAGTGGGATACGAAGCATCCGAATCTCATTCCATATCGAGAGCATGTTCTGAGTTTGATCCCCTACTTCGAAGAGATTACTTTTGGACACATTCCACGAGAAGAGAATCAGTTGGCAGACGCTTTAGCTACTATGTCATCTATGTTCGAGGTCATATGGGACAACGAGGCTCCCAAATCGTCATCGAGAAGTTTGATGAACCAGCATATTGTTATGAGCTTGATACAGAAGAGAAACCTTGGTACTACGATGTGAAGAGGTATCTTGAGACTCAGGAATATCCCGCAGGGGCATCTGTCAATGATAAGAAGTTTTTGACAAGATTTGCATCCAAATTCTTTCTCAGCAAAGACATCCTATACAAGCGCAACCACGACTTGTGCTTACTCCGCTGTGTGAACCAGAAAACAACGGAATGTATCATGGAAGAGTTACACTAAGGCGCATTTGGTACCCACTCCAATGGGCATACAATGTCTAAAAAGATTCTGAGAACAGGTTACTATTGGTCCACCATGGAAGCTGATTGTCACCGCTATGCTCGATCCTGTCACAAATGCTAGATATATGCAGACAAAGTGCACGTACCTCTGGTACCATTGAATGTTCTTACCGCTCCTTGGCCTTTTGCAATGTGGGTCATTGACATGATTGGAGAAGTCAAGCCCACCGCTTCCAACGGACATCGTTTCATCCTTGTGGCAATTGATTATTTCACCAAGTGGGTGGAGGTAGCCTTGTTCGCATCTGTTACCAGGAATGTTGTGGCTCGATTCATCAAGCATAATCTTATCTGTCGGTATGGCACTCCCGAAAGGATTATCACAAATAACGGTTCTAATCTTAACAACAAAATGATCACCGAACTCTGCACGCAGTTTAAGATCAAGCATCATAATTCTTCTCCGTATCGGCCTAAGATGAATGGCGCAGTGAAAGCCGCCAACAAAAATATAAAGAAGATTATACAGAAGATGACAGTGACTTACAAAGATTGGCATGAGATGTTACCGTTTGCTCTCCACGGTTATCGCACCACAGTACGGACATCAACAGGGGCAACCCCTTTCTCCCTTGTATACGGTATGAAAGCAGTCCTACCAATCGAGGTTCAGATACCCTCAACTAGGGTCCTCTAGGACGCAGAGTTAGGTGAAGACGATTGGATCCAAACTCGCCTCGACCAGATCGACTTGATCGATGAGAAACGACTCGCACCCATCTGCCATGGACAGATCTATCAGAAACGAATGACCAGAGCATTTAACAAGAAGGTCAAGCATCGAGTCTACCAAGTCGGTGACCTAGTAGTCAAGCGCATTATTCTTCCACAAGGTGATCCTAGGGGCAAATGGACTCCCACCTATGAGGCACCATTTGTAGTCAAGACAATATTTTTCGGCGGAGCTATGATACTTAGCACCATGGATGGTGAAGACTTCCCACACCCTGTGAATGCAGACATAGTCAAACAATACTACGCATAAACGAGACCCGCTAGGTCGACTGACCTAGGCAAAAATAAGGGCATCCTGGCGAACCAAAAGGGTTTGGGAAAAAGTTAAGGATATATACAAAACATGTACACCCAGCAAGTCGAAAACTTGCAAAGGCGGCTTGGGCAAAAAAGGGTATCCCAGTAGACTGAAAAACCGAAAGGGCGGTCTAGGAAAAAATTAGGGATTTAAGCATACGACTATGTCTCGTCCAGATCACTTATCTACAGACTACTATCAGCATTCAAGATTCAAATGGCGAAAATCAATCCACTCACTTTCTACTAACAACAAGGAGATGAGATAGTCGAAATATATGAGTACTAGCATAGTTGAAACCTAACGAGATTGTTTCCGCGTAGATTTTATTTTTGTACAAACTACATGGCCATACGCCACCTTTCAAATTAATACAAGTTCTTTCTCTTTACAATTTTCACTATTGTTGTTTGCATAAAGTCCAACGTTTGCTTTTAGTGATTATATGCATCTGACAATAAATATCTACTTACAAACATGCGAAAAGTGAACGAACAAGGATAATTACTACAGGCTCTAGGAATTGAGATGACGACGAAAGTCACCGATACATTCCCATGCAAAGTACAATCCCCACAGAGATATCGCTCACCACAAAATTCCCCAACGGAGTACACATTCTCCTCCACTAGTCCAGACATTCCAAGCTTCATCACATTAGTCCCCGAGCAGTGATCCCAATCAGCTGAACTATGTTACCTCAGTCTCCAAGCAGTAACGGTTCATCTCCAGCAGAGGAATTTATCCCCAGCAGAGTATCTCTCAGCAATCATCATTTCCCCCGGCAACAGCAATATCCAGACTCGAAACTTGGTTAGGTAGTGCATCGGAGTAGATCTACATCTTTTATTCCCCAGCCAGAGGTTTCAACGGGCACCTGGCCCTTATAACCCTGTCTCCTAGCGACAATCAAATACTCTCCAGTAGGATCTACACGCAAGATCCCCAGTAGAGCGCCTCCTAAATTTTCCCCAGCAAGGTCTATGCACAAGATCCTCGGCAATGTACCCCTAGGTCTCTACCATCCTCAGAAGCATAGATATCTAGTCTCAAGACTTGGTCAGATAGTGCATCGGAGGAATCGAGGTTATCTTTCTTCTCAGGGTTTTCATCCGTTTCGTCCCCAAACAGAAGCCAGGAATCCTCAAGCAGAGCATCCACATCTTCTCCAAGATGGATATGTTTTGAAATACCACAACATCTATCATTCATACATTATTCATAAAAGTCATAACATGTGCATATATCATTCACACACATTGTCATGCGTCATGACCTGCATGGGACTAATTATATCCTATCAAAGTTTCTTTTATTTTTCCCAAACAGGTGAAAATAACTTCTAAACAAAAGGTCAAGGATTAATACCCGAAACAAGACAAGAAACCCTATCCGGAAGGCCGTACGAATCTTCTCTAAACAAACAGGTCCAAGATTAATACCCGAAGCACGACGAGAAACCCTATCCGAACGATCACCCAAGTTGTCCTCCGATAACAGATCTAGGATTAATACCTGTAGCCATACAAGAAACCTTATCCGAACGATCACACAAGTTATCCTCCGATAACAGGCATTGGATCAACACCCGAAGCACAACAGGGAAGTTGTCCACATTCTGCCGACCATTGTCCCCTCAGAGTAATCAAAACGAAGATTTATTCTGACACTCTCTTATTATCAACAGCAACTACAAAGTCTGGCGTACGACTCAGTTACCCTGGATGGCATCTTAAGCCCATCTCCGACTATTTTGACGACATCTCTCCACTTTCAGAATGCTGCATATTTGGTTAAAAACCAATACAAACCAATAACTTCATTCAAAGACAAGCACGAAGTCTAGTGTATGACTCTCTCCGGAAGGCATCTTAAGCCCATCTTCGTGCTCCCTTCTACCTTCATGAACATCCATAGAGCCTAGCATACGGCTCATTCCTCAGCATCAGTCTCTCCAGATGGCATCTTAAGCCCGTCTCCGACGATCCTCCTATCCAGACAACGTTCTTGAGTCTAACGTACGATTCATTCCTCAGTGAAGTCTCCAGCTTCTCCAAATGGCATCTGTAAGCCCATTCCCCGGCATCATCAATCAACAGCGAGTGCAAATTTTCAGGTGTACTCGAGTGTTTAATCATCTTCTACCTCCAGGTCACGAAAGGCACGCATGCCAATCTAACCCTTCCAATACAAGAATATTAAACAGGGGCAGCTGTCATACCCCAAAATTTTCCCTCTTACTTCTCAAGACATTTCACATATCCATACCCAATAATTTCATCAAGGTTTACAAGACAAACCCTCTCCTAAGCAATCAACCCAAACAAAGGTTTGTCCATTCTCAAATCAAGGTGGTCCTCCAACATTTCCAGTGGTCATCATGCCTCATCATATGCTTCAAAGAATCTCCATGTCAAGTTTCAAGCCTTACAAGTCAAGTTTCCTCAAACAATTGCTCAGATGGTTGAAAATCAGTTGTATTGGACAAAAACTCAATTGTGGTCAACATATAGTCAAACTTTATAATTTTTGGTCAAAATCAATATTTTGAAGTGATATTCATCATTTGATCAAGGGTTGATCATGATTCATCAAGAAAAGTCAAGAGTAGGTCAAAAGTCAAAGTTTCCAAATTGGGCTTTCTTAGACAAAAGTCAACAGAACTTTGACCAGAGATAACTTTCACATACTTTATCAGAAAGTTTTCCACCACAACTCATTTTGAAGAGAATTCAATTCTCTACAACTTCATGTCTCACAAGCTTGGGCAGAAAATGCTTCATTTGGAAGTTATGGATCAAAACATTACAGGTCCTTTTAAAAATCAACAAAAAATCAACTTTTTGTAAAGAATGCTTCAATTGAGATGAAACCAAAGAGGTTGTTTAGAGGACATCTTGAGCTTTCTAAAAAGTCCAAGAACACCCAAAAATGTTAAAAATTGAGCAAGATACACCTTGCACAAGTTGAGAATTTTTGAGGAGGTGCACAAAGAGAAATACTTGACAAAACCCAAAATTTTGCAAATGGGCCTAACTTTTCTTGGTTCAAACATGTTCCTTAGCTGATTTGGAACTTCCAAGCCCAAGGTGACGAATTTATCATTTATTTTCTATTTATTTTGGATTTTTAATCATTTAAAAGCCAATTTAATCAAAATAAAAGGTAGAAAATCAAAATTAATTGCAAGTTTAATTTTTCTCTCATTCTTGAGATCCAAGCAAGCCATACAAGCTGTCAATTTCGAAATTGCATTCATTGGCAAAGGAATTGAATGAGATTTGATCGAAAAAGACAATATTTGGTTTCATTCCAAATAAAATATTTTCTCATTGATTGGCATATAATTTCTTCATAATTCTTGACCTAATTCACTTTACTATAAGTACATGATTCATCCACAAGCACAAGGGACGAAATTCTTGCCTCCAAGAACCCTACCCAACTTCCAAAAATCTGTGGCATTCAAGCAAATGACAGACCTCTTTTTAGACCAATTCGATCAATTATAAGCTTGCCAATCGCTTCCTGGAGTCATCCCAAACGTTCACAAATCACAAACACCCCCAGAAACATGAAATTGCACATCACAGTTTGCCTCAGAAAATTCAAAATCGAATTCATAGTTACATGCATTTTAAACGTATTTTGATTATATATTCATGTTCATGATGATATTTGCAAGCTATCTGGGTGGTTTAATTGAGTTTTAAGTGCAGGAATCGTGATATGCCATTGTTAGGTTTTTCAAGCTTCAAATTGGGATCCTTCGATTTAGGAAAAATTGGCCAAAACTAGGGGCATATTCTTGTTCAGGAGACCAAACTGAATCGAACCATGGTTTCATTATGAATTTATATTGCTTGTATCGTGTTTTGGAAATTTGCAGGTACTATGGTGACGGGCAAAACCGTCGCTATTGGTTTTTGCTACAGATCGTGTCTGTAGGTAAAAGTTTAAAAATTCAAATAGGGAAGAAGGTGACCTTCGCGCGCGTTCTGGTGTCCAGGAACTTATTCCGATTATGTTACTTTTGTTTCATCCCACTAACACCAAAGCATGCTAGCTCAGTTGGTCAGGGAGGCGCGTGTTTATCCTGGGAGTCCTTGGTTGGATCCCTGGCTCCAGCATATCTTTTTACAACTTTTCCAAACTAACTAATTTTCTGTTTCTTTTCATATTTTTCCTTTTAATTTAATTTCTTTTCAAACAATTTTCTAATGCATTAAAAAATCACCAAAAAATATTTTCTTTTTGCATTTAGGTCAGAAAAATGTTTATTGAATTTTTGACATAAAAATTAATATTTTTGCATGCATATTTTAATTAATTGTTAATTAACCATCAATTTGACTTTTAATTATTTTTCTTTATTAAAACCAATCTAGAAAACTCCCAAAAAATTGTTTTATCATCTAATTAGAATTACTGACCTAAAAACCTTTTCCTAACTCAAAAATCCTTTTTTTACTAACACATTTTCTCTTATGCGAATTTCTTTTCTTTTCCGATTATTATGTATCTACTTCCAGGTTGTAATAGTTATGACAATTTTCTCGCATTTCTTTTTTCCAATATTATGTAACTGCTCATGGGATGTAACAGCTTAATTAGGATTTACTTTCCGCACTCCTATATTATGTAACTGCCCCAAAGACATGTAATAGCGTAGGATTTACTTTCCGCACTTTACTTTCCGCAATTTACTTTCGGCACCCATATAAACTGCTAGTAACTAGGCGTGTATGGCAAGATAAAAACGAACATAGATCACTTCTAATTTCAAGATAAAATATCTGAATCCAACACACTCTTTTCACACATGCACCCACTAGAGTATTCTCTCTCGTTGCCTTTCGAATACAAATGGTCAAGTCCCTCGAACGTAGAGGTATCCTAGCACCGTTGCCTACAAACATATCATCTTAGTCCCTTCGATACAAAGATCATATTCCCCCGACGTGGCCTACGAATACATGATCTAGTCCCTCGATTGTTGCCTACAAAAAGTGATGATCGTCCCTTCGAATGTGCTAGGATACTCCTACAAGTTTCCTTCTATGACCATCCGATATCCCTTCGAATGTCCCTTTATATCCAACGAATAGGGTTACCTACCAACTAATGGTATGGACAACGCTATTCTAAAGGAAAGTAAAATAACACGAAAATGACCGTTCTGAGTAGGTAATAAGACTTTTAGTTGCTTGCTCTATCAAAATACTTTTTGCACCTCACACTTTTGTCAAAGTTAAAACCCTTTTCAAAATCGAAACATTTCCGAACACTTCGTATACATTCCAGCGTGAATCATTACGAAGTCAAAGCAAAATGCCTTTTCAAAAAACATTTTTCAAATACACACACAAAAAGCAAGTTTTAAATATGAGCTAAAGCAACTAAGAGCCCGTAGATAACTACGGATGGAAATGGGTGCTAATACCTTCCCTTTTCATAACCTTCTCCCTTACTCAAAATCTAACGAAGGTATTTTTCTGTTCTTTTCACCTTCCCTTAATTGGATAAAAGAAAAGTCGGTGGCGACTCTTGCTATCCGCAACATTTTGCGATCAAAAGCAAACAAAATTCCAAAGTCAGTTCTCCCACCGTATTACAGTGTGCTTATATTTTCTCCTCGATGCCATCTTTTCTCCATATTGCAATTCTCTGGTGCATTGAGGAAGGGACCACTCCAATCCCATGAATCCATTTGCGTCCCAGCAACAAGTTATAATTTTCCTTGGACGCAATGACCATGAACATTGTTGTCCTTGTTGTTGAGCCAATAGTTAGATCTACATGAATCATACGCAACGTGTGCCCAACTTTTCCTCGTAGTTTGACAGCACCATGTTGTGAGGCTTGATATCTGTATCGAACATCTGAATTCTTTTGAGCATGAACTGGGCCAAGAGATTAACTACCGCGCCTCTATCTACAAGCACCTTGTTGATCCCTACTTGTTCAACTCTGGCCCTTATGAACAAAGGCTTCAGATGCCCCTTCATTCGTTGATCTGGCTTCTCGAAGAACACGTTTTTCTCTTCGACCGCGCCTTTCTTCAAATTCTTCTACCTATGTCTCCTGATTATACCCGTAAGGGAGGATAGACACTATGTTGCAATGTATTTTTAAAGATTCCTCTCTGTTTGACTCGAAGTCATCAATCAGCATTTCTTCATCATCCACTGGATTTGGTTGAACCTTCTATATAATCGCTTCCTTCTTAGGGGAAAACAATCTTCTTGGTATTGGTGGTTTTCCCTCAGTCAGCATGGTTAATGGTGTCTTGTTACTGCTACTTTCAAATATCTCTTTTGAAGTTGAATCCCTCTCTTTTTTCTTCATTCATTGGTTCCTCCTCCACTGTGATCTAGACATCATATTCTTATCCTTGTAATTTTCTAGCATAATATCTTCCCTCTTTGACACTAGCGTCATACCCCAAAATTTGCCCTCTTACTTCTCAAGACATTTCAAATATCCATACTCAAGGATTCCTCAAGGGTTGATCAGACAAACCCTCTCCTACACAATCAACCCAAACTAGGGTTTGGTTATCCTCATATCCAGATGGACTTCCAACATCTCCAGTGATCATCATGCCTCCTCATATGCTTCAAAGAAACTCCATGTCAAGTTTCAAGCCTTACAAGTCAAGTTTCCTCAGACAATTGCTCAGATGGTTGAAAATCAGTTGTATTGGACAAAAAGTCAACTGTGGTCAACATACAGTCAAAATTCCTGATTTTTGGTCAACATCCTCATTTTGAAGTCACATTCATCATTTGATCAAAGGTTTATCATGATTCATCAAGAAAACTCAAGATTTGCTCAAAAGTCAAACTTTCCAAATTAGGGTTTTCTAAAGAAAAGTCAACTGAACTTTGAGTGAGCATAACTTCTTCATACTTTATCAAAAAAAATTTCACCACCTCTCATTTTGAAGGAAATTCAGTTCTCTACAACTTCATGTCTCACAAGCATGGTCAGAAAATGCTTCATTTTGAAGATATGGATCAAAACATTACAGGTCCTTTTCAAAGTCAACAAAAAGTCAACTTTTTGTAATGAAGTTTTGTTGAGCATGGAAACTCCAATTGAGATGAAACCAAATAGGTTTCTTATAGGACACTTAGAGCTTTCTAAAAAGTCCAAGAACATTCAAAAATGTGGAAATTTGAGCAAAATACACCTTGCACAAGTTGGGCATTTTTTGGACAGAACTGGCGACTCTGCCGGGGATACACCCTAAAGAGAGAATACCTTAGGGATTTCTAGATCATTTTTACTGTTTTCTGTTTGAATTTCTTGCTTTATCTTTAAGGGTTGCTTTGGTATTATATTTATGGGGGATCCTACACCCGGATCCAGGTTTCCTTTTAGGTAAGTAGCATTAGATCATCGCGACCGTTAGGCGTATACCGAAACGGTCAACATGATGGCTACGTTAGTGTGACACTTTGGATGTCCTGATACTCTTCATTTCCAAGTTGAGGATAGTATTTGGCTTCTGCATGGTGTTATCAGCACTAACTCAACTTTTAGAACCTTAATTGACCCATCTTGGCCATTAGAAGGTAGTGAGATGGCCGGCTTTGGTGTAGACCGAGGTTGGCTGATACTCGATGCTACGCTCATTAAGATCATACTTTTGGGATATTTTCGGTCGACCACTTTGTAGTCATATTGAAATAAACGCCTACGAGAAAGATCAATGATATGAGATTCCTAGAACTCGGTTACTATTATAGGACAGGATGAACCAACTCAAACTTTTGGTGGGGTAAACATCTATACCTCATGCAAGCCTTAAACCTAGGGCTATTGTGTGAATTATTTGTGCTTGCTAAACATGACATCATGACCTCATCGCATTGCATATCATTTCTAACTATTTCAAGGACCTAGGGATTTATCTTTGCTCTGTTTTGTTTGGGATTATGGCTTCTAGGAAGACTATCCGAATCAACTTCATGGGTATACCTTCTCAGCTCAAAGAATTGGTTTCAGAGATTCCCGATCATGCCCAGTTCATCAAAAGACATGGTTATTTGCTGGACTTGGTTATCTCCGGTTTTGAAGAAGATATGATGCATGTCCTATTCCAGTTCTTCGATCTGAAACATCATTGCTTTACATTTCCAGATTATCAGTTGGTTCCTACCTTGGAAGAGTTCTCTAAGCTACTTGGTATGAAGACCAAATGTCGTTCACCGGTTTAGAAAAGGTTCCTAGGTATGAAGACATTGCATCAGCATTACATCTAAAGCGCTCAGACATTGAAGCCAATTGGGAAACTAGAAGTGGAGTTAAGGGTTTACTTGCCAAATTCCTAGTGAAGAAAGCCCGAGAATTCCTCAAAGCTATGAGTTTCCATGTGTTTGAAGACATTGTGGCCTTGCTAATCTATGGTTTGGTTCTATTTCCTAATTCGGATCAATTCATAGATGTCAACTCCATCAAGTTATTCCTTACTCACAATCTTGTGCCTACTTTACTTGGAGATATTCTGCATTATCTCCACACTCGTACTATCAAAAGACAAGGAACTCTCATGTGTTGCATACCGTTACTTTCCAGGTGGTTTATTTCGCACCTTCCTCAATCCGTTTTAAAGAACGAGCAAAGGTTGAAATGGTTTCAAAGACTAATGTCACTCTCTCATTCAGATATCTGTTGGTGTCTTTTTTTTCAAAAAGACTTCACATTCATTGAACGTTGTGGATAATTTCCTAATGTACCACTCTTTGGCATAAGGGGAGGTATTACTTACAACCCTTCTCTAGATCTACGTCAGTTTGGTTATGCTCGAAGAGATGGCCCTCATGATATGTTTCTCCAAGATATTGTGTTCGACTACAACCACTATCTCCAGAATTACCGACGAAGGTTCATACACGCTTGGGGCACCAAAACTCCATTCCTTGGGAACCTTACCTCAAATGGGTGAGAGCTCGAGCTCAAAACCTCATGATGCCGTTCACGCCTGTTCTACCAGTAATTATGGAACCTGTTGCTATAGGTGATGTACCCTATATTGTTCTCCATCCTGACATGCCTACTAATTTTGAAGACTGGAAGAGATCCCGGATTCAGCTTAAAGGAGAAAGGGATACATTCGAAGCTCAGTGCTATACAAGTGAGAAGAAGGTACTAGAGTTGACAAAGCTACTTCACGAGGAGCGGAACATCAACGCCTACCTCGGCACCAAGAGGAAGCGCCCATGGGAGACTTAGAGCTTTAGGATTTTGTTCTTTTATTTTATTTTTCTGAACTATCTTTTGTACTTAAAAAGAAAAGAGAATAAAAAGGGAAGTAATAAATGTTTGTTCATGCTTGTTTAACAAATTTAAATCTTTAAGGTCCTTGAAAACATTGCATTGCATTTGCATAAACATCGCATATCATGGCATAACATTTCATAACAGGTACGTTGAAGATCGATTTTCTCATTTTCTCGCTATTTATTTTAGCAGAAATGGCTCTTGAACGGACTATCAAAGATCTCTAGGCTCAGAATTCTCAGTTCCAGGAGATGTTCACCAGCTTGGTCCAAGGCCAAGAAGATCTGAAGAAGCTCATCAACAGAAAGAAGAGGGTCGTTGGTGTTCTCAACATGGGTAGACGTTACAAAGGTGGTCCTAAAGTGGTCAGCCGGATAGAGCTCTTAGGGAGTGTCAGGACTGAGGGAAGTGTCAAGGGTAACGAAGACGACCAGCGTGAGCCTGAGAAGAAAGAAGAAGACTATGAGAATGATCAGTACTCTTATGAGGATGACAAGTACAAACAACTTGAAGACCGTCTGAATGCTGTGGAAAATCTAAAGATGTCAGGGCTGATTTTTGATGATCTGAGTCTTGTCCCTGGTGTGATGATTCCTCCCAAGTTCAAAGTTCCTACTTTTGCCAAGTATGATGGCATTTCTTGTCCGAAGCTACATTTGAAGTCCTATGTCCGGAAGATCAACCCCCACACTGATGACAGAAAGTTGTGGATGCATTATTTTCAAGAGAGTTTGTCCGTAACTCAATTGGAGTGGTATTATCAGCTAGAGAATGACCATATTCGTACTTGGAGTGACTTAGCGGATGCTTTCTATAGGAAATATGAGTACAATGCTGAATTGGCACCCACTCGCATGCAACTACAGAGCATGTCTATGGGTCGTGATGAGAAGTTCAAAGAGTATGCTCAGAAATAGAGAGATCTAGCAGGCAGAGCGCAACCACCCTTGTCCAATAGGGAGTTGGTTGACATGTTTATGGGAACACTGACAGGCCCATTCTTCAATCATATGATTAGAGACTCTTCAGACGGATTCACCGAGCTGATATTGACAGGAGAGCGTATCGAAGCTGGTATTAAGAGTGGAAAGATTCAAGTAGAGTCGTCATCAAATGCTGCGAAGAGATCTTTTGGTGGCAAGAAAGAGGCCAATGCTGTGTATGGTCAGAAAAGCTGATCCAAGACCGACCGAGCTTAATCTATGGCGGCAGTTGTGATCTCCAATCCTACATCAGCACAACCTCAGTGAGACAACGCGCGTAACCAGAATGCGCCACGAAGACAGTTTACAAAGATCAACATGCCATTGTCGCAAGCCTTACAACACATGTTGAAAGCGGAGCTGATTACCTTGAGGGATCCTCCTCAAAACATCAACACTTCTTCTCCGAGATACAATCCTAATGCTAAGTGTGCTTACCACTCCAATAGCCTAGGACACGACACCGACAATTGTTGGGCTCTGAAGAACAAGATTCAAGATATGATTGAAGCTAAACAGATTGAGTTTGATCCTCCTGTCGAGACTCCGAATGTGATCAACGCGCCTAAGCCTAACCATGACAAGAGTTCCAATGCTATTGACAAGAATGCTTATGTTTTTAACATAGATGACTTGACTATCCCTCTGATGACTGTTAAGAAGAATTTGTTGCAAGCCGGTGTCAATCCAGGGTGCCCAGAGAATTGTCGTTGGTGCCCATCTGCGCCTGACGATTGTGCTTGTTTGAGAAGACGTATTCAGTGCATGATGGATAACCGCGAAGTGTTATTTCTGAAACCATCACCTGTGGAGAAGCTGTGTGAAGACATGTCTAAGAATCTAAAGATCGAAGATGTGAGCGAAATTGTGCCAGAAGTATGGGATACCTTGGGGTAGCCAAGGGGAAAGTTTGATTACATGGTGAAGTACACTGTTTCTGAAAGCTACAAGATTCCTATTGAAGATGTTAAAGCGATCGGATGGGGAGACGATTTCCCAGAAGACTATGCTGATGTTAACACAATAAGGATTTCCTCTGCTGATCCTGTGCCTAGATTGGCACCTCTCATCATTACTTCTCCCAGACCAGTGCCATATTCCTCCGACAAAGCTATCCCTTGGAATTATGGATCTGAGGTTTACTATCATGGCATCAAACAAGACCCTCTAACCATTGAGAATCTCACAGTTGAAGCCACCATTCCTGACATTGACAACATCACCGGATCTAGTAAGGTGACCAGAACCGGAAGGGTGTTCTCCCGAGAGATCTCTCCTCCAAAAGACACTGCAATTCCAGCTCGCATTCCAGCTATTGAACCAGTTCCCGAGACTAGAGGGAAAGAACCAGTAACTCATCCTGCTCAGACAGAAGTACCAAAGGAAGTTGCTGAATACACCTCCAAAAAAGAAATGGAGGAAATTCTGAAGATCATCAAGAAGAGTGACTACAATGTTGTGGAACAGTTGGGACAGACTCCGTCCAAGATCTCCATGCTTTCTCTACTCTTGTCCTCTGAGGCTCATGCTAGAGCCTTGGTGAAGTCTCTGAAGAATGCTCACGTACCGCAAGACACTACTACTGACCAATTTGAAGTTTGTATTGCTAGCCTGGCTGCCAACAACGGCCTAGGCTTCTCTGATGCTGATTTGACTCCTGCCGGAAAGAAACACAACAAAGCCTTGCATGTCTCTGTTTAATGTAAGGGCATTACCTTGTATCATGTTTTGGTGGATACCGATTCTGCTCTGAATATCCTACCAAAGAGTGCTTTTGATCGACTTGATGTTGAAGGGTTGGTGCTGAAACCCAGTGACATAGTTGTGAGAGCTTTTGATGGTTCTAAGCGAACAGTACTTGGAGAGCTCATTCGGCCTGTTAAAGTCGGTTCCCAGACTTTTGACTCCACTTTCTTTGTCATGGACATCCGTCCAGCTTACTCTTGCCTACTTGGACGCCCTTTGATACATGGGGCAGGCGCTGTTACCTCTACCTTGCATCAGAAACTGAAGTACCCAATGAAGGGGAAGGTTGTTACAGTATGTGGTGAAGAGGAATACATGGTCAGTCATCTACAGTCATTCAGATACCTCGAAATGGAAGGAGAATTCTTCGAGACTCCTTGTCAAGCTTTCGAAACAGTCCCTAGAGTCATGCCTGTTGACTCTCCTGTCACTCCGGAAGTTACACAAGTTCTGCCTAGGATGGCCTCGTTGAAGGATGCTCAAGCTGCAGTTGAAGGAGGAGGTGGTACTATTTGGGGTCAGCTCCCTGATCTCCCTTTCAAATCTGACAAAACTGGTTTAGGCTTCACCATCAAAGGTCAGAAGATGATGCGCCGCGAACGTATTGCCCAACTTCCCATCCGCATCAGCCAGAATGGAGTTCATGCTATAGAAGACGGCGACAACGACTTCGACATCAGCAAGTGGATCTTCCCAACTCCCGACAACGGACTCAGCAATTGGAAGACTGAAGACGTCATACCCATCTCCTCTAGACAGGAGTAATTGCCTTTGTTTTTGTTTTGCTTTTCATTTTCTATGTTTTGAGCAATAAACTCTAAAGCCTAGTGCCTTGCCCGGGGCATCATGGCTCGTTTGTGAGGGTTATTATCTGTTATTTGCATAATTTCATTAGATAAAATCGTTGGACTTTTGCATTTAAGTGTTGTTTTCTTTCTTTTACTTTATCACCCCTTCAAAAGCTATGTGTTTCTTACATACACCCACGTGGTACACTGCAGAATCACTCCGAATCTCGTTGATAACAGCTATGCTATTGCTAAATATGACTTTGATAATCCGATCTACCAAGCCAAAGACGAAGGTGAGGAAGATTGTGAAGTGCCAGGAGAACTTGTCAGATTGCTACAGCAAGAAGAGCGAGTTATACAGCCACATGAAGAGTCAGTTGAGATTGTGAATTTGGGTACTGATGAAGACAGAAAAGAGATCAAGATAGGAGCGGGTCTTGAGAATGGTGTCAAAGAGAGATTGATTCAGATGCTACGAGACTATATCGAGGTTTTTGCTTGGTCATACGAAGACATGCCAGGTCTAGACATTGACATTGCGGTACACCGGTTACTGACAAAAGAAGGTTTTCTCCCTGTAAAGCATAAGGTTCGTCGCATGCGTCTTGAGATGTCTAAGAAAATCAAAGCCGAAGTTATGAAGTAGTTCAACACCAGTTTCTTAGCTGTTACTTCTTATCCACAATGGGTTGCAAATGTGGTGCATGTACCTAAGAAGGATGGCAAGGTACGAATGTGTGTGGATTACAAAGATCTGAACAAAGCGAGTCCGTAAGACGATTTCCCACTTCCTCATATCAGATCAAAATGGCTCCCGAAGACATGGGAAAGACTACTGTTGTTACACAGTGGGGCACTTTCTGTTACAAGGTCATGCCGTTCGGACTAAAGAACGCTGGCGCCACTTATCAGGGTGCCATGGTGGCATTATTTCATGACATGATTCATCACGAGATAGAGGTCTACGTCGACGACATGATAGCTCGGTCACAGACGGAAGAAGAACATCTTGGTCATTTGCAGAAACTATTTGATAGATTGAAGAAGTACAGACTAAGACTTAATCCAAACAAGTGCACCTTTGGAGTCAGATCCGGAAAGCTCCTAGGGTTCGTTGTTAGTGGTAAAGCTATTGAAGTTGAACCTGCCAAGTCTAAAGTTATTCATGAAATGCCAGCTCCCTGCACCAAGAAGGAAGTCAGAGGTTTCTTGGGTCGATTGAACTACATTTCCAGATTCATTGCACATCTAACTGCTACCTGTGAGCCAATCTTCAAGTTACTAAAGAAAGATCAAGTAGTGGAATGGAACGACGATCTCCAGATCGCTTTTGACAAAATCAAGGAGTACTTACAGAATCCTCCTATCTTGATGCCGCCTACCGAAGGAAGACCTCTTATCATGTACTTGACCGTGTTAGAGAGCTCAATGGGGTGTGTGTTGGGGCAACATGACGAGTCTGGTCGAAAAGAGTATGCAATATACTACCTTAGAAAAAGTTTACCGACTGTGAAACAAGATACTCCCAGCTCGAGAAAACTTGCAGCGCTTTGGCTTGGGCTGCTTGCCGACTAAGACAGTATATGTTGACTCACACTACCTTGTTGATCTCCAAGATTGATCCGATAAAATACATATTTGAGAAACCAGCACTCTCCGGAAGAATAGCAAGATGGCAAATGATCTTGACCGAATACGACATCCAGTATACTTCTCAGAAAGCGATCAAAGGAAGTGTAGTAGCCGATCATTTGGCTCATGAAGCCATAGATGACTATCAGTCTATGCAGTTCGAGTTTCCAGACGAAGATGTTTTACTAGTTACTGATTGCGAAGAACTAGGACCAGACGAAGGACCTGAAGAAGGATCCCGATGGACCATGGTCTTTGATGGAGCCTCAAACGCACTTGGCAATGGCATTGGCGCCATCATTCCATCCCCTGCAGGCGGGCACACACCTTTCACCGCCAGATTATGTTTCAGATGCACCAACAACATGGCCGAATACGAAGCGTGCATCATGGGTATTAAAGCTGCTATTGACTTAAGAATTAAGTTCTTGCAAGTGTATGGAGACTCAGCTTTAGTAATCAGTCAGATAAAAGGCGAGTGGGATACGAAGCATCCGAATCTCATTCCATATCGAGAGCATGTTCTGAGTTTGATCCCCTACTTCGAAGAGATTACTTTTGGACACATTCCACGAGAAGAGAATCAGTTGGCAGACGCTTTAGCTACTATGTCATCTATGTTCGAGGTCATATGGGACAACGAGGCTCCCAAATCGTCATCGAGAAGTTTGATGAACCAGCATATTGTTATGAGCTTGATACAGAAGAGAAACCTTGGTACTACGATGTGAAGAGGTATCTTGAGACTCAGGAATATCCCGCAGGGGCATCTGTCAATGATAAGAAGTTTTTGACAAGATTTGCATCCAAATTCTTTCTCAGCAAAGACATCCTATACAAGCGCAACCACGACTTGTGCTTACTCCGCTGTGTGAACCAGAAAACAACGGAATGTATCATGGAAGAGTTACACTAAGGCGCATTTGGTACCCACTCCAATGGGCATACAATGTCTAAAAAGATTCTGAGAACAGGTTACTATTGGTCCACCATGGAAGCTGATTGTCACCGCTATGCTCGATCCTGTCACAAATGCTAGATATATGCAGACAAAGTGCACGTACCTCTGGTACCATTGAATGTTCTTACCGCTCCTTGGCCTTTTGCAATGTGGGTCATTGACATGATTGGAGAAGTCAAGCCCACCGCTTCCAACGGACATCGTTTCATCCTTGTGGCAATTGATTATTTCACCAAGTGGGTGGAGGTAGCCTTGTTCGCATCTGTTACCAGGAATGTTGTGGCTCGATTCATCAAGCATAATCTTATCTGTCGGTATGGCACTCCCGAAAGGATTATCACAAATAACGGTTCTAATCTTAACAACAAAATGATCACCGAACTCTGCACGCAGTTTAAGATCAAGCATCATAATTCTTCTCCGTATCGGCCTAAGATGAATGGCGCAGTGAAAGCCGCCAACAAAAATATAAAGAAGATTATACAGAAGATGACAGTGACTTACAAAGATTGGCATGAGATGTTACCGTTTGCTCTCCACGGTTATCGCACCACAGTACGGACATCAACAGGGGCAACCCCTTTCTCCCTTGTATACGGTATGAAAGCAGTCCTACCAATCGAGGTTCAGATACCCTCAACTAGGGTCCTCTAGGACGCAGAGTTAGGTGAAGACGATTGGATCCAAACTCGCCTCGACCAGATCGACTTGATCGATGAGAAACGACTCGCACCCATCTGCCATGGACAGATCTATCAGAAACGAATGACCAGAGCATTTAACAAGAAGGTCAAGCATCGAGTCTACCAAGTCGGTGACCTAGTAGTCAAGCGCATTATTCTTCCACAAGGTGATCCTAGGGGCAAATGGACTCCCACCTATGAGGCACCATTTGTAGTCAAGACAATATTTTTCGGCGGAGCTATGATACTTAGCACCATGGATGGTGAAGACTTCCCACACCCTGTGAATGCAGACATAGTCAAACAATACTACGCATAAACGAGACCCGCTAGGTCGACTGACCTAGGCAAAAATAAGGGCATCCTGGCGAACCAAAAGGGTTCGGGAAAAAGTTAAGGATATATACAAAACATGTACACCCAGCAAGTCGAAAACTTGCAAAGGCGGCTTGGGCAAAAAAGGGTATCCCAGTAGACTGAAAAACCGAAAGGGCGGTCTAGGAAAAAATTAGGGATTTAAGCATACGACTATGTCTCGTCCAGATCACTTATCTACAGACTACTATCAGCATTCAAGATTCAAATGGCGAAAATCAATCCACTCACTTTCTACTAACAACAAGGAGATGAGATAGTCGAAATATATGAGTACTAGCATAGTTGAAACCTAACGAGATTGTTTCCGCGTAGATTTTATTTTTGTACAAACTACATGGCCATACGCCACCTTTCAAATTAATACAAGTTCTTTCTCTTTACAATTTTCACTATTGTTGTTTGCATAAAGTCCAACGTTTGCTTTTAGTGATTATATGCATCTGACAATAAATATCTACTTACAAACATGCGAAAAGTGAACGAACAAGGATAATTACTACAGGCTCTAGGAATTGAGATGACGACGAAAGTCACCGATACATTCCCATGCAAAGTACAATCCCCACAGAGATATCGCTCACCACAAAATTCCCCAACGGAGTACACATTCTCCTCCACTAGTCCAGACATTCCAAGCTTCATCACATTAGTCCCCGAGCAGTGATCCCAATCAGCTGAACTATGTTACCTCAGTCTCCAAGCAGTAACGGTTCATCTCCAGCAGAGGAATTTATCCCCAGCAGAGTATCTCTCAGCAATCATCATTTCCCCCGGCAACAGCAATATCCAGACTCGAAACTTGGTTAGGTAGTGCATCGGAGTAGATCTACATCTTTTATTCCCCAGCCAGAGGTTTCAACGGGCACCTGGCCCTTATAACCCTGTCTCCTAGCGACAATCAAATACTCTCCAGTAGGATCTACACGCAAGATCCCCAGTAGAGCGCCTCCTAAATTTTCCCCAGCAAGGTCTATGCACAAGATCCTCGGCAATGTACCCCTAGGTCTCTACCATCCTCAGAAGCATAGATATCTAGTCTCAAGACTTGGTCAGATAGTGCATCGGAGGAATCGAGGTTATCTTTCTTCTCAGGGTTTTCATCCGTTTCGTCCCCAAACAGAAGCCAGGAATCCTCAAGCAGAGCATCCACATCTTCTCCAAGATGGATATGTTTTGAAATACCACAACATCTATCATTCATACATTATTCATAAAAGTCATAACATGTGCATATATCATTCACACACATTGTCATGCGTCATGACCTGCATGGGACTAATTATATCCTATCAAAGTTTCTTTTATTTTTCCCAAACAGGTGAAAATAACTTCTAAACAAAAGGTCAAGGATTAATACCCGAAACAAGACAAGAAACCCTATCCGGAAGGCCGTACGAATCTTCTCTAAACAAACAGGTCCAAGATTAATACCCGAAGCACGACGAGAAACCCTATCCGAACGATCACCCAAGTTGTCCTCCGATAACAGATCTAGGATTAATACCTGTAGCCATACAAGAAACCTTATCCGAACGATCACACAAGTTATCCTCCGATAACAGGCATTGGATCAACACCCGAAGCACAACAGGGAAGTTGTCCACATTCTGCCGACCATTGTCCCCTCAGAGTAATCAAAACGAAGATTTATTCTGACACTCTCTTATTATCAACAGCAACTACAAAGTCTGGCGTACGACTCAGTTACCCTGGATGGCATCTTAAGCCCATCTCCGACTATTTTGACGACATCTCTCCACTTTCAGAATGCTGCATATTTGGTTAAAAACCAATACAAACCAATAACTTCATTCAAAGACAAGCACGAAGTCTAGTGTATGACTCTCTCCGGAAGGCATCTTAAGCCCATCTTCGTGCTCCCTTCTACCTTCATGAACATCCATAGAGCCTAGCATACGGCTCATTCCTCAGCATCAGTCTCTCCAGATGGCATCTTAAGCCCGTCTCCGACGATCCTCCTATCCAGACAACGTTCTTGAGTCTAACGTACGATTCATTCCTCAGTGAAGTCTCCAGCTTCTCCAAATGGCATCTGTAAGCCCATTCCCCGGCATCATCAATCAACAGCGAGTGCAAATTTTCAGGTGTACTCGAGTGTTTAATCATCTTCTACCTCCAGGTCACGAAAGGCACGCATGCCAATCTAACCCTTCCAATACAAGAATATTAAACAGGGGCAGCTGTCATACCCCAAAATTTTCCCTCTTACTTCTCAAGACATTTCACATATCCATACCCAATAATTTCATCAAGGTTTACAAGACAAACCCTCTCCTAAGCAATCAACCCAAACAAAGGTTTGTCCATTCTCAAATCAAGGTGGTCCTCCAACATTTCCAGTGGTCATCATGCCTCATCATATGCTTCAAAGAATCTCCATGTCAAGTTTCAAGCCTTACAAGTCAAGTTTCCTCAAACAATTGCTCAGATGGTTGAAAATCAGTTGTATTGGACAAAAACTCAATTGTGGTCAACATATAGTCAAACTTTATAATTTTTGGTCAAAATCAATATTTTGAAGTGATATTCATCATTTGATCAAGGGTTGATCATGATTCATCAAGAAAAGTCAAGAGTAGGTCAAAAGTCAAAGTTTCCAAATTGGGCTTTCTTAGACAAAAGTCAACAGAACTTTGACCAGAGATAACTTTCACATACTTTATCAGAAAGTTTTCCACCACAACTCATTTTGAAGAGAATTCAATTCTCTACAACTTCATGTCTCACAAGCTTGGGCAGAAAATGCTTCATTTGGAAGTTATGGATCAAAACATTACAGGTCCTTTTAAAAATCAACAAAAAATCAACTTTTTGTAAAGAATGCTTCAATTGAGATGAAACCAAAGAGGTTGTTTAGAGGACATCTTGAGCTTTCTAAAAAGTCCAAGAACACCCAAAAATGTTAAAAATTGAGCAAGATACACCTTGCACAAGTTGAGAATTTTTGAGGAGGTGCACAAAGAGAAATACTTGACAAAACCCAAAATTTTGCAAATGGGCCTAACTTTTCTTGGTTCAAACATGTTCCTTAGCTGATTTGGAACTTCCAAGCCCAAGGTGACGAATTTATCATTTATTTTCTATTTATTTTGGATTTTTAATCATTTAAAAGCCAATTTAATCAAAATAAAAGGTAGAAAATCAAAATTAATTGCAAGTTTAATTTTTCTCTCATTCTTGAGATCCAAGCAAGCCATACAAGCTGTCAATTTCGAAATTGCATTCATTGGCAAAGGAATTGAATGAGATTTGATCGAAAAAGACAATATTTGGTTTCATTCCAAATAAAATATTTTCTCATTGATTGGCATATAATTTCTTCATAATTCTTGACCTAATTCACTTTACTATAAGTACATGATTCATCCACAAGCACAAGGGACGAAATTCTTGCCTCCAAGAACCCTACCCAACTTCCAAAAATCTGTGGCATTCAAGCAAATGACAGACCTCTTTTTAGACCAATTCGATCAATTATAAGCTTGCCAATCGCTTCCTGGAGTCATCCCAAACGTTCACAAATCACAAACACCCCCAGAAACATGAAATTGCACATCACAGTTTGCCTCAGAAAATTCAAAATCGAATTCATAGTTACATGCATTTTAAACGTATTTTGATTATATATTCATGTTCATGATGATATTTGCAAGCTATCTGGGTGGTTTAATTGAGTTTTAAGTGCAGGAATCGTGATATGCCATTGTTAGGTTTTTCAAGCTTCAAATTGGGATCCTTCGATTTAGGAAAAATTGGCCAAAACTAGGGGCATATTCTTGTTCAGGAGACCAAACTGAATCGAACCATGGTTTCATTATGAATTTATATTGCTTGTATCGTGTTTTGGAAATTTGCAGGTACTATGGTGACGGGCAAAACCGTCGCTATTGGTTTTTGCTACAGATCGTGTCTGTAGGTAAAAGTTTAAAAATTCAAATAGGGAAGAAGGTGACCTTCGCGCGCGTTCTGGTGTCCAGGAACTTATTCCGATTATGTTACTTTTGTTTCATCCCACTAACACCAAAGCATGCTAGCTCAGTTGGTCAGGGAGGCGCGTGTTTATCCTGGGAGTCCTTGGTTGGATCCCTGGCTCCAGCATATCTTTTTACAACTTTTCCAAACTAACTAATTTTCTGTTTCTTTTCATATTTTTCCTTTTAATTTAATTTCTTTTCAAACAATTTTCTAATGCATTAAAAAATCACCAAAAAATATTTTCTTTTTGCATTTAGGTCAGAAAAATGTTTATTGAATTTTTGACATAAAAATTAATATTTTTGCATGCATATTTTAATTAATTGTTAATTAACCATCAATTTGACTTTTAATTATTTTTCTTTATTAAAACCAATCTAGAAAACTCCCAAAAAATTGTTTTATCATCTAATTAGAATTACTGACCTAAAAACCTTTTCCTAACTCAAAAATCCTTTTTTTACTAACACATTTTCTCTTATGCGAATTTCTTTTCTTTTCCGATTATTATGTATCTACTTCCAGGTTGTAATAGTTATGACAATTTTCTCGCATTTCTTTTTTCCAATATTATGTAACTGCTCATGGGATGTAACAGCTTAATTAGGATTTACTTTCCGCACTCCTATATTATGTAACTGCCCCAAAGACATGTAATAGCGTAGGATTTACTTTCCGCACTTTACTTTCCGCAATTTACTTTCGGCACCCATATAAACTGCTAGTAACTAGGCGTGTATGGCAAGATAAAAACGAACATAGATCACTTCTAATTTCAAGATAAAATATCTGAATCCAACACACTCTTTTCACACATGCACCCACTAGAGTATTCTCTCTCGTTGCCTTTCGAATACAAATGGTCAAGTCCCTCGAACGTAGAGGTATCCTAGCACCGTTGCCTACAAACATATCATCTTAGTCCCTTCGATACAAAGATCATATTCCCCCGACGTGGCCTACGAATACATGATCTAGTCCCTCGATTGTTGCCTACAAAAAGTGATGATCGTCCCTTCGAATGTGCTAGGATACTCCTACAAGTTTCCTTCTATGACCATCCGATATCCCTTCGAATGTCCCTTTATATCCAACGAATAGGGTTACCTACCAACTAATGGTATGGACAACGCTATTCTAAAGGAAAGTAAAATAACACGAAAATGACCGTTCTGAGTAGGTAATAAGACTTTTAGTTGCTTGCTCTATCAAAATACTTTTTGCACCTCACACTTTTGTCAAAGTTAAAACCCTTTTCAAAATCGAAACATTTCCGAACACTTCGTATACATTCCAGCGTGAATCATTACGAAGTCAAAGCAAAATGCCTTTTCAAAAAACATTTTTCAAATACACACACAAAAAGCAAGTTTTAAATATGAGCTAAAGCAACTAAGAGCCCGTAGATAACTACGGATGGAAATGGGTGCTAATACCTTCCCTTTTCATAACCTTCTCCCTTACTCAAAATCTAACGAAGGTATTTTTCTGTTCTTTTCACCTTCCCTTAATTGGATAAAAGAAAAGTCGGTGGCGACTCTTGCTATCCGCAACATTTTGCGATCAAAAGCAAACAAAATTCCAAAGTCAGTTCTCCCACCGTATTACAGTGTGCTTATATTTTCTCCTCGATGCCATCTTTTCTCCATATTGCAATTCTCTGGTGCATTGAGGAAGGGACCACTCCAATCCCATGAATCCATTTGCGTCCCAGCAACAAGTTATAATTTTCCTTGGACGCAATGACCATGAACATTGTTGTCCTTGTTGTTGAGCCAATAGTTAGATCTACATGAATCATACGCAACGTGTGCCCAACTTTTCCTCGTAGTTTGACAGCACCATGTTGTGAGGCTTGATATCTGTATCGAACATCTGAATTCTTTTGAGCATGAACTGGGCCAAGAGATTAACTACCGCGCCTCTATCTACAAGCACCTTGTTGATCCCTACTTGTTCAACTCTGGCCCTTATGAACAAAGGCTTCAGATGCCCCTTCATTCGTTGATCTGGCTTCTCGAAGAACACGTTTTTCTCTTCGACCGCGCCTTTCTTCAAATTCTTCTACCTATGTCTCCTGATTATACCCGTAAGGGAGGATAGACACTATGTTGCAATGTATTTTTAAAGATTCCTCTCTGTTTGACTCGAAGTCATCAATCAGCATTTCTTCATCATCCACTGGATTTGGTTGAACCTTCTATATAATCGCTTCCTTCTTAGGGGAAAACAATCTTCTTGGTATTGGTGGTTTTCCCTCAGTCAGCATGGTTAATGGTGTCTTGTTACTGCTACTTTCAAATATCTCTTTTGAAGTTGAATCCCTCTCTTTTTTCTTCATTCATTGGTTCCTCCTCCACTGTGATCTAGACATCATATTCTTATCCTTGTAATTTTCTAGCATAATATCTTCCCTCTTTGACACTAGCGTCATACCCCAAAATTTGCCCTCTTACTTCTCAAGACATTTCAAATATCCATACTCAAGGATTCCTCAAGGGTTGATCAGACAAACCCTCTCCTACACAATCAACCCAAACTAGGGTTTGGTTATCCTCATATCCAGATGGACTTCCAACATCTCCAGTGATCATCATGCCTCCTCATATGCTTCAAAGAAACTCCATGTCAAGTTTCAAGCCTTACAAGTCAAGTTTCCTCAGACAATTGCTCAGATGGTTGAAAATCAGTTGTATTGGACAAAAAGTCAACTGTGGTCAACATACAGTCAAACTTCCTAATTTTTGGTCAACATCCTCATTTTGAAGTCACATTCATCATTTGATCAAGGGTTGATCATGATTCATCAAGAAAACTCAAGATTTGCTCAAAAGTCAAACTTTCCAAATTAGGGTTTTCTAGAGAAAAGTCAACTGAACTTTGACTGAGCATAACTTCTTCATACTTTATCAAAAAAATTTCCACCACCTCTCATTTTGAAGGAAATTCAATTCTCTACAACTTCATGTCTCACAAGCATGGTCAGAAAATGCTTCATTTTGAAGATATGGATCAAAACATTACAGGTCCTTTTCAAAGTCAACAAAAAGTCAACTTTTTGTAATGAAGTTTTGTTGAGCATGGAAACTCCAATTGAGATGAAACCAAATAGGTTTCTTATAGGACACTTAGAGCTTTCTAAAAAGTCCAAGAACATTCAAAAATGTGGAAATTTGAGCAAAATACACCTTGCACAAGTTGGGCATTTTTTGGACAGAACTGGCGACTCTGCCGGGGATACACCCTAAAGAGAGAATACCTTAGGGATTTCTAGATCATTTTTACTGTTTTCTGTTTGAATTTCTTGCTTTATCTTTAAGGGTTGCTTTGGTATTATATTTATGGGGGATCCTACACCCGGATCCAGGTTTCCTTTTAGGTAAGTAGCATTAGATCATCGCGACCGTTAGGCGTATACCGAAACGGTCAACATGATGGCTACGTTAGTGTGACACTTTGGATGTCCTGATACTCTTCATTTCCAAGTTGAGGATAGTATTTGGCTTCTGCATGGTGTTATCAGCACTAACTCAACTTTTAGAACCTTAATTGACCCATCTTGGCCATTAGAAGGTAGTGAGATGGCCGGCTTTGGTGTAGACCGAGGTTGGCTGATACTCGATGCTACGCTCATTAAGATCATACTTTTGGGATATTTTCGGTCGACCACTTTGTAGTCATATTGAAATAAACGCCTACGAGAAAGATCAATGATATGAGATTCCTAGAACTCGGTTACTATTATAGGACAGGATGAACCAACTCAAACTTTTGGTGGGGTAAACATCTATACCTCATGCAAGCCTTAAACCTAGGGCTATTGTGTGAATTATTTGTGCTTGCTAAACATGACATCATGACCTCATCGCATTGCATATCATTTCTAACTATTTCAAGGACCTAGGGATTTATCTTTGCTCTGTTTTGTTTGGGATTATGGCTTCTAGGAAGACTATCCGAATCAACTTCATGGGTATACCTTCTCAGCTCAAAGAATTGGTTTCAGAGATTCCCGATCATGCCCAGTTCATCAAAAGACATGGTTATTTGCTGGACTTGGTTATCTCCGGTTTTGAAGAAGATATGATGCATGTCCTATTCCAGTTCTTCGATCTGAAACATCATTGCTTTACATTTCCAGATTATCAGTTGGTTCCTACCTTGGAAGAGTTCTCTAAGCTACTTGGTATGAAGACCAAATGTCGTTCACCGGTTTAGAAAAGGTTCCTAGGTATGAAGACATTGCATCAGCATTACATCTAAAGCGCTCAGACATTGAAGCCAATTGGGAAACTAGAAGTGGAGTTAAGGGTTTACTTGCCAAATTCCTAGTGAAGAAAGCCCGAGAATTCCTCAAAGCTATGAGTTTCCATGTGTTTGAAGACATTGTGGCCTTGCTAATCTATGGTTTGGTTCTATTTCCTAATTCGGATCAATTCATAGATGTCAACTCCATCAAGTTATTCCTTACTCACAATCTTGTGCCTACTTTACTTGGAGATATTCTGCATTATCTCCACACTCGTACTATCAAAAGACAAGGAACTCTCATGTGTTGCATACCGTTACTTTCCAGGTGGTTTATTTCGCACCTTCCTCAATCCGTTTTAAAGAACGAGCAAAGGTTGAAATGGTTTCAAAGACTAATGTCACTCTCTCATTCAGATATCTGTTGGTGTCTTTTTTTTCAAAAAGACTTCACATTCATTGAACGTTGTGGATAATTTCCTAATGTACCACTCTTTGGCATAAGGGGAGGTATTACTTACAACCCTTCTCTAGATCTACGTCAGTTTGGTTATGCTCGAAGAGATGGCCCTCATGATATGTTTCTCCAAGATATTGTGTTCGACTACAACCACTATCTCCAGAATTACCGACGAAGGTTCATACACGCTTGGGGCACCAAAACTCCATTCCTTGGGAACCTTACCTCAAATGGGTGAGAGCTCGAGCTCAAAACCTCATGATGCCGTTCACGCCTGTTCTACCAGTAATTATGGAACCTGTTGCTATAGGTGATGTACCCTATATTGTTCTCCATCCTGACATGCCTACTAATTTTGAAGACTGGAAGAGATCCCGGATTCAGCTTAAAGGAGAAAGGGATACATTCGAAGCTCAGTGCTATACAAGTGAGAAGAAGGTACTAGAGTTGACAAAGCTACTTCACGAGGAGCGGAACATCAACGCCTACCTCGGCACCAAGAGGAAGCGCCCATGGGAGACTTAGAGCTTTAGGATTTTGTTCTTTTATTTTATTTTTCTGAACTATCTTTTGTACTTAAAAAGAAAAGAGAATAAAAAGGGAAGTAATAAATGTTTGTTCATGCTTGTTTAACAAATTTAAATCTTTAAGGTCCTTGAAAACATTGCATTGCATTTGCATAAACATCGCATATCATGGCATAACATTTCATAACAGGTACGTTGAAGATCGATTTTCTCATTTTCTCGCTATTTATTTTAGCAGAAATGGCTCTTGAACGGACTATCAAAGATCTCTAGGCTCAGAATTCTCAGTTCCAGGAGATGTTCACCAGCTTGGTCCAAGGCCAAGAAGATCTGAAGAAGCTCATCAACAGAAAGAAGAGGGTCGTTGGTGTTCTCAACATGGGTAGACGTTACAAAGGTGGTCCTAAAGTGGTCAGCCGGATAGAGCTCTTAGGGAGTGTCAGGACTGAGGGAAGTGTCAAGGGTAACGAAGACGACCAGCGTGAGCCTGAGAAGAAAGAAGAAGACTATGAGAATGATCAGTACTCTTATGAGGATGACAAGTACAAACAACTTGAAGACCGTCTGAATGCTGTGGAAAATCTAAAGATGTCAGGGCTGATTTTTGATGATCTGAGTCTTGTCCCTGGTGTGATGATTCCTCCCAAGTTCAAAGTTCCTACTTTTGCCAAGTATGATGGCATTTCTTGTCCGAAGCTACATTTGAAGTCCTATGTCCGGAAGATCAACCCCCACACTGATGACAGAAAGTTGTGGATGCATTATTTTCAAGAGAGTTTGTCCGTAACTCAATTGGAGTGGTATTATCAGCTAGAGAATGACCATATTCGTACTTGGAGTGACTTAGCGGATGCTTTCTATAGGAAATATGAGTACAATGCTGAATTGGCACCCACTCGCATGCAACTACAGAGCATGTCTATGGGTCGTGATGAGAAGTTCAAAGAGTATGCTCAGAAATAGAGAGATCTAGCAGGCAGAGCGCAACCACCCTTGTCCAATAGGGAGTTGGTTGACATGTTTATGGGAACACTGACAGGCCCATTCTTCAATCATATGATTAGAGACTCTTCAGACGGATTCACCGAGCTGATATTGACAGGAGAGCGTATCGAAGCTGGTATTAAGAGTGGAAAGATTCAAGTAGAGTCGTCATCAAATGCTGCGAAGAGATCTTTTGGTGGCAAGAAAGAGGCCAATGCTGTGTATGGTCAGAAAAGCTGATCCAAGACCGACCGAGCTTAATCTATGGCGGCAGTTGTGATCTCCAATCCTACATCAGCACAACCTCAGTGAGACAACGCGCGTAACCAGAATGCGCCACGAAGACAGTTTACAAAGATCAACATGCCATTGTCGCAAGCCTTACAACACATGTTGAAAGCGGAGCTGATTACCTTGAGGGATCCTCCTCAAAACATCAACACTTCTTCTCCGAGATACAATCCTAATGCTAAGTGTGCTTACCACTCCAATAGCCTAGGACACGACACCGACAATTGTTGGGCTCTGAAGAACAAGATTCAAGATATGATTGAAGCTAAACAGATTGAGTTTGATCCTCCTGTCGAGACTCCGAATGTGATCAACGCGCCTAAGCCTAACCATGACAAGAGTTCCAATGCTATTGACAAGAATGCTTATGTTTTTAACATAGATGACTTGACTATCCCTCTGATGACTGTTAAGAAGAATTTGTTGCAAGCCGGTGTCAATCCAGGGTGCCCAGAGAATTGTCGTTGGTGCCCATCTGCGCCTGACGATTGTGCTTGTTTGAGAAGACGTATTCAGTGCATGATGGATAACCGCGAAGTGTTATTTCTGAAACCATCACCTGTGGAGAAGCTGTGTGAAGACATGTCTAAGAATCTAAAGATCGAAGATGTGAGCGAAATTGTGCCAGAAGTATGGGATACCTTGGGGTAGCCAAGGGGAAAGTTTGATTACATGGTGAAGTACACTGTTTCTGAAAGCTACAAGATTCCTATTGAAGATGTTAAAGCGATCGGATGGGGAGACGATTTCCCAGAAGACTATGCTGATGTTAACACAATAAGGATTTCCTCTGCTGATCCTGTGCCTAGATTGGCACCTCTCATCATTACTTCTCCCAGACCAGTGCCATATTCCTCCGACAAAGCTATCCCTTGGAATTATGGATCTGAGGTTTACTATCATGGCATCAAACAAGACCCTCTAACCATTGAGAATCTCACAGTTGAAGCCACCATTCCTGACATTGACAACATCACCGGATCTAGTAAGGTGACCAGAACCGGAAGGGTGTTCTCCCGAGAGATCTCTCCTCCAAAAGACACTGCAATTCCAGCTCGCATTCCAGCTATTGAACCAGTTCCCGAGACTAGAGGGAAAGAACCAGTAACTCATCCTGCTCAGACAGAAGTACCAAAGGAAGTTGCTGAATACACCTCCAAAAAAGAAATGGAGGAAATTCTGAAGATCATCAAGAAGAGTGACTACAATGTTGTGGAACAGTTGGGACAGACTCCGTCCAAGATCTCCATGCTTTCTCTACTCTTGTCCTCTGAGGCTCATGCTAGAGCCTTGGTGAAGTCTCTGAAGAATGCTCACGTACCGCAAGACACTACTACTGACCAATTTGAAGTTTGTATTGCTAGCCTGGCTGCCAACAACGGCCTAGGCTTCTCTGATGCTGATTTGACTCCTGCCGGAAAGAAACACAACAAAGCCTTGCATGTCTCTGTTTAATGTAAGGGCATTACCTTGTATCATGTTTTGGTGGATACCGATTCTGCTCTGAATATCCTACCAAAGAGTGCTTTTGATCGACTTGATGTTGAAGGGTTGGTGCTGAAACCCAGTGACATAGTTGTGAGAGCTTTTGATGGTTCTAAGCGAACAGTACTTGGAGAGCTCATTCGGCCTGTTAAAGTCGGTTCCCAGACTTTTGACTCCACTTTCTTTGTCATGGACATCCGTCCAGCTTACTCTTGCCTACTTGGACGCCCTTTGATACATGGGGCAGGCGCTGTTACCTCTACCTTGCATCAGAAACTGAAGTACCCAATGAAGGGGAAGGTTGTTACAGTATGTGGTGAAGAGGAATACATGGTCAGTCATCTACAGTCATTCAGATACCTCGAAATGGAAGGAGAATTCTTCGAGACTCCTTGTCAAGCTTTCGAAACAGTCCCTAGAGTCATGCCTGTTGACTCTCCTGTCACTCCGGAAGTTACACAAGTTCTGCCTAGGATGGCCTCGTTGAAGGATGCTCAAGCTGCAGTTGAAGGAGGAGGTGGTACTATTTGGGGTCAGCTCCCTGATCTCCCTTTCAAATCTGACAAAACTGGTTTAGGCTTCACCATCAAAGGTCAGAAGATGATGCGCCGCGAACGTATTGCCCAACTTCCCATCCGCATCAGCCAGAATGGAGTTCATGCTATAGAAGACGGCGACAACGACTTCGACATCAGCAAGTGGATCTTCCCAACTCCCGACAACGGACTCAGCAATTGGAAGACTGAAGACGTCATACCCATCTCCTCTAGACAGGAGTAATTGCCTTTGTTTTTGTTTTGCTTTTCATTTTCTATGTTTTGAGCAATAAACTCTAAAGCCTAGTGCCTTGCCCGGGGCATCATGGCTCGTTTGTGAGGGTTATTATCTGTTATTTGCATAATTTCATTAGATAAAATCGTTGGACTTTTGCATTTAAGTGTTGTTTTCTTTCTTTTACTTTATCACCCCTTCAAAAGCTATGTGTTTCTTACATACACCCACGTGGTACACTGCAGAATCACTCCGAATCTCGTTGATAACAGCTATGCTATTGCTAAATATGACTTTGATAATCCGATCTACCAAGCCAAAGACGAAGGTGAGGAAGATTGTGAAGTGCCAGGAGAACTTGTCAGATTGCTACAGCAAGAAGAGCGAGTTATACAGCCACATGAAGAGTCAGTTGAGATTGTGAATTTGGGTACTGATGAAGACAGAAAAGAGATCAAGATAGGAGCGGGTCTTGAGAATGGTGTCAAAGAGAGATTGATTCAGATGCTACGAGACTATATCGAGGTTTTTGCTTGGTCATACGAAGACATGCCAGGTCTAGACATTGACATTGCGGTACACCGGTTACTGACAAAAGAAGGTTTTCTCCCTGTAAAGCATAAGGTTCGTCGCATGCGTCTTGAGATGTCTAAGAAAATCAAAGCCGAAGTTATGAAGTAGTTCAACACCAGTTTCTTAGCTGTTACTTCTTATCCACAATGGGTTGCAAATGTGGTGCATGTACCTAAGAAGGATGGCAAGGTACGAATGTGTGTGGATTACAAAGATCTGAACAAAGCGAGTCCGTAAGACGATTTCCCACTTCCTCATATCAGATCAAAATGGCTCCCGAAGACATGGGAAAGACTACTGTTGTTACACAGTGGGGCACTTTCTGTTACAAGGTCATGCCGTTCGGACTAAAGAACGCTGGCGCCACTTATCAGGGTGCCATGGTGGCATTATTTCATGACATGATTCATCACGAGATAGAGGTCTACGTCGACGACATGATAGCTCGGTCACAGACGGAAGAAGAACATCTTGGTCATTTGCAGAAACTATTTGATAGATTGAAGAAGTACAGACTAAGACTTAATCCAAACAAGTGCACCTTTGGAGTCAGATCCGGAAAGCTCCTAGGGTTCGTTGTTAGTGGTAAAGCTATTGAAGTTGAACCTGCCAAGTCTAAAGTTATTCATGAAATGCCAGCTCCCTGCACCAAGAAGGAAGTCAGAGGTTTCTTGGGTCGATTGAACTACATTTCCAGATTCATTGCACATCTAACTGCTACCTGTGAGCCAATCTTCAAGTTACTAAAGAAAGATCAAGTAGTGGAATGGAACGACGATCTCCAGATCGCTTTTGACAAAATCAAGGAGTACTTACAGAATCCTCCTATCTTGATGCCGCCTACCGAAGGAAGACCTCTTATCATGTACTTGACCGTGTTAGAGAGCTCAATGGGGTGTGTGTTGGGGCAACATGACGAGTCTGGTCGAAAAGAGTATGCAATATACTACCTTAGAAAAAGTTTACCGACTGTGAAACAAGATACTCCCAGCTCGAGAAAACTTGCAGCGCTTTGGCTTGGGCTGCTTGCCGACTAAGACAGTATATGTTGACTCACACTACCTTGTTGATCTCCAAGATTGATCCGATAAAATACATATTTGAGAAACCAGCACTCTCCGGAAGAATAGCAAGATGGCAAATGATCTTGACCGAATACGACATCCAGTATACTTCTCAGAAAGCGATCAAAGGAAGTGTAGTAGCCGATCATTTGGCTCATGAAGCCATAGATGACTATCAGTCTATGCAGTTCGAGTTTCCAGACGAAGATGTTTTACTAGTTACTGATTGCGAAGAACTAGGACCAGACGAAGGACCTGAAGAAGGATCCCGATGGACCATGGTCTTTGATGGAGCCTCAAACGCACTTGGCAATGGCATTGGCGCCATCATTCCATCCCCTGCAGGCGGGCACACACCTTTCACCGCCAGATTATGTTTCAGATGCACCAACAACATGGCCGAATACGAAGCGTGCATCATGGGTATTAAAGCTGCTATTGACTTAAGAATTAAGTTCTTGCAAGTGTATGGAGACTCAGCTTTAGTAATCAGTCAGATAAAAGGCGAGTGGGATACGAAGCATCCGAATCTCATTCCATATCGAGAGCATGTTCTGAGTTTGATCCCCTACTTCGAAGAGATTACTTTTGGACACATTCCACGAGAAGAGAATCAGTTGGCAGACGCTTTAGCTACTATGTCATCTATGTTCGAGGTCATATGGGACAACGAGGCTCCCAAATCGTCATCGAGAAGTTTGATGAACCAGCATATTGTTATGAGCTTGATACAGAAGAGAAACCTTGGTACTACGATGTGAAGAGGTATCTTGAGACTCAGGAATATCCCGCAGGGGCATCTGTCAATGATAAGAAGTTTTTGACAAGATTTGCATCCAAATTCTTTCTCAGCAAAGACATCCTATACAAGCGCAACCACGACTTGTGCTTACTCCGCTGTGTGAACCAGAAAACAACGGAATGTATCATGGAAGAGTTACACTAAGGCGCATTTGGTACCCACTCCAATGGGCATACAATGTCTAAAAAGATTCTGAGAACAGGTTACTATTGGTCCACCATGGAAGCTGATTGTCACCGCTATGCTCGATCCTGTCACAAATGCTAGATATATGCAGACAAAGTGCACGTACCTCTGGTACCATTGAATGTTCTTACCGCTCCTTGGCCTTTTGCAATGTGGGTCATTGACATGATTGGAGAAGTCAAGCCCACCGCTTCCAACGGACATCGTTTCATCCTTGTGGCAATTGATTATTTCACCAAGTGGGTGGAGGTAGCCTTGTTCGCATCTGTTACCAGGAATGTTGTGGCTCGATTCATCAAGCATAATCTTATCTGTCGGTATGGCACTCCCGAAAGGATTATCACAAATAACGGTTCTAATCTTAACAACAAAATGATCACCGAACTCTGCACGCAGTTTAAGATCAAGCATCATAATTCTTCTCCGTATCGGCCTAAGATGAATGGCGCAGTGAAAGCCGCCAACAAAAATATAAAGAAGATTATACAGAAGATGACAGTGACTTACAAAGATTGGCATGAGATGTTACCGTTTGCTCTCCACGGTTATCGCACCACAGTACGGACATCAACAGGGGCAACCCCTTTCTCCCTTGTATACGGTATGAAAGCAGTCCTACCAATCGAGGTTCAGATACCCTCAACTAGGGTCCTCTAGGACGCAGAGTTAGGTGAAGACGATTGGATCCAAACTCGCCTCGACCAGATCGACTTGATCGATGAGAAACGACTCGCACCCATCTGCCATGGACAGATCTATCAGAAACGAATGACCAGAGCATTTAACAAGAAGGTCAAGCATCGAGTCTACCAAGTCGGTGACCTAGTAGTCAAGCGCATTATTCTTCCACAAGGTGATCCTAGGGGCAAATGGACTCCCACCTATGAGGCACCATTTGTAGTCAAGACAATATTTTTCGGCGGAGCTATGATACTTAGCACCATGGATGGTGAAGACTTCCCACACCCTGTGAATGCAGACATAGTCAAACAATACTACGCATAAACGAGACCCGCTAGGTCGACTGACCTAGGCAAAAATAAGGGCATCCTGGCGAACCAAAAGGGTTCGGGAAAAAGTTAAGGATATATACAAAACATGTACACCCAGCAAGTCGAAAACTTGCAAAGGCGGCTTGGGCAAAAAAGGGTATCCCAGTAGACTGAAAAACCGAAAGGGCGGTCTAGGAAAAAATTAGGGATTTAAGCATACGACTATGTCTCGTCCAGATCACTTATCTACAGACTACTATCAGCATTCAAGATTCAAATGGCGAAAATCAATCCACTCACTTTCTACTAACAACAAGGAGATGAGATAGTCGAAATATATGAGTACTAGCATAGTTGAAACCTAACGAGATTGTTTCCGCGTAGATTTTATTTTTGTACAAACTACATGGCCATACGCCACCTTTCAAATTAATACAAGTTCTTTCTCTTTACAATTTTCACTATTGTTGTTTGCATAAAGTCCAACGTTTGCTTTTAGTGATTATATGCATCTGACAATAAATATCTACTTACAAACATGCGAAAAGTGAACGAACAAGGATAATTACTACAGGCTCTAGGAATTGAGATGACGACGAAAGTCACCGATACATTCCCATGCAAAGTACAATCCCCACAGAGATATCGCTCACCACAAAATTCCCCAACGGAGTACACATTCTCCTCCACTAGTCCAGACATTCCAAGCTTCATCACATTAGTCCCCGAGCAGTGATCCCAATCAGCTGAACTATGTTACCTCAGTCTCCAAGCAGTAACGGTTCATCTCCAGCAGAGGAATTTATCCCCAGCAGAGTATCTCTCAGCAATCATCATTTCCCCCGGCAACAGCAATATCCAGACTCGAAACTTGGTTAGGTAGTGCATCGGAGTAGATCTACATCTTTTATTCCCCAGCCAGAGGTTTCAACGGGCACCTGGCCCTTATAACCCTGTCTCCTAGCGACAATCAAATACTCTCCAGTAGGATCTACACGCAAGATCCCCAGTAGAGCGCCTCCTAAATTTTCCCCAGCAAGGTCTATGCACAAGATCCTCGGCAATGTACCCCTAGGTCTCTACCATCCTCAGAAGCATAGATATCTAGTCTCAAGACTTGGTCAGATAGTGCATCGGAGGAATCGAGGTTATCTTTCTTCTCAGGGTTTTCATCCGTTTCGTCCCCAAACAGAAGCCAGGAATCCTCAAGCAGAGCATCCACATCTTCTCCAAGATGGATATGTTTTGAAATACCACAACATCTATCATTCATACATTATTCATAAAAGTCATAACATGTGCATATATCATTCACACACATTGTCATGCGTCATGACCTGCATGGGACTAATTATATCCTATCAAAGTTTCTTTTATTTTTCCCAAACAGGTGAAAATAACTTCTAAACAAAAGGTCAAGGATTAATACCCGAAACAAGACAAGAAACCCTATCCGGAAGGCCGTACGAATCTTCTCTAAACAAACAGGTCCAAGATTAATACCCGAAGCACGACGAGAAACCCTATCCGAACGATCACCCAAGTTGTCCTCCGATAACAGATCTAGGATTAATACCTGTAGCCATACAAGAAACCTTATCCGAACGATCACACAAGTTATCCTCCGATAACAGGCATTGGATCAACACCCGAAGCACAACAGGGAAGTTGTCCACATTCTGCCGACCATTGTCCCCTCAGAGTAATCAAAACGAAGATTTATTCTGACACTCTCTTATTATCAACAGCAACTACAAAGTCTGGCGTACGACTCAGTTACCCTGGATGGCATCTTAAGCCCATCTCCGACTATTTTGACGACATCTCTCCACTTTCAGAATGCTGCATATTTGGTTAAAAACCAATACAAACCAATAACTTCATTCAAAGACAAGCACGAAGTCTAGTGTATGACTCTCTCCGGAAGGCATCTTAAGCCCATCTTCGTGCTCCCTTCTACCTTCATGAACATCCATAGAGCCTAGCATACGGCTCATTCCTCAGCATCAGTCTCTCCAGATGGCATCTTAAGCCCGTCTCCGACGATCCTCCTATCCAGACAACGTTCTTGAGTCTAACGTACGATTCATTCCTCAGTGAAGTCTCCAGCTTCTCCAAATGGCATCTGTAAGCCCATTCCCCGGCATCATCAATCAACAGCGAGTGCAAATTTTCAGGTGTACTCGAGTGTTTAATCATCTTCTACCTCCAGGTCACGAAAGGCACGCATGCCAATCTAACCCTTCCAATACAAGAATATTAAACAGGGGCAGCTGTCATACCCCAAAATTTTCCCTCTTACTTCTCAAGACATTTCACATATCCATACCCAATAATTTCATCAAGGTTTACAAGACAAACCCTCTCCTAAGCAATCAACCCAAACAAAGGTTTGTCCATTCTCAAATCAAGGTGGTCCTCCAACATTTCCAGTGGTCATCATGCCTCATCATATGCTTCAAAGAATCTCCATGTCAAGTTTCAAGCCTTACAAGTCAAGTTTCCTCAAACAATTGCTCAGATGGTTGAAAATCAGTTGTATTGGACAAAAACTCAATTGTGGTCAACATATAGTCAAACTTTATAATTTTTGGTCAAAATCAATATTTTGAAGTGATATTCATCATTTGATCAAGGGTTGATCATGATTCATCAAGAAAAGTCAAGAGTAGGTCAAAAGTCAAAGTTTCCAAATTGGGCTTTCTTAGACAAAAGTCAACAGAACTTTGACCAGAGATAACTTTCACATACTTTATCAGAAAGTTTTCCACCACAACTCATTTTGAAGAGAATTCAATTCTCTACAACTTCATGTCTCACAAGCTTGGGCAGAAAATGCTTCATTTGGAAGTTATGGATCAAAACATTACAGGTCCTTTTAAAAATCAACAAAAAATCAACTTTTTGTAAAGAATGCTTCAATTGAGATGAAACCAAAGAGGTTGTTTAGAGGACATCTTGAGCTTTCTAAAAAGTCCAAGAACACCCAAAAATGTTAAAAATTGAGCAAGATACACCTTGCACAAGTTGAGAATTTTTGAGGAGGTGCACAAAGAGAAATACTTGACAAAACCCAAAATTTTGCAAATGGGCCTAACTTTTCTTGGTTCAAACATGTTCCTTAGCTGATTTGGAACTTCCAAGCCCAAGGTGACGAATTTATCATTTATTTTCTATTTATTTTGGATTTTTAATCATTTAAAAGCCAATTTAATCAAAATAAAAGGTAGAAAATCAAAATTAATTGCAAGTTTAATTTTTCTCTCATTCTTGAGATCCAAGCAAGCCATACAAGCTGTCAATTTCGAAATTGCATTCATTGGCAAAGGAATTGAATGAGATTTGATCGAAAAAGACAATATTTGGTTTCATTCCAAATAAAATATTTTCTCATTGATTGGCATATAATTTCTTCATAATTCTTGACCTAATTCACTTTACTATAAGTACATGATTCATCCACAAGCACAAGGGACGAAATTCTTGCCTCCAAGAACCCTACCCAACTTCCAAAAATCTGTGGCATTCAAGCAAATGACAGACCTCTTTTTAGACCAATTCGATCAATTATAAGCTTGCCAATCGCTTCCTGGAGTCATCCCAAACGTTCACAAATCACAAACACCCCCAGAAACATGAAATTGCACATCACAGTTTGCCTCAGAAAATTCAAAATCGAATTCATAGTTACATGCATTTTAAACGTATTTTGATTATATATTCATGTTCATGATGATATTTGCAAGCTATCTGGGTGGTTTAATTGAGTTTTAAGTGCAGGAATCGTGATATGCCATTGTTAGGTTTTTCAAGCTTCAAATTGGGATCCTTCGATTTAGGAAAAATTGGCCAAAACTAGGGGCATATTCTTGTTCAGGAGACCAAACTGAATCGAACCATGGTTTCATTATGAATTTATATTGCTTGTATCGTGTTTTGGAAATTTGCAGGTACTATGGTGACGGGCAAAACCGTCGCTATTGGTTTTTGCTACAGATCGTGTCTGTAGGTAAAAGTTTAAAAATTCAAATAGGGAAGAAGGTGACCTTCGCGCGCGTTCTGGTGTCCAGGAACTTATTCCGATTATGTTACTTTTGTTTCATCCCACTAACACCAAAGCATGCTAGCTCAGTTGGTCAGGGAGGCGCGTGTTTATCCTGGGAGTCCTTGGTTGGATCCCTGGCTCCAGCATATCTTTTTACAACTTTTCCAAACTAACTAATTTTCTGTTTCTTTTCATATTTTTCCTTTTAATTTAATTTCTTTTCAAACAATTTTCTAATGCATTAAAAAATCACCAAAAAATATTTTCTTTTTGCATTTAGGTCAGAAAAATGTTTATTGAATTTTTGACATAAAAATTAATATTTTTGCATGCATATTTTAATTAATTGTTAATTAACCATCAATTTGACTTTTAATTATTTTTCTTTATTAAAACCAATCTAGAAAACTCCCAAAAAATTGTTTTATCATCTAATTAGAATTACTGACCTAAAAACCTTTTCCTAACTCAAAAATCCTTTTTTTACTAACACATTTTCTCTTATGCGAATTTCTTTTCTTTTCCGATTATTATGTATCTACTTCCAGGTTGTAATAGTTATGACAATTTTCTCGCATTTCTTTTTTCCAATATTATGTAACTGCTCATGGGATGTAACAGCTTAATTAGGATTTACTTTCCGCACTCCTATATTATGTAACTGCCCCAAAGACATGTAATAGCGTAGGATTTACTTTCCGCACTTTACTTTCCGCAATTTACTTTCGGCACCCATATAAACTGCTAGTAACTAGGCGTGTATGGCAAGATAAAAACGAACATAGATCACTTCTAATTTCAAGATAAAATATCTGAATCCAACACACTCTTTTCACACATGCACCCACTAGAGTATTCTCTCTCGTTGCCTTTCGAATACAAATGGTCAAGTCCCTCGAACGTAGAGGTATCCTAGCACCGTTGCCTACAAACATATCATCTTAGTCCCTTCGATACAAAGATCATATTCCCCCGACGTGGCCTACGAATACATGATCTAGTCCCTCGATTGTTGCCTACAAAAAGTGATGATCGTCCCTTCGAATGTGCTAGGATACTCCTACAAGTTTCCTTCTATGACCATCCGATATCCCTTCGAATGTCCCTTTATATCCAACGAATAGGGTTACCTACCAACTAATGGTATGGACAACGCTATTCTAAAGGAAAGTAAAATAACACGAAAATGACCGTTCTGAGTAGGTAATAAGACTTTTAGTTGCTTGCTCTATCAAAATACTTTTTGCACCTCACACTTTTGTCAAAGTTAAAACCCTTTTCAAAATCGAAACATTTCCGAACACTTCGTATACATTCCAGCGTGAATCATTACGAAGTCAAAGCAAAATGCCTTTTCAAAAAACATTTTTCAAATACACACACAAAAAGCAAGTTTTAAATATGAGCTAAAGCAACTAAGAGCCCGTAGATAACTACGGATGGAAATGGGTGCTAATACCTTCCCTTTTCATAACCTTCTCCCTTACTCAAAATCTAACGAAGGTATTTTTCTGTTCTTTTCACCTTCCCTTAATTGGATAAAAGAAAAGTCGGTGGCGACTCTTGCTATCCGCAACATTTTGCGATCAAAAGCAAACAAAATTCCAAAGTCAGTTCTCCCACCGTATTACAGTGTGCTTATATTTTCTCCTCGATGCCATCTTTTCTCCATATTGCAATTCTCTGGTGCATTGAGGAAGGGACCACTCCAATCCCATGAATCCATTTGCGTCCCAGCAACAAGTTATAATTTTCCTTGGACGCAATGACCATGAACATTGTTGTCCTTGTTGTTGAGCCAATAGTTAGATCTACATGAATCATACGCAACGTGTGCCCAACTTTTCCTCGTAGTTTGACAGCACCATGTTGTGAGGCTTGATATCTGTATCGAACATCTGAATTCTTTTGAGCATGAACTGGGCCAAGAGATTAACTACCGCGCCTCTATCTACAAGCACCTTGTTGATCCCTACTTGTTCAACTCTGGCCCTTATGAACAAAGGCTTCAGATGCCCCTTCATTCGTTGATCTGGCTTCTCGAAGAACACGTTTTTCTCTTCGACCGCGCCTTTCTTCAAATTCTTCTACCTATGTCTCCTGATTATACCCGTAAGGGAGGATAGACACTATGTTGCAATGTATTTTTAAAGATTCCTCTCTGTTTGACTCGAAGTCATCAATCAGCATTTCTTCATCATCCACTGGATTTGGTTGAACCTTCTATATAATCGCTTCCTTCTTAGGGGAAAACAATCTTCTTGGTATTGGTGGTTTTCCCTCAGTCAGCATGGTTAATGGTGTCTTGTTACTGCTACTTTCAAATATCTCTTTTGAAGTTGAATCCCTCTCTTTTTTCTTCATTCATTGGTTCCTCCTCCACTGTGATCTAGACATCATATTCTTATCCTTGTAATTTTCTAGCATAATATCTTCCCTCTTTGACACTAGCGTCATACCCCAAAATTTGCCCTCTTACTTCTCAAGACATTTCAAATATCCATACTCAAGGATTCCTCAAGGGTTGATCAGACAAACCCTCTCCTAGACAATCAACCCAAACTAGGGTTTGGCTATCCTCAGATCCAGTTGGACTTCCAACATCTCCAATGATCATCATGCCTCCTCATATGCTTCAAAGAAACTCCATGTCAAGTTTCAAGCCTTACAAGTCAAGTTTCCTCAGGCAATTGCTCAGATGGTTGTAAATCAATTGTATTGGACAAAAAGTCAACTGTGGTCAACATACAGTCAAACTTCCTAATTTTTGGTCAACATCCTCATTTTGAAGTCACATTCATCATTTGATCAAAGGTTTATCATGATTCATCAAGAAAACTCAAGATTTGCTCAAAAGTCAAACTTTCCAAATTAGGGTTTTCTAGAGAAAAGTCAACTAAACTTTGACTGAGCATAACTTCTTCATACTTTATCAAAAAAATTTCCACCACCTCTCATTTTGAAGGAAATTCAATTCTCTACAACTTCATGTCTCACAAGCATGGTCAGAAAATGCTTCATTTTGAAGATATGGATCAAAACATTACAGGTCCTTTTCAAAGTCAACAAAAAGTCAACTTTTTGTAATGAAGTTTTGTTGAGCATGGAAACTCCAATTGAGATGAAACCAAATAGGTTTCTTATAGGACACTTAGAGCTTTCTAAAAAGTCCAAGAACATTCAAAAATGTGGAAATTTGAGCAAAATACACCTTGCACAAGTTGGGCATTTTTTGGACAGAACTGGCGACTCTGCCGGGGATACACCCTAAAGAGAGAATACCTTAGGGATTTCTAGATCATTTTTACTGTTTTCTGTTTGAATTTCTTGCTTTATCTTTAAGGGTTGCTTTGGTATTATATTTATGGGGGATCCTACACCCGGATCCAGGTTTCCTTTTAGGTAAGTAGCATTAGATCATCGCGACCGTTAGGCGTATACCGAAACGGTCAACATGATGGCTACGTTAGTGTGACACTTTGGATGTCCTGATACTCTTCATTTCCAAGTTGAGGATAGTATTTGGCTTCTGCATGGTGTTATCAGCACTAACTCAACTTTTAGAACCTTAATTGACCCATCTTGGCCATTAGAAGGTAGTGAGATGGCCGGCTTTGGTGTAGACCGAGGTTGGCTGATACTCGATGCTACGCTCATTAAGATCATACTTTTGGGATATTTTCGGTCGACCACTTTGTAGTCATATTGAAATAAACGCCTACGAGAAAGATCAATGATATGAGATTCCTAGAACTCGGTTACTATTATAGGACAGGATGAACCAACTCAAACTTTTGGTGGGGTAAACATCTATACCTCATGCAAGCCTTAAACCTAGGGCTATTGTGTGAATTATTTGTGCTTGCTAAACATGACATCATGACCTCATCGCATTGCATATCATTTCTAACTATTTCAAGGACCTAGGGATTTATCTTTGCTCTGTTTTGTTTGGGATTATGGCTTCTAGGAAGACTATCCGAATCAACTTCATGGGTATACCTTCTCAGCTCAAAGAATTGGTTTCAGAGATTCCCGATCATGCCCAGTTCATCAAAAGACATGGTTATTTGCTGGACTTGGTTATCTCCGGTTTTGAAGAAGATATGATGCATGTCCTATTCCAGTTCTTCGATCTGAAACATCATTGCTTTACATTTCCAGATTATCAGTTGGTTCCTACCTTGGAAGAGTTCTCTAAGCTACTTGGTATGAAGACCAAATGTCGTTCACCGGTTTAGAAAAGGTTCCTAGGTATGAAGACATTGCATCAGCATTACATCTAAAGCGCTCAGACATTGAAGCCAATTGGGAAACTAGAAGTGGAGTTAAGGGTTTACTTGCCAAATTCCTAGTGAAGAAAGCCCGAGAATTCCTCAAAGCTATGAGTTTCCATGTGTTTGAAGACATTGTGGCCTTGCTAATCTATGGTTTGGTTCTATTTCCTAATTCGGATCAATTCATAGATGTCAACTCCATCAAGTTATTCCTTACTCACAATCTTGTGCCTACTTTACTTGGAGATATTCTGCATTATCTCCACACTCGTACTATCAAAAGACAAGGAACTCTCATGTGTTGCATACCGTTACTTTCCAGGTGGTTTATTTCGCACCTTCCTCAATCCGTTTTAAAGAACGAGCAAAGGTTGAAATGGTTTCAAAGACTAATGTCACTCTCTCATTCAGATATCTGTTGGTGTCTTTTTTTTCAAAAAGACTTCACATTCATTGAACGTTGTGGATAATTTCCTAATGTACCACTCTTTGGCATAAGGGGAGGTATTACTTACAACCCTTCTCTAGATCTACGTCAGTTTGGTTATGCTCGAAGAGATGGCCCTCATGATATGTTTCTCCAAGATATTGTGTTCGACTACAACCACTATCTCCAGAATTACCGACGAAGGTTCATACACGCTTGGGGCACCAAAACTCCATTCCTTGGGAACCTTACCTCAAATGGGTGAGAGCTCGAGCTCAAAACCTCATGATGCCGTTCACGCCTGTTCTACCAGTAATTATGGAACCTGTTGCTATAGGTGATGTACCCTATATTGTTCTCCATCCTGACATGCCTACTAATTTTGAAGACTGGAAGAGATCCCGGATTCAGCTTAAAGGAGAAAGGGATACATTCGAAGCTCAGTGCTATACAAGTGAGAAGAAGGTACTAGAGTTGACAAAGCTACTTCACGAGGAGCGGAACATCAACGCCTACCTCGGCACCAAGAGGAAGCGCCCATGGGAGACTTAGAGCTTTAGGATTTTGTTCTTTTATTTTATTTTTCTGAACTATCTTTTGTACTTAAAAAGAAAAGAGAATAAAAAGGGAAGTAATAAATGTTTGTTCATGCTTGTTTAACAAATTTAAATCTTTAAGGTCCTTGAAAACATTGCATTGCATTTGCATAAACATCGCATATCATGGCATAACATTTCATAACAGGTACGTTGAAGATCGATTTTCTCATTTTCTCGCTATTTATTTTAGCAGAAATGGCTCTTGAACGGACTATCAAAGATCTCTAGGCTCAGAATTCTCAGTTCCAGGAGATGTTCACCAGCTTGGTCCAAGGCCAAGAAGATCTGAAGAAGCTCATCAACAGAAAGAAGAGGGTCGTTGGTGTTCTCAACATGGGTAGACGTTACAAAGGTGGTCCTAAAGTGGTCAGCCGGATAGAGCTCTTAGGGAGTGTCAGGACTGAGGGAAGTGTCAAGGGTAACGAAGACGACCAGCGTGAGCCTGAGAAGAAAGAAGAAGACTATGAGAATGATCAGTACTCTTATGAGGATGACAAGTACAAACAACTTGAAGACCGTCTGAATGCTGTGGAAAATCTAAAGATGTCAGGGCTGATTTTTGATGATCTGAGTCTTGTCCCTGGTGTGATGATTCCTCCCAAGTTCAAAGTTCCTACTTTTGCCAAGTATGATGGCATTTCTTGTCCGAAGCTACATTTGAAGTCCTATGTCCGGAAGATCAACCCCCACACTGATGACAGAAAGTTGTGGATGCATTATTTTCAAGAGAGTTTGTCCGTAACTCAATTGGAGTGGTATTATCAGCTAGAGAATGACCATATTCGTACTTGGAGTGACTTAGCGGATGCTTTCTATAGGAAATATGAGTACAATGCTGAATTGGCACCCACTCGCATGCAACTACAGAGCATGTCTATGGGTCGTGATGAGAAGTTCAAAGAGTATGCTCAGAAATAGAGAGATCTAGCAGGCAGAGCGCAACCACCCTTGTCCAATAGGGAGTTGGTTGACATGTTTATGGGAACACTGACAGGCCCATTCTTCAATCATATGATTAGAGACTCTTCAGACGGATTCACCGAGCTGATATTGACAGGAGAGCGTATCGAAGCTGGTATTAAGAGTGGAAAGATTCAAGTAGAGTCGTCATCAAATGCTGCGAAGAGATCTTTTGGTGGCAAGAAAGAGGCCAATGCTGTGTATGGTCAGAAAAGCTGATCCAAGACCGACCGAGCTTAATCTATGGCGGCAGTTGTGATCTCCAATCCTACATCAGCACAACCTCAGTGAGACAACGCGCGTAACCAGAATGCGCCACGAAGACAGTTTACAAAGATCAACATGCCATTGTCGCAAGCCTTACAACACATGTTGAAAGCGGAGCTGATTACCTTGAGGGATCCTCCTCAAAACATCAACACTTCTTCTCCGAGATACAATCCTAATGCTAAGTGTGCTTACCACTCCAATAGCCTAGGACACGACACCGACAATTGTTGGGCTTTGAAGAACAAGATTCAAGATATGATTGAAGCTAAACAGATTGAGTTTGATCCTCCTGTCGAGACTCCGAATGTGATCAACGCGCCTAAGCCTAACCATGACAAGAGTTCCAATGCTATTGACAAGAATGCTTATGTTTTTAACATAGATGACTTGACTATCCCTCTGATGACTGTTAAGAAGAATTTGTTGCAAGCCGGTGTCAATCCAGGGTGCCCAGAGAATTGTCGTTGGTGCCCATCTGCGCCTGACGATTGTGCTTGTTTGAGAAGACGTATTCAGTGCATGATGGATAACCGCGAAGTGTTATTTCTGAAACCATCACCTGTGGAGAAGCTGTGTGAAGACATGTCTAAGAATCTAAAGATCGAAGATGTGAGCGAAATTGTGCCAGAAGTATGGGATACCTTGGGGTAGCCAAGGGGAAAGTTTGATTACATGGTGAAGTACACTGTTTCTGAAAGCTACAAGATTCCTATTGAAGATGTTAAAGCGATCGGATGGGGAGACGATTTCCCAGAAGACTATGCTGATGTTAACACAATAAGGATTTCCTCTGCTGATCCTGTGCCTAGATTGGCACCTCTCATCATTACTTCTCCCAGACCAGTGCCATATTCCTCCGACAAAGCTATCCCTTGGAATTATGGATCTGAGGTTTACTATCATGGCATCAAACAAGACCCTCTAACCATTGAGAATCTCACAGTTGAAGCCACCATTCCTGACATTGACAACATCACCGGATCTAGTAAGGTGACCAGAACCGGAAGGGTGTTCTCCCGAGAGATCTCTCCTCCAAAAGACACTGCAATTCCAGCTCGCATTCCAGCTATTGAACCAGTTCCCGAGACTAGAGGGAAAGAACCAGTAACTCATCCTGCTCAGACAGAAGTACCAAAGGAAGTTGCTGAATACACCTCCAAAAAAGAAATGGAGGAAATTCTGAAGATCATCAAGAAGAGTGACTACAATGTTGTGGAACAGTTGGGACAGACTCCGTCCAAGATCTCCATGCTTTCTCTACTCTTGTCCTCTGAGGCTCATGCTAGAGCCTTGGTGAAGTCTCTGAAGAATGCTCACGTACCGCAAGACACTACTACTGACCAATTTGAAGTTTGTATTGCTAGCCTGGCTGCCAACAACGGCCTAGGCTTCTCTGATGCTGATTTGACTCCTGCCGGAAAGAAACACAACAAAGCCTTGCATGTCTCTGTTTAATGTAAGGGCATTACCTTGTATCATGTTTTGGTGGATACCGATTCTGCTCTGAATATCCTACCAAAGAGTGCTTTTGATCGACTTGATGTTGAAGGGTTGGTGCTGAAACCCAGTGACATAGTTGTGAGAGCTTTTGATGGTTCTAAGCGAACAGTACTTGGAGAGCTCATTCGGCCTGTTAAAGTCGGTTCCCAGACTTTTGACTCCACTTTCTTTGTCATGGACATCCGTCCAGCTTACTCTTGCCTACTTGGACGCCCTTTGATACATGGGGCAGGCGCTGTTACCTCTACCTTGCATCAGAAACTGAAGTACCCAATGAAGGGGAAGGTTGTTACAGTATGTGGTGAAGAGGAATACATGGTCAGTCATCTACAGTCATTCAGATACCTCGAAATGGAAGGAGAATTCTTCGAGACTCCTTGTCAAGCTTTCGAAACAGTCCCTAGAGTCATGCCTGTTGACTCTCCTGTCACTCCGGAAGTTACACAAGTTCTGCCTAGGATGGCCTCGTTGAAGGATGCTCAAGCTGCAGTTGAAGGAGGAGGTGGTACTATTTGGGGTCAGCTCCCTGATCTCCCTTTCAAATCTGACAAAACTGGTTTAGGCTTCACCATCAAAGGTCAGAAGATGATGCGCCGCGAACGTATTGCCCAACTTCCCATCCGCATCAGCCAGAATGGAGTTCATGCTATAGAAGACGGCGACAACGACTTCGACATCAGCAAGTGGATCTTCCCAACTCCCGACAACGGACTCAGCAATTGGAAGACTGAAGACGTCATACCCATCTCCTCTAGACAGGAGTAATTGCCTTTGTTTTTGTTTTGCTTTTCATTTTCTATGTTTTGAGCAATAAACTCTAAAGCCTAGTGCCTTGCCCGGGGCATCATGGCTCGTTTGTGAGGGTTATTATCTGTTATTTGCATAATTTCATTAGATAAAATCGTTGGACTTTTGCATTTAAGTGTTGTTTTCTTTCTTTTACTTTATCACCCCTTCAAAAGCTATGTGTTTCTTACATACACCCACGTGGTACACTGCAGAATCACTCCGAATCTCGTTGATAACAGCTATGCTATTGCTAAATATGACTTTGATAATCCGATCTACCAAGCCAAAGACGAAGGTGAGGAAGATTGTGAAGTGCCAGGAGAACTTGTCAGATTGCTACAGCAAGAAGAGCGAGTTATACAGCCACATGAAGAGTCAGTTGAGATTGTGAATTTGGGTACTGATGAAGACAGAAAAGAGATCAAGATAGGAGCGGGTCTTGAGAATGGTGTCAAAGAGAGATTGATTCAGATGCTACGAGACTATATCGAGGTTTTTGCTTGGTCATACGAAGACATGCCAGGTCTAGACATTGACATTGCGGTACACCGGTTACTGACAAAAGAAGGTTTTCTCCCTGTAAAGCATAAGGTTCGTCGCATGCGTCTTGAGATGTCTAAGAAAATCAAAGCCGAAGTTATGAAGTAGTTCAACACCAGTTTCTTAGCTGTTACTTCTTATCCACAATGGGTTGCAAATGTGGTGCATGTACCTAAGAAGGATGGCAAGGTACGAATGTGTGTGGATTACAAAGATCTGAACAAAGCGAGTCCGTAAGACGATTTCCCACTTCCTCATATCAGATCAAAATGGCTCCCGAAGACATGGGAAAGACTACTGTTGTTACACAGTGGGGCACTTTCTGTTACAAGGTCATGCCGTTCGGACTAAAGAACGCTGGCGCCACTTATCAGGGTGCCATGGTGGCATTATTTCATGACATGATTCATCACGAGATAGAGGTCTACGTCGACGACATGATAGCTCGGTCACAGACGGAAGAAGAACATCTTGGTCATTTGCAGAAACTATTTGATAGATTGAAGAAGTACAGACTAAGACTTAATCCAAACAAGTGCACCTTTGGAGTCAGATCCGGAAAGCTCCTAGGGTTCGTTGTTAGTGGTAAAGCTATTGAAGTTGAACCTGCCAAGTCTAAAGTTATTCATGAAATGCCAGCTCCCTGCACCAAGAAGGAAGTCAGAGGTTTCTTGGGTCGATTGAACTACATTTCCAGATTCATTGCACATCTAACTGCTACCTGTGAGCCAATCTTCAAGTTACTAAAGAAAGATCAAGTAGTGGAATGGAACGACGATCTCCAGATCGCTTTTGACAAAATCAAGGAGTACTTACAGAATCCTCCTATCTTGATGCCGCCTACCGAAGGAAGACCTCTTATCATGTACTTGACCGTGTTAGAGAGCTCAATGGGGTGTGTGTTGGGGCAACATGACGAGTCTGGTCGAAAAGAGTATGCAATATACTACCTTAGAAAAAGTTTACCGACTGTGAAACAAGATACTCCCAGCTCGAGAAAACTTGCAGCGCTTTGGCTTGGGCTGCTTGCCGACTAAGACAGTATATGTTGACTCACACTACCTTGTTGATCTCCAAGATTGATCCGATAAAATACATATTTGAGAAACCAGCACTCTCCGGAAGAATAGCAAGATGGCAAATGATCTTGACCGAATACGACATCCAGTATACTTCTCAGAAAGCGATCAAAGGAAGTGTAGTAGCCGATCATTTGGCTCATGAAGCCATAGATGACTATCAGTCTATGCAGTTCGAGTTTCCAGACGAAGATGTTTTACTAGTTACTGATTGCGAAGAACTAGGACCAGACGAAGGACCTGAAGAAGGATCCCGATGGACCATGGTCTTTGATGGAGCCTCAAACGCACTTGGCAATGGCATTGGCGCCATCATTCCATCCCCTGCAGGCGGGCACACACCTTTCACCGCCAGATTATGTTTCAGATGCACCAACAACATGGCCGAATACGAAGCGTGCATCATGGGTATTAAAGCTGCTATTGACTTAAGAATTAAGTTCTTGCAAGTGTATGGAGACTCAGCTTTAGTAATCAGTCAGATAAAAGGCGAGTGGGATACGAAGCATCCGAATCTCATTCCATATCGAGAGCATGTTCTGAGTTTGATCCCCTACTTCGAAGAGATTACTTTTGGACACATTCCACGAGAAGAGAATCAGTTGGCAGACGCTTTAGCTACTATGTCATCTATGTTCGAGGTCATATGGGACAACGAGGCTCCCAAATCGTCATCGAGAAGTTTGATGAACCAGCATATTGTTATGAGCTTGATACAGAAGAGAAACCTTGGTACTACGATGTGAAGAGGTATCTTGAGACTCAGGAATATCCCGCAGGGGCATCTGTCAATGATAAGAAGTTTTTGACAAGATTTGCATCCAAATTCTTTCTCAGCAAAGACATCCTATACAAGCGCAACCACGACTTGTGCTTACTCCGCTGTGTGAACCAGAAAACAACGGAATGTATCATGGAAGAGTTACACTAAGGCGCATTTGGTACCCACTCCAATGGGCATACAATGTCTAAAAAGATTCTGAGAACAGGTTACTATTGGTCCACCATGGAAGCTGATTGTCACCGCTATGCTCGATCCTGTCACAAATGCTAGATATATGCAGACAAAGTGCACGTACCTCTGGTACCATTGAATGTTCTTACCGCTCCTTGGCCTTTTGCAATGTGGGTCATTGACATGATTGGAGAAGTCAAGCCCACCGCTTCCAACGGACATCGTTTCATCCTTGTGGCAATTGATTATTTCACCAAGTGGGTGGAGGTAGCCTTGTTCGCATCTGTTACCAGGAATGTTGTGGCTCGATTCATCAAGCATAATCTTATCTGTCGGTATGGCACTCCCGAAAGGATTATCACAAATAACGGTTCTAATCTTAACAACAAAATGATCACCGAACTCTGCACGCAGTTTAAGATCAAGCATCATAATTCTTCTCCGTATCGGCCTAAGATGAATGGCGCAGTGAAAGCCGCCAACAAAAATATAAAGAAGATTATACAGAAGATGACAGTGACTTACAAAGATTGGCATGAGATGTTACCGTTTGCTCTCCACGGTTATCGCACCACAGTACGGACATCAACAGGGGCAACCCCTTTCTCCCTTGTATACGGTATGAAAGCAGTCCTACCAATCGAGGTTCAGATACCCTCAACTAGGGTCCTCTAGGACGCAGAGTTAGGTGAAGACGATTGGATCCAAACTCGCCTCGACCAGATCGACTTGATCGATGAGAAACGACTCGCACCCATCTGCCATGGACAGATCTATCAGAAACGAATGACCAGAGCATTTAACAAGAAGGTCAAGCATCGAGTCTACCAAGTCGGTGACCTAGTAGTCAAGCGCATTATTCTTCCACAAGGTGATCCTAGGGGCAAATGGACTCCCACCTATGAGGCACCATTTGTAGTCAAGACAATATTTTTCGGCGGAGCTATGATACTTAGCACCATGGATGGTGAAGACTTCCCACACCCTGTGAATGCAGACATAGTCAAACAATACTACGCATAAACGAGACCCGCTAGGTCGACTGACCTAGGCAAAAATAAGGGCATCCTGGCGAACCAAAAGGGTTCGGGAAAAAGTTAAGGATATATACAAAACATGTACACCCAGCAAGTCGAAAACTTGCAAAGGCGGCTTGGGCAAAAAAGGGTATCCCAGTAGACTGAAAAACCGAAAGGGCGGTCTAGGAAAAAATTAGGGATTTAAGCATACGACTATGTCTCGTCCAGATCACTTATCTACAGACTACTATCAGCATTCAAGATTCAAATGGCGAAAATCAATCCACTCACTTTCTACTAACAACAAGGAGATGAGATAGTCGAAATATATGAGTACTAGCATAGTTGAAACCTAACGAGATTGTTTCCGCGTAGATTTTATTTTTGTACAAACTACATGGCCATACGCCACCTTTCAAATTAATACAAGTTCTTTCTCTTTACAATTTTCACTATTGTTGTTTGCATAAAGTCCAACGTTTGCTTTTAGTGATTATATGCATCTGACAATAAATATCTACTTACAAACATGCGAAAAGTGAACGAACAAGGATAATTACTACAGGCTCTAGGAATTGAGATGACGACGAAAGTCACCGATACATTCCCATGCAAAGTACAATCCCCACAGAGATATCGCTCACCACAAAATTCCCCAACGGAGTACACATTCTCCTCCACTAGTCCAGACATTCCAAGCTTCATCACATTAGTCCCCGAGCAGTGATCCCAATCAGCTGAACTATGTTACCTCAGTCTCCAAGCAGTAACGGTTCATCTCCAGCAGAGGAATTTATCCCCAGCAGAGTATCTCTCAGCAATCATCATTTCCCCCGGCAACAGCAATATCCAGACTCGAAACTTGGTTAGGTAGTGCATCGGAGTAGATCTACATCTTTTATTCCCCAGCCAGAGGTTTCAACGGGCACCTGGCCCTTATAACCCTGTCTCCTAGCGACAATCAAATACTCTCCAGTAGGATCTACACGCAAGATCCCCAGTAGAGCGCCTCCTAAATTTTCCCCAGCAAGGTCTATGCACAAGATCCTCGGCAATGTACCCCTAGGTCTCTACCATCCTCAGAAGCATAGATATCTAGTCTCAAGACTTGGTCAGATAGTGCATCGGAGGAATCGAGGTTATCTTTCTTCTCAGGGTTTTCATCCGTTTCGTCCCCAAACAGAAGCCAGGAATCCTCAAGCAGAGCATCCACATCTTCTCCAAGATGGATATGTTTTGAAATACCACAACATCTATCATTCATACATTATTCATAAAAGTCATAACATGTGCATATATCATTCACACACATTGTCATGCGTCATGACCTGCATGGGACTAATTATATCCTATCAAAGTTTCTTTTATTTTTCCCAAACAGGTGAAAATAACTTCTAAACAAAAGGTCAAGGATTAATACCCGAAACAAGACAAGAAACCCTATCCGGAAGGCCGTACGAATCTTCTCTAAACAAACAGGTCCAAGATTAATACCCGAAGCACGACGAGAAACCCTATCCGAACGATCACCCAAGTTGTCCTCCGATAACAGATCTAGGATTAATACCTGTAGCCATACAAGAAACCTTATCCGAACGATCACACAAGTTATCCTCCGATAACAGGCATTGGATCAACACCCGAAGCACAACAGGGAAGTTGTCCACATTCTGCCGACCATTGTCCCCTCAGAGTAATCAAAACGAAGATTTATTCTGACACTCTCTTATTATCAACAGCAACTACAAAGTCTGGCGTACGACTCAGTTACCCTGGATGGCATCTTAAGCCCATCTCCGACTATTTTGACGACATCTCTCCACTTTCAGAATGCTGCATATTTGGTTAAAAACCAATACAAACCAATAACTTCATTCAAAGACAAGCACGAAGTCTAGTGTATGACTCTCTCCGGAAGGCATCTTAAGCCCATCTTCGTGCTCCCTTCTACCTTCATGAACATCCATAGAGCCTAGCATACGGCTCATTCCTCAGCATCAGTCTCTCCAGATGGCATCTTAAGCCCGTCTCCGACGATCCTCCTATCCAGACAACGTTCTTGAGTCTAACGTACGATTCATTCCTCAGTGAAGTCTCCAGCTTCTCCAAATGGCATCTGTAAGCCCATTCCCCGGCATCATCAATCAACAGCGAGTGCAAATTTTCAGGTGTACTCGAGTGTTTAATCATCTTCTACCTCCAGGTCACGAAAGGCACGCATGCCAATCTAACCCTTCCAATACAAGAATATTAAACAGGGGCAGCTGTCATACCCCAAAATTTTCCCTCTTACTTCTCAAGACATTTCACATATCCATACTCAAGGATTCCTCAAGGGTTGATCAGACAAACCCTCTCCTAGACAATCAACCCAAACTAGGGTTTGGCTATCCTCAGATCCAGTTGGACTTCCAACATCTCCAATGATCATCATGCCTCCTCATATGCTTCAAAGAAACTCCATGTCAAGTTTCAAGCCTTACAAGTCAAGTTTCCTCAGGCAATTGCTCAGATGGTTGTAAATCAATTGTATTGGACAAAAAGTCAACTGTGGTCAACATACAGTCAAACTTCCTAATTTTTGGTCAACATCCTCATTTTGAAGTCACATTCATCATTTGATCAAAGGTTTATCATGATTCATCAAGAAAACTCAAGATTTGCTCAAAAGTCAAACTTTCCAAATTAGGGTTTTCTAGAGAAAAGTCAACTAAACTTTGACTGAGCATAACTTCTTCATACTTTATCAAAAAAATTTCCACCACCTCTCATTTTGAAGGAAATTCAATTCTCTACAACTTCATGTCTCACAAGCATGGTCAGAAAATGCTTCATTTTGAAGATATGGATCAAAACATTACAGGTCCTTTTCAAAGTCAACAAAAAGTCAACTTTTTGTAATGAAGTTTTGTTGAGCATGGAAAATCCAATTGATATGAAACCAAATAGGTTGTTTAGAGGACACTTAGAGCTTTCTAAAAAGTCCAAGAACATTCAAAACTGTGGAAAATTGAGCAAAATACACCTTGCACAAGTTGGGCATTTTATGGACAATTGCACAAAGAGAGATACTTGTCAAAATCCAATTTTTTCCAAATGGGCCTATACGTTTATGATCCAAACTTGATCATAATATTATCCATGACCTCTTGATGCCTTTCCACAACCTCCTTTTATTTTTTTGATTTATTTTTGAATTTAAAACCATTTAATTCAAATTTAAATTAAATAAAATATGGAAATAAGGTATAATTTCAATTGGGTTGGATTTTTATCAAGCTTGAGGTCCAAGATAGACCACAATACTTGCCAATTTCGTGCTAGCTCATGCATGGGAAGAAAAATCAAATTTTGAAAGATTTGATTTTATTGATAAGAGAAAATATTTTTGCATTGAAGAAGAGATCTTTTTTCATTCTTTTTGCTTCCAATTCTTGCTTCAAATTCTTGCTTCCAATTTTTGCTTCTGGTCTTCCTGGCCCTCAGTAGCCTGGATCTCTTTCGAAACACCGGATGGCATTGTTTCGGTCGAAGCCTCTAGTTGTTTGTGGACGTCCTCAGTGACTCCATTGTTGACTTCGACTAACACCCAGCTTTCACTTTCAGTACTTTCTTCTCCCAATGGAGTGGCCTCTTGGTCTGCTTCCACCATATTGATTTCTCCAATGCACGAAGGCTCGGAGTAGTTGGTGTCTTCCACATCTAGAGGGTCTTCATCTACTTTCATTTTTGGTTTGTCAGCAAATTTCAGTCTGCCATCCTTAATTTCGTTTTGAATCAAATCCTTGAAAAGAAAACATTGTGAGGTTTTGTGGCCTAGAAAACTATGATATTTACAAAACCCTCTTTTCTTTCTTTGATCTAAAAGAGGCATTTTGATATTTGATGGCACAATTAACTGGCCATCTTTGACAAGCAAGTCAAAAATCTCATCACACTTTGTCACATCGAAGGTATATACCTTCTTTGGGAATTTATCACTTTTCTCATTTTCAACAATTTCTTTCCCTTTTGTGGGAACTAATAGTTTACAGGAGTAAGGTGGAGCCTGTTTTAATTCAGCGAGATCTATTTCGACCTCTTCAAATTCAGGATAGTCTTCGACTCCCTCAGTTTCGACATAGGAAATTCTTTCTTTTCTTATTACTTTTGAAAGCCCTAGCCTTTTCGGCCTTTAGTCTTTCGACTTGTCGAACCCTATATGCTAACTGAGCCATATCCCTCAAGTATTGTGTGTCTAATTTCTTTCGAATAGAATAGTCTAGGCCACCAGCGGCCATTTCGACTAACTCATGTTCAGGAACTACTGTGAAACATCTAGATTTCAAGAGTCTAAACCTATTTAAGTACTCATCTATGGGTTCAGTAAACTTCCTCTTAACACTTGCTAGTTCCTTTAGACTTATCTTGGATTGTCCCATATAGAATTGTTCATGGAATAACCTCTCCAAGAGGGTCTAGGTGTCTATGGATCCATGAGGCAAAGTGGTAAACCATGTGAAAGCATTTTTAGTGAGGGAACTTGGGAAATATTTAATCCTAAGGTTCTCATTATTTGCTATATCTCCTGCTTCGGTCAGATATTGTTAGCTGGCAATTTCGAAAAGGGTAAAATTGGCATAGACGAATAAAATATGTTTACTATCACCTGGAAAAGAGATTAATATTTGTTGGTGATAGGTGAACATAAGACCTTTTTGTTTCATAGAGAAAGGATTCTTCGATTGCCAATGGTGAGCGATATTTCGAACTAAAATCTTTAGTATTTTTAGGATATGAAGAAATTCCTTTAATAAATATGTCAACATTGGAGCGGTCCAAACAAAGGATTAAAGTGAAATACGAATGGTTATAGAATTCAATTTCAATAACCTCTCAAGATTCGAATTTTGAATAAAAGGCGCCATTGTAAGGGACGCGGAGATTGGCGAACTAAGGAGACTTGTATGTCTTAAACGTATGCAATATTACAATAGGACCGTTAGGGTCGTAACATTATAAATAGATGTTTTCTATTAGATTTTGTGGTGTTCATTAGATGTACTAAAAATTCTCAAACACTCAAACTACCGTGAATCGAAAGGGAAACGAGTCAAGGAGATATCATGTACGTTAAGAACATCATGTTGTTTTATAATTTAAATGCCGCTTATTATCATTTATTTCAGCTCTCGACTTTTACCTTTAAAGTATTTCGATTCTTTCTTTTTATCTTTATTCCATTTGCCTTTAAACACTTATTGTTCTAGAAACCTATTTACTTTCAAACTTTTATTGTATTTCCTTAAATTGTTACTTTTTAAGAGTGTCTTACCTTTACATTCAATTGTCAATAATCAAGTTTAAGTTTGAAATCTTTACACAAACAACAAGATATTTCCATAGTCAACTTTAAGTAAGTGCTTTAAGAATCAATTGAAGATCATGGGTTTGAACATAAAAATCTATTATGACATGTGTCCTAGGATCAATCTAGTCGATCCCGTAAGTAACCAATAATAAATAGTGAAAATTGAAGACTAGCGGTTGTTTACGAGAAATCACCAGAACAAATTGGCACCAAAGGGACCGTGTCATATTAGAAACCATTTATTAGAATTTTATGAACATTGCAAAATTTGAATTGGTATATGAACCTTCAAGTGGTAAAATAAAAGATAATAATCAGATATACCTAGAAGACAACGTATCAAAACAATGACAAATACAACCAACCAAGATAGGGACAAACCTCCTTACAAGGAGCGCCAACAACAAGCTTCGATCGATGCCTCTAGTACTATCCCCGTGGGTAGTTCGAACGCGCCCCATTTAGTGTGACAAATACCATCCGCCATTTCAACTATGCCGCACGCAGAAGTCAACCATATTCGACCCCACTAGGCCTCCGTGTTTTGACCCTTTAAGGCCCGTAGATCCACCGATGGGATGCCAACTGCTGGCGGTGGTTACATAACGCACCCATTTTGTCCTCATCCGAGGATCCGTTCAGAACGAACCATTTCGCTACAAACTCTTTAACTTGGGAAATCGAACCAATGGCCTACCCCGACAATTAACAATCAGCAAATATTAGACAACAGATGGATGACAAGAACTATGATATGGTAGGAGTCTTAGCCCGCAAATGAATGTTATTTTTGGTCCTTTAATTCGTAATATAAATAGAACAAACCAAGAAAACACAACTTTATGTCTAGGATAGCAGATTTTTGGTGCCCCGATACTGGAGACGAGGCGTAATCCAGGGTGATTCGAACGAAGAACCTACCATTGAACAAGTTCGACCCCTATACGAGGGATCAAAGAGAGAAACGAGGGCCAAGATTAAGGCAACCAGACGCTCAAGAAGACCGGATCGAATGCCAGACCGTTAGTGGTTGTCATCAGGACCGTAATGCATTTAAATTGTCCATAGGGTCGAACGACAATTTAGTGGCGTAAAATAACCTAACCGCTATGATAGAAAGAATAATGGCCCAAAATGGTGTAAATTGGATTTAGAAGGCCAAATTATACTTCTCCTATTGTAGGTTACATTCTACAAAACAATTACCTGTGGGTTTCAAAGTCCCCAAATTTACAAAATTTGGTGATACCAAAGGAGTCGACAAGAGAACACATAGCGAGATATTTGATCAGTGGATATATCAAATAACGAAAATCTTAGGATAAAATATTTTCCAAGTTCTTTGACAAAGAACGCGCTACGTGGTTCACCACATTACCCCGGATCCGTAGATACTGGCCCTATTTGGAAAGACTCTTTCATGAGCAATTCTACATGGGCCAATCCAAAATCACCGAAAGAACTGCAAGCATTAAAAGAAAGTTTACGTAACCCATAGATGACTATCGAATAGATTCCGATCGTTAAAATCTAGATGTTTTACAAGAGTGCCCGAACATGAATTGGTCGAAATGGTCGCAGGAGGCCTAGATTATTCCATTCGAAAGAAACCGATACCCAAGATCTATGGGATATGGCCCAATTGGTCGATAGAGTTCGACAAGTCGAAAGGTTAAAACGGAAAAGGCTAGGCTAGTAAGAATCATAAGAAAGAACGAATAGCCTATATAGAAGAAGAAGAAAACATAGATGATTTCCAAGACCCATACAATTTCGACCGCTCAAATAGATCTTGTCGAACTAAAAGAGGCACCCTTACGCTTGCAGTAGTTCTCGCTTCCTTCCAATGGAAAAGACATCGTCAAAATGAGAAAATGAGAAATATCCTAAGAAAATATACACTTTCGATATAACTAAATGTGATGAAATCTTCGATTTGCTTGTTAAGGATGGTTAGTTAATAGTTCCTCCGAACCTTAAGATTCCTCCATTGGAACAAAGGAAGAAGAGGGTTTTGTAAGTACCATAATTTCTAGGTCATAAAACCTCACATTTCTTTTCGTGGATTTGATGTAATGCAATCAAGGATGGCAGTTGAAATTTATGACAAGGGAAAACCCCATGAAAGTGGATACGGATCCGCATCGATGGCGAAACCAACTATGCCGAGCCTTTGGAAATCAACATGATCAAGTTGTCGAGAACAAGGTTAAAACAAACGGGAGTTCGAGGAAGATGGAGGTTTCGCCCGTTAAGAAAGGAACCACCGATAACCTTCCAAAGGTGCTCAAGGCAAAATTAATAAAAGAGGCATACAAAGCACGAGGGCCAAGATATTGTCGACAAAAATTTAACTCGAGGCTATCAAGGTCTCTGGATGAAGTTCGAGAAGGTCGACTTCGATGACCCAATGCCGAGTAAACATGGTGGATTTCGAGCACCACACCAAATGCAAGAAGTGGAGCGATGCTGGAGAAAGAAAGAGAACAAAGAGGAAAGCTTGCAAAGAAAGATGCAAGTCGTGAGTACCTATTTCACCGCCATAAGAAGAACCAAGACAAGTTGTCAGGCCCAAGATGCAAGATCATTTGCAACCCTGTGATAGTCGAATTCGAAAGGGCCCGAGGGAGCGCACAAGAATTAATTGAGGCAAGACAATCGCCAGGTGGTATACCCTGTATCGATGAAAGTCACGAATTCATAGTTCGATGCCACAAGATTGGTACGAATGTCCGATTTGTCCTGTGCAGCAGCTTATGATAAAGGAATGTCTCAAGCATTTGAAACACCTGCTCGCTTCCTATTGGGACGCCAATTGAATCCTTCAATAACGCCGATCCGCGTAACCATGCAGAAGACCACCCTTATCCTAGGGAAGCAAGGAAGGTATCTTTCAAATTACTTGCAGATCCCTACCGATAGGTGGCTGCAAGCAAAGAATGACAAAGGAAGGGGCAAATGGCGCAGCTTTCGACTGTATGGAAGAACTGCTATGGCATATGGAGGCGCTTAATTCAATAAGGGAGGAAATCAGCCGGAAAATTATAAAGGAAACCCAATGTCGCCTCAATGGCGCAGACACCAACGTAACAAGAAGGCGAAGGAGTCGAAGCCCATGGAAATTGGTAGTCTAGCACTAACAATCCAAAGTCAAGACTCACTGGGGCAAACCCCAGATCCGTAGTTATTCTCACCAAAGAAGGAGGTCAAGAACAAAAGGAAGGTGAACGAAGAAGATCTAATGACCGATGATTTCGAGTCGGGGAGTCTTTCTTTAACGCCAATTGTAATGTTGTATCGCTTTACCTTGCAGTTTGAACATAATACGTAAGTATGGGTTGGAGAGGAAACAGACGAAGAGGAAATGGCCAAACATAGGCCAAGGTGTTACTATATAATGAATAACGGTGCAACAAGAGCGTAACTTTTTCGAAAGACCGACGAGGGAATGAAGAATCATTTGAAACCTCTCGCTCATCGTGGCCAAAGTGGAGCAACACGGCGTAAATAAAGTATCGGGGAGTCACAATTTAATGCCCGATTCATGCTAAAAAGGATAGGGACGCAGGATTCGACGCTTGACCTCATAACATGGTACTTCCAATTACGAAGGTAAAGTTGGTAAGACACTAGGGTAATACAAGTGAATCTCACGGTTGGTTCCCCGACTAGGCCAACCATGTTCATGGTAATAGCCAAGGCCAACTACAACATGCTACTTAAGCGTAGAATGGATCCACTAATTGAGCCGCACTCTTCAATGCATCAAAGATTAGTACTATGGAGAGAGGATGGAATAGTTGAAAATATAGAGGCTGACCGAGTTATTATATGACGATATTAATCATGTTGATAAGAGGAATTTTGACCGTAATATGGCCAACATGGGCCATGCAACCCACCAAGAGTACTTCAACCAAATGAAAATGCCTACTATTCTCTAACACTCGTCCCAATGGCTTCCAAAGGGATAGAGAACCGATGGGATGGACAAGAAGTTGAAGAAGAAGGTGAGACTTGACGATCCGCCAACGGCCGACAACGAAGGGTGTTATGATCGAACCAACTACTACCGTAAGCCGCCTATCCGGCCGAGAATAAGAAAAGACGGCCTCAAGTCGAGATACAAAATATGGCCGCATGCTTCATAGACACTAAAACAAAACAACGCAGAAAAGCAAGTCCCGAGGGCACCCATCTAACCCCACCCACGAAAGACAAACTTCCACACCAATGGATCGGCTAGACGCTATCTATGATCAAGAGCCATTAGGTTTCAAAAGATCCAGATCAACGAATGCCAAGATGTCGGCTCAAGACCCTTGGAGGAAGTTAATATTGGGATGAAGTCGAAAAGAGTAACGTACATTAGTGCGAAACTCAATCCCGCTTGAAGCATAGGTGATCGAATTGCTCAAAGCAATAAAGATTGTTTCGGGATTACGATTAAATGCCCGGTTTGAAAAGAATCGTGGAACATAGGCGATCAAGGATGGCAAGAAGCCCATCAAGGTGCGCCTAGAAGATTCGCACAAAGAATCCTCTCAAGATCAAGGCGTAAATAGAACGATTGCTCACCGCAAGTTTATCGTAACCACGAGGTACGCCGAATGGCTTGCTAATATTGTACCGTTATTAAGAAAATGGTTCTTACGATTTGCATAGATTTTAGGACTTGAATATCGCCCCAAAAGACTAATACTCTATGCCTATAGCGTAAATGTTAATTGATTCGCAATGTTATGAATACCGAGTATGCTAGATGACACTGCTATAATCGATTTTCATTGGAGGATGATGTCCCAAAATGCCTTCCGATGCCCAGCGCTTTAGGCACATATGAATGGGTAGTAATGCCCTTTGGTTTAAAAATGCCGGGCAACATACCAAAGAGCAATGAACACAATATTCCATGACTTTATCGAAACATTTATGCGATTTACATAGATGATATAGTGGTCAAATCCGCTCGATGAGGATCATTTAAATCACTTGAGCCAATCATTCGAATGAATGAGGAAGCATGGCTTAAAATGAACCCTCTTAAGTGTGCTTTTTCGCAGGCCGGGATTTCCTTGGCTTCGTGATTCACAAGAAGGCATCGAAATCAACCTCGAATAAAACAAAGGCCATCATGGAGACAAAGCCTCCTTCAACAAAGAAAGAACGCAATCCTTTGGGTAAAATCAACTTTTGAGGAGATTTATATCCAACTCGAGTGGGCGAACCCAAGCTTTCTCCATTGTTGCGATAAATCAGACAATTTTGATTGGATGATCAACATCAAGAAGCATTTGAAAAATCAAGACTTACTTGATGCACCCTCCGATCCTAGCAGCCCTTCTAAAGATAGGCCAATGCTTTGTATATCTCTCGCCTAATGTAACCATAGGAAGCATGCTGGCTCAGAGAATGAAGATGGCATCGAAAGAGCCATTTACTATATTAGTAGAGTTTTAAATAATGCGTAAACTAGGTACAATAGTATAGAAAACTATGTCTTTGCTTATATTTCGTGTACAAAACTCAAGTATTATATTAAACCCGTTGATGTTTATGTTTCGCCTCACTTTGATGTCATTAAACATATGTTGTCAAAGCCAATCATGCACAGCAGATTGGTAAATGGGCCTTGGCACTCACCGAATATAATCGCCTTTAAGCCTTTACAAAGTTATGAAAGGACAGTGGTTTCGTATTTCATAGTCGACCACTCGTGAATGAGAATTTCGCATTAGATTATGTCAAACTCACCATGGAAATTATATTTCATGGCTCAACACATAAAATGGAAGTGGTGTCGAATATGTATCATTTCGCTCAAGGAATTCCAACAAAATTCAAGTATAAGTTGGAAGGCCCTTTATGTTCGAACAATGAAGTCAATATGAAGCACTAATTGTCGGACTTGAAGCTTTGTTGGAATTGGGGCAACCGTAGTCTAAATAAGAGGAGACTCGAACTAGTCATCAAGCAAATAACCAAAGAATACAAGTGTATCAAAGAAAATTTGATCATGTACTTCGTTATTGCTAATCGATTAATCAAGAAATTTGAATATGTGGACTTAAAACGCATTCCTAGAAGTGATAATCAAGAGGCAAATGACCGCTCAAATAGCCTCGTGATATAGGATATCAAAAGAAAACCCAATACCTCATAGAAGCTAGGGAAGAATAATGGCTACAAAGTTATCACCCTTAGATTTAGAAAATGCGAAATTAGGTTATGCAAACCAGAGGAATTCAAGTTTTTAACATAGATGCTTTAGCATACAGACATGGACTCTATAGTAAACTATTTGAGAAATCCTTCAATAAATACAGAGAGGAAAGTCAAGTACGAGCATTGTCTTACGAGGATCGGAATGAATTATTTAAGAAGACCTCGTAGGAGTGCTACTCAAATGTTTAGAGGAAAACGAAGCATATTTAGCCTTGTCTAATGTGCACAAGTGGCATGTGGGCACATCAAGCAGCCGAAAATGAAATGGCTCTTGTTCAGATATGGAATGTATTGGCCCACTATGCTCAAAGATTGCATAGAATTCGCCAAAGGTTGTGAAGAGTGTCAAGTCCATGTCGGCATTCAACATGCTCCGCAAGCGAGCCACATTCGATTGTTAAGCCTTGGCCTTCGTGGGATGGGCATTAGATTTGATTGGTGAAATTCGCCAACATCATCTAAAGGATGTAAATATATTCTTGTAGGAATAGACTATTTCACAAACAAAGTGAAGACCAAGTAGTATTCAAGCAATATATCAAGGATACCGATCAAGGTTCAAGTAAAAATGCAAGAGTTCGCACAAGAAATAGGATTCAAACTACTCACATCAACACCTTATTACGCCCAAGCAAACGGTCAGGTAGAAGCAGCCAATAAAGTCATAATAGGTTTGATCAAGAAGCATATAGGTCGAAAACCAAGAAAGTCATAATAGGTTTGATCATCATTACTGTGTCGAAATTGCATGAGATATTCAAGAACAAATATTTCTATATCCGCCGAAATAATCGTTTGAGGGGCAATTTGTTACGGCAATTTTAAAAGGGTAAAATTGGCATAGATTTAATAAAATATGTTTACTATCACCTGGAAAAGAGATTAATATTTTTTGGTGATAGGTGAACATAAGACCTTTTTGTTTCATAGAGAAAGGATTCTTCGATTGCCAATGGTGAGCGATATTTCGAACTAAAATCTTTAGTATTTTTAGGATATGAAGAAATTCCTTTAATAAATATGTCAACATTGGAGCGGTCCAAACAAAGGATTAAAGTGAAATACGAATGGTTATAGAATTCGAATTTCGAATAACCTCTGAAGATTCGAATTTTGAATAAAAGGCGCCATTGTAAGGGACGCGTGGAGATTGGCGAACGAAGGAGACTTGCATGTCTTAAACGTGGCGCAATATTACAATAGGACCGTTAGGGTCAGAACATTATAAATAGATGTTTTCTATTAGATTTTGTGGTGTTCATTAGATGTACTAAAAAAAATTCTCAAACACTCAAACTACCGTAATCGAAAGGGAAACGAGTCAAGGAGATATCATGTGCGTTAAGAACATCATGTTGTTTTATAATTTAAATGCCAGTTTATTATCATTTATTTCCTCCTCGACTTTTACCTTTAAAGTATTTCGATTCTTTTCTTTTTATCTTTATTCCATTTGCCTTTAAACACTTATTGTTCTAGAAACCTATTTACTTTCAAACTTTTATTGTATTTCCCAGAAATTGTTACTTTTTAAGAGTGTCCTTACCTTTACATTCAATTGTCAATAATCAAGTTTAAGTTTGAAATCTTTACACAAACAGTCAGTATATTTCCATAGTCAACTTTAAGTAAGTGCTTTAAGAATCAATTGAAGATCATGGGTTTGAACATAAAATCTATTATGACACATGTGTCCTAGGATCAATCTAGTCGATCCCGTAAGTAACCAATAATAAATAGTGAAAATTGAAGACTAGCGTTGTTTACTAGAAATCACCGTAAATGTATATCCGCTATATGTTCGACCGCTGACTCATTGGTATCTCCAACAAACTTTGTAAACTTAGGGATCTTGTATCCCCTTGGCAAATCAGTATGCATTACATAATCTGCTATAGGAGAGGTATAATTTGGCCTTCTAATCCTCAGACACACCGCTCGGGCCATAATCCTCTCTATCATGGTGGTTAGGTTATTTTCGCCAAGATATTGTCATTTCAATTCTATGGACAATCGATCAAGATCTTGGTTTCGACCCACCATAACAACTCCTCTAGGTTATTCTTCTCAAACTGGACTTCTAGCCTTCGACCCTGCCCCGGTTCCATAACTCCCCTTTATGGTTCCTCACGAACCACTGGGGCCTCTAATCTTTCGACCTCACCGCTGGTTCTATAAACCCTTTGTGGTCCTTCTCGAATCACCGGGCATCTAACCTCTCGTGCCCTTGCCCCAAATTAACCCCTCTCGACCGCCTATAAGGTGGGTCATCAACTTGTTCGATGATAGGTATGTTCGCCGAACCAATGCTCGGTTCTCGCTCACGCCTTCAAGGAGCGAAGAAATCTGCTATTCGACTCATGTTATCTGTGTTTTCTCTGTTTGTCACAGTTACATTTTGTACTATTGGGGCAAAGATTTCTTGCATAGTTTGCGCTAACACTCCTATCATGTTATGGTTACTATCATCCATTAATTGCCTAAAAGCTATCTGATTTTCCGTGGTTAGGATAGGCAACGCACTATAACTTACTGACCCTTGGCTATTTGTCATGAATTGGTTAGCCCCAGAACCAGACCCTAATTGTGGTGACGTGTTCGAAGTCGAAGTTTGTAAACCTTCCATAAAAGATGTTGGCATCCCATAAGGGGGATTTCTAGGTCTATTGCTATCGAAACTGGGTGGTCTAGTTGGTGGTGGAGTAGCGAAATGGGTTAGTACCCCACTTTGTGGGACAGATCCCCCAAGATAACCAGTGGTCCCTGTATTTCCTAGGGTCGAATTGTTTGTTGACGTGCCACTTGTTCCGTTCGTGGCCATATTACTAGTTGAAGATGCAATCGATCAGGCATTCAAGGGACCGCCGACGTTCCGCCGAAATGCACGATTAGTGCCTGCTCCATGTGGGGCGCTGTTCCCTTGTTGATTGTTTGGATTAGACATCCTATTATTTCGTTTTCTTCTGGGTAAGGGTTGGTTACTGTTAGTTATTCTACCACTCCTAAGGTTCATATACCAACGAACTTTGTTTACTCAGAAAGAACTTTTATAATAATTATGTCTTATAATCCTTATGTATTTAAATTTGTAACGACCAATGACTGTCCCACTGGGCGTGCCAATTTGTTCACAATGATTTCTGGTGAAACAACTGCTAGTCCTCCAAACTATCGAATAAGCTTTATGATTGTTATTCAATTCCTCTGGTAACTTGCAGGATCGACTAGATTGATCCTATGGGGTATTGGTCGTTTGGATAAAATTAATAACAAAATAAGTGTTCATGTTTAAGACTTGTATTCAGAGTGTTTTATATGTGTCCAAAGTATTTCGATCACAATGCTGAATAACTTAATGACACGATCAAGTAAAATAACATAGGACTGATTTGAACAAGTGAAAGCATAAAGGTTTGATTTGCAAAGAAATGTATAAATGCTGGAATATGTAAGTGACTCTTAAAGGTAAAAGACTTTTAATGTAAAAGCATGAATATAAAAGCATGAAATGTAAAAGACATAAATATAAAAGATTTCTGGAAAGTAAGAACGTTAATGTAAAGAGTTTCTGAAATATGAAAGACAAAAAGTAAAAGAGAACGTTTAAATGCAGAAAAGTTAAATGACTTTGAATGTAAAGAATTTAAAAGACATTGATGCAAAGATAAAGGATAAACTGGAAAGATAAAGACATTTTACTGAATAATAAAGGTTTGGTGCAATCATACGTACATCATTCGAGCATTCGTTTCCCTAGCCATGTGGTATTTTGAATGTTTACTGAATTTTGTACAATAGATATGACACACGAAATCCTAACACTAAGACTTCTATTTATACTACTGACCATAACGGTCTCGACTTATGAGATCTTGCCACGCTCGTAACATGCAGTGACATTGTGCTTTACTAGCTTCCACGCCTTCGAACCGCTCTCCAACAGATATATTCTAACTTCCAATTATCCCGCCTGCTTTGAATTTCAAATGCTTTGGTCACTTCGAAACTCACTTCGATACAATCCTACTACCACTTCGAAGCTTCCTTTCCATGTATCATCATAATTGCCACTCGAAGCTCCAAGTTTCAGTACATCCATTCGAAGAGCCAATTCCAAATTGTGACATTCACTTTGTTCCCACGAACACTGACATCATTTCGTTTCGAGCTCAATGATTCCATTTCGAATCATATACATCAAAATCTTCAGCCAACAGGCACATCAGGCACTCAGATTCAATCTTGTGGCAGCGCACTAGAAAGCCTAATATGATTTCCCCTAACCTGGGATAAAATTTGAACAATTGGTTATCCTGCCTCCAATTTACTCCCATTCGAGCGCGCTGAACCCTCTCAAAGTCTGCATCAATTATTGGGTTGCAAATGATGTTGCATCTTGGGCATAACATCATCTCAATGTTTATCTTGTGGCAGTGAAATTGGTAATCACGCAGGATGATTTCTCTCTTTGGGTAGCCACCTCTCATCTTCCCCCTCTCCATTTCGAGACATCTTTCCACTTCTTCCATCTCTGGACAGGGTTGTTTCAGATCGACCATGTGGACCCCTAGACTTTGACCGTCAATGATATTTACTTTCTCAAACTTGACCCTGAGGCCCTCAGTAGCCTCAACCATCTTTACATCAAAGATAGTCCTGCCAATGCCTTTGCCTCTTGTGCCAAAAATAATTGGGACCTCATTAGCCCTTGTCTCGCGCCAGCGAGTTTTGATTAGACTTCTCAAAGTGATTTTGTTGATGGGGCCATCAGTAGCATTCTTGTTGTCATCAACCATAACAAAACCTTCCACTTCCTCAGACTTACTTCCCTGCTCAGCATCAAATCCAACAACTTCTACCATGTTGATATCAATGTTCGGCGAATTGCCCGCTATCCGAAAGGGTCAGAATCTTCATTTGGTTCTTTGATTTGTTAGCGAATTTAATACTTCCTTCCTTGATAGAGCTTTGAATAAGATCCCTAAAAAGAAAACATTGTATGGTTTTATGGCCTATCAAATTATGATATTTACAAATACATCTTTTCTTCTGATGTTCCAGCGGAGAAATTTTAATATGGGGAGGCACTATCATTCGGCTATCTTTGACAAGCAAATCGAAAATTTCATCAAATTTGGTTATATTAAATGTGTAAGTTTTCTTTGGGAATTTATCATTTTTCTCGTTTTCAATATGGTTTTTGCCATTCGATGGAACAAGGATCTTGCAAGAATAAGGGGGTGCTCGTTTTAACTCAGCTAGATCCACTTCGAGTTGCATGAACCCATAAGCATCATTGAGATCTTCTGGCTCTTCTTCTTCTGCCACAATATAGGACACCCTCTCTTTCTTATAATTGTTTCTGTTTTCTGTAAATAGAAGTTTTCAGTTTTAGTTTTTCTGCATCCAACTTAGTCTACAACACTAAGCCTATATTATACATCTGTAAAAGTGATAATTCATCACATCGGGAAGTTATCGCAACGTAGTGGTGATTAGGTTGGAGCATTGTCTTTAGTTTAAAGTTAATTGCCTTTTTCTAGTTCTTGTACCAAATTCAATTCTCTGATTTGCATCAGGTTTACTTAAAATCTTTTTGCATTACTTTACTTATTTTCTCGCACTTGCACTACTTCATTTATTTCATTTGTCTTTACTTTCTTGTCTAAATTAATTAAGTTTAATATGTTTAATTTAACTTCCATGTCTAGCTAAATTTCCAAATGTTAGAATGTGAGGATCAAAGTCAAGACGACTTTCCTATTGCATCTATATAAAAACTTAAAGGGTTGTTTTAACTTTAACAAAAGTCTTATGTACTTAAATGTTTTGGTTGGGTAAGATCGAAAGTCATCCAACTCTCAAAAGATAAAACTTGGTTAGATTCAACCGATCAAAGAAGAGCGAAATCGCTTTGCTCAATTGATTAGGATTTTTTAAAGCTTTTAAAAACCTAATTTGGAAACTATTATCAAACGCGTTTGCTGGTTTGAAATCTTGTTCTTAAGAGAAAGCCATGAACCTCTTTTAGTAAAATATTCCAAGTTAAAATCATTTTTCAACTAAGTCAAGAATTCACATTTCTTAAAAATAGGTTTATTAAATTAATGCTTTGAGCACCTTCTATATGTGACAATAGAAGGCATTGATTAAAGAGTATACTCGATTCTGAATACGCGAAAGCGACAATTCCTATTGAATTCATTCTTTTCAAAAGTAGAAAATATTTCCCTATATGTAAGTCATTTAGAAGCAATTGGGAATATTCTGACCATTGTGAATTGCATTCGAGCTTGTTAAAACAACAGGATGAACATCATCAGATACCTATATCAATGAAGTCGCCATCAAACATATTTTATTTCCCAAAAGGAGAAAGTTAAACATATCGCGAAAACCTAAAATGGATAAGACACGACCTTGCAACCGACAGATAGGGTAAGGGAGTCTATTACGCGAGGGGAAGGTATTAGCACCCGACACGCCCGTAGTACTCTATGGCATCCACTTCTATTTTATATCTAATTGGTGTGTTTATATCTATTTACTATTTAATCGGTATATTTGTATGCTAAAAGACAATGCATGTGAAAGAAAGAAAAATAAAGAAAACACGGGGAAAAGAAGGAAGTATTTACAAAGCTTGCTCTATCGAGCACCATGACACGATGCCTACGTATTCCCTCATGCAATGGGAAAGTTAGAATGCCGTAGTTCAGCTCATATGTTTTGGTGGGTTTTATGTTTTTTACTTATGAAAAAGAGTTTAGACAAAAAAAGAAAATGCACCCGTAGGCGAAAAAAAGTTAGTCTTGGTTGGTTGCTTTTATCTTTGAAAAAGTAGTTTGAACCATTATTAAGTGTTTTTATTTGAAAAATAAAAGGAAAACAAGTTTTATATTTTTATTACATGCAAGGATACGAAAGAAACTAGAAAACAAGATAGGGAAACTAAATAGTTCTATCCCTAATGTTATCATACATGGATTGAAACCTAAAGTCTAACTCGAATCACTACCTAAGATCAGGTCTAGAGAATCCTAAAGGACCATGGAAAAGGTTTACAACCTAGATCTATGTCCATCTTGAATCGCTACCTAAGGTAGAGTCAAAGACGACAAAAGGGAGCGGAAAAGGTTTACAACCTAAATCTATGTCCATCTCGAACCGCTACCCAAGGTAGAGTCGAAGACGACAAAATGGATGAAGCAAACAAGTGCTTTGGCAGATGCACACAAATAATGCAATGCACAAACAAATGTCTGCAAACGGTATTGAGCATACCATGAGTCAACCAGGAGCTGACACATCCGAATCCTGTGAAGGGAATCACCTCATGACAAGAATTTTCAAGTGTGAAGAGAAAATTATGCGAGTTCAACAATAAATGCGAACCCTAGGAAAGCGTGGAGAGTTAGGATAGGGAAATCATGCGACTTTTTATTATTGACTCAATAAAGGAAGTAACACGATTCACGTGTGCGGGCTGACACAGACTAGAACTCTGTGGGAGTCGATTACGGATCCCTTTCTCTTACCCTATATATCATGACTCGATAGCAGGAAAAATAACAACGCGGGTCTTTACATAGTGGTGCCACTTCGGTTTGCCTAACCACTTCGGTTTACCTCCCTATGCACGATGGAGGAATTTAAACAAACCAAACACAATTAGCACACATAATTGCCCTAAACGGGTCTTTAAATAAACAAGAGGGGTTCCTGAACGTGCTCCAACTACGGAATCCCCATCATGCATCTCTATTCCTACTTCTCATGCCAAGGAAAGTGATAAAACCCTACTTCTCATGTTCTCTAGAAAAGTAGTAAAAGAATGCGATAAAAAGGTATAGAACATACCAAATAGATAAAAATATGTAAGCAACTGCAAGCTAAAAAATACTCCACAAAAACCTCAAGTTCTGTTGACACACAATAAAGAAATCTGATGAGCAATGTGCGGAGGTTCCAAAGTCATGATTAGAATGTGCGTAGATACACATTCGAAGCAAATACACCTGCGTACGATCATAATACAGAGAATACAAAAATAGGATGTGCATTGATATGCACGGTCAAGAACGTGTGTCTATACACATTCGACGTAGATCCAATGAACCTGCAAGAAACTATCCAGATAATATAGACAAAGGATGTGCGTCGATATGCACGGTCAAGAACATGTATCTCTGCACATTCGACGTAGATCCAATCAACCTGCAAGGAAATATCTAGACAATATAGACAAAGGATGTTCATCGATATGCACAGTCAAGAATGTGTGTCTCTACACATACGACGTGGATCCAATGAACCTGCAAGGAAATACAATCTAGACAAAGCAGACAAAGAGGACACACACATGTGTGCAAAAATGAGATATGGATACTACACATCCGAATCTCAAGTATAACCTGCAAGAAATGGTAAAAACCAAGAAAGCATACAATGAGTGTCTACATATGTGTGTAAGCATGAGATATGGATTTTACACATCCAAATTACAAGTATAATGCTCAATGTAGCTCGCACATGAGACAAAGTGTCAAAAGTAACACGGATGGCTCTAAAGAAATCACAAGATGAAAAAGCGATTATTCACAAGGGAATCGAAGCATGGAGGGTGACTTCCTAGTAGGGGAAGCAACTACACATCCTAATGCTAAGCTAAACATATCTAAAGGTAGAGGCAAATATTACACCTTAAATATGCAAGAGGAACCTAAAAGCATTATACAAATATCAAACTAGTTCCTAAGAGTTACACCACTAAAGGCTAGCTTTAAGATTTTGCTTACAATACAAAGGTAAGGTTTACATTTATCTACGTGGAGGTGGGAGCGAAATGTCTTAAAGTTTCTAAGAAATGCATGTATTACACTCCTACAATTAGTCGATTCAAATGACAAAAGAGAAACATGCTTTTAAACCACACAACACAATCGAAACTTGAGAATTAATCAAGTATTCTGTTAAACTAAATGTGGAACTCTACAAGTCAGTAGCTAATTTATGTTCAATTATCTCAAACAAAATTTAAAAGAAATATCATGGTTGAAGGAAAACTATGCGCAAAACGAGGTTAACAACTAATCATATGGATCAATTATGAATTACAATTCAAGGTAACAACTACCTAAACATGTCAACATGTTAGTCAAAAAAGCTAGTTGAGGGTTAGATAGAAAATTAGGCACCGTATGCAAAGGATCGATTCCTAACTTAGTGAAATAGCAAGAAATTATATATCTTTGTGTTCGCACAAAAGAAAAATCGGATAAAAGCCTAAAAAGATCTAAAAAATTATGAGAAAAATATCTAAAAACTCCTAATACATCATAGAATCATAATGTTATTTTTAGGAATTTATTTTGTTGAGAAACGATCAAAAATTGCATCTAAGCGCGAAGTGATAAGGAACCTATTTATTCAGATTTTTATTGTCGAGAAACGATCAAAAACCACATCGAAATGTGCACAGTATCATAGAGACATCGTTTCTAACCATATTATAAAAAATTTATTAAAAACTAAAGTAAATTAATTGTTAAAAATTCCCAAAAAAATGTTAAAAATATCCTAAGACATTAAAATGTCAGAAACTTATTTTTATGGATTTTTTACATGTCGAAACAATCGAAATCGGAAGCAAAAGTGGCTAAGTGTTGAACGTGGTTTACAAAGAAATAGGGGAGGTGCATAATTGAATGTCTAATTAACTAAGTTTAGTCATAACATGGAACAATGAGCCTAGAAATGGGAGAGTAACATGATCTCGCTAAGGCCCGTCATAGTTGGCTCCTAAGCCCAGGTTTCTAAACAAAAACAACGTCCATATTTTTTGCAAAATCATGTCACGTTTTTATTCATTTATGTGTTACTACCCCTATCAATTGGTCAAACTTTGATTAAAAACATTCAGCACTTTTATTTATATTTTTTTTGAAACAAATTGAGAGCGACATGTGGCATGATCTCAAGGGCTGTCATGGAAATTAAACATGCACTAGTGAATGGCCAACATGCCTAGGGCTGAAGAAACAAACATGCATGGTGACGCCGGAATACATCTCCGCTTATCTTCTCAGGCAGGACGGTGGCCAGAAACCATGGATCGGTTCAGAAAAAAATGTTCTTTACGCTAATAGACTCAAATTTTAACTCTAACTCCGAATTCGTATTCGAAACTTCCTAATTCCTCCTTTAATTTAAGATTCAAAGGAAGATTCATGAACATACAAAAAATCAGATCTAGATATCTAGGTGAAATCGATGTGTCTTCACACCTAAGTCTGTTTCCTAAAATGGCTTCCATCTATCTACACGACATTAGCAATCTTAAATGCGATTCAAGAAGTGTTACTTGACAGCGAAACGTAAGTAAGTATACGGAAAACATCAACATGATCCTACTAACCTCCGATGCCCAATGAACTCACGCGTGAAAGGCTGTTGTAGCGGAGAATGGAAGCCGGAACAAATTCGATATGATTGTTGGGAGGCAAGAGACGAAGGTGTGTGTTCGTGAATGCAAGAGGAAGGGTAACCAAGTGGAGAATGAATATATGTCAGGGAGGTGAACGGTGGCTTTCAAGGTTGTTACGGCTGTTGAAGTTTGTCATGGTTGTCAGTTAGAGTGGAAATGGCGGCGAAGAGGGAGAGAGTTGGTGGCGAGAAGACTGAAAGAGGTGGTGATGATCAAGAACACAAAAGGCGAGCGTTCGTTTTGAGAGCTTTTTTTCTGTTGGTTCGAGGGAGCCCTTATGATGTGGTGAACCCATCAGCAAAATGGCTAGAGGAGTTTTATTACGAATATTTCATGTTCCAGCTTGCAATTTTTGAAACGTTTTCTATATCGAGCAAACTCTCACCATCCTCCTTCCCCTTTATTTTTGGCTTCCTTCTAAATGGCAGCCTGATGATGCCAGATGCCTGTATCTTTTTTTGCTTCATGATTCTTGTACTAACATACTCAACATGCCTCACGATGCCTAATAGAAAATGCCAAATTACCAACTTAAAACGCCTCACTTCATGGCTTTGTAATTTCTTCGATATTCGACCAAACGATACAAACTCAATCCCATTGGAAAGAGTGCGTATGATAGAGCAACTCTGTATCTCATCACAAATTCAAACGAGGCTTAAATAAAAGGTAAAAACCAGTATGAACTTTACCTCACAATCATTCGATGAAAGTCCGTGCTTGGCTATGCAACTCTTGTATGTGACGCCTAGCAATTTTCCAACTTCAAATTGTCAACTTCGTAGCTTCATATTTTCCGCTAGACATCCGGTGAAAATACTTTGGAACGAAACTTGTAGAGGACATGACAAACTCCAACTTTCATGTTCAACATTTTTCTATACGGCAATCAAATCAATGAGAAAAACAGCCTCAAACATGCGCACAACAATTATTTGATAAAATATTCTCGTATGCATGGAAAAAGTGCAATTTGATTTCGCAACTTCAACCTACCAACTTCGAGGCTTCGATCTTTGTCGCGACATACGAAACGACATAATTCTTGAATGGGACTTTTAGAAGACACGCCAAACTCCAACGCTCATAATCAACGCTTCCGTAGGCTATTGAATCGATGAGGAAAATAACCTCAAATGTGCACCCAACAACTATTTGAATATTGTAAACATGATGAATTCTTATTTTCCGACCTACGTAACCTTTGATCCGAGTCCCGAATGAATTTGATTCCTTTAGCAAAGTTGTGCATTGTCACAAGGTGAAGAACTTTGATTTTGAACTCGACACAAAACAACGCTTGGAAGCACGTAAAATACCTCAAGTCGAAAGCTTGAACATGTTGAAAAACACTCAAAATTTCACTAAGTATGAACTTCAAAAGTTTTGAACATTAAACTTCGAAGCCTCACAACTCGAAACCTGGGCATTTTTGGAGAAATCTTCCCAAGGATAAATTTAGCGTACGAAATGCGCTCTTTCCAAACATTACCAATTCATAAACTTTCTACCACAGACGAGTGAGATAGAGATTCTCCAATATGGGTCCGGGAAAATAAAGTTCTCAAAACTTAGAAAAAATTTCTAAGTCCAAGATTACATAAATTGCAAGAAATCTTGTTTTTACCCGATTCTTCTGACTTTTCTCAACAAACGATCACATTTTCTCAAATATTAACTTTTGAAAATAGTTTTGACCAAAAATTCCACTCGGTCAAACTTTGACTTTTGTTGACTTTTCAGTACACATACCCAAATCTCTTTTTATCGGATCGCTCTTGATTTTTTTATGAATCGCGTGGATCAATATTTCATAAGCAGATACTTCAAGACTCACAGAAGGCGATAGAATCATTTCGAGCTCAAAAATTCGGCCACAACCTGCTTTTGCTTGAAAACCTTAATCAATATCTGTAGGATAGGGAATTAGAACCTGAAAACCTCGATGCTCATGAGATAGTCAGAAGCTTCTGGATGGACACATCTTGTATATTGAGATGACGCTTGAAATAACGGAACCTCAGATATACATCTTTTTGGAATCAAATATCCTCTTCAAAATAGTGTATGCTCTCATAATCGGAAAAATCTCGATCTTATGGTTAATGCACCAATGATATGCATGCAATGCACCTATTGATTAAGTGTAAGCCAATTATTTTTTAAAAAAATGAAGAGGGTGAAATTTGGGGTATTAAAGCTTCCCCTGTTCAATCTTCTTCGAGTGAGGGGTGAGATTGGCGCAAGCCTTTCGAACCAATAAGGTAGAAGATGATTGAATACTTAAACGAACCGTAAAATTCGCACTCTGAAGGCGAGCGAAGAATTATTATATTTTGGATTTTCTTCTTGAACACATATGCTAAGGCAAACATAAGGAGGAAAACTTATACCAATGAACTCGGGCATTCCTCTTACGAGAACACTTATATTGAAGCGACCCATCTAGGATGATGAGGAGAGGATATAAAGGTGGAAAACTTATACACACGAACTCGGGCATTCCGCAGACGAGAACACTTGTACTTAAGAGACCCTCTAAGGATGATACAGAGAAGACTCCCATGAAAGAGAGACACACTGAGGATGAAGATAATCGATGATCCTCGACACGAAGCGCTTGTTGATAAGCAACTCCGCAGATTGATGGTAAAGAGGACACCTAACACAGTTGACTAAAAGGGGAGAAGACGTCGGGAAACGACGGAATTCAAACATAGATCCTCGGCACAAAGTGCTTGTTGATAAGCAACTTCACAGACCTACGCAAATGAGAACTCAACAAGAGAAAGAGGAATATTTTAGACATAGACCCTCGACACCTAAACACTTGTTCGATAAGTAACTTCAGCAGATCTAGGCAAATAAGAACCCAACAAGGAGGAAGAACATAGCTTCCATAGACCCTCAAAGATAAAATGCTTGTTTGATAAGCAACTTTGCAGATCTAGGCACAAGATAACTCAACAAGGAAGGAGAAAAGACTATTGATAGACGAACCCCAAACATATACCCTCACCACGAAGAGCAGGTTAACTTTGCAAGCCTAAGCAAATTAGAAATCCACAAGGAGGATAAACATCACTCCAAACATAGACCCTCGGCACGAAGAGCTAGTTAACTTCGCATGTCTAAGCAAATGAGGACACCTTACAATGATGAATTCAATAACTAAGGAGAAACGACTATTGATAGACGAATTCCAAACATAGATCCTCGACAAAAAGAGCTTTCTAACTTCGTAGATCTGAAATAAGAGAAATCGACATGGAGGAATAATATCACTCCTAACATAGACCCTCGACACGAAACGCTTGTCGATAAGCAGCTTCGCGGACCTATGTAATGTGAACTCTAGTCGTATATGCCCGGTCAATTTAGACACAGACACATATCTTCAACATAGAGCAACTTCAAAAATATATCTTTGGCACGAAGAACTAGTTAACTTCGCAAATCTAAACAAAGAGAAGACACCTGACACAGGGGGAGAGGACGTCGGGCAAAGACAAACTTCAAAAAGAGATAATTGGCACGAAGATCTTGTTAACTTTGCATATCTAAATAATGAGAAGACACCTGACAATAGTGAACTCACAGGGGAAGAGGATGTCGGGCGAAAATGAACTCATAAGGGGAAGAGAAACATATGTACAAAGATGAACTCAGTGGGGATAAGAAGCATTTGTATAAAAATGAACTTACAATGGGAAAAGATCGAACGGAGGGACTCTAACAAATATTGCCACCATGTTGGGCTTTAAGAAGGTGCTTGCAAACACACAAGAACTATAATATCCCTCAGGCCAAGGGTGGGGTATAATTCTTCAAGAGTGGCAATTATCTGAATTACCACACAACAAGTATGGATACCGAAATACTTGAAAAACCAGAAAGGTAGTAAACCGACTCTTAATCGCATTCTAATAGAGATACAAACGCAGGTAACATAACCGAAGGCTTGCATGAGCAAGGAAAGTCTACGACTTGCTAGGAAAAAGGTGACACGATCCGACAGGATTGAGGTAAAGAAAGTCAAAGAAGACTCCACGGGAGAGGGAATGGGTTCCCATAAGACACTTGATTTGAAGTGGCAATTAGGGAAGCAGAAATTCGTTGAGCAAAATCTTGAGGGAAAACCACAAAGATTGTTTATTTCTTCTGGATATACATAATTTGCAAACACTTAGTATGCATGTTTGAACTTTTATGGCGTAATGCTCCCAACCAATGGAATGCTACGTATTTATGATAGATGCAATGTAATGAATGGATTCCTAAACAACTACATGAGAAGTAATAATATTGGTGATCGGCTGTTGAGAAGCCATTAACATCCAGGAGAGAGATGCGCCACTGAGAAGTGGACTTTAAGGAGAATTTGCAGAAATAAGTTTCATTTCCGAAACAATGAAGTGTTCTTCACTTGGGGAGAGTCGGATTGGACATCAACCAAATTTTGACTTCCTGGGGAGAGAGTCATTACTCATTACTGAGGTAACGGAAAACTTCTCTAGAGAATTCTCCTACTCTCACTAGGGAATTTGGAAGACTTCATGGGGCATTCCATATGAAACTTCGTTGGGGAACACAACTTCATAGGGAAATTTGCAAACATCTGTGAGTAATCATTACCATCTCGAATAAATCGAACAATATTAGACTTCATCGGGGGATCAATCCTTCCGTAGGGATATTAATCTTTCAACCCAAGAATCCACATGGGATAACATAACAACCTTCGCCCGTGAATAAAGATCTCAATAGTAAGATCAAGATCGGGAGTCTTCGATCGGGAATTCACATCGTGTAGAACACCGAATAGATGGACGAATAATCTTCACTGAGGAAAGAAAAATCTGATTCGGATAAAAAGCTCCACTGGGGAACGAATTCAGATATCTAACTCCAATGGGGAAACAAAAATTCTTATCTCAAAATTTCTCCTTCGAGAAAAAATCTCTTGATGATGCTCAAGATGAACTTCCAACGAAAAGTGTGACTTACACCGGGATAAAATTAATCGCCAGTATGCACCTTATGCACTGAACTTTGATGTGGCAAGGCACACCATCGGATAATACCGTTTTGCAGAAAACTATATATATGATCTTAAGGGATCGGAGGCTCATACGAAGGACGATGGCCTCCAAGCTTCCGGCCTAGCTTACCCCACTGCTGGGAGCCCTTATAGATGGAGTAGATATCCACTCTTTAGTGTGTAGTTTAGAGAGGAATTAGAGAATGATCCTTTCCCATGGCCCTAAGGCCTCTTTTTATAGCATTGCCATCACTAATGATCATAATGATGCAACCGTCCATTTAATACATGAAACCGCATTTAATGATTCAGAACGTCCAGAATCGACCCATAAATAGCGTAATGAGACCAATCCAACCCTCCTAGCCCTGATAGAGGTCTGGTCATATCCCGGTTGACCGGCCTCTTATCCGACCGGAACTATGCCTGATAAGCTGCCTCATAGCCACAACCGAGATCCATCCCGGATGTCTACAAACCCTCCTGTCTTATATCTCGGCCGAAATTTATGCATGATCATAGCCCCGAGCATATGGTTTCTAGACCTGAAGCCTTATGCTCGATTTTAATAGAAACATAAACTTTGACCCGTGCCGGACCTCCAATACCAACTCGTGCTTTAGTGTGAATTTACACACAGTGGTTTACCATTCTTCGCTTTTTGAGGTTTTTAAATGTTACGCACGTCGCTGGAATCGACACTCCAGCGTAACGCTTGTTTTTAGCCCGGGCCGGATCCCAGGACGCATGGCCGGATAAAAATTCTTCGACCTCACATCTCGCCCTGAGCAAGAAGATATATGACAGACTAGCCCCGAGTATCTTGAGTCAAGGCTTTGATGAAAATGTTTTGACTGAATCCAATTAAGGTCCTTCGCCTTACATGTCCGGCATGCAGTAGCTTTTAAGGTTGCTCGTGAACGATTTTATGTTATGCTACTATCCCCCAAGCCATAGGGCGTAGCAAATAACTACCCTGATGGCTTGGATGAGTACGTAACAATTTGTTCACAACGCCAATGTATTCCTATCCTCGTCGCTGAATCGATACTCCAGTTTAACCCAAGCATAACACTCGTTTTTAGTCCGAGCGCCGTAACTTTGTCGGCTATTGGTAGTAAGACTTAGCTTAACTAGACCAGCCCCAAGTCGCATGATGCATCAAGCAGGCTATATTGACTTTTCCAAGCACATAACAACTGTTCATGACACCACTTCAGTTTTTTACCGCTTTTAGATATAGAGCCCCCCTGTGGGCTGGCTGAATTTAGAGGTTTCAACGCCACTAAGTTGATCCGAGTTAGGACCATAGCCTGTGACTAATCTCGAGGTTTCAACGCCACTAGGAGTTGATCCGAGATAGGAAAGGTTCGGCGCTTGAAGAAATTATAGGTGTAACCGCCACAAGGAGTTGATCCGAGACGAATCATAGTCCGCATTTAGGGTGACTGTGAGGTTGTTCCGAGTAGGAAGAGCCTTTAAGGTTCGTAACCTCCATAGGGATGATCCGAGACGGATCTGAGCCCAACCGAGTTTGACCCAAGGTTGTTCCGCGAGAACAGAGCCTTGAGGTTCGTGAGCTCTATAGGGATGATCCGAGACGGATTCTGAGCCCAACCGAGGTGACCGTAGGGTTCAGAGCCTCGCCGAGGTTGACCAGGTTCAGAGCCTCGCCGAGGTTGACCAACCAGATTCCGTGATAGAATGAGCCTTCCGTGATTGAAAGACCATCATAGACCGAGCTTAGCAAAGACGCCAATGGGTTCGTGAGCTCTAGCGAGGTTGACCAAGGAGTATTCCGATAGAACAGAGCCTTCCGGATCGAAAGACCATCATAGACCGAGCTTAGCAAGACGTCGCCAACGGGTTCAGAGCTCTAGCGAGGTTGACCAAGGAGTATTCCGATAGGAATGAGCCTTCCGGATCGAAGACGATCATAGACCGAGCTTAGCAAGACCGCCAATGGTTCGTGAGCTCTAGCGAGGTTGACCAAGGAGTATTCCGTGATAGAATGAGCCTTCAAAGGATCGAAAGACGATCATAGACCGAGCTTAGCAAAGACGTCGCCAATGGGTTCAGAGCTCTAGCGAGGTTGACCAAGGAGTATTCCGTGATAGAATAGAGCCTTCCGTGATCGAAAGACGATCATAGACCGAGCTTAGCAAAGACGTCGCCAAGCCTTTGATTCCCGCCATATCCGAGTCTTGTGGTGCGGAGCACTTTTATCCGTTACATCCTATTTAGTTTTTACAAACTATAATTAATTCCAAGATGTCTCTTCGCCCACACAGGAGAGTAAGACGACACCTTTACATAAGGGTATTTTAAACAATATTGTAACTTTTTACAAAATTTCAACAATTCAATCTACCCGTCATCGTTTTTCTTCTATCATTTTGATCGGGATGGTTATATGAGCCCCCAAGCGCTTAGTCTTTGTTGAAAAGATGAAGTGCTTTGATACCAAGCCATCCTTATCAAGGAGGACTCAGTTTTGTCGTTTCGCTCCTCGAGTACTTACGCTAAGTACTTTGCTTATATTCTACATATTGTTCGGATCCTTCCTAATTTTGATACTAACAAAAGTAGAATGTCTCCCGTCCACGCAGGGGATAAGGACGACACTTATTACTTAAAATAAGTTTTAGCAACTTTTTAAAGTAGTTTAAAAATAGCATAGTCATTTGCCTGCTTTATACAATAATACAAACAAAATGTAGAACATCACATTAGCCTCTTAATTTGTCATCGATCTTGTTTGTCAAATCCATTTTTGCTGTCAGAATTAACTCGATGGGTCATGAACAAGCAATAAATTAAAGGTACGAAGTTAGACGAGCACAATACAAACATAATTTACAAAAAATCATAACACACAACATAACTTCATACTGAAAAAGCATTTGTATATTATCATGATGACGGCCATGACGATTGTCAAAAATAGAAGTGCAAACTACATTAAAGGCATATAATACAAATAAATTATTTATACGTGTTGTAGGTAATGCATGCAAAAAATGTTAGTTCAGCCATATGCTATGAATCATGTCGGCTCACACGGGAGACATCTATGAAGTATAAACTATGCCATTTTGTTTAGAACTTTATGATTGGATACTTCACATCTTACTCGTTTATACCGAAACAGGATCACGTGTGAGGATCTTAATTACTTACAGTAGATGATGTAACGAGCAAGTTTGTAGATTATGCAAAGGAAACATTATAACTTATTACTCCAGCCTACATGTTCTCAACCGACCAACTTTATATGACCGCTTTCACTTTTATTCTCCGGAATATGCAAACAAGTGATTAGGATTAAGTTAACAACCATGCAATCTTTATGACAACCTTTAGAATATAATCTCTATCTCTCTAAAGAATGACCAAATGCTACTACTGTTTGGAAATATAATTTAGGAATATGCGAGCAGCGATATATCAAGTTATATTCGAAAAGCATCTCAACATAAAGTTCAACCAACTATTTGTATTAGTAGTACTTATCTTTTAGCTATGTCGTCGACGTTGTTTCAGCGCTTTGCTTCACCGTCATCCGTAGGTAACTTGGATTTATACTATTTTGTAGGGAATCCATAAGATAACTCTAATGTGCAGCATAAAGCCCAGACGACGTGTTTCCATGTTTGAATTTCACACTGGTTGGGCCTTTACTATGAGATAGATGCGGACTGGAAACTGTCCGAGTACCCATTGCAACTCCAGACTGAATTTCATATCGGTATTGATAAGATTCCAACACCGCATTTATTGAGAATCCTTGAACAAGCTCAATCGAATCCCGACTTCATACCTCCTCGGACTATTCAACATTTCTTATTTGTCTCCACATGCTGCACGTATCTTTTAACGACGACATCGACGACGCCAGCACAGTGGTTTGTGACCCTTCTTGATTTGTGTTAGCTCACCTGCTCATTTCAAATTGGGCAATGCATGATAACTAATTATGTACATTAATACATGTTTCAAGAAAATTGTCATGAAGCATACAAAATATTTTAACACCAACTCAGTACGGCAACGTTGATTAAGCACATATAAGACATTTAGCAAAACACCTTATATTTATGGCGAAATAAATCATACGAGATATACGAAAACAAATAATCAGTATCATCAGCGAGAAGGAGGCAACTTATCTTCGGCTGCACGTACTCGGTGTGCCGAGTTGCAATCAAATGAACCGATGGCGTCGATGTAGCCCTGCTCCATATGTAGGATATAGTCTTGGTATAGCTCGTGGTCCGTTAATAGCTTCAAAATGACAGATCGCCTTTCCAACATGCCGCAACAGCTATCCTTCTTCATTCTCGCCAACCTACGCTGCATCGCCCCCGACACCATAATCAACTCCTTTGATCTAATATGGTTCAGTCAGCCACTGCTTCATCAACATGAAGGATTTTCCAAACAACCTTGCATTGTTCTTGTTCCTGGTACTTTACGTCTTTCCTCCACACACAAGGTCCCTTGCCCATTCGCAGTAGTTCCCCTGTCTTATGAACGAGATAAAATATGGTCTGCAATTAATCCTTCGTCTCCATGTTTGTCCAACATGATGCAAATGACGTTCAATATAGTGCCGTCGAGATATGATGGAACGCCTTCTCTCTTCCAAAGGCGATGTCGGGCCATGTGATCCTGTAACCAGCAGAATAACAACATCGACGTATCTTGTCATGAGATATATGAATGTTAGAATCATAACAGATGTGAGCTATTTGTGAACATCACTGTATCTTCAACAATCAAATCCCTGGATGCATAACTCCACAAAATTGTTTAACATGAATCAAATAACAATTTAATAGCGTCAACATATATTTAGCAAATTCCTTAATAGTATTGACTTTGTATCCAATCCTGCAGTAATGCAGTAACCGCAAATTTTGTAACAGCCCCCCTTCCTATTTCATATTGCTCTCTTTATTATAGTCGACATTAATACGCTACGGTAAGAATAGTCAATTCTAAATAATGAGAAATTAAGACACAATCACGAAGAAGGGCATAGACACGCTTAGAAGCGCAAAACATTAATTAGTTTAAATAGACATAATTGAATATATGTTACTTATCTTTGTGCGGTGCGCTCTGATGGTTTCAATCCCGGAGATTGAGTTACAAGCAAGTCTCACTGTTGGAACTTCGCGATGAATCTATTCATAAACTGATGCCGGAAACGTGTCACGAATTAAACGCCGAGTTGTTCAAACACCGAGCTGGACAAACCGGTTACTTCAGCATGCTTATCTTTCCCAATCTTTCAGGGCCAGAAACGGACGGATCAATCACGCCAGAATTGCAAAGACCGTCAGCTTCAACCCGGAGTACCTTTGGAAAGCTGAATTTTCTTTGTTCCATCAACCTCGGGATCATAGTGTTTTTCACGTTTCTAACAGCTCTCATCTCCGTCCATTAGGGGCATTAACAGAGAACCCAATTAGATACGCTTTGGATCCACAATAATAGTTTAAAGCAATAATTAGCAATGAAAACATAACCACAGAACAATTACAAATCCATTAATGCTAAGACCATAAATTAGGTGTCTGTTACTTATCTTTTATTGCCGATTTAACGGATTCACGATATCAACTGAACCGTCGATGAAATTTGTTGAGGATTCTATCTAGCGTAATTTGACGCGGATGCGAATCTGGCAAGTCCCTAATTTTACCGGCGTCTCGATGGATAGCCTTCATGACCCAAAAGCCGAACCTTTGCACAATCCTGTCGAATCGATTTTGGATCCACCCTGCTACCCGGGCGATGTGAACCTCGGTCGGATTCTCGAGCTAAACCGATACGTGTCGGGTTCCGATATGCTATTGGTTGGATCGTAAGCTTTGGCAACCTGTACCTGCACTCAGCGAATCAAGGATCGGAAGGGAACGTTAAATCTCGTCATCGATCAGGGATTTCTGATCCAATTCTTGAATACGTGGCCGCAAATGGAGTTGCCAAAGACAAATATGGATGTGCCCCTAGCATTTACACTAAACTCGCCCTTGAATTGCCACCCGTACTGCATGACTGAGGAATACAGTGGGTTAGAATATCAAATCACATAAAATTCACTCTACTAAGGAACATTTGTGGCAATTGGTAGGTGGAACAACAATGCTCGTCAAAATCCAGTATCAAAGTCATAAGAGGGTCTGGATTTCTAAGTAACTGGTGTGGCCTAGGAATAGTTTCACCGAGGCCCCACGGTGGGCGCCAATGTTCTTGCAGGAAAAACTATATATATGATCTTAAGGGATTCGGAGGCTCATACGAAGGACGCATGACCTCCAAGCTTCCGGTCTAGCTTACCCCGCTGTTGGGAGCCCTAATAGATGGAGTAGATATCCACTCTTTAGTGTGTAGTTTAGAGAGGTAATGAGAGAATGATCCCTTTCCCATGGCCCTAAGGCCTCTTTTTATAGCATTGCCATCACTAATGATCATAATGATGCAACCGTCCATTTAATACATGAAACCGCTACTTAATGATTCGTGAACGTCCAGAATCGACCCATAATAGCGAATGTAGACCAATCCAACCCTCCTAGCCGGATAGAGGTCCGGTCATATCCCGGGTCGACCGGCTCTTATCCGAATTCCGGAACTATGTTGGATAAGCGCCTCATAGCCACATCCGAGATCCATCCTTGATAAACGCCTCATAGCCAGCCCGAGATCCGTCCTGATGTCTACAAACCCTCCTCCGGCCTTATATCTCGATCGAAATTTATGCATGATCAAATACAATAATAATTTATCCGTCAAGAATACTCACGGGGATATCAACCTCACCAACGGTTCAAACACCATCTTTAATAAGGATAAAGGCTAGAACCTTCTATCGGGATGATTTGAGAATTCGACTGATATTCACGGAAGCTTCACTAAAATAGGTATCAACGACGCCACGGGATTTACCGCGATCCATACCCATAACCATCATCGGGATTATGATAATGTCAAGTGTGTATCATCGGGAACTAACCAACCCATCAAGCACTTCCGCGATGAATTCGCTTGAGAACCAACCTCACTGGGGATAAGCCTTAACCAACATCGAGACTTACAATAGGGAGTATGACAATATCAATATGTTGAAGCACGAATCACTGGTAAGAAAATCAGTTCATCGGGACCTTCTAGAAATGAATTCTGCTTCAACATTGGCTCCATAGGGGTGAACCCTGGATTAAGATGTACTCTTCATTGGGGAAAAGAGACCTCATACTGATAACCCATCACGTACCTGCAAATTGCAAGTCATAACAATGTCTCTGATCATGGACTGGATTTTAGAAAGATAACTTGCCCCTGTGTCTTTGGATTCTAAAAAAATCTTCCTCTAATCAACAGATTCTCGAAGAGACTAGTCAACTTTGGCACTATTGCCCCAGTTTAATTGAAACATTGAGGGGTATAATCCCGACTTGAACACACGGGATTACACATCACTTGAGAGATCTTTTGAATCTCGATATAACTTTACCGGATTGATCATTGCTTGAGAGATTGTCAGAATATCAACGTAACCGCCCGACTTTTTTGCACCACCTGCTTCAAAGCCACACAATTCTCAATAGTATCCCCCTGCCCATTAGAATGGAAGGAACATCGAGCATTGGCATTGAAATTTTTTGGCAACTTATAAGGATTAATCCTTAAAGTACGCAATTCAATCATGTTCAACCATTGGAAATGGGAAAAATTTCAATATGAGACATCGATAGAGGATAAAACTTCCTTGGCGCCTTCGGTCGTTGTTGATTATCCTGCTTGGGAGCATAAGTTTGCGTTTGAGGCACAACAGAAGCCGTAATAGTCACATCAGCAATTGGGGTAAACTTAATTTGTACGCTCAAACGTGTGGGAGTAAACAGAATAGTCCCCATGTCAAGTAAATCTTGAACTTTATGTTTCAACGCCATACACTTCTCAGTATCATGACAACGTTCCCCGAAATGGAAATCACACCTAGCGTTTTCATCATAATCACGCGGATGCTTTTCATGCATCTTGAAAATTTGGAGCTCAACCAATTGAAACTTAAGCAATTGAGGAAGTAACTGAGTATATAGCATCACAATGGGATCAAATTGCCTCTCAGGTCGTGACGGCCCTGGTTGATGAGCTTTACCCTTTGGACCTTTCTAAGCAGCAGAAATTGGTTGTAGACAGGAAGACCCCGGAACACAAGGTGGAAAAGGAGATGTATGTCATGATTCTAGACTCGAAGAATCCCCTAAAGTAAATGGATTAATTATAACTCCCGTTGTTGTAGTAGATACAATATTGTCTCCCTTTCTCAATATGGTATTCAGCACTTCCATAATCAAACTCAATTGAGTCTTCAACTGATGGTTATCCTCTTTCAAGTTCTCTTGTCCACTGACCAAATCTTGCCTGACTAATATTAAAAACCCCATTTGTTCTTTCATTTCATTCAATTCCCTACAAATTTGTTCCATTACTTAATTCTGATCACAGAGTGGTAAGAAGTCAAGATTCGCAATTCTGCAAAGAAAATACTAGGTCTGAAAAAGAGAAATCCCCAAGTTTCAAACACCTGTTATGAATGCATGAAATGAATGAATATGCAGGTTAGATATGTACATATTTATTTTTTCTAACATTTCTTTTGAAAAATAAACATGCTACGATACAAGTACATTAACCATGGGTTCAAAATTTTAGCATAACAGCGGGTAGCATCTGTACAATTCACTGAATAAAGGATGCAAAATCTCTGAACAATTTGAATATCAGAGGATCGAAGGTTTGACACCAATTCAGAATACAGTAGAAGAACCATGTCTAAATATCATAGGATCAAAAGTTCGGCGCCAATTCAAGATACCATGTCTGAAGGGCTCGACGTCATTTCAGAATATCATAGAAAATACCAAAAAATAACAATAGTCAGAGAACACTAAACCAACCATCACGGAACCCTGAACCACAAATCACGGAACCAACATCAGTACCTGTAGTAATGATAACCCTCCCCACCTTATAGGGTAATTTTAGACACAACGGGGGTCCCTAATGATAAATAGAGTCGATGACCCTTTATCGAATACTTAGTTATCTACACAATAGGGTGTAAGGCGAAAACACCGTCAATCGAATCTCGTCTGAGTTTGGCACTTCATGCCTCCTCACACACACCACAAGATATGGGATTTGACAAGAACACCCATCTATCCTATATGTATATGGCAGGGGTAGGGGGTCTTTTACCTCATGTAACTCCCACCCAATCAAGAGGATAACCAGTACAGCAGCAACCAATATAAAGGATATATGAAAGCGACAAATGCCATATAGAATGCAATGCAAAGCATACAAAGGATGATGCGATAAATCAAGTAAATAAACACCCACCAGACATGAAAATAAAAGATAGGATCGACTCCTGATCGGACCAACAATAGGCCTAAATGATCCCTAGTGAAATCGCCAGTTGAAAAAACCGACTGAACATCATCGGAAAACTATATCACTGAAGTCGCCATCAAACGTTTTTTATCTCGCAAAAGGGATAAGACATATCGAGTAAACATATCGAGAAAACATGAAAGGGATAAGACACGGTCTTGCGACCGACAGATATGGTGAGGGAGTCTATTACGCGAGGGGAAGTTATTAGCACCTGACACGCCCATAGTACTCTATGGTATCCACTTCTAATTTCTATCTAATGGATGTGTTTATATCTATTTACTTCTTAATCTCTATATTTGTATGCTAAAAGATAATTCATGTGAAAGAAAGAAAAATAAAGAAAACACGGGGAAAAGAAGGAAGTATTTATAAAGCTTGCTCGATCGAGCCCCGTGATAAGATGCCTACGTATTCCCTCGTGCAATGGGAAAGTCAGAGCGTCGTAGTTCGACTCATATGTTTTGGTGGGTTTTGTGTTTTTTACTTATGAAAAAGTTTTTAAACACAAAAAGAAAATGCACCCGTAAGCGAAAAAAGTTAGTCTTGGTTGGTTGCTTTTACCTTTGAAAAAGGAGTTTGAACCATTATTAAGTGTTTTGATTTTCAAAAGAAAAAGAAAATAAGTTTTAGTTTTATTACATGCAAGGATACGAAAGAAACTAGAAAACAAGAAAGGGGAAACTAACTAGTTCTATACTTAATGTTATCATACATGGATTACAACCTAAAGTGTAACTTGAATCGCTACCTAAGATAGAGTCTAGAGAATCCTAAGGGAACATGGCAAAGGTTTACAACCTACATTTATGTCCATCTCGAATCGGTATCTAAGGTAGAGTCGAAGACAACAAAAGGGAGTGGAAAAAGTTTACGACTTAAATCTATATCCATCTCGAAACTCTACCTAAGTTAGAGTCGAAGACGACAAAAGGGATGAAGCAAACAAGTGCTTTGGCAAAAGTACACAAATAATCCAATGCACAAACAAATGTCACACAAGCGTGGGGAAAAGCGGAAGTCCCATAGTCTGCAAACAGTAACGAGCATACCGTGAGTCAACCAGGAGCTGACACATTCGATTCCGTGAAGGGTATCACCTCATGATATGAATTGTCAAGTGTGAAGAGAAAATGATGCAAGTTCAGCATTAAATGCGAACCTCTAGAAAGCGTGGAGAGTCAGAATAGGGAACTCTTGCCACTTTTTATTATTGACTCGATAATGGAAGAAACACGATTCATGTGTGCAAGCTAACACATACTACAACTATGCACTAGTCGATTACGGACCCCTTTAACTTGCCCCCATATATCATGACTCGATAGTAGGAAAAATAACAACACTGGTCTTTGCGTATTGCTGCCACGTCGTTGCCTAACCACTTGACCTATGCAAGCACAAATGTAAACACTTACTGAGAATTACCTCCCTATGCACGGTGGAGGATTTTAAACAAACCAAACACAATTACCACATAGAATTTCCCTAAATGGGTCTTTAAATAAACCAGAGGGGTTCCTAAACATGCTACAACTACGAAATCCCCATCATGCATCTCTATTCCTACTTCGCATGGAAAGGAAAGCGGTTAAACCTTACTTCTCATGTTCTCTAGAAAAGCAGTAAAAGAATGCGATAAAAAGGTATAGAAAATACCAAACGGATAATAATCCGTAAGCAACTGCAAGCTAAAAAATACTTCAGAAAACTTTTAGTACTACTGACACACAATAAAGAAATCCGGTGAGCAATGTGCGGAGGAACCAAAAGCATGATCAAAATGTGCATAGATACACATCTAAAGCAAATAAATCTCCATAAGATCGCAATCCAAACAATACAAACAAAGGATGTGCATTGATATGCACGGTCAAGAACGTGTGTCTATACACATTCGGAGTAGATCTAATGAACTTGCAAGAAACTATCAAGACAATACAGACAAAGGATGCATTGATATGCACGGTCAAGAACGTGTATCTATACACATTCGACGAGATCCAATTAACTCGCAAGGAAATATCCGCATAACATGCATAAAGGATGTGCATCGATATTCTAGATACATGCTCATCTTGATTTCACATAAAAGGGACTATAGAATATACCTTTATGAGGCTTTTAACTTGCATTGAGATCAACTTATACTCACATAAGCTTTGGTAAGAAATAAACTTACATCTGGAGTAGACGACTTATTAATCGTGTCCTGATCAACTAATATAAGGCAGATGTCTCCTCTTCCAAATCAGGAGTAGGTTCCAAACATATGTACTCACACTACATTTGTTTAGCACTGAACATCCGTCTTCAACCGGCAGTGATACCTTGTGAAGTAATGTTCTAACATCCCATTGAACACCGTTCCTCTTCTTAGAACACATCATCCTTTTCAATCTTCAAGGTCTTTAAATAATATTCAGATGTATATGAGGATCATTGATCAATTGATACTCATTAACTCTATTAATAAATGTCTTTATTAGTGGACTTGAGGAAGATCTCAAGTATCTTTGAAACTTTTAATATAGTTGTAAAAATATGCGAAATATTCTATTAAAAAAATAACAACCCGGTAATTCTGTTTTCACTTTCAGGGTTGTCTCATAAGCTATGCAGCGGAACATAGCAATACTTCAACATAATTTACATAATGCTTACTCCATAATTGAAACGTAAGCATGAAAAATAAGGATTGAAAATAAATAAACCCTACAATACACTTGCTTCTCACAAAGAAATATACTAGACATAACCATTACCATGGATAGAAGGAAACACATAAGCACAAGAGTTACCTTATCAATATCTTCACTCGCATGAAGGTTTTGACAATTTTCTTCTCGTAAACATAAGTCGAACAATTTAATCAAGTTCTTCACTCCGGCATGAAGTCTATGAATTTAAACTTTCATTGTTCAAGCTTTATTATCTTCTTTCATCAATAAGGTGTAACAGTTATGGTCTGGTTGGTCTTTAATGCATAATATTCTTAGAATATTCTGCACAATTTAAAACAGAACTGCAACAAACTTTGACAGTTCAATAATGTGATGTCTGATGTCTCGACATCTCATTTGACACGTTGTTCCAGTTGTTGAAAATCTACAACACAACGTATTCGGGCATTACAATAGGATTACATCAAGTTAAATATCCTATTGGTCATTAAATTATTGATGAACTTATTTGTTTTACATAATTGATGTCAATCCTCAAAAGCAAGGAACTTACACCATACATAGGAACCAAGGCCACACCAAATATTATCTCAAGATACGAATCCAAACAAATGAGAATACATATAGCTTATAAAAAAACATGAGTTCAAATAATCCTCATGTTACATAACCATAGAAATGAGTCACTGCCTAAGAAACTGGAATAAATTGAGCTAACTAAGCTCCTCACTGCTCAATGAGCACCGCTTATCCTCGTAACTCGCATAATATAGCATAGAACATCACATACAATGTAAGGGTGAGAATTCAATTCATTACAAATATATATAATATAACAATGTATACAACACACCTATAGACAAGAATCCATCACGCTTCATATAATTGTCTATACAACATGACATTAATACATTAAGTTCCAACACAATTATATCGAAATATATTATCATATATACATACACATTCCAAGAAAAACATCATATAACAATAAATGTGACTCTAATGCAATTCCATGTGACTCATGCATATGGTACCATCGTGAACATCAATCTTACTCGCCCCAATTCATTTATCTTAGAATTAGAGCCACACTCCAAATCGAACAAGACCAGAGACATGATATGAGAACCCAAAGTTTTACCGCCTCTATTTCCATTCAATGATCAAAGCCAACAATGTGAACCCAAATTTGCACCGCCTCTATTTCCACTCTAGGATCAAAGCCACCAATGTATGCATGTGCAATTTATCAACAACATATGCAAATTATGATTTTCCAGCAATCCTAATTATCAAGCATGTCACCATAACCCAACACCTTGAATTATTCACCTTTGCACAACAAACATACATCATAGTAACACCGACAACAAAATAATACATGTAGTATTCATACTCATTACACGCATCACGAATAAGACATAGTGTCATACCCCAAAATTTGCCCTCCATCTACTCAAGAGATTTCATACATCCATACTCAAGGATTCCTCAAGAGTTGATCAGACAAACTCTCTCCTAGACAATCAACCCAAACTAGGGTTTGGTATCTCTCAAGTCAAGATGGATTTCCAACATCTCCAATGGCCTTCATGCCTCCTCATATGCTTCAAAGATTCTCCATGTCAAGTTTCAAGCTTCACAAGTCAAGTTTCCTCAGACAATTGCTCAGATGGTTGAAAATCGGGTGTATTGGACAAAAAGTCAACTGTGGTCAACATACAGTCAAAACTTCTGATTTTTGGTCAACATCCTCATTTTGAAGTTACATTCATCATTTGATCAAGGGTTGATCATGATTCATCAAGAAAACTTAAAATTTGCTCAAAAGTCAAACTTTCTAAATTAGGGTTTCTAGATGAAAAGTCAACTGAACTTTGACTGATCATAACTTTCTCATACTTTCTCAGAAATTTTTCCACCACCTCTTGTTTTGAAGGAAATTCAATTCTCTACAACTTCATGTCTCACAAGAATGTCCAAAAAAATGCTTCATTTGAGAGGTATAGCTCAAAACATTACAGGTCATTTTCAAAGTCAACAAAAAGTCAACTTTTTTGTTTTGAAGATATTTTGAGCATGGTAACTCCAATTGAGATGAGACCAAAGACATTGGTTAGAGGACTCTTAGAGCTTTCCAAAAAGCCCAAGAACACTCAAAAATGTGGAAAATTGAGCAAGCTACACCATCTACAAGTTGGGCAATTTTGGAAGAATGCACAAAGAGAGATACTTCAAAAAATCAAATCTTTTGCAAATGGGCCTACTTTTTCTTCATCCTAACTTGTTCCTCAAGCAATTAGGAGTGTCCAAGCCCAAAGCCACGAATTTTTGGTTTATTTTTCTATTTAATTTGTAATTTATTCATTTAAATGCAAATTAAATCTTAAAATAAATTATAAAATTGAAATTAATTGCAAATTGATTTTTCTCTCTTCCTTGGCATCCAAGTAACTCAACAAAGCCAGCAAATTTCGAAAATTGGATTGATATGGCAAGATTGGATTGAAAATTAATCAAAATTTGAAAATTTGATTTTGTACAAAATCAAATTTGATTTGCATTGATTAATGATGATTTCTTCCTCAAATCAGCTCCAATTCCTTCCAGTATATATACACAATGCATACCTATCAAGAAAAGACAGAAGAATTGCTCCAGAACCCTAGTTTCAAACTCAAAAAAACCGTGCACTTGAAGCAATTGGCAACCCTAGTTCTGCTTCGATTCAGCCAATTCCAAACCTTCCATTGCATTCCTTCGCATCTCCAGAGTCGATCCAGATACTTACTTCATCCAAAACCATCCAGAATTGAGAAATCACGAATCGGTTTGTTCTTGGAAATTTTGAAATCGTGTTTCATTATTCATGCATTATTAATCTGTTTTGTTGTTGTTTTTGTGTTTAGTGATGTGTTTGCAAACTTTCTGGGTGCTTTAATCGAATTTCCATGGCCGGGAACGCATGATACCATTGTTAGGGTTTCTGAACACGATTTGGGGTTTCCCTTAAACTGACAAATTGGACCATGAGACCTATACCATTGCATCCGGAATGAAGTTTCCAATCGAACCATGGCCTTGTATTTTATTTATATTACGTGTGTTGCATTTTTGATGTTTGCCAGGAACCTTGCGTCGAACAAAGACCGACGCTAAATTCAAATATTCAAATCGGAGAAGACGACCGATGGCGGAGGAGATGATTTAGCGACGTGTTATTTTCAAACTATCCTGCTTCCAAACAAGGCGCACGCTGGCTCAGCTTGGTCAAGATATCATTAAGGTTTGAAAGGGATGTCTCCAGCTCGATTCGGTTCGTATAACCTTTACACTTTTCCAAACTCCATTTTCATATTTTTCTTTAATTTCTAATATTTTCATTATATTTTAATTTTTCACAATTTTTATTCTGCATTAAAAAATTATCAAAAACATTTTTTCTTTTTACATTATTTTCATAAAAATCTTTATTTAATTTAATAAATTTAAAAATATAATTCTTGCATGCATATTTATTTTATTTTTATTTTAGCATTTAAATCACTTTTAATTGCATTTTAATTATTAAATCTTTTCTAAAAAATCCCAAAAAATTATTTTAATATATTTATCTTATTTCCAGCATATATTAATTTTCTCATATTAAAATTGCATTTTTCTAACATTTCTCTTATTTCAATTTCATCATATTTCCCGATTTTCTTATTCTTTCACAGGTTACACCGATTTGGACGTTTTATTTTCATCGTTTTCTTTTTTCCAATAATGTAACTGCTCATGGGATGTAATAGTTAATTAGGCTTTTATTTTCCGCATTTTCTGATTATGTATCTGCTCCAAAGCCATGTAATAGCGAGGTTTATTTTCCGCACTTTACATTCCACATTTTACTTTCCGCACCCTTATCAATTGCTAGTAACTAGGCGTATGGCAAGATAATAATTGGACATAGCTCACACTAATTTCAAGAAAAATATCTGAATTTGACACACTTCTCTCACACACGCACCCCTTAGGTAATTCTCTCTCGATGCCTTTCGATTCAAAATGGTCATGTCCCTCGAATGTAGAGATATTCTAGCACCGTTGCCTTCCAAACAAATCATCATAGTCCCTTCGATACAAAGATCATAAGACCCACGATGTCGCCTCCGAATACACGATCTTGACCCTCGATTGTCGCCTACGAAAAATGATGATAGTCCCTTCGAATGTGCTAGGATACTTCCTACAAGTTGCCTTCTATGACCATCCGATGTCCCTTCGAATGTCCCGCTTACATCCAACGAATGGAGCTACCTACTAACTAATGGTATGGCTAGCGCTATTCTAAAGGAATGTATAAGTACAATAAAACGACCAATTCTGAGTGGGTAAATAAGTCTCTTAGTTGCTTGCTCTATCAAATGCTTTTCACACCACACACTTTATTTCAAAGTTCAAATTCTTTTCAAAACAAAACATTTCCGAACACTTTGTATACACTCCTACATGAGTCATTACAAAGTCAAAGCGAAATGCCTTTTTCAAAACATTTTTGTCAAACACACAGAAAGCAATTTTAAAAAGTGATCTAGAGCAACTAAGAGCCCGTAGATAACTACGGATGGAAAGGGGTGCTAATACCTTCCCTTTTCATAATCATTCTCCCGAACTCAGAATCTAAGAAGGTCTTTTTCTGTTACTTTTACCTTCCCTTAATTGGATAAAAATAAAAGTCGGTGGCGACTCTTGCTATCCGCACATTTGGATACAAAAATCCTACAAAGTCAGTTCACCGTATTACACATAACATCTTCATCACCACATAATTACAATTATTTATTGAAAATGACACTACTGACGTTATTCACATTTTACCAATTTCAGGACATACATAGACATATACACATGCCATTCTACAAAATTCACTAAATAATTCAAGCATCTAGTGCCATCAAACCTAGAACCATCACTTATATGAGTTTTTAAAGATTTTAAGATTTTTCCTTTTTTACTCAGAGTAACTAGTTACTCCCAGGAGGATAATCGGTCACTCTTCAAGTTGTTGCCTGATTTTCCTAAAATTGCACAGGGTAATCGATTATTCCCAGGAAAATAGTCGGTTACTCTGATGTAGAACCTAAAAATCTTCATTTTAAAAGATACGAATTCCATTACTTTCCACCCAAAATCACCCTTACACCATGCCCAAACATGTTAACTTCTTGTAATCAACAACACACATCATCTAACACAATCCTAATACACTTAACACATCAATTTCATAGATTTCTACACAAACCCTGACATATGAAAATCTTAGGTTTAGAATTAGAAGTTAACTACAAAACTTATCATGTTACTACCCATTGCACACCATACACACCCATAATAACAAGGATTATCCCCCTTACCTCTTGAAGAAAAATCTCTAAGTTCCTTCTTCTCTAATTCTCCTCTTTTGTCTTCTTTTCTCTTATTTTATGTCATGACAACATAACTCTCATTCTCTTCTTACTACTTTATTTTCTTAATGCACTTAACTCACTTACCCACACCAATTCTAATAATTAGACCCATTACTAGGTAATTACTATTCTTACCCCTAAATCCCAATTGTCCAAATATCACATATATTCAAATAATCCAAATATTCACCAAACCACCCAATTTAATTAATTATCATATAATATAATAATTAATAAATATTAAAATTTGGGATGTTACATGCAATATTAGTTAAGAATAAAACTTGATGATAATTATAAATGATCTTAAGGAATGTGAATGGACAAAAAATTTCACGAAATATCAGTGAGAATCTTATGTGAAGAATGAGCCTCTAAAGTCGAAAGATACGCTCAAACAAAGAATAGAGAGGTGATGTAGGCCTGAGAAAACCTTAGATAACAAGAAATATACCTGCAAGATAGCAAGATTATGTGATTACATTAGATGATGTAGTCGATGATGAATGTGAGTTGGTAGACTATGCTTTCTATGAATATGTCGAACAAGTCAATAACGGTGAGACACCAATGGATTTAAAGTAGGTGAAATCTATGAAGGAGGAAATTAATTCCATTGAATTCAACAACATCTGGTCATTTTTCGAATTGCCTTAAGGCAAGAAGGAAATTGATGTTTCATGGGTATTGTTAAGGACCAAATTGGACTAATTTTCATACATTTTTATTGGTCCTTTTAACCAATTTTTATTTAATTTTTATTCTTTTATTCACACAATTCATGAATATGCAATTATTCTTGTTTTATTTTTAGTAGAATAGATATTTCACTTCAATTGTTAGTTTATTAGAATTTTTAGAGAAAAAGAATTACTTGGATTAATGCGGAATTGGAAGCAGCAACCAAGTCAAGGCAAGATCAAGATAAGACAAAGGGAGCATAGCGTTGGCCAGGCCCTGCTAGGCGCCGAAACCTTATTTGATGTAGTTCGTCGTCCATGGTTGGCGCCATGAATCGTAAGGCCATCGACTGCTTTGAAATAATTAGAAGTGTCTCTGGGGTCAGCTGTCTTGGGGTAGCGTGAAAGTTTCCTTTTAGTTACTTTTTGGGCCAAGATAAATGTATGGTTGCATGAAAAAGGTCATATCATTTGAAATCATGACATAGGAAAAAGCAAAACAAAGAGAGAGAAAAGGAAAGAAAAGAATATAGTTTTGCAACTTCATATTTAATTTTTAGACAATCAGATTTTATCATGTTAGAGAGAGAGATATAGAAATTGGGGAAGAACAAGAAGAACACTTGAGCTTCGTTGGATGTCAATCATGGAGATGAGGAGCTAATTTCCTATTTTGTCAAGATTAAGGTAGTAACTATTCCAAATCCATTATGTAATTCTTGTAAATCCTTGTATGTGAACAAATTGAGGTTGAATGTAGAGAAAATCTTGTGTGGTTTATTGAATATGTCAAGTTAAATTATTGTTGAAAAAGATAATTTAATTTATGTTCTTCAAGCATTTTCTCAAGTAAGAATTGGATTGTAGAAACAGATTTATTTCTTGCTTTTCTTTTATATCAAATACTAAGGATTGTCAGATTGATATTTTGGATGAAGAAATTATCTAAAGGATTAATTTAATGAATATCACGATATCATTTAGACATAAATGTTATTGAGAGGATATTAGATTATGTTCAAACTTATTGAGTTCACATACTAGTTATAAGAAAATATATGGAGATGGAATAGTGAAACCAAATCTTGACAAATTCTTTTTAATTGATAAAAACGATATTTTTAGTGTTTTCATTTTATGTCACAAGTGAATGATAAATTTCCAAACATAAACAAACCATTTTCAATTTGTAAACTTAAAGCAATTGTAACTATAGAACGGCGTTAATATCACCTAATCTCTGTGGATACGATATAAAAATATTTGCCAGAAATATACTTTTAAACAGGTATATAAGGTGAAGTTGATTCCCAGAGGGGACGTAACTCGATACAAGGCAAGTCATGTGGCGAAAGGATTTATTCAGAAAAAAAGGAATTGACTTTGATGAAGTTTTTGAACTTGTTACTAGAATCAAAATATCAAGGTTTGTAGTTGCTCTAGAAGAAATGAACAATTGGAACATATGTCAGATGGACAAAAAAGGTAAATTCTTAAATGGCTCTTTACACGAAGAAGTATATGTTACATAAGCAGTTGGATTTGTGAAACCATACGAATAAAGAAAGGAATACATGCTACATAAATCCTTTTATAGCCTTAAACAAGCTCAAAGAGCTTGTATTAAGAAGGTTGATAGTTTCCTAAGGGAGAAGGAATTTGTGAAGTGTAAAATTGAGCATGGAGTATATGTAAAGCAATAGTGAATTGCTTGTTTTATAACTCTGTGTCAATGACATGTTGATAACAAGTAGTTGCAAGAAAGAGATCAAAGACTTTATAGGTAATCGAACAAAGAACTTGAAATCTATGATTTTGAAAACATTTCATATTTCATTTGCACAAATTCAACAAGAGTAGTATAGGATTGATGATTCACCATAGGAGATATCCAAGTGAAATCTCAAGAGATTTGAGATGAAAGGAAGCAACTTGACTTTGATACCTGCTGAACGTAGACTGCAACTATCGAAATACCGACATGAAGATGATGTCGACCCAGAGCAATACCTAAGACCTATTGGGTCATTAAGATACCTTTGTCACACAAGGTCTTACTTAACATGTAGTACATGTATGGTGAGTAGACTCATGTAGAAGCCAAATGTATCACATCCAGCAACAACAAACATGATACTAAGATATATCAAAGGAACTCTCGAGTCTGGAATTTTATTTCTTGTAGATGATAAAGGAAAAGAATGCAAGTTAGTGGAATACATTGACTCAAGTTAGTGTTGGGATGCTGAGGATCGAAAATCCACATTTTTCTATGTGTTTATGCTAGGTGATGCACCAGTTGCCTCGGGTTCGAGAAAAGAACCAGTAGTGTCATTGTCGTCATGTGAAGAATAATACATAATTGTTTCTCTTTGTGCATGTTAAGAAACATGGATGGTGAACTTGGTCGAAGAGATAACAGGGAAAGAACATGGAGCAATTAACATGAGATCGACAACATGTCACTATTTACTGTGGAAAATAGTAAACAACCGTTAGTCTTCCCAAAGCCTAAAAACTAAGGGTTACTTGAAAGATCGATTAGTTAATCTTAAGACATGTGCTAAGAGACCGCAAATAACTAGTTTTGTTGAAATCCTTACTATGAGAAAAGGTAACTCGTGACAATATGATTCGATAGACTAAAAGGTAACTCGTGACAATGTAAAGGGATTGTTCAAAAGTAAATAAAATTCAAGAAAAAGATTCAAAAGGAACAAGTGAAAAATAAAATATTTTCATTAAAGTAAAAATGGTGATTCACGTACGTCAAGCCCTTTGCACTCTTTGCTTCCTTACGCTTGGAAATATGGAGTTAATAAGTGATTTTAGTACAAATGAACACCCAAAATCCTACACAGGACCCTTTTATTTATAGTAGTTATAATAAATATATATATACTATCTAATTAACACGTATTTAGCTTAGCACAATCGCTTCTTCCAAATTCCGCCACTGCTTACGCTCAATCGAACAAAACGCTTGCAACTACTAGTGACATCAAATTTTAAATCTTCCTGCTTCTGGGTTTTCTTCGACATTATCCACTAGCATAACTAAATAATCCAAATTCCTCTAAGACCTGGACACCCTCTAGTCAACAAGACCAATTTCGACTATCTTACTTGCCATTTGTATCAACTTCCCTTCTTTTGGTCAACAGGACCAAATTTCGACATTTTGGCTTAAATTCTTGTTGTAGGTTTTTATCCGCGAACAAGTATTTTTAACTATCGATTCCACAGGGATTGGTGTATATTGCAGTCTTTCAATAGGAAAGTGTATTTTAAGATGAAAGTAACCAAAGGTTTTGTTTCCTAATCTACTAGTAACATGAATTTCCAAACAAGTAACTAAGTTAATCTTTCCAAAAGAGAGTTATGGTTTGGATTCAAGAGAGTTGGAGTTTGTTTGTAATTGATGGAAGCATGTCAAGATTAGTTTCATTGACCTAATTTCATATGCATTTAATTAATCAAGTGATGGACATAGTAGATGATTTCTATAAATACATATCCTCTCAATCTTGTAGATTTCCCACCAAGATTGTGAATGTTATCATGTTAATCTTTGCATGATCCCTCACTACAACTATTGACATGATAATCATTAAGTTCAATATTTGTAAACACTAACACACAAATCTATCCCTAGCATTTGTTCATTAGTGGATGAATATCCTAGGTCTACTTTGAAATATTTTTTCCCAAGCAACACTCAAAGCATAAAGATGAAGAACAAAGATATTCAACTATATTAATCATCAACCATGTTCATACACAAATGGATTAAAAGAAATACATACTAGTTAGATCAACTACCTCTAATCTTGACACAAAAAGAACTTAGCCACTCATTTCCATGGTTGCTTTGCTCTCAAGATTGTTGGTAGAGATGATGAACATGAAGAAAACAAGAAGAAAAACTATGATTTTTTTTTACAATTACTTGCCCTAATTTTACAATGATGAAAGATCATTATGATGAAGTGAAGTTCCACCCTTTTACAAGCCAAAACGTCAGCTGGAAGTGGTGGGTAGGTGGCCAAAAGGTGAAAGCATGGGTCTGTCCTTTTTCTGATTTTCGCAAACCGCGCTAAGCCCGGTTAAGTCGCGCTGAGCACGCTCATGCTGCAACCGCGCTGAGCACGACCTGTAGCATGCTTCTTCATCCAAAAATATCTTCAAAAAGAATCATCCCTAAAGCTCTTCAAGTGTCCTTGAATCCAAGCTTGGGAGAATTAGTCAATAAAAACCTACAATTAAAAGTAGAATAAGTTAAATAATATATTATAAACAAAAACTAAGTAAAAACATAATTAAACCAAAATACTAGGATAAATACTACTAATTATATAAAAAGGCATTGTTAAGGACCACAAAATCATGTACAAAATAACTACAATTTGGCCCTTAACAACTCCCCTAACTTACTTTGTTTGTCCCCAAACAAAAGTCAATAATATCACAAAGCTAGAAGAACAAAATGCAAGCATACAAACTCACACAAGAATAATGGTTCAAACTCGACATACCCGGCAAAAGCACACATCGATCGCTTGTTCGAAACACAATATGGCTATGAATTAAGTTCTAAACACAATACATCCACACATGTAACAAAATAAAAGATATGTTCACACTTGAATCACCTAATCATTTCTTCAAAATTTATGAAGAACAAAATGCATATTTACAATGGATTAAACACTCTCACTAATAGTCATGCACATCTAGAATAATTCATGCATTCATCGAAACAAGTTAAATGACAAAATGGAAACAAAGATCACTAAGGACTTTCAAGGTTGTAACTTGGCTTAGGTTAGAAACAAGGGATATTTAAGTACAAAGCCATTGAAACAAATTGGGTCAAAGGATATGAAGAGCATTTCACAACTAATTCCCATTTCCTTCTTATTATTCACAACCTCTTTTCTTTTTTTCACACAATGATCCCCTTTTTTCTTTTGTTTTCTTTTTCTTTAGATTTTCTTCTTTTGTATTTTTCTTTTCTCTATTCTCTTTTTCTTTTCTTTAGGATCATTGTGTCATCAATTCTAGGTTCTTTTTGATCCACCTCCCCAACTTCATTTATATCAATCCTTTTTTTAATCAAGAACATGCTCTTCAAGGGTTAATTAACAAAAAAGAAAAAGAAAAAAAAAGGGTTGGTATTTGTCATACCCCAAAATTTGCCCTCCATCTTCTCAAAAAGATTTCATACATCTATGCCCAAGGACTCCTCAAGAGTTGATCAGACAAACTCTCTCCTAGACAATCAACCCAAACTAGGGTTTGGTATCTCTCAAGTCAAGATGGATTTCCAACATCTCCAATGGCCTTCATGCCTCCTCATATGCTTCAAAGATTCTCCATGTCAAGTTTCAAGCTTCACAAGTCAAGTTTCCTCAGACAATTGCTCAGATGGTTGAAAATCGGGTGTATTGGACAAAAAGTCAACTGTGGTCAACATACAGTCAAAACTTCTGATTTTTGGTCAACATCCTCATTTTGAAGTTACATTCATCATTTGATCAAGGGTTGATCATGATTCATCAAGAAAACTTAAAATTTGCTCAAAAGTCAAACTTTCTAAATTAGGGTTTCTAGATGAAAAGTCAACTGAACTTTGACTGATCATAACTTTCTCATACTTTCTCAGAAATTTTTCCACCACCTCTTGTTTTGAAGGAAATTCAATTCTCTACAACTTCATGTCTCACAAGAATGTCCAAAAAAATGCTTCATTTGAGAGGTATAGCTCAAAACATTACAGGTCATTTTCAAAGTCAACAAAAAGTCAACTTTTTGTTTTGAAGATATTTTGAGCATGGTAACTCCAATTGAGATGAGACCAAAGACATTGGTTAGAGGACTCTTAGAGCTTTCCAAAAAGCCCAAGAACACTCAAAAATGTGGAAAATTGAGCAAGCTACACCATCTACAAGTTGGGCAATTTTGGAAGAATGCACAAAGAGAGATACTTCAAAAAATCAAATCTTTTGCAAATGGGCCTATTTTTTCTTCATCCTAACTTGTTCCTCATGCAATTAGGAATATCCAAGCCCAATGCCACGAATTTTTGATTTATTTTTCTATTTAATTTGTAATTTATTTATTTAAATGCAAATTAAATCTTAAAATAAATTATAAAATTGAAATTAATGGCAAAGATTGATTTTATTCTTTCCTTAAGGTCCAATTAACTCACAAATGCCAGCAATTTCGAAATTGGATCAAATTTGGCAAGATTGGATTGAAATTGGACAAATTTGAAAATTTGATTTCATGAGAATATCAAAATTTGATTTCCATTGAATGTTGATCAATTCTTTCCAAAAACCATTCCAAATCCATCCAGTATAAATATATGATGCATACCTATCAAGAAGGAACGAAAAATTGGCTCAAACCCTAATCCAAACTCAAAGAAATCGTGTTCTTGAAGCAACTTGCAATCCTAGTTCCACCATCCACACTGATTTTGAGGATTCCATTGCATTCCTTGGGTTGTTTAGAGTCGATCCGCACTTTATATCATTCAAAACCATCAAGAATCACGAACCAAATCGGTTTGTTCTTGAAATTTCAAAATCGTATTCTTTGATTCATGCATGGTTAACATGTTTTCTGCTTGTTTTATGATCGCGATGTATTTGCAAACTTTCTGGGTGCTTTAATCGAATTTCCATGGCCTGAAACGTGTTATGCCATGATTAGGGTTTCCTATGCCGTTTTAGGGTTTCTCTATACAGGAAAAATTGGACCTCGAGACTAGTACCATTGCATTCGGAATGAAGCTTCCAATCGAACCATGGCTTTAGAATGTATTTATATTGTGTGTGCTGCATTTTTGATATTAGCCAGGGACATAGCGTCGAAGAAAGGCCGACGCTGGATTTTAAAAATTCAAAAGGTTGAAGACGACTGGATGGCGCGAGCGGGAGGAGAGCAGGAAGCGACGCGTGTTATTTTTAAATCGATCCGTTTCCAAACAGTGCAACACGCCAGCTCAGTTGGTCAAGCATGTGGTTTTCAAGGTTTGAAAGGATGTTCCGCTCGATTCCCGGTTCGCATAACCTTTTACACTTTTCCAAAACTCTATTTTTATATTTTTTCACATTATTTTAATATTTTCACATTATTTTAATTTCTTTACTATATTTTATCTTCTAGCTGGCGACTATGCTGGGGACACCCAAAAGAGAGAATTGCCTTAGGGATTTCTAGATCATTTTTATCGCTCGCTTGAATTGTATGCTTTATCTTTAAGGGTTGCTTGGGTATTACATTGTTGGGGGATCCTACACCCGGATCCGGGTTTCCTTTTAGGTAAGTGGCATTAGATCATTGCGACCGTTAGACGTATAACTACGCGGTCAACATGATGGCTACGTTAGCGTGACACTTTGGTTGTCCCGATACTCTTCATTCCCAAGTTGAAGATAGTATTTGGCTTCGGTGTCATCAAGCGCTAACTAAACTTTTAGAACCTTAATTGACCCATCTTGGCCATTAGAAGGTAGTGAGATGGTCGGCTTTGGTGTAGACCGAGGTTGGTTGATACTCGATGCTACGCTCATTGAGATTAGACTTTTGGGACATTTTCGATCGACCACTTGGCCGTCGATTGAAATAAGCGCCTACGAGAAAGATCCGTGATATGAGATTCCTAGAACCCTACATTATTATAGGATGTGATGAACCAACTCAAACTTTTGGTAGGGTAATCACCTATACCTCATGCAAGCCTTAACCCTAGGCTCATTGTGTGAATTGCTTGTGTGTGCCAAACATGACATCATGACATCATTCGCATTGCATATCATTTCTAACTATTTCAAGGACCTAGGGATTTATCTTTGCCTGCTTTTGTAGGGATTATGGCTTCTAGAAAGACTATCCGAATCAACTTCATGGGTATCCTTCTCAACTCAAAGAATTGGTTTCGTAAATTCCGACCATGCTCTCATCAAAAGACATGGTTATCTACTTGATTTGGTTATCTCCGGTTTTGAAGAAGATATGATGCATGTCCTATTCCGTGTCTTTGATCCAAACACCATTGCTTTACGCTTCAGATTATCGTTGGTTCCTACCTTAGAAGAGTTCTCTAAGCTACTGGGGTACCTATTCTTGACCAAATGCCATTCACCGGTTTGGAAAGGGTTCCTAAGTTCGAAGACATTGCATCCGCCTTACATCTTAAGCGCTCGGACATTGAAGCCAATTGGGAAACTAGAAGTGGAGTTAAGGGTTTACTTTCCAAGTTCTTAATCAAGAAAGCCCGAGAATTCCTCAAAGTTATGAGTTTCCATGCGTTTGAGAACATTGTTGCCTTGCTAATTTATGGTTTGGTTCTATTTCCTAACTCGGATCAATTCATAGATGTCAACGCCATCAAGTTGTTTCTTGCCCGCAATCCAGTGCCTACTTTACTTGGAGACATCCTACATTCTCTCCATACTCGTACTACTAAGCGACAAGGAACTCTCATGTGTTGTGTACCGTTACTTTCAAGGTGGTTTATTTCGCACCTTCCTCCATCAGTTTTGAAGAACGAACAAAGGTTGAGATGGTCTCAAAGATTGATGTCACTCTCTCATTCCGATATCCGTTGGAATCTTTTCTCTCAAAAGGACTTCACATTCATTGAGCGTTGTGGAGAATTCCCTAATGTACCACTCCTTGGTATAAGGGGAGGTATTACTTACAACCCTTCTCTAGCTCTACGTCAGTTTGGTTTTGCTCGAAAAGATGGTCCGCATGATATGCTTCTCCAAGATATTGTGTTCGACTACAATCACGATCTCCAGAATTACCGACGAAGGTTTATACATGCTTGGGGCATGGTAAAGAAGACCGATACCAAGACTTTGGGACATCCAAACTCCATTCCTTGGGAACCTTACCTCAAATGGGTGCGAGCTCGAGCTCAAAACCTCATGATGCCATTCACGCCTGTTCTACCAGTAATTATGGAACCTATTGCTATAGGTGACGTACCCTATGCTGTTCTCCATCCTGACATGCCTACAGATTTGGAAGACTTGAAGAGATCCTGGATTCAAATCAAGGAAGAGAGGGATACCTTTGAAGCTCAGTGTTACGCAAGCGAGAAGAAAGTGCTAGAGTTGACCAAGCTACTTCACGAGGAGCGAAACATCAACGCTTACATCGGCACCAAGAGGAAGCGCCCATGGGAGACTTAGAGCTTTAGGATGTTTATGGTTTCTTTTATTGTTTTGAACTATCTTTTGTACTTAAAAAGAAAAAGAATAATAAAAAGAGTACTAATAAATGTTTGTTCATTGCTTGTTTAACAAATTTAAATCTCTTAGGTCCTTGAAAACATTGCATTGCATTCGCATAAACATTGCATATCATAGCATAACATTGCATCAGTGTACATTGGAGATTGGTTTTCTCATTTGCTCGCTATTTATTTTAGCGTAAATGGCTCTTGAACAGATGTCAAAGATCTCCGTGCTCGTAATGCCTGGCCAGCAGATGTTCACCACTTGGTCCAAGGCCAAGAAGATCCAAGAAGCTCATCAACAAGAAGAAGAAGGTTGTTGGTCTCCTCAACGGGTAGACGCTTAAAGGGGTCCTAAGGTGGTCACCAGACGAGCTCTCTCAAGGAAGTGTCCATACCGAGGGAGTACCAAGGGTGATGAAGGTGATCGTGAGCCAAAGAAAGGAGGAGAGGACCACCCGATTATAGCCAACACTGATGAAGATGACAAGTACAAGCAACTTGAAGACCGTCTCAATGCTGTGGAAAACCCGAAATGTCCGCTGAACTTTGACGATCTGAGTCTTGTTCCTGGTGTTGTGATTCCTCCCAAGATCAAAGTTCCTGCTTTTGCTAAGTATGATGGCATGTCTTGCCCTAAGCTACATTTGAAGTCCTATGTCCAGAAGATC